>JASXTE010000017.1:18184497-18784497 GCA_030280995.1 Hemileia vastatrix
CATTATTCTTCAACTTATTTAAATTTCACTAATTATTAACTTTACCAATGTATGTGAAATTTTCAAAGCATATGAACATGTAGTAAAATAAAAGCACTCTATATTAACCAATGTATTTACTGTAACTGTCTCCTCATCTTGTGCTTAAACTTTACTTTGTTCGTTTTCTTATTTTTATCTTTATAGGTTTGTTGTCAACACTTTTACTAGTTAAGATATCTTACTTACATTGCTGTATACCTATAAAGGTTAGTATATTATCTTTATCATGAAATATTATCTTGTGCTTAAACTTTACTTTGTTCGTTTTCTTATTTTTATCTTTATAGGTTCTTTGTCAATGCTGTTACTAGTTAATATATCTTACTTACGTTGTTGTACACCTATAAATATTTATAGCAACAAACTAATTGCACAGATCAAGACTCAGTAAAAATCTTTGTTTTTTGACTCTTCTCAAACACTTCATCACCTTCAGAAAACATCACCTCCCCAATATCCAACAATTCTTTGGCTATATCACATGAATCCAAATCAAAAATTTTCCTGACCTTGTCACATCAACCCTCAACAAATGATATTAAAAAAGCTTGGCATGGTTTCTTGGACAATAATTGATCCAAGGCTTCAATCAATAAGTCAGAATCCTTGGTATTTGATGGACAACTTTCAATTGGCAGTTTGAGCTCAGTAGGAGCCTCAGGGACTGGCCCACTAGTTGACGCTATGGGAATCTCATCCTTGGTCTCCACCCTTTATAAATAAATATAAAAAATAAAAAATGACATATATATATGTCAGTTATAATCAAATTAATAAAATTTAAATTAAATCACTTACCCCAAATTCAGGTTCAACCTCAAGGAACAATGGTTTTCTCTCCGCCACCTCTACTTCCTCTTCATCATTGTCCTTGATGATAATTCATTGTCTTATTGACGTGGAAGCTTCCTCATCTACTTGTTCTGCAGCACCTTCAACACCCTTGCCTACTTTTTCCTCTATCATTCTTTGCTTCCCCAAAGCTACATTTGTAGCCCAACCAGATTTCTCCAACCTCTCCTCCTAGCTTTATCCCTCAAATTCTTCCACCTCCAAGTCACTAGTAGTGGAAATTTCCTGTATGTCTTTGACAAGTCTTCGAGCGGCGATTGACCAAAACTTTGTAGTGGTTAATGGCCTGGAATTATTGTTAAGAGCCAGGTAGTTGCACACCACTCTACGCCATTGACAAAACTTGCACTTCTTGTGAGGACATTGAGACACTGTACTATCCACGCAAAATAAGTCCATGGACACACAGGAGGTGCAGGAGTCTTGACTTGCCGAGTGAAAAGCCCCCATCAGCTCAAGGGTGAGGAGGAGTAGGGGTTGGATTGGTATGTTCAGGAATTAAAATTTAAAATAGTGAAGTTGATAAATAAAATCAAAAAATATAAGAAAAAATATAAGTAGATGATAGTAGAAGTTTATGTAAAGAAGTTCTCCCACGCTCAATGGAGCTTGTTATTTATACCTAGGCATATGTCTTATTTTACATGACACTTAAAGAAAAAACACCTCAACTACCCCACTATTCAAGCTCCAACTCCACTAGTGATGCACAAATAGCAACCATGGGGAGATTTCATTCGATTGTGTTCTCAAATAAGCTCAGCTATTCAAAATTTAAAATTATCCTAAAATTAAAGATGCTTATACTTTTCAGACATAAGCAAACTAGGCATGGTCTAGCGCTAAGGTCGAGGCAATACTCAAAATGGGTAATTGTTGTCTGAGGGTAATTAGGAGGTCTGGGAAATAGTAACAGGAAAGATGGGTTATATGGCTATATAATTAGTAACTCGGAATTACAGTGGTTTAAGTGGGTCTGTGATTAATATGGTGGCTGGTTGGTTAATGGGTCAGTGCAAGGAGGAATAGAATATTTAAAGGGGGGGTTACTTTGGTTTGACATTATTTAGAATCAATTTATAAAATATATTTGTGATAGTAGTCAAATTCTTATTAGGCTATTATTTTATTTGTACTTTTCTCTCTTAATAATTAATTTTATTAAATCCTAAATAGGTAAATCTTCCCTTTGAATATTAAGTTGCAACCCTTTGTGAGATTTACCATAATAGTTAGTGTCCTCACATTATACATTAATTATTCCTCAAAGATTATTAGGAACCATTCTTAGTTACTATGTTCTATATTCAAATTACTTCCTCGAAGTAATCCTCTGTGCTTAAAAGTTGTAATTTCCCTCATCCTTTTATCTCTCTTACTTTGGGATCATCCTTGACCTTGTGCATAGGTTGTCTGGTATCAAGGGGGAGTTGAATCCAAATGAATGAACCTGGATAATTGGTGAAATTTATTGTTACAGAAATTATTTTTTATTATGAAAAAATGAAATTAATGAAAAATGAAAGACTAGAAAATAATGTGATAAGCATTTCAGGAGCCCCATATTCTAAGTATGTAATATTAAAATAATTGAATGTAAAATTTTGCAAAAAAAAGGCTCAAATTTTAAAGTCAATATCTTGGAAACCACTAGACCAAATTCAAACCTTTTTGATGGAAGTAATAGAAAGGCTTCTGGAGAAAGTTCTGTTAAAAGGATATTTTATTAAAAGAAAGCTGACCCAAGATTTAAGTTTTTCAACCAAGTTAAATGTAGAGGTGCATAATAATAGTAAAAATTACAAAACTGATGATCAAATAAGTCCAACATTCTCCAGACAAGAATCCTACATATATTATAGTGTGAAATGTTGATAAAAAGAGAGTGACATCAGGAAGGCATGAAAAAGAAAAAGGAGGTGAAACTTACCTTTATGGAAGGGTAGCAAAAATAGATTTAGAAAGAGGGAATTTGTGATTTAGGGGAAGTTGAAGATAATGAAAGTCAAATGCATAAAAAATGTGCTATAAATATGTATTAATTAAAATCAAGAAAATAGAAGTGAAATAGTGCAAAAAATAATTCTCAAAAATAAATTTCAATATTCCAGGAATAAAAAGATGCAGGGAAGATGAAAACTTTAGCTGTAAAAAGGTGATGATTCAAGAAAGAATAGGAATGAACTTAATGTTATAGGAAAGATATAAATTTAAGTCATAAATGATGATTAAGTAAAATTCAAAATTTTTGAGTGAATTTTAAAAGGTTAGTTAAGGGTTGTTAAGACCTAAGAAGGTGGACTACTACTAGGGCTAACACTAGCCTAAGACAGGACTGACTATTCTGGATGCAGCAGTGAGAATAAATAAGACTTACTATTTTGGGACTTCCAACAGTGAGGGAATACAGGAATTACTATGCCAATTAGCAGTGAGACCAGAGAGTAACTGAACTACCAGAAAGTTTTTCTGATGGGGAGCGCTCTACAGCACTTACCCCATATAACCCCCTTATAAAATATCCACTCTTACTCATCTTTACAATTCATAGCACCCATAGCACTCCTTCTCCCCACCTCTCAACCAAATCCTAATATTACCCCCTCTTTTACCCCTCCTGTCCCTTGCTCTCCTTCTCAAACTCCTTCAACCTTTCCTTTGCATTCACCAAGTCTTCCACCGGTTCCCAAGACCTATCTCTAATCCCATAACCTTTCTAATGCACCAAGTACTGAGAAATTTCCCTATACACCCTCTTAGAAACAACTTTCTCTACTTCAAACTCCTCTACATTTTGCACCTGGATTGGTGCTGGTGGATCTTCTGGGTGTACTGGAATTGCATCTTCTTTTTGCTTTGTGAGAAATGAAATGTTGAAGACTGGATTTACTTGTCTCATTGAGATTGGTAGTTTCAGCTCATAAGCTGAGTCAGATACCTTGAATTTGACTTTGAACGGCATTACTTTCTTGTGATGTAATTTAGCACTGGGGCCTAATGTTGAACAGAAATGTGATCTTAACTAAAACTTTTCACATACTTGTAGTGTGGAGTGCTTGTCCTTCCTTCATTGTGATGAAGCTTCATTGATTGTTGTGATAATTTGAGATCTTCTTTGAGTTCCTGACATATACTCAATATTATTTGGATTTGCTCTTCTACTTCTGGAACTTGTAATGTGGATGGGATACCAATTGAGAATGTTGGGTGATACCCATAGTTAGCATAGAATGGTGATGTTCCTGTTGTTACATGTGTCCAGTTTTTGTATGAGAATTCAGCTAATGGAAACAGTTGTACCCAATTATCTTACTGATAGTTAATGAAATGACACAAATATTTTTCAATTACTTCATTCACTATCTCAGATTGACTTTCAGTCTGTGGATGCCATGCTTTTGATAGGATGGGCTTGATGTTCAGCTGCTCATAAATTGCTTTCAGAAGCTTAGAGTTAAAAGTACTTTCCCTATCTGATACTATACTTTCAGGCAATCCATGAAATTTCCAGACATGCACCATCATTAAGTCTGAAATTCCTTCTTATGTAACCTTGGTAATGGTGGGAATAAAGTGTGCCATCTTGGTGCAGCAGTCAATTACTGTGAGGATAGCATTCTTTCTTTGTGACTTGTGAAACTCCACTATAAAATATCAAAGGATTTCCTTTTATGGCTGCTTTTCTATGCTTAACAGGGTTAGTGGCATGGTTTTTGGGATTATCTTGTTCATCTGGAAAGACTCTCATGCCTTTACATAGTTCTGGACATATACCTTCATGGACCTCCAGTAAAAGTTGCGATTTAAAAGCTCTACAGTGTTCAGTAGTCCTGGGTACCCTTCCATGGGGAAGTCATGCCTTGATTTTACCACCTTCCTTTTGAACTCTTCATCATTTGGCACCATTATCCTCCCATTCCAAGATAGTGTTTCTCCATCTAGGTGATACTCCTCCAATTCTTTGCTTACCAATACCTCTATTGATAACAGCACCTACACCAACTCCTGAACCCCCTCATCCTTTTCCTGCTCCCTCCTTACTCATTCCATCAATTCTTCATCTATTCATTCCAATTCATCTAGGACTACCCCCTCTTTAAGGTCCCCCTTCAATAATGTAGTGCCAACAGTATGTAACTGGTCAAGTTCTGGGTGCAAGTTAGAACATTGTGATAGCGCATCAGGTTTGCCACTTTTCTTCCCTGGTTGGAATGTAACAACAAAATTAATGCTACTTAGAAGTTCTGCCCAGCTTGCTTTTGTGCAAATCAGCTTTTTTGTTTTCAATAAAGTTTCCAAGTTTTTATGTTCTGTGTAAATAATATCTTGTAGTCTGTGTGCCCCACCTTCCAAATAGTGAGGCCAGGTGCGCATCTCTTCAACTAGTTCCGATAACTCCTTATCATATATTTCATAGTTTAATTTGGCACCTAGCAGTGTTATTAAAAAATATGCTACTGGGTGAAAGACATTTTCAGCATTGTATTGGAATAATACTGCACCTTGTCCAAAATCTGAGCAGTCACATTCCAGAACAAATGGCTTTAATAAGTCAGGGATTTTAAGAATCAGAGCTGTCACAAATTTTCTTTTCAGGTATTCAAACACATCCTTTTGGTTAACTGTCCAAAGAAACTTGACCTCTTTCTTTTTGAGGTTGTGCAATGGTTGGAAAATGTGGGAGTGATTTTCAATAAAACGGCAGTAAAAATTTGAAAATCCTAGGAATGACTGAATCTCTTTTACTGATTTTGGTTTCATCCATTCTGTTACTGCCTGTAATTTCTCTTGGTTAATTTTCACCTTTTTTTTGAAGTGATCTTACCCAGGTAGGGGATTTAACATACTGAAAAAATCACATTTCTCCAGTTTTAAACATACTTAGGCCTCCCCAAAGTGCTGCAAAAAGTCTTTCACGCATATCTGGTCTTCTTCCACTTATCTGAAGTAAATCAGGATTTTACCTATATATACTGCCACATATATCCCTATTATGTCTCTAAAGATGCTTTTGGTGAAATGTTGCAAATTGTAAGGTGCATTACATGGACCAAATTTCATCACCAGCCATTCAAAATGACCATATTTGATGCAGAAATCCAGTTTGTTTTCATCACCTTCTTTCACACATAGGTTGTGGTGACCTGTCCTAAGATCTAGGGACGTAGAGATCTCTGCACCTTGAAGGCTATCAATCAGCTCACTAGTCAGGGGAAGGGGATGTCTGTTTTTTACTGTCTGTGCATTTAACCTTCTGAAATACATACAAGGTCTTAATTACCTATCCTTTTTTCCTGAAAAGATCAGAGAGGTAGCCCAAGGAGATTAGGATTCCCTAATAAAACCATTCTTTTAATTTTCATCTATCATCTCTTTTAGTGCTGTTGACTCTAGGTTCAATAATGGGATTATGCAGCTAAATTGAAGAGTTGGGCCTGGCATCAGATCAATGGCAAAGTCTTATGGTAAATTAGGTGGTAGGTTTTTGACTATTCCATCTTCAAAAAGTGGTAAGAGTTCCCAGTAAGCTTCAGGGACCATTTCCTTGAGGATTTTTGTTGACTTTGTGGACTGGACCTTGGCAGCAATATTGTCAGATATGTTCCAAGCTTTTTTTTCACATTCCATCTCCTCTTCTTCCTCCAGCACCCCCTCCAAGTCCTGAAACTTAGCATCAAGAGAAAGTGTCAGTTCTTGGAGAAAGTCTACTGATAATAATGAAACACCAGGAGATTCTCTGGTAGAGGCCCTGAATCCCTTCAGAGGCCAGGGGACAAATTCTTTCTCTGTGCCATCCACCTTCCATCTTCTGCTTTATCCTTCCTCTTCTGCACCTTCTCCTCCTTTAGGCACCTTTATTCTCACTTTTGTCCCTCTCTGGTGCCCCCAGCTTGCTTCTTAGAATCAAGAGAAAGAATCAGTTCTGGTGGCAAGTCAACTGATGATAGCAAAACATCAAAAGCTTGCAGGGATGGGCCCCTGGCCCCTGAAAGGGCCTGGGGGTCAATACTTTAGCACCAGAATCCCTTTTCCTTCCCATCTGAACATTTTTTTCCTTCCAGTAAATGTGTGGGTTATATTGGTACAGCCAGTACATACCCAGTACCATTTTGTACTTTCCTTCAGGCTTGTTGCATATTCCCTAAACTCACCACGCAATATGGGGGGCGGACTTGCTAGCAAGTCCGCAACCTTGAACCCTAATTCATATCTTTTTCAGCACACATTGAGGTGGTGATGAAACAATCATGAAGAAATATTGAATTTACTTTGAAAACACCTTGAAACTGATTTGAACCTTCATTGAACCACAGTTGATTAATAGTTCAAAAAATATTCACAGCAGGAAAAAAGTGTGCACTAGATGTCTAGTGCTTTTTTTTGCTTCCTGAATTGATTCCTGGTAGAATTACAAGTGGGACTTCCATCTGATGCCTCCCTCCCCTAATTCTCCCTTATCTTCAATCTGACTTCCTATCCTACCCCCTTATCTCATTTCTAAACTTGCCATCTACTTACCCATTTTCCCTATTCCTTTCCTTCACAGTGAGAAAACAACTCTCCTCTCCTTCCCCCCCTCTCCCTTCTCTTCTCTTCATTTCTCACACCTGCCCCAGACCCTCACTCACCTTTCCCAGCCCACTGTCATTATTTAGTTTTATTTTACTTTGTATTTTTTTCATTTTTCATGTTTCTTCCCTACAAAAATCTTCCTTTTTCAACGATTGGCCACATTTTTTTAGTAAACACAAGCAACTCAAATTCTGAAATATGTATTTAGTTACATTATTTACCACTTGGAATGGGTTATAATTCCTCAAAATTTTATTCCTTGTTATTTCTAATTTATACATATTAATTATTCTCAAGTTTATAAAAAGTTGGCTACTTCCCAAGCCCTTGCATGCCTCCCCAACACTTTTTTCACCTCTTCAATCTCATCGCTCACCTCCCCCAGAAAAATAAAGGAACTGGGGAAGGCTGGGGAAGGTGAGAGAGGGGCTTTACAGGGCTGGGAGAGGTTATAAAATCCCCTAACCCACTTCGGGAAGGCTGGAAAAGGTGAGCAAGGGTCCTTAAAGGGCTAGGAGAGTTGATAAAAGCCTCTCACCTACTACTCACAGCCCTACTTAGTCTTTACAGCACCTCGTTCACATCTCCAGCCAAATTAAGGGACTTGGGAAGCTGGGGGAGGTGAGCGAGGGGCTTTGAAAGTCTGTGGGAGGTAATAAAAGCCTCTCACTCACTTCTCCCAGCCTTCCTTAGTCTTTACAGCACCTCGCTCACATCTCCAGCCAAAGTAAGGGACTGGGGGAGGCTGGAAGAGGTGAGTGAAGGGCTGGAAAGATTGGGAAGGTGAGAAAGGGCTAGGGGAGGTAAGCGAGAGCTGGGGGATGTGGACAATAAACTGGGGAGGTGAGTAATAGTTTTAGAATGTGAGAAAAAGGCTGGTGAGGGCTAATGGAGGTGAGTGGGGTGAGTGAGGGGAATGGGAGGTGAGCGAGAGGTTGCAAAAGGGGTGTAGTTGTGTTAAAAGTGAAAATAGAGTGGAGGGGAGTAGTGAGGAGGGCTTAAAGATAGATTTTGAAGCTTAAAGGGTGTAGCAAATGTATCAGGAGGGCAATAAAAGGGTGGTGAGTGGTAATAGAATTAACAGAAATGAAAAAGCAGAAAAATTTGTGTGGAGAGATTGAGAGGTTGTCCATTGAGGTAGTGAAAAATGGAGTGTGAACTTTGTTCTTCGGGCGAACATCAGAGTCCACCCCCTCAATCTACAGCTCTATTCTGCCGATGTGGAAAATGATTGATAATAATTTTTTATTGATATTTTTTAACTTAAACCTATAGTTTATACGTCTTTATTTTATATTTTTGATTTACAATGCACTTTAAGACTAAGAAAGTAATATAGTAAAATAATTGATAATGAAATACTATTTTGCTTTTTTACACAATAATTCACAGAATTCTTTTGATAACTATACATGATATAAATAAATAATATAATAGGAAAATTGTAGCAAAAAGTTAAAAACTAGAATAAAACATTTAAAGAAATTTTAAACTATTGAACTTATGTATTTTTTGAGTTTATTGTATTTATTTTTAAATGTAATAGTAAAATATGTTGGTTAGATTAAAAATAGCTTTGAATTAAATTAAATAATTAGGGTAAAGGTTGAGGAAAAGATTTATCCACATATATAACCATTTAGGCTTATTTCTTGTTTTGTGATTGCTATATATAACTGGATAATTGACTGTAATAACTGCAAATTTAAAAAACTTCAATAAGTTATCTACCTCAATATATTTATGATAATCTATTCAGTAACAGAATAAAATATCTGAGTCCTTTCTTTTACTAATTTTTTTTCATTTCAATGACTATATACATTTTCAAAAAAATTATTTATCATGTTTTTGGTGGAACTTAGATTGAACTCTCAATGCAATCTTGTTTCCAAGTGTGGTTCATAATAATTTAAGCCATGAAAAAATTTATACTTTTTTAGAAGTTTTATTAATTACTTTTAAATATAAAAATAATTATATTTTTATATCAAAATATTTTTATTAAACACTTTGAAGTTCTAAAAATAAGTACATATTAATAATTATTTTTAGATAATATTATATTAAAAAAAGTTTTAAGTTGATTATATATTATTATGATATGATTTCTTTCCATATTACGTATTACGAAACTACCTAAAAATCAATTTTATACAACTATATTACATAAAAAAGATATCAGCTCTTCTGCTTAGATTTAAAGTACTTCAAAAAAACATTATTTTTGCCTTAGGTACACATTATATAGAGTATTCAGAGCATCATATTAATTTTTTAGACTTACACATTTAAGTTGAATGGAAGCCTCACAGGATAAAATTGGTCATTTTGTAAAAAAAAAATAAGTAAATATCTTTTAAATCAATATATATTTTTATAAAAAGTCAAATTTTAATATTTATGTTTAGTTTAAAATCTGTTATGAAGATTTGAAATATTGCTATTTAAATTAATTTTTATAACAATATAACCATTCCAGTATTGCTTTGTGATAAGGCCAATTTCAAGAAAATTTTTAAATTCTTCTGTTTAAATAAAATATCAAAGGGATTGTTTTTCATACACTTAGAAACTGAATAGAAACATCATATAAGATCTACAAATCAGCATAAATATCATAATTCCAATAAATCATTGATAAATCTTGAACCCATATATATAATTTTACAATTGCGTGTAAGTGTTCAGTTGTGAATTACTCCTATCAAAACTTTGATTCTAATGACTAAAAAAGCGTACCTGAAATGTTTCATTTAATTTATTTTTCAAAACCATAGAATTGAAATATTTTTTCTTTTCATTTAAAACATGGAATAATATTATTTTTAATAAAAAGATGATTGCCTTTACAGCTGCTTTTCTACATGGGTATAATCTAAATTACCTATTGTGTCTTTTTTACAAAATGAATATCATATAATAGTTTTTTAATTTGAAACTGATAGAATTATGAAAAATTACCACTTTTACCTATTTAATTCAGTTCTTGAACAATAATACAATCAAAATATCTACCTGAAGCACATTTTTTAACATGAGATCACTTTTCAAATTATATGGTGCTTATTCCCAGGTTGACACTGAAATTATCCCACAATACAGCATTGAAGCAAAATCAAGTACTAAAATTAAAGTTTAAATAAATTTATACTACTTTGTTTTAATTATCTTTAAATTTTTACATCTAGCTTGAATTTCAGTCTTTCATATGAAAAATTCACTAAGTAGTGATTAATTATTTCAACTCATGAGATTACTCTACCAAATAACCATATTTACATTGAATTTTGATGAAATACATCATGAAGAGTTCCAGAAAATCATATGTGTATTACATTGAATAAATTAATATTGTGAAAATTCTTAGTAGTTGAATATTCGATAGAAAAAAAAAGAGCAAAAAGATATTTCCTTTTAATTTTAATCATCTTCTTGCATACAAAAATGGAAAAAACTGGATTAAAATTCACTTGTATAAGAATTATACTTCTTTCTAGACATATAATTAAACAATTTATCAATTATTAGTGCTAAGTGTAAAGAAGATATTAGAGAACTTCATTGAAACAGAAATTATGAAAACATATTTCTATCTTTTATTTTTCTTAATTATGAGTCTTTTCACAGTATTCTAGAATAGAAACTTGAGAATTTTTATGGTTCAATATTTTTATTAAATAATTCCATTGAGTTTAAAATAATTATATTGCATAATAAGAAATAATAAAAATACAAAAAAAAAATATCAGGTAATATGGTTTAAATTAAAAAATAAAAGCTTCAAATTCTTGGTTAAAAGGAGTTATCATTAAAGAGAACCACTGATATTATTTTATATTTTTTCAAAAAAAATAGAATAAAATAATTAGAGAGGTTAAAAGTGATGTTTTTGAAATAAATAGTATAATTTTCAGTCTTTTAAGTGATCAGGTGAAATTCAAAATGAAAATGAAAATGAGTTTTGTGAAAAAAATTCTGTGAATGGATCAGATTATTAATCTTCCCTTGTTATTATTTCTATAAATTATTTATTAAACTTTCACTATTACTCAAGCACAGACTCATCCATGTTTGGTTAAGAGCCCAAGATGAGTTCAAAGTAAAGTTCAGTCTGAATTCAATCTGAATTCAAGTTGAGGACTTGCTAGCAAGTCCCCCCCAAATATTGCGTGGTGACTGAAGCTCTTTTCTGACACACCAAAACCTGAAAAAAACCTTTTCTCTTACTTCTCCATCCCCACATGGGGATCTAGCAAACACAATTAGATACCTAGGGTGGTACAATTTTTTACTTTTCATTTTATTTCTCTGTAGAAACTTGTTAGAAATAAAACAGTCTGTTTCCCCACAGTCAAGTAGGGCTCAAACATTTGTTGTGGCTTCAAGGTTCATTAAAGGCAAGTTTAGTATAATATGATTATCATTTAATTTAATTGGCTTAAACGCTGATAATTCTTCTACCAAATACCCCTTATTATTTCCCTCTAATTTTCTTTTTTCCAAGGAGGGAACAACCTTCACTCCTGAGCGCTGTCTTTTACCTGTGCCCTACCTGCACTATCCTCCACCTCACTAACCCTGATTTTCCCCTTAAACTTGCTAGCTAGATGACTACCATTTCAATATCTGAGGCACAGCCCTCTACTCATACACCTTGGGTATTCTTCATCAGATAGCCTTTTCTTCTCATTAGCACTGCGTATTTTGACTGAATCAATTTCCATGGCATTTGGGTCCCTTGAGCTGGCCTGACCTGACAGGGAATAGTTGCGCCACTGACAAGTGACACTCCAACCATCCATTTGCTGATGCATGAGCTCATAGTTGACTTGGATAGCTATCTCCATGAGCGCTTGAAGGGAGGTTGGAAAAAGGTGACTAATTAGGGTGTTCCTGATTTTTTGTGAGAGCACATTTCTAAAGTGAAACATGAGTGCTCCTTCTCCCTATTTTGTAACATAGCTGGGATGGACCTGGAATTTGGACACATACTCAGCAACAGAGTGTTTCTGTTGCAACTGGTTGAGAGCATGCTCTGAGGTTTTGGCCACCTTGGGATCTCCAAATGCTAATTCAAATTACACCATGAACTGATAGAAATCTGTTTCCAACTAGCCATTTACAAGGAGTTCCTTTGAATATAGCCTTACCCTTATCTTTCAGGTGTGAGATTTCAAATCCAATTTTTTATCACTCATCTGGGAACTGATGGCAGTTAATCAGGACATAAAGATTTACCCAAGATGCGTACTGATTGTCCTGGGTACCTTACTTTCTATAAATGATTGCTGGAACAGAAATATTTTGGCCTTTAAAAAGCAGTACTGGTGTTGTGGGCCATGCCTGTGCCTCAGCTTCAGCAGTTTCCAGTTCTGCTTTGGTGGGGCCGCTGTATGAGGGGCTTTCCTCTGCTAGATGTTTCATGAGTCTGAAATTTTGTTCTTGTAAGAATTCCATTTCCTCTTGCATTTCAGCAAGGGTTGATGCTTCAGGTTTACCTGAGGGTTTCATTGTTCTTTGGTAGTTCACTGTAGTGTTTTAAGGCTGGGTAGGCCTTTGGAGTGCATATTTTGAGGTATTTGTTATGTAGGGTATAGTTGGGGTTATGGTGTTGGTGATTGGTGTTTTTTTAGTTTTTAGATGTTTAGTTGTGTTTTTGTAGGCTTAAGCTAGGGTCAATTATTATGTCTCATCTTAATTTCCTTTCTTTTCTCATTATTTTGGTATGTGTTACATGTGAGTAGCTTGCTTCTATGTTTAGTTTCTGTTGATTTGTTGTTTAGAGGGTATTTTTCCCTACATTGGGAAGCCTGCCCCCCTGAGCGCATGGAAGCCTCTACAGGCATTTTTATGCATGTAGAGAGGTGGGAGAGTGGTATTTGTCTGGGAAAAAGCCAGGGTGGTCTGTGTGTGAAATAGTTAAACAAGTTTAAAAACATTTTAGTTTATCATCAACCATCAGGCATACCTGGAATCTCTGTGCTTCACTCTTTTGTGTGTTTGTGGTATCTTTTGGCTGGGTTGTGAAAAGTTTAGTTTTTATGTGACCTCAACTCTTGTCACTGTTTTCTCTGGTATAGTCTTGCAAGATATATCAAGTATTATTGTAGTCTCTTGTGTGGCTTTGCAACCTACATCAAGTATCCTTCATTTCTCTGGTGTGGACATTGGTCTACATTTCAGGTCTTTGGTCTGGTGGCCTGTCTGGTAACTACTTTCTTGGCTGATCAAGCAGTCAAGTGTTTTTGGAAGGGTTTTTAGAAAATAAGACTAAATCAACTTTAGCAGGTAAATCTCAATCTATTTTTCTAAAGGGAAAGGGGATTTTCTCTCTGATTTCCCTCCAACTCCCTTGGTTAAGGCCTATAGCTAGCACTATAGATTTTCTACATTTCTGGTGCCCAAAGTGGGGTAGGACCTGCTAGTTTTTTGGGGTTTTTGTTGTCTTTTATTGGCCCTTTTAGTGATTATGGTCTGGAGGAATGGTTTCTGGCTCTTCTATTCCCAGGTGACTGTGAGTGGAGAGGGAGGTCCTCCTTCTATGATGGTTAGGGAGTGCATTAGGATCAATAATTGGGATGGTACCAAGTTTAATGGTGAAGATTTGAAGTTGTTTCTGGAGAAGTATGAGGCTGCTGCTGGTGTGGATGGTGCTTCTTACCTAGATATGGTGAAGCAAATTATCTTCATCATTGGTGACAGGGAAGTGGAGAAGGAGGTGGTAGCCATGTCTGGCTACAAGAAGAGGGAATGTTAGTTGTTGTGCAGGGAGATGGTGGATAGATGGGGTGTCAGGTGAACTATGGTAGGTCTGAATAAGGCTTTCAGTGTCTGGAAATCTTATGGTAGTGTGGGTAACTTGCATACTTACAGGATGTTTCTGCTACATTTTGCCCCTATGGTGGAGTATTTGGTAGAAGTAGAGGATCTTGCTCATGAAAATGCTGCCAAAGATGGTTTAGGTCTTCCCTGGCTAGAGATGTCAGGATGAATGTGTTTAAGGAGCTGTCCAAGAAGGACATGATGAAGACTCTGGCTAATAAGGACCAGAATTTGCATTCCTTGGATAAGGTGAAAGGGGCTGTAGATGGCCATTTAAAGTTATTGGCTTTGGATGCCTTCCAAGAGGGGTGTGCCAAATATGTCAGAAAATTAAGTGAGCCTTTAGCTGAAGAGGAAATTAAGATGAAGAAGGAAGAGAAGAAGGTGGTGAATGTTCCCAAAGAGATGAAGGACCCAGTGATGGAGAAACTGGTGTACTTGACCAAGCAGTTGCACATCTTTGTTGAGGAAACTCAAAAGGTGAATAGGGCCTCAATTCAGCAGGCCAAGTTTTTTGAGAGGAGGGAAGTTGGTAGCATTGATCCTTGGGTGTGCTCCTATTGTAGTAGGAGGGGGCAAATTTCAAATGATTTTTGGGCTCTGAACAGAGATGTGTCAGAGGAAAAGGTTTAGTTTGATGGTAGGGTGTTCAAGTTCCCTGGTGGTTCATTTGTGAAGCCCAGTGAGAGGAAGGCTCCTGTTTATTTGGTCAGGAGAAGTGCTGGTCACAATTGGAGGAGGCCAAGGTTTAAGGAGATTCCTGATAAGGGGAAATCTTCTGCTAAGGAAGGTTTTGATTCCAAGGGGAAGGAGAAGGAGGTCAATAAGGTCTCTTTTTCTACTTCTTTTTGTGGTTTGGAGTTGTATTCTTGTGAGTCACAGTCAAATAGGGAATGGTTGGCTGGTGTCTATGATGTTGATTCTGGGATAGTGGGTAGGCCCAAGAGCACTTCACAGGATCAGCCTAAGCCCAAGGCTCCCAAAATGGATCTAAAGATGGATGCCAGGATGAAATTTAGTAAGTAGGAGCTGCGCAAGATTCAGAAGGGAATCACAGATATAGGCCCACCATGTTTTGGTGCTTATGATCTGAATGAGGAACCAATTCCAATAAATTTGGATTATGAATCTGAGGAATATGTTCATTTGGCTTCCTTGCCCAAGCCCAGTCGGGCCAGGGTCACAAGTGATGGTTATGGTTTGGTTCCTGTGGTAAGGAAACCTGTGGATGAAGGTGCTGGACCTCAAGAGGCATAAAGGCCTAAAGTGGTGAAACCAAACACCCATTTTTAGAGGCCATTTATTTCAGGAAGAGTTGATTTGACAAAATCTGTGTTGGAGAAAATGAATCAAGGAGCTATATCCTTTACTTATGGCGAGTTTTTTGCTATTTTTCCTGGTTTGGCTGAGAAGCAAAAGAAGATGTTGACTAGGAGAAGGGTCTCTTCTGGGGAGGTGGAGTTTGTTTGTGATTCTGTTGAGAAGTTTGGGGAGAATTTGGAGACTCATTTCCCTGATCCCTTGGGATTTTTTAATGTCACTCTGAATGGTTAGGCCATCAGAGCCTTGTTTGATTCTGGTTCTCAGATAAATCTCATTTCTTTTTCTGAGGCAAATATATTGTGCCTCCCCATTAAAACTTGTATTGATGGGAGTTTGAGAGGAATTTATGGATATGTTACTGAGTTGGTTGGTACAGCAGAGTTTGTGAAGCTGGATGTTGGTGGAGCTTCTGGGAAAGTGCACTTTAATATTGCAACAGGCACTTTTAGGGCAGTTCTGGTTTTCTCATTTTTGGTGGATTTTGCAGCCAGGATTGGTTATCAACCTAGAGTTGGAAATAGCTTGGATTTGAAAGGGGAGGATTAAAGGACCTTGAATATGATGTTCTCTTCACCTTGTGAAGAGGGTTGGGAGACTAGGCCTGGGCTCAGCTCTATGTGCCTCTGTCCTGATTGTTGTGAGAGAAGAAGGAAATATAGGTCTTCTTCTGGTTTTTTTGAAGGTGGCTCACTCTCTGATGGAGAGCCTTATTTTTTAGAGTAGAAGAGGCTGATCACACAGGTTCTGCAACCTCTCCCCTTTCAGTGGAAATCTCAGGTTGTAGTAGGTTAGCTCATTTGGAGATATTCCAAGTGGACTTTCAGCTTTCTTTGTATAATGTTTCTCTTTTCTGCAAGTGTTCTTCAAGTTTTTTATCAAGTCTCTGGTAATTTAATGGTGTCAAGATTAATTTTATTTCTAGTTCAAGAGGAAACATGGGTTTTTGTCTGTGGAATGGAAAAGCTTTGGGGTGGTAGGGTTGGGGTCTAAAAGTAGGTCCTCACAATCGTGAACTGCTAGGTTTTCTTCTAAAACTTTCAAAAACATTACATTGGCCACACCCATGAGTATTGGGGAAACCTCTGTTTGTTTTTGTAGGAAGAATGAATAAGAACTTGTTGAAGATGAAGATCTGGAAGTGGATGCTGCTAAATACAAGAAGGTAGAAGTGAAGGTTAGGCCTGTCAATGAGCCTATGCCATTTGGGCTGAACCCACCTTTGAAGAGGCCTCTCTTTTCAAGAGATCCTTATTTGACACCTTTAGTGAAGAATCCACCTGATTTTGTGGAAACTGCTAAGATTACTGAGAAAAGGTTGGAGGTGGTGAATTTTGGTCCTGATGGGTGGTTATCTGAAGAAGAGAGGAAGTTGTTGTTTAATGTGATGGTGTTAAGGGAAAAGGCAATTTATTTTGCAGAGGAGGAAATAGGTGTGTTAAAAAATTCTTATGTTTCACCTTATCTAATTACAGTGGTTGGTTATGAGCCTTTGAAAACCAAACCAATTCTAATTCCTGCTGCTATAAGGGATGATTTTTAGGAGATTTTCATGGAAAGGGTCAGGACAGAGTTGTATGAACAGTAAACATCAAGTTATTCTAGTCCCGTTTTCTGTGTCAAGAAGAAAAATGGCAAGAATAGGGTGGCTAATGATCTCAGGGCCTTGAATAGAGTGACTATCAAGGATACTGGAATGCCACCAAGTGCAGAGGATTTTTTGGAGGCTTTTTCTGGAAGGGTGTGTTATGGCTTGGGAGATATTATGGATGGTTATGATGAGATGGAAGTTCATGTATACTTTAGGCCTCTTACTACTTTTGAGACTCCTTTGGGAAGGTTTCAATTGACCAGGTTATATCAAGGAGCTACTAATTATATTGCTTTTTACCAGGGGCAGATGGCTTGGATATTGCTGGATGAAGTGCCAAATTATGCTGGTATTTTTATTGATGACATTGGAATTAAAGGGCCAATATCTGTTTATGGTAATCAGGTATTGAAACAAAACCCTGGCATTAGGAGGTTTGTGTGGGAGTATTCTGTAACACTGGACAGGATTTTGTTTAGGATAGAGATGGATCTTTTGACTGTCTTTGAGTCAAAATTTTGCTTTTGTGTACCAAAATTGGATATTATGGGTCATAAGTGTGTAAGAATGGTAGGATTACGGCAAAGAAGGAGGTTAATAAAATTAAAGCATGGTCAAGACCATAGAATACCACTGAAGTCAGGGGATTCTTAGGCATTTTTGTTCATGTAAGGATGTTAATAAAGGACTTCTCTTTGTTGGCTGCTTCTTTAAGAAAGTTGACGAGGAAAGATGCTGATTAATAGTGGGATGATGATTGTGAAAAGGTATTTGTGAAATTGAAGAAGGTGGTAGGGGAGGATATTGTGCTGCATAAGCTGGATTTTGGTGCTGGGGCTGTGAAGATTTTTTTGGCTTTGGATTCAATTTATACTTATACTTGTGCTGTTTAGTCTCAGGAGGATAAGGATGGGAGGGTAGGCCAGTAAGGTATAAATCTGTGGTTTCTAATGAGGTAGAATCAAGGTACTCTCAGCCAATGTTGGAGCTCTGTGGTGTGGAAAAAATCTTGAACAAGTTGAAGACTGTTTAATTGGGGCAGAATTTTGAGCTGCATGTGGACACTAAATCTTGGGTGCAAATGATCAACACTCCTAGTCTCCCTAATTCTCCCATGACTAGATGGGTTGCATTTATCCAGCACTTCTCCTTTAATTTGGTACACAAGCCAGGCAAAACTTTCACAATTCCAGATGGGTTGTCAAGAAGACTACCAACCTATCAAAATTCTGAATCAGAAGAGTTTTATGAAGATGTTCTTGTGGTTATGGCCAGCACAAGAGGTGCTAATAATTTTTCTTACCTCCAGAAAGAGGTGTAACTGCACAATTTGGATCTTCCTCAAGAGGTTAAACTAACTAGATCTGATCTTGATTCTGGTGATCAGGATGTCTTTGTTGATGAAGATGGGGCTATTCTTTGGGATGGCTCAAATTAAGAGAATTTTTTTTTTGTTGGTACACTGGATTCTTATAAAATTCAGTGGAAGGAGAAGGATGTTCCAAAATTTAAAGATTGGTTTCCTGGATGGGCTGGTCAATTGGCTCATTTGTATTCTGGTTATTTTGATGATAGGGTTGTGCGCTTGGATGTTATTTTGTTGGATTTTTAAGATGAGACATGGGGTCAGTCTGGGTTTTATTATCTTATGGTGGAATAACTGTTGACCTTAGAGAGGCTAGATATTTGTGATGATGATAATTCATTGGAAATCAAGAAGAAGAATCTTGGTTTATGTGTCAGGGAGAGGGTTAATGAGGAGTAGGCATCCAAATCCTCAAGTTGTGGTGACTCATAAGAATGATCAAGAGTTGGTGTTTAAGTCCCTGCATGCAGACCTTGGTATTAGAGGCTTAGCAGACAGATTTTGGTGGCCTGGTATGAAATTGGCTTTTCAATTTTGGGTCCAATCTTTTAAAGAGTGTCAAAGAAAAAGTCACTTGAAACCAAAATAAATTTGTCATGCTACTGGTGAATCAACTGTGTTTGGAAGAGTTAGTTTGAATTCTGTCCATATCAAAGAGGGCAGGAATCAATATTTGATTGTGTCCAGGGATATATATCTGGTTGGGTTGAGGAAGTGCCTCTGGTTAATTTGACTTCCAAGAATATGGTGTAATTTTTGAAGAAGGAGTGGATATATAAGTATGGGCTGATGAAATTGGTCAATTTTTATAGAGGACCAGAGTTTGGAGAAGAATTCAAAGAAGCTGTTACTAGTGTTGTGTCCAAGCTCAGAGTGGCTACTTCTAACTATCCTGAAGCTGAAAGCATGGTTGAAAGAGGGCATCAAGTTTTTAAGAATTCTTTGGTCAAGATGTGTGGGGATAGTACTAAAAAGTGGAAGCATTATTTACCTCTGGTTTTGTTTGCTGACAGAATCACTGTCAATAGGACTACTAAATATTCACCTTATAAAATTATTTTTGTTAAGAAGGTGATTTTACCAGTAGATTTGGAGGTAATTTCTTTTTTGGGAATTGATTTGGATGAAGTGTGTTCAACTGAAGACTTATTATGTGCCAGAATAAAGCAGCATGAAAAATAGGAGAAATTTCATGAAAAAGCCTATGAAAGGATGATGAAGATCAGGAATCAGTCAGTTAGGTATTAGGATAATAGGTTGGCACATAGGCCAACAAATTCTTTAAATCCTGGGGGGTTGGTATTGGTGTATAATAGGAGTTTGGAGAGTCAGTGGTGAAAGATGTTCTTAATGTTGGAAAGGTCCTTATAGAGACAGATCTCAACTCTCAGGCAGATCATATCAGTTAGATGAATTGGATGGGGAAGTCTTGAAGAAGACAGTGGCTGTTTACCACATGAAGAGATTTTATCCCAGAGGCTCAAAAAGGGAAGAAGACTAACTCCGCAAGGAGGATAAACTATGAATCATTTTTATTGGGTCATTTTGTTGGTTATACTGTACATCTTTTGTTTTGGAAACCTTTTTTTAGATGTTACCCAGAGGAAAATTCTAGATTTCATCTTGGGAAGTGTGGGGGTAACTGATGGTCTGGCTGCTCTGTATATGTTACCCCAGATTTTCTGTTTCCAACCCCTTCTCTTAATTTAGTTGAACCCTAGCATTGGTCTTCTTTTAACTGGTTTGTATTCCTCTATGACTTTAAGCTGGATTTATCTTTGGCCTTCAAGTGCTGGACTCTTCATTATTATTTGTTTTTGTTTTATTGTGTTAGATGTTTGCTTTTGTTAGAAGGTACCCATGGGGGGCTTCTAGATTTTGTTTTGGAAAGTGTGGGAGTAACTGATGGGCTGGCTGCTCTGTATAACAGTTACACTAGAATTCCTGTGCCAAGTCTTTTGTCTGTCCTAGTTGAATTCTAGTTATTTTTCTTTTGGAATTCTGGTTTTATTTCTCTATGACTTTGAATTGTATTTCTGTGGTCTTCAAGTTCTGGTCTTTTCATTGCATGGATGTTTTGTGTGGGATGTTTGGTTTTGTTAGAAGGTACCCAGGGGGGACTTCTAGATTTTATTTTTGCAATTGTGGGGGTAACTGTTGAGCTGGCTGATCTGTATAACAGTTACCCCTGAATGTCTATTTAAGTCTTTGGTTTTATTTAGTTTATTCCTAGTTACTTGCTTTTATTCAGGTTTTTAGTCCTCTATGACTTTTAACTGGATTGGACTGGCTTCTTGGTTCTTGGATCTTTCTTGGTTGTGGATATCTAGTGGTCTCCTATCATTTTTACTTATTGAAGGAAGCCTACCTAGTGATTTTTCATTGGTACTGGATTTGCTTCGGTGGTCTTTTGTGATAGAATGGAGTTGTAGTTGCCTTAGATTATTTTCTTTTTTTTCTATTTTTTCTTTTATTTTGTTTGTGAGGTTTGTTTATAAAATTAAAAATTAGTTTGGTGTGCCACATTAGGGTCACCTGGATGTGGGAAAGAATTAGTGGGGAAATGCTATTTTTCTTTTTATATCATTAATTCTCACATGTCTTTTATTCATTTATTTTTTTCATTTTCAAGTTTTCTTTATATGTTCAAATTACTTTTCAAATCTTTGAAATTTCATAAAGGTGTATCCACATCAAGGTGCACTTGGATGTGTGTAAGGAATTAGGGGATCAGCTCATCAATTGGCTGGGAGATACCATTTGTAATTATTATTTATTTTATCTTATTATTGTTTAATTTTATTTTCTCCATATTTTTTTGGGGCATTGTCAAGGGGTCCTTTTGGGTCTAGAAGTTTATTCGAGGTTTATACAAGGAAAATTGGGGATTTAATGAATTTTCATAATAAAGTACGTATTCTCTCAATCAAATTGATTTATTTGCTCAAGTATAAGAGGTAGTGTCAAGGTTCACTTTTGGTCTAGAAGATTGGTATGAAGTTTTTACGAGGATTTTGAAGGTTTAAATGGACTCTCAACAAATTTGTACGTATCTCTTAAATCTAGGATGATTTATTTTACTCAATTTAAAAGAGGTATGATTAAAATATTGATATAAATTATATATTAGAGTTACGTATTGTAAATACTAATGCTATAGATTATAAGAATAAGTGTTTGATTTGTTAATGTGGTTATAAAGTAATGTAGTAAAGGAATGATCAAAAGACAACAAAAAGAGAGGCCTTATATAGGCAAAGGAGAGGCAAAACACGGCAATCAAATTCTAAAAACAGTAGTATGAGAGAGAGAAAAGAATATTCCAGAAGGAGTATTTTCAAATAATAAAGTTATTCTAAAAAGAAGGCGTCAAAAAGATGTATTTACAGAGTAAGTCAGAAATACATCAATTTATTTAATATTTACTGTAGAAGTCAATTCTAAAAAAGAAATTTGAAATTTTTGTATATATTTAATATTATTTGAATATTAAAATCTTATTTTAACTTAATATCTTTTTTTTTAATATAAATTTTTATTTTTTCCAACCTGTCAAATGAGCACAGTGTTAGAGAAAAATATAAGGGACAATTTTATATATTTAATTTTAATTATTTATTTAATTTTATCATTCTGTAATTAGTTAATTTATTATAACTAATTTTAATGTAACTAAATTATAATTAAATAATAATTAAAATGATAAGGTGCGGCTTCATCCAGTAAATAATTAATTATTTCACTGGGTAAGTCTAGTAGCCTGGCTGACAGGTAGTTTTTAATTATTAGTATAATTTATAGAGTAGAATTACGCTGTTGTAAATACTAGGCTTATAAAATATAAAAAATAAGTATTGTTTTGTAATTGTAATAATAAGTAATTGATGAAAAGAATGTTCTGAAAAGCACAAAGTAAGAGGCCTTTTATAGGCAAAACATGAGGGAATAAAATATACGGAATTTACACCATATATTGTAAGAATGTGAGAAAAAGAATGACTAAAAGGAGTACATATATGACATAAGACATAAATAAACTGGTACATCAACAAGGGCATCAAATTTATTAGCAATAAAGTTTGAGTTCCTTGGACTGTCACAGTTAATTACACAATAATTAATTAATTATATTACTTTCACAGGATTCCAGATATCTCACTGAGGTAATATAATTGTTTTAAAGATTTTTATTTTATTTTTATTATTAAATTCTATTCCCATTGACTTATACCATTGAGCACGGTGTTAGGGAGTAAAATTGTAAGGGAAATTTTATTTACACTAATTAATTATACTACTTATTGTACTTAACTAGTTAATTGTAAGTAATACTTAAGTAGATAATTAATTATTAGTAAGAAGAAGGGGTGTGGCTTCAACTCAGTAAAATAATTAATTATTTTACCGGTTAAGTCTAGTAGCCTGGCTGACAGGCATTATGACTTTTATTATTTTTCAAGTTTTTTAGTATGTTTTAAGTTATAGTTATTATCTGTATAAAAATAAAAATAAAAATAAAAATAAAAATAAAAATAAAAATAAAAATAAAAATAAAAATAAAAATAAAAATAAAAATAAAAATAAAAATAAAAATAAAAATAAAAATAAAAATAAAAATAAAAATAAAAATAAAAATAAAAATAAAAATAAAAATAAAAATAAAAATAAAAATAAAAATAAAAATAAAAATAAAAATAAAAATAAAAATAAAAATAAAAATAAAAATAAAAATAAAAATAAAAATAAAAATAAAAATAAAAATAAAAATAAAAATAAAAATAAAAATAAAAATAAAAATAAAAATAAAAATAAAAATAAAAATAAAAATAAAAATAAAAATAAAAATAAAAATAAAAATAAAAATAAAAATAAAAATAAAAATAAAAATAAAAATAAAAAAAATAAAAATAAAAATACATAAAATAAAAGTAAAAATAAAACTTTATTTTTTCAATGGCTAATTATTAATTTTTTTTCTGTAATTTTTTTCTCTTTTTATTAATTTATTTTATTTTCTGTTTTCTTTATTTAATCTCTAGAGGAAGAAGCTTCTTGAGGCTGGTTTGGGAGGTGTTGGTGTTTCTGTCTCTTGTTTGGATTTGTGGATGCATTGCGTTCTTTGTGGTGTAGTCTGCTGGAAAGATTGTATGGGTTGTAATTGTCAGCAAGGCTACTAGACTTACCTGGTAAAATAATTAATTATTTTACTGAGGTGAAGCCTTGCCTTTCTTAAAAATTCTTATTAATAATTAATTATTTAATATTTACTTATGTATTACTTACAACTAACTAAGCTATTTATATTAAGTAGTTTAAATAATTAATTTAAGTAAGTGTCCTATACATTTTTACTCCCTAACACCATGCTCAATAATGCAGTTGATTGGGAATAAATTTTTTTAAAAAAATTATAATAAAAACCTTAAAAATATTATATTACTTTATTGAGAAATCTGGGTTTCCGTGAAATCAATATAATTAACTCAAATGTGTTATATTAATTGTGACAGTCCAAATGAACTCATAATTTATTACCAATGAAAATAATTCCCTTGTTGACATACCAATTAATTTATTTTTTCTTAGGTCATATATATACCCCTTCTTAGTCAGCTTCTTTCTCACATCCTCGCAGTAGATGGTGTAAATTCCGTGTCTTCATTTCCCTCATTTTTGCCTATAAAAGGCCCTCACTTTTTTTACTTTTAAAAACATTCCTTACTTACTTACTTTGTTATAATTACATACAAAAAAAACTATTTATTATTATCAATTATTGTTTTAGTATTTACATTAAAACCGTGATTCTTAACCTTTAAATATAATAGTAATCTACCTCTTTACCTCTTTTTATTTGAGTAAATAATCTTTAAAAGATAATAAAATATGTACCAAGTTTGAATCCTCTGAAACCCATTGTTGCCCTCCTTGGACCTCCCTGGAAAACCTTTTTACACTCGAAAACCCACTTGAAAGTTGGGGGAATTTCCGAATTGTTGACAGCGCATTGTTACTTGAGGCCGGAGACTGTGGGGACCATTGTCATTCGAGGTACCTATAAGAACGAGTGAATGACAAAAATTACAAATGTCATATATCACGTGACTAAAATTTTGCTACAAAAGGGAATCGAACCGCGCTCCTAAGCTTAGGTTCATATATTGACTAAAAGTCTTATATTTCGTGGTAATTATTGAAATTACTATTTGTGGGTCACTTTGCACTCTTCATTCTCTACATATTTCCTTTTACTCAGCACTCTGTAAGTGGCATTAATTTGCTCATTTTACAGGGGGAGGTGTTTAGTGAATTAGAATTAAATTTTTTATTATTTATTTTATTTTTCCTAGTTGATAAAGATAGAGAAATTGTGTTCTTAGTCCTAGAAGTAATAAATTATATTTCAAAAATTATTCATTATAATTTTCAGTTGACTTTTGTCCTGATAAATTAAAATTTTATTTGTTCCAGTTGACAAATTGTCCTAAAAATAAAATTTTTAAATTCATATTTAATATTTCAGTAGACATTAAGTCCTGGTAATTATTTATTTTTCAGTTGATTTAAAATCCTGATAATAATTATCATAAAATTGTTAATAAAAAATTTAAATTTAATTCTTCAGTTGATTATTTTATAATCCTGGTTTTAAATTGTTTTGAATTAATAAATTGATTATTATTTTAGTTGATTTATCCTGAAGAATTTTATTTTTATTATTATTTTTCTTTTAAATAAACGTAAAAATACAAACTAATTCATCTTATTGTCTCCCTCCCTCATTTCAGTTAAATTTACAAAAAAAAATGACTTATCAAGGTGTTTCTGCTGCACGTGAAGAGGAATTGGATTTAATTGATTATTATGAGGCTACTTCTGTGAGTTCTCATTCAACTAGAAAATTATCTCAAATTAATCAATCATTTCCCCAATCAGGATGTAGAGATGGAGGAATCGGAAATTCTGGTAGAAACAACTCAGGAAGAGAAACCTGTAAAAATCCCCCCCAGAAGAACTTCCAAAAGGCTTAAAAATAAAAAAGATTCCACTACCTCAACAAGTAAAGAACCTTTCAACACACATAAAATAATTAAGGACAGAAAACTTGAGATTGAGGTCAAGAGTAGATGCTCTAGAGGAAAAGGTAAGAAAAATAGATGCTTTTCTTCAAGAGAAGAGGAGACCTCCTCCCCCCAGGGATCTTCAACAATTGGCTCCCCAGAAGCCAGAGAGAGTGGAAGTATCCAAGTGGAAGTGGGATTGGCTGAACACTCAGTGGGATTACCTGTCTCAAAATCAACATACTCAGTTGCCCCGAGCAGGTCCATCAAGACCCAGCCAAGTCAACCCCACACCTCCTCACTCCTATCAAGGAGGAAGAAAAAGAAAGAACAATATGATCTTGCCCAGCAAACCTTGGTAAGCCCCTCTATTTATTCTCAAGTACCATTTCTTGTAACTGATTGAGTTCCTTCAGATAATTCTGGAAGAGGAGATGAGACTG
Organism: Hemileia vastatrix; assembly: GCA_030280995.1. Classification (NCBI taxonomy): domain Eukaryota; kingdom Fungi; phylum Basidiomycota; class Pucciniomycetes; order Pucciniales; family Zaghouaniaceae; genus Hemileia; species Hemileia vastatrix. Next base: position 18,210,571 of record JASXTE010000017.1, read on the forward strand.
TGAGACCTGTAGAGGCTGAGAACAGTAGAAAAATTGCTCAAATTTCAAATGTATCTAATCCTTTAGCTCTAATTGCTACTTCAATGATAAATCCTGATATGGCTATTATTGATGAAACACTTGAGCCTGAGTTTTATGAGAATCTGGAAAGTTACTCTGTTTCCTTATTGAGAAACACCCTTTAGATGTAGCTAACATTAATGATGAATATTTGAGGGATATTATTTCTAAACAAAATCATATAATGAACAACATGCAATTGACTCAGAAATATAATATTTTGTTAACTGAAAAGGGTTATCAAGCATTGAGGAGTGAGTTGCAGAGAGTTTCTGATGATTTGTTTCATTACAAGGCAACCCATGAAAAGAAAGTTGCTTTATGGCAAAATATCAAAAATCATTTTTCTAAACTGCAAGATACTGTATCTGCCTGTTGCCAGGAGCTGGAGATTGATAAGATGATTCTGAAAAGATTGAATGACTATTATACATCTTTTAAAAATAAAAATCATTTATCTTTTGCAAAAATCAATGAGAGTTTATCTAGTCTTCCAAGAGTGAAAACCAGACTAACAACCATTGATGAGAAATTGAACTCATTGTTTAATGATCAAAAATATTCTGACATTTCTTTAAAGGAACATATAGTCCAGGATGCTCCAAGGTTACCTGTGGCTAGTTCATCTAAAGAAAAATTAGTTCCAGAGATACCTGTTGATACCACTGAGTTTCCATCAAAAATTGATGATGCACCAGGATCTTCAACAGAGGGATTAAATAATGAGATTACTGCACAATTAGAGAAGTTACAACTGCTCCTTACTCAGAAACAAGCTGGTACTAAGGAGACTCCTTCAAATTAAAAGAATTGGCCAAAACTTGACCAATACCCAACATTTGATGATGATTCTTCTTCTGATTTGCAACAATTATTTTGCAGAATTGATAACTTGAAAAACTCTTACAAACTCCAAAATGAGGAAATTGTGTCCAAGTTAATTTCTTTATTTACCAATGTATCCCTAATGTGGTATAAATCTGTCCTCTTAGATGAGAATGATTACTCATGGGAAGATTGGAAAAAAATTAATTAAAGCACAATTTGGTGGCTCCAAGTTTAGGATGGCTCAACAAAGGCAGTATGAGGAAACTAAATATAGTTTTTCTACTGATAAACCTATTGAGTTCTTCTACTGATAAACCTATTGAGTTCTTAATAAAACTTGTAAAAGTCTTAAGAGCTATGGACCCAAAAATGGAGTTTGAATTATGGAAGGACAGGATCCTTTTTAAATTGCCAATGTCTTTGAAAGACTTGATTGTGGCTAGGAATGAGTTCACCAGAGAACCTTCTTCTTTCATAAATACTTGCAATGAGATTTTTATAAACAACAAGTATGATTCCAGAAAATTCATTCCTAGAACCACTTGGGAGAAACCTTCCAATTACCAACAGAAACCTCTGGAAAAGGTTGGTAAGCCTTCTGCACCTGTTGCACCTAAAAATTATGCAACAAAAACTTGTTTCAAGTGCAAAAAGCCTTGAAAGAAGGGCCCTGTATGTGACAAGAAGATAAATCTTGTGGAACAAACAGATGAGCATGCTGATGACACAGTAGCACTGGATGATACTTCAATTGATTGTGCCAGAAATATTTCATATGAATCTCAACAAGAAATCTTGATGCTGGAAGAGGATATTCATTATTTAAATACTATTGATATTGATAATAATTATTTAGCTACAGTAGAGGATTCTGAGATCATAAAAAACATTGAGGATAGCTCAATTGTTAATGCCCCTCTCAAGGCACCAGTCTTAATTAATGGAACCAGCATTGAAGTTGTTCTGGATTCTGGAGCTGGAGGAAGTGTAGTATCTGAAAGAGCACTTGCTTCAGTAGATCAAGACTATGAATCAAAATTTATGCCTATCATTTTTGAAAACTGGAGAGGTTATGGCTCTGTTTTGTCCCCCATTGGTAAATACAAAGCCACAGTGTTTTTTAAATATAACCATGGTTTTGTAAGAGCTTTTTGTGATTTTATTGTCATGAAAAATGATAACTTAAGCGATTGTTTTATTGTGGGTAATGATATTTCAACCAAGTATGGCATAAAATTGGATCCTTCAAACCAATGTTTCACAATGGGGATAAATGGGAAGAGAAAATTCAAGATTTCCTCCCCTAAAATATTAGTAAAACTAGAATCAAACACATGTAATTCTGTGGTTCAATATAAAGGAAGATCTACAAGAGAAATGCATTCCCTTGTGTCTGAAGTCAACAATGCCTTTTTTGGAGAACAACTTTCTGTTGAGGATAAAGATTCCATCATTAACTTGATAAAGTCTTTTCCTATGGCCTTTGCTCATGGGTCACATGAACTGGGATTAGTTAAAGCAGAAATGAAACTTTAAATGTCTTGTCCATTAACTGATATACCACCTAGTTTAAAGAAGAATCCTTATCCTGCTTGTCCCACAAAGAGAAAAGATATTGAAGAAAATATCTCTACCCTTTTAAAAATGAATATTATTGAAAAGGTAGTTGAAACACCTAAATATTGTGTTATCTCACCTGTCCTAATTTCTTATGAGAAAGATAAAGCCAGGTTATGTGGTGATTATAGAGCACTAAATACTTATACTGTTGATGATATCTATCCTTTACCTAGAATCAGCTCTATACATGCTACCTTACAGGGTACTAAATATATCATCTGTTTGGATGCTAATAAGGGATATCACCAAGTACCTGTTGAGAAAAATTCTCAGAATTTTCTGATGATTGCTACTCATATGGGTATTTATAAGTATGTTAGGATGCCATTTGGCCCTAAAAATGCCCCTTCAGTTTTTCAAAAAGTCATGGATAACACATTCCATCAGGAGATAATTGAAGGATGGCTGATGGTTTATATTGATGATATCATTATATTCTCAAAAACATTTGAGGACCATCTCAACCACCTGTTTAAAGTGTTCCAAAAAATGGATGAGATAAATATGACACTTGCTTTGAAGAAATGTAAATTTGGTTTCCAATCTTTTAAAGTTCTTGGTCATGTTGTTTCAGGTGTACAGATATGTGTTGACCAAAACAAAGTGGCAGCCATACAGCAGGTGAAGGCTCCTACTACACTTAGAGAGCTACAGAGTTTTTTGGGAATGTCTGAATACTATAGACAGTATATTAAAAATTACCAAGTCATAGCTTTACCCCTTACCCAATTAACTAGAAAGGATGTTGCTTTTGTTTGGAATAGTGAAATACAAAGAGCCTTTGACACTATGAAACACTGTTTGATTTCAGCACCTATTCTTGCTTTACCTGACTTTAATCAACCATTTGTTTTATATACTGATGCCAGTTTTATGGGTCTTGGTGCTGCCCTCCATCAAAAACAAGTGATAAATGATAAAGTATCAGAAATAGTAATTTTTTATATCTCAAGAACCTTGAGAAATAGTGAGTTGAAATATGGTGCTCCTCAATTTGAATGTTTAGTTGTAGTGTGGGCTCTAGAAAAGCTACATTATTACCTAGATGACCAGAAATTTGAACTTGTCACTGACTGAAGTGCAGTTAAATCCCTTTTAATCTTGAAAACACCTAACAGGCATATATTCAGATGGCAGTTAGCTGTTCAAGAATACAGAGGGAGAATGACAATTATTCATAGGGCTGGTATTTCTCACTCAAATGTGGATATTTTATCAAGGTTACCTTTACTAAATGATGACTCTAATCCTGCTTATGATTCTGAGGATTAAATTATTTATATTCATGGGATATATGTGGTTGATATGGACAAAGAGCTATTACAGCTTATTCTGGATTCATATGATAAGGACACTGACTTAAAAAAGTTATGCCCCATATTAAATGATCCAAAGAATGCTTCAATACAAGCATTAATTTAAACCCTTTCACCAAAGTACCAAAAAGCTTTGGAAAAAGGTGAATTTTCTATAGATGAAGGTTATCTATATTATAGAAAAAAGGTGAGTAATGTTATTGTTATTCCTCCTTCTATGAAATAAATCATCTTTAAAATCTGTCATGATGACATACTAGCTGGACATTTTGATCTTGAAAAAATAAAGATCAGAATTAAGAACACTGCTTGGTGGGTTACTATGTCTGAAGACCCAAAATTATATGTTGAATCTTGTGATTCTTTCCAGAAATAAAAAAGATTGACTGGTAAAAGAGCTGGATTAATGAAACATATTGTACCTCCTGATGCACCATGGCACATAATAAACATGGATTTTGTAACAGGATTACCTATTTCTGGAAAAGAGAGTTATAACTCTTTCTGGGTTATTGTGGACAGATTCACCAAAATGTGTAAATTTATCCCTACTCACAAGGATGTTTCCACTAAAGAATCATCTTTCTTATGGTGGTCTCATGTGTTTAATACCGCTGGTTTTCCTAAATCCTCAATCTCTGACAGAGACCCTAAATTTACTTCTGAATTTTGGATGTTGCTGATGGATGTTTGTGGTTGTGACCTGAAACTATCTACTGCCCATCACCCTCAGACTGATGGATTAGCTGAAAGAATGATTCAGACTCTAAAGGACATGATAAGAAGGTACTGTGCCTTTGGCCTTGAGTATAAAGATAATGACAGATTCACTCATGATTGAGTTACCTTACTTCCTGGGTTAGAATTTGCCTATAATAGCACTGTTCATTCTGTTACTCAAACAAAGCCTTTTGAGCTCTGGCTTGGATATGTTCCAAATACTCCTGCCCAAATTCTCAATAAAAAAATACCTAAATTGGATATAAATCCTGGTGTAAAATCTTTTCTTCAAATGCAACTACTTTGCAGAAATCATGCTCAAAAATGTATTGAAAAATCATTTGAATATGAGAAGAAGAGATGGGACAAATCCCATAAAGAATAAACTTTTAAAAAGTTTGATGAAGTGTTGATTTCTACAGTCCACTTCAATTTACAAGGAAAAAACATATTAAAAGACCCATTTGTTGGTCCATTTGTTGTCAGAAGAATGATTGGAGATGATGCAGTTGAGGTTATTTTGTATTTTCCATATGACAGAAAACATCCTGTTTTTCCAATATCTCTTCTGAAACCTTACACATCCAATATTGATTTATTTCCAAAAAGGAGGGGAAGACCAAAGAAAACCCCAAATGAAATAACTGAAAAGCAGAAATTGAAAAAATTCTGAATGACAGAATAGTCACTGCTGAAAAAGGTGCAGAATACTTATTGAGATTCAAGAATAAATCATCTGAATATGATTCTAAAATACCTGGGAAGGAGATATATAATCTTCCTACTCTACTAAAAAAGTATAAAAAGAAAAAATCATAGAATTTTTCTTTAGAGTGAGGGAGTGTCAGCCAGGCTACTAGAATTACCTGGTAAAAAAATTAATTATTTTACTGAGGTGAAGCCACACCTTTTTTAAAAATTCTTATTAATAATTAATTATTTAATATTTATTAATGTATTACTTACAACTAACTAAGCTAATTATATAAAGTAATTTAAATAATTAATTTAAGTAAGTCTCCTATACATTTTTACTCCCTAACACTGTGCTCAATAATGCAGTTGATTGGGAATAAAAATTAATAATAAAATTATAATAAAAAAACCTTAAAAATATTATATTACTTTATTGAGAAATCTGGGTTTCTGTGAAATTAATATAATTAACTCAAATGTGTTATATTAATTGTGACAGTCCAAAGGAACTCATACTTTATTACCAATGAAAATGATGCCCTTGTTGATATACCAATTAATTTATTTTTTCTTATGTCATATATATACTCCTTCTTAGTCAGCTTCTTTCTCACATCCTTGCAGTAGATGGTGTAAATTCCGTGTCTTTATTTCCCTCATGTTTTCCTATAAAAGGCCCTCACTTTTTGTAATTTTAAAAACACTCCTTACTTACTTACTTTATCAAAATTATATACAAAAAAACTATTTATTATTATCAATTATTGTTTTAGTATTTACATTAAAACCGTGATTCTAAATCTTTAAATATAATAGTAATCTACCTCTTTACCTCTTGTTATTTCAGTAAATAATCTTTAAAAGATAATAAAATATGTACCAAGTTTGAATCCTCTGAAACCCATTGTTGCTGTCCTTAGACCTCCCTCGAAAACCATCTAGACTTGAAAGCCCACTTGACAGTAACAGTCTGGGACTGGTTTGGAAAGGTAGTCTTTGGGAGGAAGCAGAAGAGACTGGGATGGAATGTTCAAAGGTGTGGTTAATTATCTTTGACATCTTTCAGTGTGTGTGCAGAAGTTGCTTTCTCAGGGTGCCTTCAAGCTCATTCAATTATCCATGAAGATAAAAGTTCTTCAGAATGTTGGAACACATCATGCTTAGGCTCTTTTTCATATCAGCGCAAGCCAGAGCTAACATATTCTCAAGGGGTTTTCTAACTCCATTAGTAGTCTCAGGAGTAGGGGTGCCATCTAAACAAGAAGAATTTTGTTCAGAAGTTGCTTATTTGTTGATGAAATTGGGTGAATGATTATGGCACTTACAGATAAAAAGCTCTTAAAAATTATATGCCATAGAAACTTGGACTTCTGAATGTTTGGAAAGATGTGTGGTGGAAGGATCAGACTGAGTTCAATATGGGTTATCTTGGTCTTCTTCCAGTGGGTGCTGAGAAGGTGAATTAGGATGGAAATCTCCCTGGTTCCTAGCTAGAGAAGGACAATTGATGTTGTTATTGTTATCCTGCTCTGTGGATTAGTTGCTGATACTGGGGAAGTAATGTTGTTAGAGGATGGGGCAGGGGAAGGTGATCTTGGGGCTAAATTTTAACTTCTGATGTAATTAATTGAAGAGAAGGAACTGTCAGAGGAGTATTTGGAAGGCATAAGGGAGGTGTAGGCTCTTCTTCTGGATGGAGAAGGTGATTTTGGTTGTTGGGAAGTTTTGGAAGCCCTTATTTATTCTTGGGGAGCTCTGGAAGGTCTTCTAAAAGTCTTGGAATTTTCAGTGTTGTTGGAACTTGAAGATTTTGCTTGCATTGATCTGGGAAAAAAAAGGAGGCTGTTGTGCAGAATTTTGTTTGTTTTTTGAAGATTTTTGGTTGTTTACTGGTTGTTTATGAAGGTTTTGAGCCTTATTTTTGCTTCCCAGAAAGGTGGGTGGGCCACCTGGACACATTCTAGAAGCCCAGGAGCAAAATTTTAAGCATTTGAAGTGGAATTTGAAGAGATAAAAGCAGATGCTTGGGAAGATAGAGGTGGCTGTTTAGAGAGAGTTCTGGGGACAGAACTTCTGGATCTTCTGGAAGGAACTGAAGACAAAGAAGAAGAAGAAAGACCTAGTCCTGGAGATGTATTTGTGAGAAGATGAAGGCGGTGTAGAAAATCCTATAGTACTAGCTATAGGCCTTGACCAACGGAGTTGGAGTAAAACTGGATAGAAAACCCCCTGTCCCTTTGAGAAATACCTGGTGAGAGAAAATTTCTACAAAAAATTAGAGACTGTTACAATACCCCTTCCAACACACTTCTTGACTGCTTTAAAATTCAAGAAAGTAGCCAATAGTAGACCACTGAGAATCAAAGAACCAGAAAACCTGTAATGTAGAGTATGTCACGCGCCACGTGACACTTGAGGCAAAAGCAGCTCATTAAATCAATAATATCGAGTTCTAAATCTATACTCAAAGCGTAGAAAGCAATTCTCCATAGCCACTGTGATTCCTCTTAGTGTACTTACTATTCAACTGCGCTAGCCTAAACTCTAAATCTAAATTAGTCAATCTCTCAATAGTGTGCCTTAGTCTTAATTTCAATAAGCGACGCACAGCGCTATGATCAACATAATAGTACATTAGTAGTTTTCATTAAAAGTTTTTTAATTAATTAAAAGGGGTAAATTGAGCATGGACTGATATTAGCGAAGAGGGTCTAAGTGTATGTTATTAATGGTCTGTGGTATGGGAATGGTGCGATGAGAGGGAGGTCAATGCAAGGAGGAATAAAGGATATAAAAGGGTTGGGAATTTGGTTCGACATTCCTTAGAATTAAATTATAAAACGTATATACATTTAATAGTGGTAAAATCTTTTAAGTTAAATCATTATTATTGTATCTTTCTTTATTTTTCTCAATAATCATTTCTAAATCCTAAATCTTTGATTGTTGAGTTTCCAACCCTTTGTGAGATCTTAAGAATTCCTATTACCTTTGAAACTATATTATAATTCTTCTCGAACATACCTCGAACCCGTAGCTCTTACTTTGAGTGACCTTCGAATCACTCCTCGAATCATTCCTCTGTGCTTCGAAGAAGTTTCTAAATCCCTCATCTCACTTTCAGGAACATCCTCGACCTTTTGCGTAGGTCGTCCGGTGACAGAGTAACCCACACCAGAAACCAAAGACACAGTGCACTTGTTGCACAAACACAGCAAAAATCCTTGGTGTAGGTTTCAAAGCTACAACAGTGAAATCAGTTGCCAAAGTGAAGTTAAATAAAGAACTAACCTTGAAATAAACACAGCCAATTTTGGCAAAAAAACAGTGAAAACTGAGAGAGAAACAATGATATAACTACCAGATGGTTGTATGATAATTAAAGTTTCCCCAAACTATCTTATTCAGTATGTATACACAGACCACCTATCTAAAAATCCATGCACCACATAATTTGGCACTTTTGACAGCCAAATTGATTAAAAACCCTCTAGAAATGCTCCCCAGCCTTCTAGGACTGAGGCAGGCAGTCCGCCTGAGGGAAGGAGGACCTTCCAGAAGCAAGAAAACCACCAAAAACATCTTATAAAGCCCAAAGTACTTAGAAAAATCTAACACCACTACTAAAACCCTTAAAACACAAAATTAATCTATGACATCATTGCGACATAAAATAAAGAGCTAAATTATCTCTACTTAATGGTACTAAGCACTTAACCCTAAGACTTAAGGTTAGCCTGTAAAACACAAGAAAAAAAATGAAACAGCTATCCTTTAGGAATAAAAAATGAGGAAATGACCCCTTAAAGCTTAGAATATGAAAAATATTAGAAAGACATCAAATATAGAGAAAAAACAGGGCTTTCCAATGGTAGTAACCACATACCCATAGTCCCAAATTTCATTTAATAAAACTAAAATAACATCTAATTCTTTGACCAATGTCAATTAAGACATAATCAAATAGTGCCAAGTGGACAAACAAAAGCCTCTGCCAGTGTTGGAAGACCAAAGCAGAGGTAAAGGATAGTTTGGTTCTATATCAAATCTTTTATTCTTTGAATTGAAAGATTCATAAGCCCTTTTGTACGTTTTGGCTTCTGGAGTTGGAAGAGTGAATTTTCAGGGTCTGCACATGTGAATGCACTGTTTGAAAGAATAGTCTTTGGGAGAAGTGAAGCAAGGAAGTGTTGAGGGGTCAAAAGCAGGTGACTAGAGGTTTGAAATGATCTGTGGTGGAATAAAAACTATAAAGAGAAAGAAAAAGAGATAAGAAAAGTTTTTTTATCAGTGATTGGTAGAAGATGAGGTGGATTTTGAAGTTCAGAAAGGGGAATGTGGGTGAATGTGAATTAGTCCATCAAGACTCTAAACTTAAATATGCATCAGTCCAACAAGACTTCAAACTGAAAACTGGTTTACAGTTCCCCAAGACTACAACCTGAGGATTTTTTAGTCCCCCTAAACTATAAATTGAGGAATGTGTGTTGTTTTGGCGTTGGTTTTGAATATTGGAAGAGGTTATCCACAGGGGGAGCCTCTGAATTTGGAAAAGGAAAGTTTTGTGGTAATTGATGAGCTGGACAATCTACTCACAATTAACTCACGATGTTAGCTTTTTCTTTGTGTCTTAATGTGGTTGATCTCTGGTTGTACAATTATGATTTAGGTTTAGAGTCCCCCAAGACTATAAACTGAGGGTTTTTGAGTCCCCCAAGACTATAAAATGAGGATCGTCCCCCAAAACTTAAAACTGAGGTTTTTTTTGGTTGCTACATTATATAGAGGGTGTGCTCATATTTTATTTTCTAAATCAAACTCAAGTAGTAGTGGAATTACAGAAGGGTATCAAGAGAGGTGGAAAAATGTTCTGAATTGGCCTTGAATTTTTGGATGAGGTTCCGTCTCTTATCAATGTCTTTTTGGTACTTTGAAGGAGTTGATTGGAAGTAAGAAAGGAGGAGTTTTTTCTTTTGTTGGTTGTTATTTTGGAATTTTTCTTTGAAAATGGGTATTGGATCGAGGGGTGGTGTTTCAATGGTCCCTAAATTGTCATTATAATCAGTGACTGGTAGAAGAGAGGCTGAAGAAAATGGTCAGTCTAGTTTGGTATGGAATGATGGAATCTTACCTTCTGGTGAATCAGGGTGATGAGAGGAAGAAGAGGCTGTTGGAGTTACAAGTTTTCCTCTGGATGAATGAAATTTGTTGATTATTCTTGGAATGATGATGGAGGGTCTGGATCTTCTGGTGGAAGAGGATGGGACAGGTTGAGTGTAGAAAGAAGCTGAATAGGACAATAATGGGCCATGTCTGTGGCATAGTTTCTTTCTGGAGTGTCAGGCATCACAAGAAGTCCTGTAGATGTGAAGAGGTCCAGCCATTTAACAGATGAAGTCATTGTCAATGCAGTACTGGAAAGTTCCCAGTTAGAGAGGCATTTGAAAATAGTTTTTAGTGGATAAAGAATGTTGAAATTCTTGATTGGAGGGAGGATGTGGTGTTTTAAAGCTGGGTAGGCCTTGTGAGTGCATATTTGGAGGTATTTGGTATGTAGGGTATAGTTGGGGCTATGGTGTCAGTTATTGGTGTTTTGTTAGTTTTTAGATGCTTAGTTGTGTTATTGTAGTCTTATTCTAGGGTCACTTATCATGTCTCAGCTTAATTTCCTTTCTTTGCTCACCATTTTGATATGTGTTATGTGTGAGTAGATTTTTTCTACGTGTAGTTACTGTTGTTTTGCTGTTTATAGGGTGTTTTTTAGCATATAAAGGCCTAAAAGCGGCCACCTGCCTACGCACGTGGAAGCCTCTAGAGGTGTTTTTATGTATGTAAAGAAGTGGGAGAGTTAGATAAGGCTGGGAAAAGCCAGGGTGGTCTGTTTGTGAGATAGTTAAGCAAGTTTAAGGACATTCTATTTTATCATCAACCATGTGGTATACCTGGAATCTATGTGCTTCACTCTTTTGTGTGTTTTTGGCATCTTTTGACAGGGTTGTGAAAAGGTTAGCTCTTCCTTGACTTCAACTCTTGTCATTGCTTCCTCTGGTATAGTCTTGCAAGCTATATCACGTATTATTGCAGTCTCTTGTGTGGCTTTGCAACCCACATCAAGTATCCTTGCTTACTCTGGTGTGGAAATGGGTCTACATTTCAGTTCTTTGGTCTAGAAGTCTGTCTCATGACCACTATCTTGGCTGTTCAAGCAGTAAAGTGTGTTGGGAAGAGGTTTTAGAAAAAAATATTCAATATACTTTGGCAGGTAAATCTTACTCTATTTTTCTTAAGAGACAGGGTATTTTCTCTCTGGTTTTCCTCCAACTCACTTGGTCAAGGCCTATAGTTAGTACTATAGGATTTTCTACAGCGCCAATTAAGATCTGAAAAAATCTTGAGACCTAAGAAAGCAGACTACCACTAGTGCTAACACTAGCCTAAGAAGGGATTGACTATGCTAGATGCATCAGTGAGACTAACTAAGACTGACTATCTTGGGACTTCCAACAGTGAGTGAAGATGGGACTCACTATTCCAATTACAAGTGAGACTAGAGAATAACTGATTTACTATATAAGTTGTCTGATAGGGAGCGCTCCACAGCACTTTCTCCATATAGCCCCCTTATGAAATATCCACTCTTCTGCCTCTTTACAATGCATAGCACCCAGAGATAGGGCTCAAATAGTTTTTTTAGAAATAATAATGTTAATAAAAATAAGAAATTTTTTAATAAAAACCAAAAATTCTGAAAAATTTAAATAAATTGAAAATAATTAAGAAAAATAGTAAAATAATAATTAAAATTTTAAAAAATTGTGAAATACAAGAAATCAACAAAATTTTATTTATGATTTTTTTTTGAAACTAGTGAAATTATATTTAATCCATTAAAATAGACTTTTATATGAAAATTGTTGTCTTTATCTTGAAGAATAACAGAACTTCACATTTATTTTATAAAAAGCATCCTAGAAGATTAACCTTTATACAATATATTTCACTGAATATGAGGTTTATGTACAATATAAGCTTATGTATGTCTATAATTACTTAATATCACTTAAGATAAGTGTATTATGACTCTATTAAAACCTTAATAAGAATTATTAGGCTATGGATAAGCTATTTAAACTACTATAAGTCATATAATAGTGTAATAATAGTATATATATGTATTATGACCATATATATAAGTATTTTAACCTTATTTTTCAGTAATAATCTTAATAGGGGGTGTCAGTTCTGGCAAATCCGCACTTAAATTAAGTGCGGATTTCAAACCAAATCAGCACTTACAAATCAGCACTTAAATTTTGCAAAAAAGTCACTTATTTCAAAAAAGGGTGTCAGTTATGACCTCAAATCAGCACTTTTTTCCCGTTTTTTTTCACAACCACATTTTGGCCACAAAACATCCCTTCCTTTCTTACCCCATCCCTGTCACATGTGACACACTGACCTTCCTTGCTACCTACCCATCAATCCTCAGCACACACCCCTTCCTGACATTTTCAATATTTTGACCAGGCATGTTTACATTCTTTTTTACTTATTTCTTCTACTTTTTAATCTTTTTTCTTGTTATGTGCCAGTTTCATAATGCCTCCCAGACATTCCAAATCTCAAAAGGTAACTCAAAAATCTGCTTCGTCACAAAAGTCTCCTCGTAAAGCAAGGATTACATAGAAAAAAAATCAGTGACTTTTTCTATTACTTACAACTGTTTTTACAGAATTGAAAACTATGTTTCAGCTAATATTTTATGGAAGTGAACTCTGTTCTTTGCCCGAAGAACAGAGTTCATCCTCCTATTTTCACATTCTGTTTGCACCAATCTCCAACATTTTCAATATTTTGACCAGGCATGTTTACATTCTTTTTTACTTATTTCTTCTACTTTTTAATCTTTTTTCTTGTTATGTGCCAGTTTCATAATGCCTCCCAGACATTCCAAATCTCAAAAGGTAACTCAAAAATCTGCTTCGTCACAAAAGTCTCCTCGTAAAGCAAGGATTACATAGAAAAAAAATCAGTGACTTTTTCTATTACTTACAACTGTTTTTACAGAATTGAAAACTATGTTTCAGCTAATATTTTATGGAAGTGAACTCTGTTCTTCGCCCGAAGAACAGAGTTCATCCTCCTATTTTCACACTCTGTTTGCACCAATCTCCATCCCTTTCAATTCTATCAACACATGCTTGTCTTCCCTCCCCATGCCTTTCGCTATCCTCCCAGCCCCATTGTATGCCATCCTCTTTTGATCCCCATTTCACCCCTCTCAACCTCTCCCAGACCCTTTTCTTCATTTAAAATTCCTCGGAACCCTTAATCTTCCCTTCCAACTCTTTCCCAACCTTTGAGTGACTGAAAAAATATGTGTTTGCTGAAAATATGCAATTTCATGTTGAGTTGATGAAAGAAAACACAGAGAGAAAAAAAAATAAGACTTTAACAGCAAATTCAAAAACCAAAAAAATATGCAAAAAAAATTTCCATTCTCAGTGAATAATACATGCAAATTGATAATTTAAAGAGAAAGAGAAAAAAATTAAAATTGCGTTGAAAAATGTTGGAGTGTTATTGGAAGGATTTTCGCCCTTATACTAGTTGATTGAGAAATAGAAGTGTTGGATATAGTTGGAGGTGAATCAACTTGTTCATCTTCATACAGCTCTAACCATTGATCTTTGAGGTCAGCAAGTAGGTTATGAAGTATAGTGCAACACAGAATCCAGTTGATCACCGCCTCCATTTCAGATTTATTTCTAAGAGGACTTCTTAATTCCCTTAAACTAGAAAAACGGCCTTTCAAGATTCAAATAGAATGTTCAATACGGACTCTTGACTTTGCCAAATGATTGTTGAATTTGGCATTTTGACTGTCTTCTGAAGCTGCTCCCCGAAAAGCAGGAAGTACATACTTTCCATTCACATAAGCAGAATCTGCAAGAAGATACTGATTTTCATCAAAGAATTTTTCAGGTTCATTTGAAATATGCATTCTTTGGAAGACGTAGGAGTCATGACATGAGCCAGGATAGCCAGCGAAGAATGATATAAATTTTTTGTTTACGTCACATATAAGCTGAACGTTAATTGAATATCTATAAAGAAGATATATTTGTTTGTGTTAGTTTCAAGGAGGATGAAAGGAGTTAAAAATAATCTACCTCTTTTTACGGTCAAAGTAATTGTTTCCACCTTGACCAGGTTTCTGGCTCAAAGGAATAGTAGTACCATCAACAAAACCAATACATCCTGGAAAGCCCTCTGCTTGCATAACCTGAGATGATTCAAGTCGCTCTTCTTTTGTTGGCCAGGTGAGAAGTTGAGATTCCAAGGAGTTGATGGCAGTGATACATCGTTTGGTATAAGTGTTAACTGAACCATACCCTAAATCAAAGACATTTTCTAAACGTTTCAAAGCGGCTCCATTACCATTTGAACCCAAACGACATAGTGTGATGGCCAATTGAATTGAAGGATGTCGTTGTTCTTTTTGAGAATTATTGTGAAATATGGGATGATCCTGAATAAGCTCAAGCAATTTAAGGAAACATTCCTGAGAAGTCCTGAACAGCTGTCTAAAACTGGGTGTAGATAGGTTAAGAAGTGTTTGGATGGTGTACTTGGGGGTATGAAGTACTTGAGGCTTTCTGGGAAGAAGGTAACGTTTCCTGGCCATTTTTGATAAAACGACAAAATCTTCTTCTAGATCAGAATCGGAATCAGAGTCCAAGAGCAGTTCAAGCGCCATGAAAGTCATTGCTTTATGTAATTTATCACGATTTGAAAGTGAGGAAGGCATGACTCTTATATGATATGATATGAAGATGTAAGTGATGTACGATGTTTTGAGTTATGAAGTGTTATTCTGCGGAGTGCTGCGTATGAATGGGATGATGCTGACAAATCAGTGAAATGGGACTTGATGGTGAAATCAGCACTTTTGGTTGAGAAAGTGCGGATTTGAGTGAAATAAGTGACTTATTTCATTTTGAAATCCACCAGTATTGGGGCTAGTGTGTTTTGGAAATCCGCACTTATTTAAGTGCGGATTTGGTCAAATTTAAGTGTGGATTTGTAAGTGCGGATTTGCCAGAACTGACACCCCCTATTATGTATATTTAGGTCTATAAGTGGGTTTTAACATCTTAGTAGCCTATAAAAAAATTTTCTGCTTATTTTAGTTCATATGGACGTATTCAGTGGACTCACAACGCCTACACAAGCATATACATCTATTTTAGGCGCATATATCCAGTTTGGACAACTTAATCTGCTTCCTTGGATGGATTTTCACAGATTTATTGGTTGGGATATGATTACTGGGTTAATATGAATTCTTGAGGTTGTTATTGGGAGCTTGGAAAGTTAATTTGGTTCCTTCATATGCTTTGGGTTTCATTAAATACTCTTTGGATGAGTTATTTTACCTGTTTCTTTATGGTATCTGCTTTTATATGTTTATTTTATTTATGGTATGGGTCTGTGGTATCATTAATTGTGATGGAGGGTCCTTACTGGAGGTCTGGGTGTTGAAACTTCTTGAAGTGGACGCCATGGGGAGGTGATGGGCCCTCACAGTGCTGTAATTGCAGGGGATAGCAGTGACATCATCTGGATTGAAGGTCTGTGCACTCCAGTGGATTTTGGTATAAGTAAGGGAGGATGTTGCTGGGTTATAGACATCAATTACTTACTAAACTTCAAATAAATATTATAAAACAATTATTATCATATAAAAATATATTATAAAGCATTTATAAATTGATATTATCTTCATATAAGCTATAACTATATTTTATTATTCTATTTTCCACCACTAGCATGCATAAAATCCAAGTATTGTGAGTTTTTATTGAGAAAAACGATTTTATTTGTCTTCCCCTGAGGTTTAATCACTAAATTATTTAAAAATAAGTGGTATGACCATTAATATTTTATATTAGTTCATACTTAGATACTAGCATACACTGACAGGAAACACAATCATTTTTAATTGCAAGGGAAGGATTAATTAAAGAAGTTGAAGTTAAATGTAAATGCTCATCAAATCAAAATTTTCTAATTAAATTATTAGGGATACTCATTAAAGTAAGTTGTCTCTTAATAGTTTTAACAGATATTTCATCATTTTCAACAAGATTACTTGTGGAGGAAGATTTTAATTATACATACCAACATGTTTATCAAACAGATCTCTTACAAAGGCAAGGGAGGAAATTTCTCCTGTTCCTTCTTTCTTCTGCCTCCCTGATAAGGATGGGCCTGAGGATTTTGATGGTAAGTTTGTGTCCTGGATGTTCCAGGGTGTTGAGAAGCTGGTTTCTGTATATTCTGCTGCTAATTGCTCATCAGGTAGTCCCGTTTCAACTGTTACACTTGTAGAGTGTTTTAACTTTGAGTTAAAAAGCTGGGTGCCTGATGGGGCTGAGGTTGAGGCTGAGGCTGAGTGGTTGGTAAAGTTGGAGGTTGAACCTTCTTATGATTTAAGAGCTCCTGCATTTGTTGTAAGAGTGTGTCTACTCTTCCCTTGTACTTCATGTTTTCTGCCTTCAGTTCTTTTATATGACTGGACAGATTGTTTATTTGCTATGCCAGAGGTTTCTTTTTTATTTTTATTCCCTTTAGAGGATTTTCCTGATTGATCTGAGGCTTTACTTCTTTCAGAGAAATTGGGGGAGGGGGGTTTTCTACTCCTCCTGACATTTCTATGTCCTGAAGAATATGAAGGTTTTTTGTCAGCTGAAGAATTTTTGTAAGTTAACTTTGAAGAACCTACAGATTCATTATCAACATCCACATCAATTTCATCAACATGAAGATTATCCATGCTGCTTGCCAAGCTACTGGACATAAAAAGTGTGAACAAAAATTAATTGGATTTAGTTTAATGGTTTAAATTTATATTTTTCAAAATAAAAAATTTTCAAATTATTTTAAAAAATAAAAAAATAAATTTAATCAGTTTATAAATCCATTGAAAATAAAAATGTAAGATAAAAAATATGTAATTACAAATTATATTATTAAGAGTTAAACAAAAATTATTTTGGGACCAACAAAAAAAATGTTTAAGAAGTCAACCAAAATTAATTAATACTAAAAAATATATTGTTAATATTGGGACTAAGCACTGAGTACTATTATGGTCAACCAATAATATCAAAATTTTAATAAAAAATTAATTTAATAATTCTTTAACCAAGTAATGATCTTCTAGGACTAAGAGAATAACTCTATTATGGTCAACTAGGAAAAAAAATTATTTAAAAAAAATTTGATCACTTACACTCAGTGACTCAGCAAAATAGCCAAGGCACTGTTATTTCAATAATAATTTAATAATATAGTTGATAGGTAAAAAGCTTTACATACTATAGTGATCAAGAAATAACCTTAAAATATATGTAAATAAATATATTATAAACCTAAAAGGTCAAACCCAAGTTCAAAACATGGTTGTGGAAAAAATTGAGGTTTTTGGGCTACGTGGTCCATGCATCAAGTTGTTGGTCAAAAGTCGTTGTCATCGTATAAAAGGGCTCCCAATTATTGGCCGGTCTTCTAGAGGAAAGAGAAGAAATAGAAGACAAAATGAATAAAATGGAGGAAAGAAAAATAAAACAATAATAAAAAGAAGAAATAAATAAAAAAATAAAAGAAATAGAATAACTATTTGAAAAGAAGGTGCAAAAACAAACTTGTGAATATTGACACAACAAGGAGTATTGGTTTAATAGAAACTTTTGATAAAGTAAGTATTTTATTTCTACTTAAATATCAACTTATAATTACTAAAAGACTTAAAGCAACCTTTAGGTATTAATATAAAATATTTTTATTAGACTTTTAACGCCAAAAAAAACAATAAAATATTTGAATTAATATAAGTATATAATTTATGTGATGGATGCCAAAGGGGACTTCCAAGGCCCTTTTATAGGCAAGGAGGACGTCTGAAGTGTCATAAAAGTATATACAAAATAGTAATAATGTGAAACAAGAAATAAAAATAGTTTAATTAAACCATAGAAATTAGGTGAAACATATGAAACAGTAAACTAAACCTGTGAGTTATTAAATATTTTTCCCACCATGAAATCCCAAAACAATTATTTAATATAATAAGTAATTAAGTGAGTATGGAACATGAGAACTGTGAGAAAAAACCGTAAACAGGTATTACAGTAAGATGTAAAAGGTTTAATTAAAACAAATAAAATTTTTGCACACCAAAATTTATGTTATCAATTTAACCCAGTTTAAAGAAAAATTAATTAATTTTTTAACTATTTTAGTAATTTAATAACTAGTTTTATTGAAACAAATAATTAATTTTAATGATATTACTAATTTAAAGTGAGAATTTTTTTATCATTTTATAAAATAAGTGTTTTAATTTATTTAATAATTTTACTGACACAATTAAGGGGCAAAAAAGCGCCAAATATTTATGGATCATAATATATGACAAGTTGTATTTAATATATAAATTTTATCAATTAAATTTTAATTACAATATAAGTTAAATTTATCATTACATTTATAATAGGGGGTATCAATGTTCAGGGTTCCGCAATTAGGGATCAGGAATTTTTTTCCCCAGATCAGACATTATTAATTGTGGAAGATTCTTATCCACTAGCCCCCCGGCTAGTGGATAAGGAATCCACGATAATGCATTATCCCGCCTCTTATACCCCTATTTCCATTCCTAATTCCTGATCCCAAACTCATCACATCCATGATGGATTTGCAAGAAAGTCACATGACTCATAATTGCTGATGCCATCCTTAAGTCTTTCCTCACTCTATGCTACTTAATTTTGGTGGAGAAAACTTAAGTTTTTTTTCTATCTACACACCCCAACTGCACATTTGGCGGTGAATTCCCACTTCCCTCATCACATAACTCTTCCACCGGCAACATTGAAAAACCTCTCTACTAGGAAGCTACTTCACTCAACAATTAATGCTATTACTTTTCTTTTAGTTCTTTACTATAAATCTGACTCTGATTTGGAAGATGCTTTAGCTTATATGTGTTTTCTTTCCAAAAAGTGTTACATCATCACCAGGGGGCCAAATATTTATCATGATCCCTGATATGATCTGGCCTCCATTCTCAAAATTCCTCATTTAAACTTCACACAATATTTTAGAACTTCTCCCAATTCTTTCTTCAAACTTTTTCAACTCATCTCCAATAATCCTATCTTTCATATCAATTCCCATAACAAACAGCGTAATCCTGCCATCCAACTTGCTGTTGCACTATGTTGCTTTGGCTCAAAGGGAAACAGTGCTGCTGTAAGACGTTTGGATAATCTCTTTAACATAGGATATGGTGCCGTGATATTATAAACCAAGCACTGTATGATTGCTATCCTTTCCCTCAAGTCTCAAACACTTGCTTGGCCAACTCCAGAACAGCGACTTGAATCCTCTCAAGTAATGAAAGCTGAAGGTTTCCCTGGCTGTGTACAATTTTTTGATTGCACAACTATACCTTTGAGTAAAAATCCTGCTCATGATGGCAACCATTATTTTGATTTCAAAAAAAGGTTTCTTCAAAATCTTCTCCAATTTCTCATCCTTCATAAACTAAATTTTTATCTTCTTTCCAGGTACTCTATTGCTGTTCAACTTGTATGTTATGTCAATAAAAAATTTATTGCTTTTCATAGTGGCTGCCCTGGCTCATGTCATGACTCTTCTGTCTTCCAAAGAATGAGGATTTCTCAAACCCCTGACTCATACTTCTACAAATCTCAGTACCTCCTTGCAGACTCAGCATATGCAAGTGGAAAGTACATTATAACTGCTTTTCATGGTGCAAGTTTAGAAAATGACCCCAAAACTGCCTTTAATTATCACCTTGCCCAATCAAGAGTATTAATTGAACATGCTATAGGTATTTTAAAGGGACAATTTTCTAGTCTTTGGGAGCTCAGAATCCAATTTCCAAAAAAATTGGAGATCAAAACTGCAAATCATTGGATCATGACTTGCATTATACTCCACAATATCCTAGCTGATTTAAAGGATGAGTGGAATGATCTTTATGAAGAAGAGGATCCTGAACCAGCACTAGCTCTCCCCTCCCTTGAATTACAAAACATTCATTCAACCGGCATACACTCTGTCATTATGCCTATTACTCTCCAACATTTCTCTTCACCACCCTTTTAAATTATTTTTTGTACTCTCCAAATGTCCTCTTTGTGTACTTTATTCACTTGGTTTGGTATTTTGGTTTGTTGCATATTCATTTTTTTTGAATTTAAAGTGAATATCTTTTTTTTGGATGGCTCATTGGCTTTATTTCACCAGCTCAACATGAAATTGCATATTTTCTGAAATCCCATATTTTGTCAGTGATTTTTTTTTCATTCATCTCTCATATCCTTTTCATCCTCTCATCAAACATCACTAAAATATTTTGGTTACTTTTATTTTCTCAACTCATCTCACCAGGTAAGTCTTTTTTTTTTCTTTTTTCTTGTTTTTTATTTGCTAATCATGAATTTTTTTATTTTCTTTTTTTTGTTTTTTGTTTTTTGGTTTTTTTTTGGTTTTTTTTTGGTTTTTTTTTGGTTTTTTTTTTGGTTTTTTTTTGGTTTTTTTTTGGTTTTTTTTTGGTTTTTTTTTTGGTTTTTTTTGGTTTTTTTTTGGTTTTTTTTGGTTTTTGTTTTTGTTTTTTTTTTTTTGTAAGTCGTTTTTTTATTTTCAAGGTTAGACTATTTTTTTTTCTATTTTTTCTCTTTTTTTTTCTCTCCTTCACCCTCTTTAGCTGCCTTATTTCACCCTTTTTCCTCTCTCTTTACCTGCCTCAAGTCACTCCTTCTCCCCTCTCTTTACCTTTCTCAAGTTCCCCTTATTTCACCCTCTTTACCTGTCCCAAATCCCCCTTTTCCCCTATTTAGGTGCCTCATGAACCCCCCCCCTTCCCCACTCTTTAGGCGCCTCATGACCCCCCTTCCCCTCTCTTTAGGTGCCTCAACACTCCCCCCTTCCCCTCTCTTTAACCATCTCAAAAACCCCCCTTCCACTCCTCTTTAGCCACCTCTAGCCCCTCCTCCTTCTTAACAAATGATCGTTAGCAATCTTTTGTTAAGAAGGAGGAGGGGCTAGAAGAGGCTTAAGGGGAGTGGAAGGGGGGGTGTTTGAAGTGGCTAAAGAGGAGGGGAAAGAGGGGTTTTAGAACATCTAAATAGGGGTGAAGGGGGGTTTTTGGGGGGTTTTGTGGCAATTAAGGAGGGGGATTCAGGAGGGGATTTGAGGGTGGTTTGGAGGCAAGGACGGAAGGATTTTATAGGGGATTTCAGGGAAATAATAGGGGGTGTCAGTTCTGGCAAATCCGCACTTAAATTAAGTGCGGATTTCAAACCAAATCAGCACTTACAAATCAGCACTTAAATTTTGCAAAAAAGTCACTTATTTCAAAAAAGGGTGTCAGTTATGACCTCAAATCAGCACTTTTTTCCCGTTTTTTTTCACAACCACATTTTGGCCACAAAACATCCCTTCCTTTCTTACCCCATCCCTGTCACATGTGACACACTGACCTTCCTCGCTACCTACCCATCAATCCTTGGCACACACCCCTTCCTGACATTTTCAATATTTTGACCAGGCATGTTTACATTCTTTTTTACTTATTTCTTCTACCTCTTAATCTTTTTTCTTGTTATGTGCCAGTTTCATAATGCCTCCCAGACATTCCAAATCTCAAAAGGTAACTCAAAAATCTGCTTCGTCACAAAAGTCTCCTCGTAAAGCAAGCCCTACACCTGAAAAATCAAAGGCAGGTTCAGGTCAGCTTAAAAAGGATGATTATCTCATCATAATCAACTTCCTTAAAATAAAATCAAATTTTGAAGAATGTTTTGGATGTGAAAAGTCCACTCGTATTGGACGTCCACCTTCTTCAAAGGTTAATGGCTACTTGTTGATGGCCAATGAAGTAAGGAAGAAAACAAGGGGGAGAATCGATATCAATCCTAAACAAATGAAGGAGAGATTTAAGAGTTACAATTCAAAATATAAAAAGACTCATCATGCTGTAAATGAAACTGGCTTTGGTATTGACGATGATGATTTGGAGATTGGAATTACTACTGTTTCCGAAAAGCTCAATGTCATGTGTCCTTTCTATGAGGAAATGGATAATCTTTTTGGCACCCGAGTTGATGTAAACCCTTGGTTTCTACACGATACTACTAAGCATATACCCTCTGGATCCAAACCTTCCTATAATCCTCCCAACACACCTTTACTTGAAGAAGATCAATCCCCTCCACCTTCTAACCATAGTTCAGCTGAAGATGATCCCAACTATCAAGCAGAACAATTATATCGCAGAAGATCTGAATCCTCAGAGGCCCAAAATTTAAATGTATGTTTACTTTTTGTTTTTTCTTCAATTCTTCTCTGAATTTCTCTTTCTTTCTAGTCTCCTCCTACTCAAACTCAATCTCCATTAAATAATCACAATTCTGGAAATGTGAATACCTCTTTAGAAGCTGCTTTAGAAGAACTTCCTGAAGCCTCTTGTTCAAACTCCAAACTAAAGTGTCGAGCCTCAACTTCAATGAACTTGAACCATCTATTAAAACGTGGTAATACTTCAACAAGCTCATTTGGCTCCCTTGAGGATTATTTTGAAAAAAAAGATATAAGTAAGTTTTGTTTACTATATATCTTAATCATTAACTCATTTATTTATTTATTTCAATTTAATTTTCTCAGCGAAATCAACTATTGCAAATAATGCCCTTGACTTTGAGAAGATGAAGTTTGATCATATGCTAAGGAAAGATCAGCAAGCCTTAGATTTGGAAGAAAAAAAATTTGAGGTAGAGCAGATGGAAAGAGTAAATGACCGTCAATTTCAAAGAGAAATGGCTACTTGTGAATTGGAAAAACAAGAGAGTTTTAAAAGAAAAGATTTCATTATGGAATGTGTTAAAAATGGCCAATCTTATGAGGACATTAAAAAATTACTTGACCTTTTCAATTGATAAATTGTTTTTCTAGTTAATTTAATTTTGGTAATATTTTCTTATATGCTGACTTATAAAAGGAAAAGAATATAGTACGTTATTTTTGACAAAAATTTGAATGTATAATAAAAATTTTCTATCTTTACTTTCTAGTCAATAAGTTTGCTTATCTAAATTTTTCTAAGTCATCAATTTCACATGTCAGATTTAAAAAATTGGCAATGCCCTCCCCTGCATTTTATTGAAACAAGGGGTGGGTACCACCAAATTTTTCTAAGTCATCAATTTCACATGTCAGATTTAAAAAATTGGCAATACCCTCCCCTGCATTTTATTGAAGTAAAGGGTGAAAGTCATCAAAATACAATATAATTACATAAATTAATTAATATATAAATAAGATATGTCAAGTATACTACTTTTAAAGTAATGACAATTCCTTAAGCCAAAATGCAGATCAAGTCTAGAAACTAGGTTCAATGCAAAGTATTTTTTGAAGCAACTTATTTAAATAATACTTTATTAAATTAAGTTGATCAATAAAGATTGATTGACAATATTGCAATTCTTAAATACAATAATTTTATTAAAAAATTTCAGATTACATATAAAAAAAATCAGTGACTTTTTCTATTACTTACAACTGTTTTTACAGAATTGAAAACTATGTTTCAGCTAATATTTTATGGAAGTGAACTCTGTTCTTCGCCCGAAGAACAGAGTTCATCCTCCTATTTTCACACTCTGTTTAAAAAGAATAAAATGACTTACCTGGAGAGATGAGTTTAGAAAAAAGAAATATAAGTGAATGGAAGTGAACTCTGTTCTTCGCCCAAAGAACAGAGTTCATCCTCCTATTTTCACACTCTGTTTAAAAAGAATAAAATGACTTACCTGGAGAGATGAGTTGAGAAAAAAGAAATATAAGTGAATGGAAGTGAACTCTGTTCTTCGCCTGAAGAACAGAGTTCATCCTCCTATTTTCACACTCTGTTTAAAAAGAATAAAATGACTTACCTGGAGAGATGAGTTGAGAAAAAAGAAATATAAGTGAATGGAAGTGAACTCTGTTCTTCACCCGAAGAACAGAGTTCATCCTCCTATTTTCACACTCTGTTTAAAAAGAATAAAATGACTTACCTGGAGAGATGAGTTGAGAAAAAAGAAATATAAGTGAATGGAAGTGAACTCTGTTCTTCGCCCGAAGAACAGAGTTCATCCTCCTATTTTCACACTCTGTTTAAAAAGAATAAAATGACTTACCTGGAGAGATGAGTTGAGAAAAAAGAAATATAAGTGAATGGAAGTGAACTCTGTTCTTTGCCCGAAGAACAGAGTTCATCCTCCTATTTTCACACTCTGTTTGCACCAATCTCCATCCCTTTCAATTCTATCAACACATGCTTGTCTTCCCTCCCCATGCCTTTCGCTATCCTCCCAGCCCCATTGTATGCCATCCTCTTTTGATCCCCATTTCACCCCTCTCAACCTCTCGGCGGACTTGCTAGCAAGTCCGCCCCCCATATTGCATGGTGTTAATGAACGATTAGCTGCAATCGTTCAATAACTTAACGATTCGTTAACGAATCGTTAAGTGAAGGTTAAGGGGGGGTAGGAGGGATATGAGGGAGGATTTGGGGGAGTTTTGAGGGGGATAGGAGGGGGGGTTTGGAGGGGGGGTTAGAGGAGGGTTTGGTGGGGATTTGGAGGGAGGATTTGGGTGATTTGGTGGGGGGTGGAGTGGAATGAGGGGAAGATATGAGGAGACCAAGAAGGGGGAGAAAGGGAGAGATGAGACCAAAGTGGGAGAAAAGGGAGGTTAGAGTGAGCCAAGGAGGGGTGAATGAGGCAGCCAAAGGGGGGAAAAGGGGGATGATTCCAAGGAGTTGATGGCAGTGATACATCGTTTGGTATAAGTGTTAACTGAACCATACCCTAAATCAAAGACATTTTCTAAACGTTTCAAAGCGGCTCCATTACCATTTGAACCCAAACGGCATAGTGTGATGGCCAATTGAATTGAAGGATGTCGTTGTTCTTTTTGAGAATTATTGTGAAATATGGGATGATCCTGAATAAGCTCAAGCAATTTAAGGAAAAATTCCTGAGAAGTCCTGAACAGCTGTCTAAAACTGGGTGTAGATAGGTTAAGAAGTGTTTGGATGGTGTACTTGGGGGTATGAAGTACTTGAGGCTTTCTGGGAAGAAGGTAACGTTTCCTGGCCATTTTTGATAAAACGACAAAATCTTCTTCTAGATCAGAATCGGAATCAGAGTCCAAGAGCAGTTCAAGCACCATGAAAGTCATTGCTTTATGTAATTTATCACGATTTGAAAGTGAGGAAGGCATGACTCTTATATGATATGATATGAAGATGTAAGTGATGTACGATGTTTTGAGTTATGAAGTGTTATTCTGCGGAGTGCTGCGTATGAATGGGATGATGCTGACAAATCAGTGAAATGGGACTTGATGGTGAAATCAGCACTTTTGGTTGAGAAAGTGCGGATTTGAGTGAAATAAGTGACTTATTTCATTTTGAAATCCACCAGTATTGGGGCTAGTGTGTTTTGGAAATCCGCACTTATTTAAGTGCGGATTTGGTCAAATTTAAGTGCGGATTTGCCAGAACTGACACCCCCTAATAGGGGGGAAAGGGGACTTTTATGGGAGTTAAAGAGGGGTTACCTACTTTATAAAAAACATACTAAAAATTTGTTTTTTGTAATTTTTTTTTTTTGGCAGAATTTTAGAAAAAAAAAATCTTTTACTTTCTGTTAAGGTCTTTCCCTGTAAATTACAAAACAAAAAAGGTTTAGTTTAATTTTTAATTTTTCTTCCAAATAATTTTACTGAATTTAAAAATATTTTTGAATTTATTTGTTTTGATTTTTCTTTTACTGATTTATTTTATTTTATTTTTTTTTAATTATTTTGTCAGGATTTTCTGTGAGGGTTTTTTATAACCAAACTTCAGGTTTTCTTTTGTATTTTTTTTTGAAATAATTTTTACTGAAAATTATTATTTTTTTTTTTTTGTTTTAAAAAAAAAAATTTTATTTTTTTAAAAGGATTTTGCTTTAAATTTTATTTTAAAAGATATTATTACGTGAGTTTTTTTTTAAAAAAATATGTGTTGAATTTATTTTTGACATTTAAATTTTTTTCAGATCAATAAAATGTCTTCTTCTTCAGAAATCGATTTAAAAAAACTTTATCTAGATCCAAAAATTATGGGGATTATAGTTGTCATCAAAAAATTTATATTTTTTCATAAATTTTTAATAAATATTTTTTATATATCAATTTGCTCAAGTTAAGTGATGAGCCAACGACCTTTGGTTGTATAACAGGTAATCATGATAAAATTTATTTGTTTCATAGGGTTCCTCTAGCCTATACCTGTGGAAAGTCCCAAACATTTGTTTCTAGATTTGATCTGCATTTTGGCTTGAGGAATTGTCATTACTTTAGACTAGGGAAATTGATATATATTAGATATTTATTTAATAATTTATGTAATTATATTAAATTTAGATGACTTCTACACCTTACTTCAATAAAATGAAGGGGGGGTATTGCCAAATTTTCAAATCTGACATGTGAAATTGATGACTTAGAAAAATTTTGGTGATACCCACCCCTTTCTTCAACAAAATGCAGGGGAGAGTATTGCCAATTTTTTAAAACAGATATAGAATTTTTTTGACTTGTAAATATTTTGGTGAAAAATTTTTGGTGATACCCATCCCTTACTTCAATAAAATCCAGGGGGGGTTTTTCCAAAATTTCTTATAGGACTTGTGAAATTCTTGACATGTAAGAACTTTGGGGATACTGGTAAAATGCAGGGGGTAGTAAAGCCAAAGTTTTATAGAAGACTTTCAAGATTCATGACATGAAAGAATTTTGGTGATACCCACCCCTTACTTCAAAAAAATCCAGGGGTGGGGGATCGTCAAATTTTCAAAGGAGACATGAAAATTTTATTTAAAAAAAGAATATTTAACATTAAAATACAAAAATTCAAGTAATGATTGATAGAGTAATGAAATACAGGAACTTATTGTAAATTTTATGTACAAATAAATATGAACAGTTGAAGTGTGAGAGAAATAAAACAAACTAGTCATCCAAAAATTTCTTTAAACGTTCAATTTCCTCAACAGATTTATTAGCTTTAACACATTCTATCAAGAAATCTTTCTTTTTGGAATTTTCTTCATGATCAAACTTATATTTAATCTGCTATAATAGGTTTTGATGTTTGAGTGTTTTCTCCTCTTTTTTTGATTTTTCAATACTTAGAGTTAACTCAAACTTTTTCTCCTCAAAATCTTGGGACTGACCATCCTTCCGTAAAGAGAGCTTGTACTTCCTCTCCTCCAAATCTTGGGCAAATCATCCTTCTGTAAAGAGAGCTCGTACTTCATCTCCTCCAAATCTTGGGCCCAATCATCCTTCTGTAAAGAGAGCTTGTACTTCCTCTCTTCCAAATCTTGTAGCTTATCATCCCTCCTTAAAGAGAGCTTGTATTTCTTCTTTTCCAAGCTTAGAGTCTCTTTAGCAATTTCCACTTGTTCTAGAGTGATAATAAAAATTAATATAAAGTAGAAGAAAAGAAGAGTAAAGTAATATAAGGTATGGTATCACTTTCCAGCATCATGTTTCTCTAAAAATTGTTCCATAGACAAAAAGGGGGTTTGTGATGAAGTATCACTTTTTTGTCTTCTTTTGGAGTGGAAATTTAGACTACTTAAAGCCCTATGCTTCTTGTTCAAGGTCATATTTTCCTCCTCATCATTGTCACTACCTTCAGACTCAGTTGATTAAGGATCCTGAGTTTGCTCGTCAGCCTTTTAAGAAATAAGAAAAATATGAGTAAATAAAAAAATAGAATTGATAAGATTGATGAAAAAAGAAACAGACCTGAGTTAGATTTGGTTGGGTTAAATCACCAATAGGATCTACAGAAAAGCTATCTAGATTTGTCTCATTCAAATGAGGGGAGGCTTGAGTGGAGGAAGAGGATGAGAAACGATTTTCTTCAACATCATGTTTGGAGATAGGATCTTCTCCATCCAACATTTTTACAGGATTAACATCAGCTCGCTCTCCAAAAATTGCATCCATCTCTTTAAAGTAAGGACATAAAGATTCAAGTTTATTGTCTATGGATTTGATACCCTTAGTTATATGGATGTCTGTAACCCCAAAACCAGTGGAAGATGAAGAAGCCTTTGCCTTCTTGTATTTGGCTTGGTAATGCTTGAAGCGTTCAGACATCTGTTTAGGCAAAATATCAATCCTCTCCTTGGTCTTATTCCGTAATTCATTTGCCATTAGAAGATAGCCATTAACTTTTGATGCTGGGGGCCATCCTAATTTAGTTGCATACTTAGTATCAAAACAAGAATCATAGTTAGATTTGGTTTTCAGCCAGTTGATATGAATGAGATGAACATCTTTTTTTAATCAAACAGTCTTAGATTTCTCGGCTGAGCGGGGGAAAGAGGGAGTAGTGGGATTTGAAGAACAACTGGGTGATGGCTGCCTTTGAGAAGATCTAGGACGACAAGGCATGTTAAAATATAAATGAAGATGAAAAGGAGCAGAAACAAGCATATGAGATGGTGAGGGGTTCTGAGTGGATAGAATGAACAGGATGGGATGAGAATGGGAGTGCCCAGCAAGGTAGAAGGCATATCCAGAGAGTAGTCCAAGATGTGGCTATGGCAGAATGTAGGTCAAGATGTGGTTATGATAGAAAGTTTTCCGACATGTGCTTATGAAAAATTGAGTAAAAAAATGTCTGATAAGAGGTGAACATTGACATGTAAAGTGTCTAATAACCCAATCATTAGCAAAAATAATTGCAGAAGATAATTGGGGTATGCAGATTATTTTCTGCAATTAATTTAATTGCGGATTGGTCAACATTGAAACCCCCTATTAAATACATAAAAATGCGCCATGATTTTATAGAATATAATATATTTATATGTCATAAATAATTTATTTAATGATAAAATTAATATAATAATTATTTTACTTATTTTTTAAAATATTTATATAATTTTATTATTCAATAAAATATTTTATTTTAAATACATAAAATACATAATGTTATTCCCATATATGATTCCAATAAATTATTATAATAATTTACTGGGCTCCTGAGATAGCCTGGCTGACACGGAGGCTACACTATATACTGATGGGAGACTAGCTAAGTACATAGTATGGTAACACCATAACAATCTGAAGAGACAACTAATGGTAAGAATAAAATTCTGTCAAATCCACCATTATTACTGAAAATTGGGGTATAAGAATGAAATAATCGGGCTATTTCAATTTTCTATCCACTAGCTCCAGAAATAGTTCATTAGAATCTTGCAGTATTAATAATTTTGGATGCAGGAGTAAAAAAAAAATTGGCCCCCTAATCGCAGAAGCAAGTACTTTGATACCCCCTAATATGTGTAACAATGTCGACAGTGATAATGATAAGGATATCATTAAAAAGAACAGTAATAATAATATTTGATTTCTATCACACAGTTTCTTTCTCCTTGAGCTCCAGCATCCTGCAGAAAGGTAAGTAATTTTTTTTGGTAGCAGTGAAAATTGGCAAGAGAGAAAAATTATGATTGAGCATAAATCAGAGGGACTTGGTGAGCTGCTTGATGGGAGGAGGCATATTTGGTAAATAAGGAAGAATAGCGAGGAGCTCCTCGCACTTGGAGAGGGGTTAAAGTTACAAAAGGTTTTTGGAGAGGGAGCTGCTTGCAGGTGCTACTGAATTTTTTGTAATGACTCATGTATTTTATGGGTATAGGGTCCGTTATTATTTATAAATGATATTCTAATAATATTTGAAAATATTTACACCAAAAATTAACGAGATGGAACAAAAAAAAGGTGGCCACCTTCTACAAGTAAAATAAAATAAAATGAAGCCATGCGTTTGAGAAGTATAATATGATAAAAGGTAGCTTATAGTTGGGTCTACAAATGTAATAAACATAATAATTGCTCTTATCACAATAGAGTATTTCAACTACCAATAAAAAAATCGTAAATTTTCTATATTTTCCAGACAAATTCTTATACAAGACTATATTAAAAATGGCCACGAGTTTTCATAATGAGATAATTCTCAAAATTGTCGTTAGCATTCCGCAATCTTGCCAGAGATCTTTCCCTATCATCAAGTTCGGCCGCTCGACGGAGATTTTCTTCTCTTATTGTTCTACCGGGGATCAGTGAGTCATAGTTATTTATCTGTATCCCAAGTCTTGGTGTCTCCCAATATCTTGCACGTTCCAAATCTTGCAATCTTGTTCTAGCTTCTTTTTCTCGTCCTTCTGCTATAGCTTTTTCTCTTCTGATTTTTTCCAGTTGGAAAGAAGTGTCGCTTTCGTTTTGTCGGTATTTAGCAATGATATCAGATCTGGTAGCATATCGACTCGAGTTGGCTGAAATATCGTAATCCGGCATAATTCTTGGTGCCTCATGATCAAAGTACATTTTTTGTCGAATGTCATCTTTACTTTGAGCTCTACGTCTTTATTTAAACAATGAAATTCGAAAAAAGTATTTAAAAAAATTAAAATGGTTTTTAATGATTAATGACGATAAATTTTGAATTTGTGAAAGTGCATACCTCAAACGAGTTCTAGATT
The DNA here is from genome assembly GCA_030280995.1 of Hemileia vastatrix. Taxonomy (NCBI): domain Eukaryota; kingdom Fungi; phylum Basidiomycota; class Pucciniomycetes; order Pucciniales; family Zaghouaniaceae; genus Hemileia; species Hemileia vastatrix. The sequence goes on from JASXTE010000017.1 coordinate 18,241,514, forward strand.
CATGAAGTTCATTTTGATAGTCTTGTTCGCAGGCGCGTTCCAGTCCACGTTTAATGTTTTGCAAACGGCAATCTTCCATTTCCATATTTAATAACTCCAATCTACGATCTTCAGTGTTTGGAGAGTACCTGATTAATTTTCCTTATTAGATTAGCCTCAGAAAAAAATATAGTTTTGTTTAAGAAAGCATGAAAGACGTTTGTTTTAAAGCAGTTTGAACCAGTAAATAATTATGTAAAACGTGACTTGATATCAAATATTCTTACTCTTTTGCATTTAACACGTTGAAATCTATAAATAACTATGAATTGAACTTACCAAGTTTTTGAGCCAACACGGAATAAGTCTTGGGCCGGCATTGTGTTATTTGTAAGGTTAACTGGAAAATATTTTTATGATTACGGGAAATAAATTATCAAAATTATGTATTTGCGATGAAGATAAAAAAATTGTTTTAAATTTACTGGTAAATAGTATTTCTATCGTTATGATTGATTTATGTTTTGGTTAGGAGTAGGAAGATGGATTGAAAATTTTTAAAATCGAATACGGATTATATAATGTTCAATACGTTGAAAAAATAAATAAAGACTAGTTCTAGATAGAAAATACAATGAAGCATTCTATAACGATACTCAACATTACCCTTTATCCTTGTCTGCCCTTCTATACCAGAGATTGTTTAATACTTGGTCCTTGCCGTTTAACTGAACTTTTCTGGAACATCTTTTATCCTGTACTTCAGCATATTCACATTCGTGCTCAACAATGAAATAAATATATATGATTTCATAAAAAAGTTTCATCTTTGCAACTCATGATTTTTCCAAGCGCCAAACAATATATCTTTGTACTTGAAAAACTTGGTCCCTAAAAAAGGCACAATCATACTAAAGATGAGGTAGATACTATATCAGTTAGAGGATGTTTTGTTTTGTTTGCCAATGCACGTTTAGGCGCATATCCAATTCCTTTTTCGTTTTTAACAACAACCCCGTTGAGAGAAAAAGAGCGTAAGAACCATTCATCCATTCCCCCATTAACTATTTTTCACCTTTTAGTTATCAAACAATTTCGCGATATTACATGCATTAGATATAATCTGTCTCAATGAAACTTTTATACTCATAAATGAAAATTGATAGATTGTTCCGTTTCTAAACCTCAAAATAATTTCAAAAACAAAAAGGAAAGTAGACAAAATGTTGAAGAGAAAGGCATCAAATAGTCTTTGAAAAATATTCAGCCGATTTTTTTACCATTAAAGTTGAATATAAGTTGAAAATGATTTGGCTCGAAAGCTCATAAGCCTATGTGGGAGCGTGCGAGTAAGTATAAAAAGAGATGAAGAATGTTTTATGGAAATTATTAAATAGGTGAGACGTGCAGAACCTTCAGTTTTGAGAATCGCTTTCCTCATTCCCAGTCCAAATATTTCGACAGTGGTCTTCAACACCTCTCAAATCAGATTTTATGTGTATAGCGGATAACCCCACCAAAGAGGTATATCGCAGTAGCTCACACTGGTTTCTACTACTTTTTAAAAAATATTTTAATCATATATAACAAAATTATATATGAAATGCTCATTACACTAATTAAAACTTTTTATATATCACATTTAAGGTCATTCTTTCACTCTTCTCAGGTAGTCGTGTAGGTTTAAGTTAAGTGTTTTTAATTTTGTTAAAGCAACTATCAACGACATTTAAACACACTTGAGGGAGTTAAAGTCTTTTGGAAATAGGTGTAATATTTTGGGTTGGCTGTGAAGTTTTGAGGAAAGATGTTGCCGTGGTAGTCGCAGACGTGCAGTAGTTTCCTCATGGCAGGTAATTCTTGAAAATCAAGATGGCAAAAAAACTCAGAACCGCGGCTCACATTGCAGACGTCTCGGGTGGCGCGACACTCAGCTCTTTGCATGTCATAACAAGGCACCTTTCATTGCCGTTTCGAACTCCGATCGCGTTCAACTACCCAATCTCTTTGTGCCGAATCCAAGCTTGCTTGCAAATTTTATGGTACCTCTCAGTATGAGTGCTGTGCAGTTGCATCCTACAGACAAAAAGCTTAATGGGTCTCATTATGCACTTTCTTCTATTCGCACTATTAATATTATTTCTTACAATCTAATTTAGCTAGAGCCATGAAGGAAAAGAAACGCCATCATAAATAAAAGTATAGTGAAAACAGCAACGGATTGCTTACAAAGTCTAGATTGTTTGGGAATCTCATATGATTAGTAAAAAAGGCTGCAAATAGGGGGGGGAGCGGATGGAGAAAGAAGGGAAGAAGTGTTAAAGGGGTGTTATGTGTTTGGGAGCCACCTTTTTAATGGTAGCTCAAGCTGAAGATTGAAAAGAGCAGAAGAGGAAGAGGTGTTGAGTAGTTTCGTTAGATCATGACAAACAAGTTTGAAGAAAGGTAGTTTCATGCTTTAAGAGCGAGTGATCCTAGGAAATGAAAAAAAAAGTTTGAAGAAAGGTAAACAAAGATTGTCACTGAAAGGAGAATGACCATAGTGACATTGGGCAAAAACAGTGGTCGGAGCCGGGGTTGTAGTTGAAGAGGAATTTAGACAGCCGAGAGGAAGGGTGAAAGCCGTTGGCCAGCTGGTCTGCAAGCTCATAGGCGCTAATCTCAGTGTTGCCATTTCTTTAGCATATACTTGGAAAATGAATGGGTAGATTTGAAGAGAAACAAAAGAAGTCCCAGGTAATCGCGGTGGATTGTAGGGAACATGGAGGGGAGGGTGAAATACTCACTACCAAATTTGTTTGTTACGCCACACGGCGTAAAAGTTGCGTAACGGTTGTGTAACTAATACATAACAATTATTATTGAGTGCTAGGGGACATAAAGATTGTTATGTATTTATTATACAACCGTTACACAACTGTTACGCATTTGTTACACCCTTGTGGCGTAACGAATGGTGTTGGTAGTGACTATAGCATTTAATTAAGAGGATGAAGTGCTTGAAAGGCTTGGATGTACCCAGCAGATGGCCTGTTAAGCGACAATCACGCTGTTGAAGTACACCCCTTATTCACTGGTGTACTTCGAATTAAAATGACTTACTTGGTACCTTTTTTGGGACATGCTTGAATGGCGTATACGCTAATGTTTGACACCCCCTATTAAATGAAGATTTATTCATAGGTCATTTTTCTAATTTTCATTATCATTTATTAGTCCTTTACTATTCATTCACTCACTAACCACAGAAAAAGACTGCAATGAAATTTTAAAAATACATAAATGAAAGACAGATAAGATATGAGGTTTATATTGACAATATAGTGAATTACTATGTAATAAAAGCACAATAGAGAGTAACTCCAACCAGTGTCCTTGAAGAGTTAGTTTAGTCGGGCTGAGCAGGTACACACATTTATTTATTTTTTGCGGAATTGACAATAAGAGAAAAAATTCAACATTGCTTCACAAAGAAAATAAATATAAAAAAAGCAAGAAAGAATAAGTTAAGCTATCAAGAAGTATGAAGGGGACAAAGGATGAAGAATTTAGATATAAGTGGACTCGGACGGCTTTTGCGTGTTGCTAATGATAGAGTTTTCAGATTTTTTTATTTCTTTTATTCTTGTGCTATATAAATTATTTTATCTACTTGTACAGCAAAACTTGAAAAGCCTGCGGTTTTCTCGTCTCCGATCCTCCGCGAAAAACATGAGTTTAGGTCGCTTTTGGCAGGGAATAAGTGGCAAGAAAACCGCAAGCTTTTCCGGTTTAGCTGTATCCATGAACCACAAACTGAAACAACTCATAACCAATCTTACTGATTCTCTCAGTGGATGAAAATCGACTACCTTTTAATTCATTCGTCACCGGAAGGGCTGATTTATTGTCTTCAAACACAACCATTAAGATGACAGGTTAATTTACACATCATTTACTTTCATGAAGTGTCTTCTCGCTCCGACCATATTAATTCTGCGGCAGTATTTTTACTTTAAATCACACATGATATGCTAAAGACTGTTCCCCAAATCATTTATTTCTCGTGAACAGGAAAAAAGGTAAAGAAACTACAAGCAAGTAAGAGGAACAGTAATAGCGACATTAATTCAGAAAGGCTAATTCACCACACAATATGGGGGGCGGACTTGCTAGCAAGTCCGCAACCTTGGACCCAAACTCACCATAGATTGAACACACATTGAGCTATTGATAAAGGAACCATTCAATCAGGGATGAACACCACTCAGCAGAACAGTTTTAGGTGGGTGTTCAAGTAGAGTTCAGCATGGGTTCAGTATGAGTTCAGTCTGAGTTCCATCTGAGTTCCATCTGAGTTCAGGTTGAGGACTTGCTAGCAAGTCCACCCCCTATATTGCTTAGTGATTGTCATCGGTCTTGTAGACTGTCGACAGAGACACCATCAACTTGCCAGTGAACGATCTTTATGGATTCAACACACGGCTGTCACCGTCATTATTGTTTCCTGACAAACCTTTCCATGTCTCATCTCACTAATACTTGTTTCAATCTCTCTCAAAAATCTATATAACATTCCCATACTCTCTTCATTGTCGCCCATCGCCATTCACCATGCTTCTCTCCTGTCTCCTATCCATCTTTCTCACCTCTTCATTCTCTTATTCTGCTTGTGTAAAAGGAAAATACGGTGATCAATGTCTCGCCTTTACTTCTTTTGAAGAAATACAAGAACCCGTGTGTTACTCTTCTTCACCATTTTCTATTCCTCCTGGAGAGTTCAATCATGATATTATTCATCATGAACCTCTTTAAAAACAATCATTGGCTTGGCTATATTGTATTTTATTTCGGTGGCTGGTTAGTGCGAATTAGTTCTCTGTTCAATTTACTTTATCATTAGCTATCATTACATCTTACTAATTAAGGATTTGGCCTTCCGTAGGAATATGAATCATCCACGGTTTGGAAGTTGGAAACTATCGCCTACTAACCAACAAAAGCGAACATGCAAACATAAAACAAAAATGAAAAACGGCCCTTCTTTTTTTTTCTTTCTCATAATTCCATTGCCTATTCATCATAGCTAGCTCCAGTAAAATATCTCACACTAAATAAATAAGTGAATTAGTTTTATTGATATTCACTTGATACCACCAAAGTTACATAGAGATATCAATGTAACATAAAATAAACGTTTTTTTTAATATTTTTTAGAAGCGTTTTACATGTTAGTGGTTGCAGGTGGGGTGAGAGAGAGGGAGTTGCAGTTATTTTATAAGCGAGTAAAAAGGGAAAGAGGATAATTCTTGGAAGTAAATGATAAAGTTTTTTATGCCCTGTATCTTGCTATTTCTATTTTTTGTCAATCTTTATGCTGTTGATGATGTTGTTTATGTTGTAAATTTTCATGTGGTGTTCTCGTTGATGATGATGATGATGGTGTTGATGAAAAGAATAAGAATGATGGTCATGATCATGATGTTATATCTGTCTACCTACAGCAGATATGTGCCACAATACAATATGATCAATGGCTTTTGCAATATATAAAATCTTAAATTTGAATTGCTGGGGTGATGAAATATAAGTTGAGTCATTAATTCACCACAAATAAACACCTGGCACCTGCTAGCAGGTGCCAACACCCCAATTCATTATTGATTCAAGAATAACTCAATTTCGATGCCACGCGTGCTGGTATGCTCAGTGTTAAGTACGCAGTCATCTCAGAAGAATTGCAGCTGAGATAAAATTAAATCAAATAAAAGATAGTTATTGGCATCTGCTATCAGGTGTCCACATTTTTTTCCAGTGATTTTCCCTAATTTATTTATTTATTTTGTAAATTTACTGAAGGAGGATTTCAATTTTGTAAATGATCAACCAATTTCCAATTACTAGTTGTACAGTGGGTAGAAAGCTTTACATACCATTTTCTTTTCAATTACATTTTGTATTAAGGTTGAGTCATTGTAGGATAAGATATACTGCTGAAGGACTTTTGTTCAATGACTGTCAGCTACATGTCAATTTACATGGTTGATCCTAGAGTTTTAACTCAAAAAAGGGAAAGAGAAAAAAAATCATGTTTAATTTTGAAGCCAAAACTGAAGTAAAAAGAAAAATATAAAGCATAATAATAATAATAATAATAGGGGATCTCAAACCTTACCAAATATGCCACATAAATACACCACAAAAAAGTTACCAAACCTACCATCAAAAAATGAAATACACCTTCCCTGGACAGGTGTATTTCAACAGTGTATTTACTCTCAAACCCATCTTCTTCTAGGTCAAACATATCATTTATCACTTCACTTATTCATCATGATTAGTCAGCACTAGGTACAGAGACACCAACACTAGGTAAAAAAATGCTAACACCTAGACTTTATCTCACCAAATCTTTAAAGGCATATTTATATGAATGAGTTATGTGACTCAACAGCCTTTACTCAATCTCATAATCATACACTTACCTTTAATCTTCATCACTGTTCACTTTTGTTGCAATAATTTCCCCAGTTTCCATGTTTCATTTGTTTTGGTTCAGCTCCTAGCCTTGAAATTGCATAAGATTTCTAAGATCCTTTCTGACTAAGATATCTCAGCTTCTCTTCATCTCTCACTTCTATTACTAATTGTTGGTTCTGCTACTCCTCACTCCTCAGATCACTTTCTCATTTTTTGTTATTTAATTACTTATTGAAATGTCTTTTTTTTTCCTTTTTATCATCTTTTCCTATTTAAATTTCTGATTGGGCAGTTCTTTTTTTCCTTTTTATCCCTTTTTTTCCCTTTTTAGAATTTTTTTTGTTTTTTTTTTGTTTTTTTTTTTCCTTTTTTTTGTTTTTTTTTCCTTTTTTTTCCTTTTTTTTTCCTTTTTTTTTCCTTTTTTTTCCTTTTTTTTTCCTTTTTTTTCCTTTTTTTTCCCTTTTTTTTCCTTTTTTTTCCTTTTTTTTCCTTTTTTTTCCTTTTTTTTCCTTTTTTTTCCTTTTTCCTTTTTTTTCCTTTTTTTCATTTTTTTTTCCATTTTTTTCCATTTTTTCCATTTTTTTCCATTTTTTTTTTCCATTTTTTTCCATTTTTTCCATTTTTTTCCATTTTTTTCCATTTTTTTTCCATTTTTTCCCCTTTTTTTTCCTATTTTTCCCCTTTTTTTGTTATTTCTCAATTATTATTATTAGGGAGTCTCAAACATTACCAAATACACCACAAAAAAAGGTGCCAAACCAGCCATCAAAAAATGCAATACACCTGCCCTGGACAGGTGTATTAAAACAGTGTATTTGTCCCCATACACATCTTCTTTTGGGTCAATCAAGTCCTCAAACCACTTCCCTTCATCATCATGATTAGTCAGCACTATGTACAAAGATGCCAAGACTAGGTACAAAAGTGCCAACAACTATATTTTTTCACCTAATCCTTAAGGGCTTATTCATATGAGCAAGGTATATTACTTACCAGAACTTAATCAATCCCATAATCATACACTTAACCTTAATCTTCCACTGTTCACTAACATGACATTCCACTTTCAGTCAGCCATCAACTTGAGATCACTGCTGCAGCTGTAGCTCTTGATCTAATGGTTAACTCTGATGCCAATTCTGATGCAGAACTTGACTTGGCTTTTATTTGCAACATGTTGGAGAACCACTAATTAGGGGGGGTCAGTTCTGGCAAATCCGCACTTAACTTAAGTGCGGATTTCAAACCAAATCAGCACTTAAATTTTGCAAAAAAGTCACTTATTTCAAAAAAGGGTGTCAGTTATGACCTCAAATCAGCACTTTTTTCCTGTTTTTTTTCACAACCAAATGTTGGCCACAACATCCCTTACTTTCTTATCCTGTCCCTGTCATATGTGACACACTGACCTTACTCGCTCCCTACCCATCAATCCTCAGCACACACCCCTTCCTAACATTTTCAACATTTTATTACAACATTTTGACCAGGCATGTTTACATTCTTTTTTACTTATTTCTTCTACCTCTTAATCTCTTTTCCTGTTATGTACCAGTTTTATAATGCCTCCCAGACATTCAAAATCTCAAAAGGTAACTCAAAAATCTGCTTTGTCACAAAAGTCTCCTCGTAAAGCAAGCCCCAAACCTGAAAAATCAAAGTCAGGTCAGCTAAAAAAGGATGATTATCTCATTATAATTAACTTCCTTAAAATAAAATCAAATTATGATGCATGTTTTGGATGTGAAAATTCCACTCATATTGGACATCCACCTTCTTCAAAGGTAAATGGCTACTTATTTATGGCCAATAAAGTAAGGAAGAAAACAAGGCAGAGAATCAATATCAATCATAAACAAATGAAGGAGAGATTTAAGAGTTATCAATAAAAATATAAAAAGGCTCATCATGCTGCAAATGAAACTGGCTTTGGTATTGAAGATGATGATTTGGAGATTGGAATTACTACTGTTTCCGAAAAGCTCAATTTCATGTGTTGTTTCTATGAGGAAATGGATAATATTTTTGGCTCCCGAGTGGATGTAAACCCTTGGTTTCTACACGATACTACTAAGGATATACCCTCTGGATCCAAACCATCCTATAATCCTCCCAACACACCTTTACTTGAAGGAGATCAATCCCCTCCACCTTCTAACCATAGTTCAGCTGAAGATGATCCTGACTATCAAGTAGAACAATTATATCACAGCAGATCTGAATCCTCAGAGCCCCAAAATTTAAATGTATGTTTACTTTTTATTTTTTCTTCAATTCTTCTCTAAATTTATCTTTCTTTCTAGTCTCCTCCTACTCAAACTCAAACTCCATTGAATAATCTTAATTCTGGAAATGTGAATCACGCTTTAGAAGCTGCTTTAGATGAGCTTCCTGAAGCCTCTTGTTCAAACTCCAAACTAAAGAAACAACCCTCAACTTCAATGAACTTGAACCATCTTTTAAAATGTGGTAATACTTCAACAAGCTCAATTGGCTCCCTTGAGGATTATTTTGAAAAAAAAAGATATAAGTAAGATTTGTTTACTATATATCTTATTCATTAACTTAATTTTTCATTTCTCTTTTTGTAGCAAAAAGCTGTATTGCAAAAAATGGCCTTGACTTTGAGAAGATGAAGTTTGGTCATATGCTAAAGAATGATCAGCAAGCCTTAGTTTTGGAAGAAAAAAAATTTGAGGCAGAGCAGATGGAAAGAGTAAATTACCGTCAATTTCAAAGAGAAATGGCTACTTGTGAATTGAAAAAACAAGAAAGTTTTAAAAAAAATATTTTATTATGGAATGGGTAAAAAATGGCCAATCTTATGAGGACATTAAAAAGTTGCTTGACCTTTTCAATTGATAAATTTTTTTTCTAGTTAAATTAATTTTATTTGATTTCTTTTTGGTAATATTTTCTTATATGCTGACTTATAAAAGGTCTTGAATATAGTACTTTTTTTGACGAATTTTTGAAAATATCATACAATTTTTCTATCTTTACATTCAAGTCAATAATTTTGCTTATACTTTTTTTTGAAGAAAATTTGATAATATAATACAATTTTTCTATCTTTACTTTCAAGTCAAAAAGATTGCTTATCTAAATACTGCTAAGTCATTAAAATTCTATATCTCTTTTGAAAATTTGGCAATACCTCCCCTTGGATTTTATTGAAACAAGGGGTGGGTACCACCAAATTTTTCTAAGTCATCAAATTCACATGTCAGATTTAAAAATGTGGCACTACCCTCCCCTGCATTTTATTTAAGTAAAGGGTGAAAGTCACCAAAATTTAATAAAATTACATAAATTAATTAATATATAAATAAGATATGTCAAATCTACTACTTTTAAAGTAATGAAAATTCCTCATGCCAAAATACAGATCAAGTCTAGAAACTAAGTTTGGGACTTTCCACAGGTGTGGGATAGAGGAACCCCATGAAATAAATTAATGTTGTCATGATTACCTTTTATATAACCCAAGGTCATTGGCTCATTACTTTAATTTAGTAAAGTGACATATCAGATTTATTTATTAAAAATTTATGGAAGAATATTGAATATTTGGTGACTCTACAAATCCCCCGATTTTTTAGATCTACCTAAAGAATTTTTAAATTTATTACCATTTTCTTCTTTTTTTAACTTGTTTATTTGTTGGATTAACTTTTGACTGATCTGGAAAGAGCAACCAAAATGCATGAAGTCTTGACAAGATTCCAAACCTGGAGGAGCCTTTGTGGTTTGGTGATTATAGTAAGAAGAATTAAAAACTGTTTCAATGATTCCATTTCCTAATCCAAAATTGATTATACATCTATGATCCAGGAAATATGATCCATGTCTTTTAATTTTAGCTGGTGATGGAATAGGTTGTCCAGTGATAGGATTAATATATGAGAAAATTCCAACAGTAAGGTAATTGGAATCATTTGATTTGGTGTGAATTCAGTTATAAAATCCAGAATGAGTGATTATAACATTTGAAAACATTAGATAATCACTGCTAATATATTCCCATTAAGAGTTGCACCAATTTGGTATTCTAAGTCTTGTAGAAAGTTCACGAACCCGTAAAAGTTACTCATAGTACTCATCCCTGTTTCTTACTTAATGAAAACAATTATTTTGTCTGGTCTACGATTTTGGAGACAGAATTAGACAACATTAATTGCCTAGATTATATCAATGGAAAGGCCTGTGATAAAGTAGAGGAAAGGAAAAGAAAGTTGTATAATCTAATTATTTGCCACCTCAATGATGATAACATAGCTGTTATTGCAAGTGAGCTGTATGGTGAATATAAAGGAAACAGATTGAAAGCCTGGGAGATACTCAAAGAAAAGTATGCGGGTGGAGACACTCAAGGAAGAAGATTAGCTTTTAATGAACTATTAACCATCGAATACACTAATGCAAGCCAATTTGTCAAGGACATCAGAACCATCAATAGCAAAATTAAACTCACCCGATTGAAAGTAGATGACAAAGTACTTTCTCTTCAAGTATTTCACAAGTTGTTCATTCATATCTTGATCCAAGGATACAAAGTACTTTGTTTAGAGGAAGTATTGAAGCGCCTTAGGAAGGACAGTAAACAATTTGCTGTTCGAAATAAAGACAATGTCACCATGTTAGTAGCCCCAAACCAAAAAAGAAACATCAAATGTTATAATTGCGGCATTATGGGCCATTCAGCCAAAGAGTGTAGGAAGGCTTGGACAAAATACAAGTATGCACCTCCCAAAAATGCTTCTATGGCCAAAAAAAGTGAAGAAAAGGAGGGGAAAGCAGTTGCGTTCCTAGGAAAAAGAATTTCAAATAATGAAGAAAAAGAAAGTCATCCCCCAAATAAAAGAATGGTTATTGATTGGGAATTGGAAATTTTCAGAGATAAAGAAGAAGAGGAGTTCTTGTATGGAAAGGACAATGACGGTGAGGACAGCGATGTTGAAATATTTGTTGGTGACAAGGAGCTTCCTATATTTTTGGGCATATGGGAGAAGGAGTTGAATGCAACACCTGTAAGAAAGGAAAACTAACTAGAAAAACATTCAAGAAAGAAATAAATGGAACTGAAATACCAGGAGAAGAAATATCAATTGAAATTATGGGTCCTATTACCCCTGAATCATTAGGAAACTCTAAGTTTGCATTAACAGTAGTAGATATGGCCACAAGATTTGTTTGGATAAGATGCCTAAAATATAAGAGTCAAGCTGAAAGTGAGATAAAAAGTATAGTTAACACACTGGACCGACAGAAAGAAATTAAAATAAAAAGAATTATCAGTGACAGCGGAGGAGATTTGATGAGTAACAAATTCACACAATGGCTTAAAGAAAAGGGAATAACTCACCTAATCACAACTCCTAATACTCCAAAAAATAATGGAACTGCTGAAAGAATGAACTGAACAATAGTGGAGAAAGCTAGGACAATGATTCTAGAGTATCAACTACCCAAATTCCTATGGGCAGAAGCTATGACCATGGCCGCCTTTTTATATAATAGAACTAGCAAAAATGAGTCATTTAAATGACTAATGGGAGTAAAACCAAGAATTGATAATATCATAAAGTTTGGCCAAGAAGTGTATTACATTATTGATCATTATCAAAATATAGGTAAGTTAGATGCAATGTGCAGAAATGGTATAGTAGTAGGAATGGACAAAGGAGAGAGAAGTATATACCAAATATGGGACAAAGAGAAAGAAATAATTGTCAGATCCCAAGATTTAAGACTAAGAAAGAATGATGAGAAAACTTACCTCACACCTATGAATATAATTGAAGCAATAGAAGAAAATAATGAGCCCAACAAAATAGAAGAAATTCATGAACCAAAGGAACCAGAGGTTAGAAAATCAACAAGGGAAAGAAAAGTGCCGGATAAGTATGGGAATCTAGAAACATATGTAGCAAATCAAAATAGCGCAATAGAACAAATTGAAGAAGAAATAAACTTGGAGGCTATGGTTACAGTGGGAATGTCTTTATGATAAACAATAGTGCAGTTTCTTGGTAAAGTAAAAAACTTGGGGCTATCAGCACATCATCATCCAAAGCGGAGTACAGAGCATATTTAGCAGCAGGCCAAGAAGCATTATAGTGGAGAAAAATATTAATAGAAATATGTAAAGAATGTACTAGACCAATGATAATAGAATCAGATAATCAAAGTGCAATAAAGAAAGGAAAAAACCAGCTTTTCACTCAAGAACTAAACACATTGAAACGCACTACAATTATGTGATGGATCTAATTAAAAATAAAGAGATATTCATTGAATATATTCCTACTAATGAAATGGTAGCAGATATATTTACTAAATCCCAAGATCGAATAAAACCTTTTAAATTCATGAGAAAATGGGATTAGAGAATTATGAGATGATGAATGGAAGGGGGTGTGTTAATGTAACTATGGCAAACTTAGCATACCTCCATTCAACATCTTGCAGTGATAAAGCACAATTAACAGATGCAATAAGCATCAATAATAATGAGTTTGATAACAGTGCTTTACAACTGATGAATGATAGACAAGAAATACTATTTAAAAGAATAAAAAAATTAATAGATAAAAAGATAAAAGTAATAAGGTGGCATGGAGAGATAAAAGTTAAAATTTAACCTTAAGGAATGCAATTAAAGATTACTATAGAGCTAGAAGCAAAAGATTAAATGTTAATAGATTACATAAGAAAAAGATAACACCGTTATACATATTCAAAGGCAAGAGAACTAATAAATGAAAGGCTATAGATTGTGGAAAAGAAAAAGTTAAGAAGATAAAGGGAGAATATGAAATGTGGTATAGAGAAGAGGGAATGATAATAGCATGCTATTTAAAATTTTAAAAGAGAAAAGCCAATAGTTATCATGTACATTTTAGAAAACAGTAGTATAAATAAGCACACACTTAAGTGACATTATAGTTAGTTGTAAATAGTTTAAAGATTTTATATTTTTTATTGTTTATATTGAAATTATAAAGTATTATATTTGTTAATTTAATAAGAAAAAACAGAGAGATAAAAAAATAAGACTTTAACAGAAAATTCAAAAACAAAATAAATATGCAAAAAAAAATTACCATTCTCAGTGAATAAAACATGCAAATTGATCATTTGAAGAGTATGAAAAAAATTTAAAATTGTGTTAAAAAATGTTGGAGTGTTATTGGAACAATTTTCGCCCTTATACTAGTTGATTGAGAAATAAAAGTGTTGGATATAGTTGGAGGTGAATCAACTTGTTCATCTTCATACAGCTCTAACCATTGATCTTTGAGGTCAGCAAGTAGGTTATGAAGTATAGTGCAACACAGAATCCAGTTGATCACCGCCTCCATTTCAGATTTATTTCTAAGAGGACTTCTTAATTCCCTTAAACTAGAAAAACAGCCTTTCAAGATTCCAATAGAATGTTCAATACGGACTCTTGACTTTTCCAAATGATTGTTGAACTTGGCACTTTGACTGTCTTCTGAAGCTGCTCCCTGAAAAGCAGGAAGTACATACTTTCCATTCGCATAATCAGAATCTGCAAGAAGATACTTATCTTCATCAAAGAATTTTTCAGGTTCATTTGAAATTTGTATTCTTTGGAAGATGTAGGAGTCATGACATGAGCCAGGATAGCCAGCAAAGAATGATATAAATTTTTTGTTAATGTCACATATAAGCTGAACGGAAATTGAATAGCTATAAAAAAGATACAGTTGTTTGTGTTAGTTTAAAAGAGAATGAAAGGAGTTAAAAATAATCTACCTCTTTTTACGGTCAAAGTAATTGTTTCCACCTTGATCAGGTTTCTGGATCAAAGAAATAGTAGTACCATCAAAAAACCAATACATCCTGGGAAGCCCTCTGCTTGCATAGCCTGAGATGATTCAAGTTGCTCTTCTTTTGTTAGCCAGGTGAGAAGTTGAGATTCCAAGGAGTTGATGGCAGTGATGCATTTGTTTTTATAAGTGTTAACTGAACCATACCCTAATTCAAAGACATATTCTAAACGTTTCAAAGCAGCTCCATTACCATTGGAACCCAAATGACATAGTGTGATGGCCAATTGAATTGAAGGAAGTTGTTGTCTTTTTGAGAATTATTGTGAAATATGGGATGATCCTGAATAAGCTCAAGCAATTTAAGGAAAAATTCCAGAGAAGTCCTGAACAACTGTTTAAAACTGGGTGTAGATAGATTAAGAAGTGTTTAGATGGTGTACTTGGGGGTATGAAGTACTTGAGGCTTTCTGGGAAGAAGGTAACGTTTTGTGGCCATTTTTGATAAAAAGACAAAATTATCTTCTAGATCAGAATCTGAATTTCAATCAGAGTCCAAGAGCAGTTCAAGAGCCATGAAAGTCATTGCTTTATGTAATTTATCATAATTTGAAAGTGAGGAAGGCTTGACTCTTATATGATATGATATGAAAATTTAAATGATGTACAATGTTTTGAGTTATGAAGTGTTATGCTGCAGAGTTCTGTGTATGATTGGGATGATGCTGACAAATCAGTGAAATGGGACTTGATGGTGAAATCAGCACTTTTGGTTGAGAAAGTGCGGATTTGAGTGAAATAATGACTTATTTCATTTTTAAATCCACCAGTATTGGGGCTAGTGTGTTTTGGAAATCTGCACTTAAATAAGTGCAAATTTTCCAGAACTGAAACCCCCTATTATTTCCTAGAGCACCTTCCATACGACACCAACCTCAATATCACCTTGATTTTTTTGCCAATATTCCTGAAGCTAGCTTTCAACAGATGTTTTGTACAACTTTTCCTGGTTTTCTTAGTTTACTTGAACTGATTCAAGATCATTACATTTTCAAAATTAATTCTCATTGTCCTCAAAGAGATCTAGCTATTCAAATATCTGTGGCACTTTTCCATTTTGGCTCAAATGTTAATGGTGCAGCATTAACATGTCTTGAAAACCTCTTCCAGCTTAGTCAAGGAACAGTTCACCTTTAAACAAAGTAAGTCATAACTGCAATCCTTTTTCTAGAAGCTCAACCTCTGAAATTTACCAATAAAGAAGAAAGTTTGGAGAACTCTAAGGTGATGAAAAAAGAAGGTTTTCCTGGATGCATTGGTTTTGATGATGGTACCACCATACCCTTGAGCCAAAAACCTGCCAGAGATGGAAATAGCTATTTTGATCACAAAAAAAAGGTGATATTTTTTTATTTTAAATTTTCAAACAAATCTCATATTAATCTTTTCCTTTTTTTAGGTACTCAACAGCTATTCAACTGGTTTGTGATATTAACAAGAAATTCATTGCTTTTCAGGCTGTATTCCCTGTTGCTTGCTCTGATTCCTCTGTATTTCAGAAAATGAATATTTCTCAACATTCTCAATATTTTTTTGATGAAAATCAATATCTTCTAGCAGACTCTTATTATTCAAATGGTATTTATGTCATCCCTGATTTTTGTGGGACTGGTGATGAAGAAAGTGAAAAATCAAGATTCAATACTCATCTAGCAAAATTGTGTGTTAGGATTGAGCATGCAATAGGGATACTGAAAGGCCAATTTGCTTCTCTACAAGAACTAGGGACTCCACTTCATAACAAAAAAGAAATGAAGGTTACTGTAGACTGGATTACTGCTTGTCTTATATTACACAATCTTCTTTCTAACTTAAAAGATGGATGGAATGAGCTTTATGAAGATGAGATTCCTGATGCAACTCCATCAATAGAATTCAGAAGTACTTCATCATCTCAGCCCATTTCTATGCATGCTAAGATACAATCAATCACCCTTTTTTATTTTGAGAGCCAATCTTAACTTATTTAAATTTTTTTTTGTGTAATAAACTTTTCCAATGAAATTCCCCAGTCTCTCAGTTTCATTCATTTTGGTTCAGCTCCCAGACTTGAAATTGCATAAAATTTGCAAACACATAACATTTCTAAGATTCTGCCTCACTAAGATATTTTATCTTCTCGTAATCACTAACTTCCATCATTCATTTTTGGCTCTGATATTTCTCACCTCACAGCACTCAAAGTAAGTCACTTCTTCATTTTTTTTAATTTAATTGCTAATTGAAATGTCTTTTTTCTTGTCTCTTTATTGTTTCATTTTTTTATCATCTATTTTATTTTGATTGCTGATTTATCTATTCTTATTTTCCTTTCCCTCTTTTTTTCCACTTTTTTCTGGTTCTCTATCATTTTTATTCTTGATTTCTTGACTTTTTTGGTGTTTTTTGGTCATTTTTAGGCATTTTATCTATTTTAGACTTTTTCTTTGCTAAATTACTTTGGAATCATTTGGAAAAAGTTCAGAAACATTTTAAGAGCAATTTCCACTTACTCTGAGGTATTTTCGGCCTGTTTTTGGGATTTTGTTTTGTTAAACCCTTCTAGAAACATTTTCCAAGCATTTCTCAATTAAATTCTAGGTGTTTTTGTGCTATTTTAGGATTATTTTTTCACCAAATAAATTTTTAAATGCTCAGAAACTCTTGGAAACCATTTTGAAACATTTTAAAAGTATCTTAAAGTATTTTTAAGTTATTTTGGCACTTTTTTGGACAATTTTTGGCACTTTTTGGCACTTTTCTAGCAATTTTTGTGGAGGTTTTAGGGGAATTTCAGGAAACTATTTTCAAAACTTTTGGAAAACTTTTTGATTACTTTTGGGACTCTTTTTTGGCAACTTTTGGGACTCTTTTGTTGAACTTTTAGGACTCTTTTTTGGTAATTTTTGGGACTATTTCTTTCGTGTAGTTTGAGGAGAGCTTTTTAGGTAAGTTTCATTCAATTTTGTTTATTTTTTTTCTACTAGATTGATATTTCTCTTTTCTTAAGAAAAAATTGACTGAGAATCTAGACTCATCTAAAAATAAAGAAATGTCTTCCTCAAACTCATCCCTTTCTTCACTTACCTAATATCTTCATCTTCTCTATCTTCACTTTATTCAATATCATCTCTTTCAAAACCTGGTCAAAGTAAAAATTACATAATAGAAATACAATTTTGTTCCAAATTTATTGGAAGTTCAACTGGCTTCAGTTACTTCAAAAATAGATTCTTCCAAAAAAAAAAGGTTATCTGAAAAAACTACCTGAAAATACAAAATTTTTTCCTGAGCCTATAACCAATAAAAAATTAAAGTCAAGTTTAAATGAAGAAGATAAGACTGGAAATAAAAAAAACGGCTGTTGTTTCTAATTCTTTCAAACTTCAACTTATTTTTGAGGTTTACTCATTTGAAGAAAATATAAATGAAATTTTGCAAATTTTATCAGATCTTATATTGACTTTGTATCAAATGGCCTTAGCTCATCAAACTTTATCAAAAAAAATATTCTTGGAGGTTTCTTGCATGGTATTGGTTGGAGAAAAGGATATGGCAAAGGTTTTTCACTTGGTAAGCTTATTTTTAGACAAATTAATATAAAAAAAAAATTCTTATTCTTTCTACAGGTATTTATTCTTTACTAAGATATCTTACTGCCAAAGAAATGAAACAAGATTTAAAAAAGTTGGACTCCTTGTCAACATTCAATCATTTTTTAGCTCATTGATTAAAGAATCTATGTCAACATGCTTTTAAATCTAATCATGAATTTGAAAAACAGTTTATAATCCCTTATTGGAAAGATGCAGAGTGGCTAAAACTTGTTGATGATGATATTTTTTCTTCTAATTTCACAATAACCTTTAATGGTTTTTATAATAAAATTCACATGGATGAAAATTATCTCAACTTGCTCACATTTGGAATATTCTCATATGTTAATCTAAAAACTGGTCTTCCCATCCCCTCACCATTCTTATCTACAAAAGGCCATGGTCTATACTTTCCAGACCATCAATTCATTATTGACTTTGGAACAGGAAATGGAATAACTGAAGCAATTTGGTATTTGAATTTTCATAATAAACAGACAGCTAAAGTACCACCTGGCTTAGATTCATGTGAAAAATTCACACACTTCAGATGTTCTTTTCAAATCTATAGGGAGCTGGTCAATAGGATTGATAAGGTAAGAAATGAAATGAGGTAAAACAAAAAACTTGAGGTAGAAAAAAAAGTATGGGGTGTAATATAGGTTGTCAAATTTTATTTTTACTTCACAAATTAAAATTTTACAAGTCATATATGATACTCTATTTACCTAAACTAATGAGCCATTGGGCCGAGTGTTGTATAATGGTAATCATGAGGAAATTTGTTTTTCTCATGAGTTTCATGTATACATTTGTGTTTGATTTCATTGACTTTGGTCACACACAATTTGCACTCACATTTTTACTTGAATTTTCATTAATTTAGGTTTGTTAATTATCTTATCAGACTTCTTTTTGGCAATCTATGCCCCTACTTCAATAAAATACAGGGGAGGTTATTGCCATTCTTTTTTTGTCATAAATTTTCTTCTGACTTTGAAAAAAATGATGACCCCCACCCCCTGTTATGGTAAATAGCAGTGGAGGGTATTGTCTAATAAATTTTTTTGACATAAACTTTTTTGACTTATAAGTAATTCAGTAGACTGGACCCCATAATATAGTAAATTTCAGGTTAATTTGTTGCCAAAATAAACTTGCATACATTTCTTCTGTAAATATTCTTGTTCTATTAAGATCCAATTCTTTAACAACCAAAGTATATTTCAAGTTTTGTTTTCTCCAGAATATTTTAAATGAGTACCTCATCTAGTATTGAAGACTATTCTAACAAGGGTTAACAGCTCACATATCAATACTCTAAACCTTGAACAAGATGTGAAAAATCTAATCACTACTGTTTTAAAAATACAGTAGTTCAAGAAAGAGTTGAAACATGTCAAAGCTGCTATTGGCATCATCTAAAATGTGATGTTCTTAAACTTAATCCAGAACCAAAATCTCAATTCAAAAACTTAAAATTTTGGACTCACCAGGATGAAAAAGAGATTTTGTAAGAGTATTCACCACACAATATGGGGGGCGGACTTGCTAGTGAGTCCGCAACCTTGGACCCAAACTCACAACAGATTGAACACACATTGAGCTATTGATAAAGGAACCATACAATCAGGAATGAACACCACTCAGCAGAACAGTTTTAGGTGGGTGTTCAAGTAGAGTTCAGTTTGGGTTCAGTATGAGTTCAGTCTGAGTTCCATCTGAGTTCCATCTCAGTTCAGGTTGAGGACTTGCTAGCAAGTCCACCCCCTATATTGCATAGTGATTTAATTATATTTCATTATTGGAATAGACAAATAAGACAAAGATTATTTACAGTGAGATATATTAGGCCACTGAAGATAATTGAAAAAAAATATCTCTAACCAGAAAAGATATTATTTCTGATGAAGAGGAAGATTCATACAAAACTTATTCCTCAAGTGAGAGATCTGGTGAGTTTGGAGAAATATGTTACAAATATAAAATTGATACTCAAAAAAAATATAAATTTTTTAGCTAGAAAGTGGTCTCAGAAACTTCATTCTTCAAGTAGTAGATTACATAAAAAAAGCAAAAGAAAATAATATGTGGATGATGAAAGTATTTGGGAACAAATAAAAGAAAGAGATAAATCCAAGACAAATAAGAAATTCCTAAACATAATTGATGAAAAAATAGAAAGCATGAATTAAATAGTAGGATCTAGATTATTAGATATAAGTAGCTTATTTAGACAAAAAATTTTTGAAGAGTTTAAAAATCTAATGAAGGAAATATGTGAATTGTTGGAAAAATTTCATGTTAATATTAAAGAAAAAAATTCAGGAAGAAATGTATTAGTACTCCCTTAATTATAACAAAGTAAAAAAAGAAACTCTTTTACATCATCATTTGACTTATT
The DNA here is from genome assembly GCA_030280995.1 of Hemileia vastatrix. Taxonomy (NCBI): domain Eukaryota; kingdom Fungi; phylum Basidiomycota; class Pucciniomycetes; order Pucciniales; family Zaghouaniaceae; genus Hemileia; species Hemileia vastatrix. The sequence goes on from JASXTE010000017.1 coordinate 18,261,787, forward strand.
TGCGTTAACACAGGAAAGTAAAAAAGCTTGATTTTTCAGCATTGATCTGCTTCATTTTTAATTCATGAGCCTATAACTGAATTTTGGCATTTTCCAATTGAAATTGATTATTTTTAAAATTTTTATCATCCTCTCTTTGAATCCTAACCTTCTCCCTCTCCAGATCCAAAATATCACAGGAGGAAAAATCCCTGAACTAGATGTCTAATTCAGTTTTTGGTTGCAGGGTATGACTCTGTGTCTAATTTGTGGAGTGACCCTGTTTGACCCCACCTTATTTTTTTAATTATCTGACATTGGCATCCCCTAGGCTCATGTCCTCTAATCTTCATGTATTCATCCAAAAATTCTATTTGCAACTCCTGTTCCCTTCTCTTACAAGAATACCCACACCAGAACAACTTAATCCTTTTCCAAAGGCAAAAAAAAAGGTGGGCTCAAAAAGTGGCGTTCAATTCTTTGTCACAAAAATGCACCTAGGAATAGAATAGGGTCACAAAACTGAACTAGAAATCTAGTTCACCATTCTTCCCCCTGTGAATCTTTCTCAATTTCTAAAAATTTTACTTCCTTAGATTGTGAATGAAACCACTTCTTTTCCTCAAAAAGTAGTTGACTTTCTGCAGTTTTTTCATGTACTCCAACTTCATGATTTTAATTTTCACTTATTATTTTTCTGAAACAAGCTTAAATTTTAAGAGTAAGAGAAATAAATTAAGAAAAATTATTTATTCAAAACAAAAGTAAAAAATATAACCTTTTTTGTGTTTATTAACAATCTCCCCATAAGCAGAAAAAATAACCTTTGACATTGATTGAATTGTCCCAAAACTAGTAGAAGCTCCTTGCTTGAGTTTGTTGCTAGAAGGGGTTAATTCTTTATAATCTAATCTTTCATTGTCAGCTACATCCTTGAAAATTTCTAGATTTGATGAGGCTTGAGTCTGGTTTATACATGGGGAGAAAATCAGCACTACAAAAGAAAAACCAGTAGCAAAAGTAGCTTAGTCTTACTAACATTGGCTCATCAAGCTCAATGTCAGAATACACAAATGGTTCTCCAAATTCTGGAGAGTCAAATGAAGGATCTAAAGGAAAATCTTGACTATTCATATGAGACTCAGAAATCCTTGGGCCTTGATTCATGTGCAAGGGGTTGACATTGAGCCTTTGTCTAACAATTTTGTCCATTTGATCATAAAGAGGACACATAGAGTTGAGTTTTTTGGAAACCGATGTGATTCCATGCTTTTTATCATTTTTTCTAGCTCCAAATTTATCTGAAGAAGAAGCCATCTTTGCTTTTTTGTATTTTGTTTGATAGTACTTGAATCTTTCCCTTATTTGCTTTGTTGTCAAATCCATCTTACCTTTATTTTTGGATTTCAACTCCACTGCCATTTGATTAAAGCCACTCAATTTCAATGAGGGTGGACAAACAACTTGAGTGGTCTTTGAACAGCCAAAATAGGAATCAAAACTAGATTTAATTTTCAGCCAGTTAATTACAATCTGAAGGTCAGACAGTTTCAATTGAGTAATTTTTTGAGAAGTAGATTTTAGGTGAGGCATAATAAATTAACACTAAACAAATATATTAGTGAAAAAAGAAAATCTTGTTGAAGAAAAGGAGAAACTCACAAAGATTTTATATATTTATGATGCCTTGTATAAAAATAAGAGATTGTGAGTATAGAAATTTGAGCAGAAAAATTTTCAAAAAAACAGAAAAAAATGTAATAGACTTACTGTGGTGTGAAAGAAATATACATGATTTAGAAATGAACTGGAGAAAAAAATTTGTGATCTGGGGTATATTGGTGAGGATGGAAGGAAGGTAATGCACAGCTGATTGGGAGGATGTGGTTACTTGTGGGCTGAGTTTTGCTTAAATTTTTTTTACAAAAGTAGGACATATTTGACCCAATGTTTTAAAACTGAGAGTACCAAATAAGCCATGTTTCATGGTGTGTTTGTGTGGCAGTTTTAAAATAAAACACGCTGTATACAATACTATAGTAATATCTATAGGCCTTGACAAAGGGAGTTGGAGTAAAATTGGAGAGAAAAACCCCTGTCCCTTTGAGAAATACTATGTGAGATTTATTTGCTACAGCAAATTAGAGACTGTTACAATTCCCCTTCCAACACACTTCTTGACTGCTTAACAAGTCAAGAAAGTAGCCTAGATAGACCACAGACCAAAGAGAACCTGAAATGCAGAAAGATCCACACCAGAAAACCAAAACACTGTGCACTTGTTGCACAGAAAACAGCAATAATACTTGATGCAGGTTGCAAAGCTACACCAGAGAAACCAGTTGCCAAAGTTGAGTTAAATGAAGAACTAACCTTGCAAAAAACACAGCCAATTGTGGCTAAAAAAAAGTGAATACTGAGTGAGAAACAATAATATAATTACCATATGGTTGTATGATAATTAAAGTTGCCCCAAACTGTCTTATTCAGTATGTAAACACAGACCACCACCTAAAAAATTCATGCACAGCAACAAATTTGGCGCTTTTAACAGCCAAATTGAATAAAAACCCTCTAGAAACGCTCCCCAGCCTTCTATAACCAAGGCGGCCAGGCTGCCAGATGTTGAGCAGCCTGCCTAGAGGTGGCCAGACCTCCCTGAAGCCAGAAAACCACTAAAAACTTCCAATAAAGCCCAAAACACTTAGAAAAATCCACAACAACTACTAAAACCCTTGAAACACAAAATTAAGCTATGACAACATTGAGACATAAAATATAGAGCCAAATTAGCTCTACTAAATGGTACTAAGCACTTAACCCTAAGACTTAAGTTCAGGCCATAAAACACAAAAAACAGAATTAAACAGCTATCTTTTAGAAATGAAAAGTGAGTTAATGACCCCTTAAAACTTGGAATATGAAAAATATCAACAGGACATCAAATATAAAGAAAAACTGGGGCAACCCAATGGTAGTACCCACATACCTATAGTCCGAATATTCACTGAATAAAAACTAAAATACACCTAATTCTTCACCCAATTTCAATTAAGACATACAAGAACAGCACCAAACAGACCAACAAAGGCCTCTTCCAATGTTGGAAGACCACAACGCTAGGTGTTTTTGGTAATGTTTGAGACCCCCTATTATTTTTTATTGAATTTTTGGTGTTTTTTGGTTAATTTAAGAATCTTTCTCTTTTTTTGGCCTTTTCTTTTGCTACATTACATCAGATTCATTTGGAAAAGGTTTTCAAGCATTTACTGACTCTTTTAAGTGTTTTTGGACTACTTTTGGGCTTTCTTTCATTTTTAAAATTATTCAGAAATTTTTTCTGAGCATTTCCAAGTATTATTTAGGTGTTTTGGGACTATTTTGGGTCTTTTTTTTCCAAAATGATTTGGAAACAGTTTGGAAACACTTTACAAGAATTTTCAGATGATTTTTAGGAATTATTTAGCACTTTTCTGGAGAATTTGAGGTACTTTTTTTTGGAAATTTTTGTCACTTTTCTGTGAGCTCCAGCACAAGTTGAAAGACCTTGAACTAGATAGCTAGCTCAGTTTTTGGTTTCAGGGTGCGCTTCTGGGTCTGTTTTCCAGAATAGCCCTGATAGAGCTCACCATTTTTTTACTAATGTCTTTCTCACTGCATCTTTGTCTCTCTCATGCCATATTCCCCTTTCACACTCATCCACTAGTCCTAATACTTCATTGTAAAGTGCTTTTTTTATCTTTTAACATTTAATTTTATCAATCACTTTTTCATATAATTTTTCTTTCCCTAACCACTCTGTCCTGATTTTAGTGATGGTGTGTATCCTTAATTTTTTCTCTATTCCCTTTCCTCCTCTTGCTCACTGCTTCACTCTCCTTCCCTACTCAACCTCATTTTCTTGCTTCTCTCCCCTCTCCATTCTCTGGCTTTGCCACCCTACCCCTCCCCTTCTTATCCTCTCACCTCCCTCTCACTCCCCTTCCTCTTCCCTTCTCATCATCTTGCCTCCCTCCCCTCACCCTCCCTATTCATCCTCTTGCCTCCCTTCACTTCACATCCTCTTGCCTTCCTCCCCAACTTCTCCCTTCCATCCCCCATCTTATCCTACCCCTCCCCTCCCCATCCTCTGGCTTTGCTACCCTACCCCTCCCCTTACTATCCTCTCACCTCTCTCACCTCCCTCTCACTCCCCTTCCTCTTCCCTTCTCATCCTCTTGCCTCCCTCCCCTCACTCTCCCCTCCTTATACTCTTTCCTCCCTTCACTTCACATCCTCTTGCCTCCCTCCCCAAGTTCTCCCTTCCCTCCCCTCCCAACTATCTTACCTCCCTCCCCCTCCCTTAGAGAGGAGAGGGAGACGTAAGAAAAGAAAGAGGATGGGAAGAGAGGAGAGAAGGGAAGTGAAAGGGTGTGGAGGATACAGGAATTCAAGCAAGAGTATTAGGAGGTGAGGTGGAAGGAAGAAAGAGGATTTATATTGGAGAGGTTTGGAAGCAAGAGGGGTGAAAGAGAGAGAATTAGAAGGGGAGGGTAAGGGTAGGTGCATGTGTAGTAAGAAGTGGAGGAGGGAAAGGCATGAAAGGAGAAAAAATTTGCAAGAGAGAAATGAGAATAAAGATGAAAGAATGCATCATTAGTTACAAATATGAGATGTGTGGAGAAGGAATAGAGAATGAGAAAGTAAAACTGAAAAACCACATTTACTAAGAAAAAAAATAGAAACTTTAAGTAGTAGAAGAAGGTACCAAAAAAAATAAATATGAAATGAGTAAAAAGTATAAGAAGAATATTCTCATTAACAATGAGGTGAGTGAGGAGGAATATATGAGGTTTAGAAGTGAAAAACCTGAGAGATGATACAGAATGGTAAAAAGTAAAGATGTGAGAAAGTTGGATTAAAACATTAATTAAAAAAATAAGGGCACAGGAATGGTATTACTAGATTCATGCCCTTAGCTAAAAAGTGACATTCTCTGTTTTGTCACAAAAATGTACCCATGTATGGTATAGGGTCACAGAACTGAAATCAATGTCTAGTTCTCACTTTTTTTTCCCCAGTGTTAAGGAAATTTTTTGGGAATTTTGGATTCTTTTTTATGGAACTTTTTGGCAGATTTCTGGAAACCTTTGGGAACTTTTTTGCAGACTTTTGGAAAAAAAAATTGGAACTTTTTTTCACATTTCTGAAAAAGTTTGGTTGTTTTTTTGTAACTTTTCTGGAAAATTTTGAGAACTTTTTTAGGGAACCTTTAGACTACTTCTTTCATTTTGTTTGAGAAAAGCTTTTTAGGTATGCTATATTCAATTTTTTTTTCTTAATTTAGACTAATTTATTTTGAATTTTTTAGACAAAAATTAAATTATGGGCCATCAGGAAAGGTGTCATATAATGGTAATCATGTAGAAATTCTTTTCCTTATGAGGATCATGTATACACTTGTGTTTTATTTTATTGAATTTTTTAAAGGTGATTTCCGTACACATTTTACTTCAATTTTCATTATTAGGGTGTCTCAAAACTTACCAAATACACCACAAAAACACACCACAAAAAAGGTACCATACCTGCCATTAAAAAATGAAACACACCTTCACTGGACAGGTGTATTTGGAAATTGTATTTGTCCTCAAACATGACTTCTTTTGGGTCAAACAAGTCATCAAAACACTTCCCTTCCTCATCATGATTAGTCAGCACTAGGTACAAAACACCACCACCTAAATTTTATTGGCCTAATTCTTAAGAGAATATTCATATGAGTAAAGCATATTACTTACCATAAATTAATCAATCCCATAATCTTCATCATTGTTCACTAACATAACATCCCACTTTCAGTCTGCCATCAACTTGAGATCACTGCTACAGCTCTAGCTCTTAATTGAATGCTCAATTCAGATACTGATTCTAATGCTGTATTACCCCCACCAATAGAATCTGGCAGTACTTCATCATCTCAAACCACTTCTATGAATGCTAAAACACTACTTATCACCCTTTCTCATTTTGAAGGTGTAGCTTAACTAATTTACAATTTTGTGCAATGAAATCCCTCAGGTTCCCAATTTCATTCATTTTGGTTCAGCTCCCAGACTTGAAATCGCATAACATTTGCAGAAACATAACATTTCAAAATTTCTGTGTCACTATGATATCTCATCTTCTCTTCTTCTCTCACTTGCATCAATTATTGTTGGTTCTGATACTTCTCACCATGCAGCTCTCAAGGTAAGTCACTTTTCTCATTTTGTGTAATTTAATTGCAGATTGAAATGTCTTTTTTAACATCTTTTTCTACCATCATTTTTGTTTTAATTCCTGATTGAACTGTTCTTTTTTTCTTGTTCTCTTTCTTTTTTATTCTTGAATGATTGACTTTTTGGTGTTTTTTGGTCATTTTTTGGTTTTTTCATTTTTTTGGCCTTTTTCTTAGCCAAATTGCTTCAGAATCATTCAAAAACTATTCAGAAAATTTTTCTGAAAAACTTACACTTTTTTTTTGGTAATTTTGGTCTTTTTTTGCTCTTTTTATTTGTTAAAACCATTTGGAAACCAATTCTGAGCCTTTCCAAGCAAATTTTATGTGTTTTTGGGCAATTTTTGGTCTTTTTTCACTAAATCAATTTGGAATCCTTCAGAAACACTTGGAAAAAATTTGGAACTTATCAAATGAATTTAAAATTTTTTTTTTGGTGTTTTTTGAAAAAAAAAATTGACAATTTTTTGCACTTTTTTTTTGGCACTTTTCTGGGAACTTTTAGGGTGATTTCCAAGGACTTTTTGGACAATTTTTTAAAAACTTTTGAGGAGGTTTTAGGTTAATTTTGGGAAAATGTTCTAGAAGCTTTGGGACACTTTCTGAAACTTTTAAGACATTTTTGGGACACTCTTTGGGAATAAATCTTTTAGTTTGAGGAGAGATTTTTAGGTAAGGCTTACCAATTTTTATTATTTTTTTCAATTAGATTGATTTTTTTCTTTTTTTATAAAAAATGACTGAGAATCTAGACTTGTTTCTCCTTTAAAATCAATATACAGTTTGTGAATGGGATCAATAAAGTAAGAAAAGAAGAAGTATGAGGTGTAATATAGGTTTTAAACTTTTATTATTATTTCATGAATTAAAATTTTACAATTTATATATAATACTCTACTTACTTAAATTAATGAGCCATCAGGCCCTGTGTCCTATGATGGTAATCATGGGGACATTTGTTTTTCTCATGAGGTTCATGTATACACTTGTGTTTGATTTCATTGAATTTGTTCATAGACAATTTTCACTCACATTTTTACTTGAACTGTCATTAATTTATGCTTTTTAGTTATGATATATTACTTGTTTACATGTTAATTTATGCTATGAACTTAAATTTTTGAAAACTATGCTGCTAATTCAGTAAAACACAGGGGAGGGTATTGCCATTTATTTTTTGACTTAAAACAAATTGTGATCTTTACCCTTTGCTATGGTAAATAGAAAGGGAGGGTATTTCCAAAAACCTTTTTTTGACATAATGTTTTTTGACTTAGAAATAATTTGGTGATCTGCACCTTAAATTATGATAAAGTGCAGATTAAGTTGTTGCCAATATAAACCTGCATACTGTGTTTCCATAAATATTCTTGTTCTAAATAGATCCATTCTTCCTAAAAACCAAAGTATATTTCAGGTATTTTTTCTCAAAAATATATTAAATTAGTACCTCATCTAGTATTCAAGAGTATTCTAACTAGGGCTATCAGCTCATATATCACTACAAAAAAGATAATCACTATTTTGTTAAAAATACAGTAGCTCAAGTAAGAGTTGAAACATGTCAAAGCTGCAAGTGGAATCATCTCAAATGTGATGTTCTTGAACTTAATCCTGAAACAAAATCTCATTTCACAAACTTGAACTTTTGACTCACCAAGATAAAGGACAGATTTGTAAGAGTAATTGATTATAATTCATTATTTGAATAGATAAATAAGGAAAAGATATTTTTTAATGAAATATATTAGGCCAGAGAAGATAATTGAAAAAAAATGATCTCAATCTAGGAAAGATATTGTTTCTGATGAAGAGGAAGAATCATATGAAACTTATTCCTCATGTGGAAAAAGCCTGTGAATTTGGAGAAATAGTTTACAAATATAAAATTAAAACTCAATAAAACATCAAACTTTACAGCTAGAAAGCAATCATGGGAAATTCATGCTTCAAGTAGTAGACTGAGTAAAAAAATTAAAATAAATGAATCTGTGGATGATGATAGTATTTGGGAGCAAATGAAAGAAAGTGATAATTCAAAGACAAAAGAAAAATTCATAGATGTAATTGATAAAAAGATAGAAAGTATGATTTCTGGAGTAGGATCTAGATTATAAGATATTAGTAGTTTAGTTAGACAAAAAAATTGAAGAGTTTAAAAATCTAAGGAAGGAGATACAAGAGTTGTTGGAAGAATTTCATGTTGATATTAAGGAAAAAATTCAGAAAGAAATGTATTAATATTATTTTTAAATTAACTGAGTAAATAAATCAACTCTTTAATATCATAATAAGACTTATTTGCACTAACACAGGCAAGCAAAAAGCTTGAGCTCTCAACTTTTTAGCATCAAGTTGCTAAATTTTCAATTTATTGAATTGTAACTGAATTTTGGCATTTTCCAATTAAAATTGTTTATTTTTAAATTTTTCATCATTCTCTCTTTAAATATTAACCTTCTCCTTCTTCAAATCTAAAGAATATTCCTTAATTTCTAAAAAAATTCCTTCCTTTTATTGCAAATGTATCCACTTTTCTCCATCAAAAAGTAGTTGATTTTCTGCAGTTTCTTCATGAGACTCCAACTGCATGATTTCAATGTGTGCTTTTTCTTTTTCTGAAACAAGTTCAACTATTAAAAATCCATAAGAAAATTTAAGAAAAAATATTTAGTAAAAAAAAATATAAAATATAACATTGTTCAAATTTATTAACAATCTACCTTAAGCATAAAAACCAACCTTTGATGTATATTGAGTTTTCCCAAAAATTGCAGAAGCTCTCTGATTAAGTCTGTTGCTAGAAGGGCTTTATTCTTTATCTCTCAATATTTCATCTTCAGCTATTTTGTTGCAAATTTCAAGATTAGATGAGCCTTGGGTCTGGTTGATACATGGAGAGTAAATCAGCAATACAAAAAATAATAATAATAAAATTAGTGTAGGCCTAATACCATGGGCTCATAAAACTCAACATTAGAATAAGCAAAAGCTTCTCCAAGTTCAGGAGAGTAAAGTAAAGAATCTAAAGAAAAATCTTGACTATTTTTAAGAGACTCAGTGTGTCAGTGTATACTAGTATCTAAGTATGATTTAATAGTAAATATTAATGGTCCAACTACTTATTGATATATGATTTAGTGATTAAACCTCAGGGGAAGACTAATAAAATAGTTATGCTCAGTTTTAACTCACAATATTTGTATTGGTGCATGCTAGTGGTGGAAAATAGATTAATAAAATATAGTTATAGCTAATATAAAGATTATATCAATTTAAAAATGCTTTAATATATATTTTTATATGATAATAACTGTTTTAAAATCGTTATTTGAGTTGTAGTAATTAAGTGATGTCCAATAGCCCATCAGATCCTCCCTTACTTATACCAAAATCCACTGGAGTGCACAGAACTTCAATCCAGATGATGTCACTACTCCCCCCAGAAATTACAGCACTTTTAGGGCCCATCACCTCCCCATGGCTTCCACTTCAAGAAGTTTCAACACCCAGATCTCCAGTAAGGACCCTCAATAACAATTAATGTTATTATAACCCCATACCATAAATAGAGAAAACAGATAAAAGCAGATACCATAAAGAAACAGGTAAAATAACTCATCCAAAGAGTATATAATGAGACTCAAAACATATAAAGGAACCATATAAACTTTCCAAGCCCTCAATAACATCCCCAAGCATCCATATTAACCCAGTAATCATATCCAAACCCATAAATCCGTGAAAGTCCATTAAGGGAAGCAGATTAAGTTTTCCAAACTGGATATATGTTCCTGAAAAAGGTATATATGCTTGTGTAGGAATTGTGAGTCCATTGAATACATCAATATGACCTAAAATAAGCAGAAAATCAAAGCTTATAGGCTATTTACAGGTTAAAACCTGCTTATAGACCTATATATACCTAATATAACTACATATTTCATTGAATATGAGGTTTATGCATACATATAAGCTTATGTATGTCTATAATTACTTAATGTCACTTAAGATAAGTATATTATGACTCCATTAGCACGTTAATAAGTATTATATGGCTATGGATAGGCTATTTAAACCTATATAAGTCATTTAATAGTGTAATAAATATATATAAGCATAATAACCATATATATAAGTATTATAACCATAATTTTTACTTATAAGCTTAATTTAATTATGGTTATCTTATTTTAAGCATAAGAAATACTCAGTCCTTGGGATACCTAGGCTGACACAGTGATAATTGGACCTTGTTTCAAGCGCAAGGGGTTGAAATTGGGTCTTTGTTAAAAGAGCTCTACCATTTGATCATAAAAAGGAAACATAGAGTTGACACTACAACACATTTTCATTTTTCTATAGGGTGAAAAAATTACACAAAAGTTGTTCAACAGTTGAAAAATAATTTTTTTCGCACTTAAGACCCACCTAAGACCTTTAAGTGTCAAAAATAATTATTACTTAGCTCTTGCATAATTTCTGTGCCGTTTTTGTGCCCAAAGACAAAAAAACATTTATTGTAGTGTGAGTCTTTTAGAAAAAAATTTGATTCCATGCTTCTCTTCATCTTTGGTAGCTCCAAAACCAGTTGAATAAAAAGCCATCTTTTCCTTCTTGTATTTTTCTTGATATTTTTTGAATCTTTCCCTCATTTTCTTTGTTGTCAAATCTATCTTACCTCTAGTTTTTTTAATTTCAGCTCCACCACCATTTGACAAAAGCCACTCAATTTTGATGTGGGTGGATGATCAACTTGGGTGGACTTTGCACAGTCAAAACAGGAATCAACAAAAGAATTAGGTTTCAGCCATTTGGTTGCAATATGAAGGTCAGATGGCTTCAATTAAGAAAATTTTGAGAAGTAGATTTTGGGAGAGGCATGATAAATTAAAACTAAACAAAGAAATTAGTGAAAAAAGAAAATTTTGTTTAAGAAAAGGAAAAACTAAAAAATATTTTAGATATTGAAGATGCCTTGGACAAAAATAAGAAGTTGTGAGGATAGAAATTTTAGCAGGAAAATTTGATAAAGATTGTCAAAATATTGTTTGACTTAGAAAAAAATTGGTGAATCCCACTTCCTGCTATGGTAAATAGAATGAGAGGGTACTGCTAAATTTTTTTTTTCATGCAAAAAATTTGGTGATCTGTACCCAGAAAAGAATCTGAGGATGATAATAGTATTTGGGAACAAATGAAAGAATATGATAAATCAATCAAAGAAGACAAATTCATAAAGCTAATTAATAGAGATATAGAAACTTTGATTGAGGGAATACGATCTATATTATTGGTTTTGTTAGTCAAAAAAATGTTGAAAAGTTTTAAAAATCTAAGGAGATACAAGAATTGTTGTAAAACTTTCATATTGATATTAAAGAAGAAATTAAGAAAGAAATTTATTAATATTTATTAAAATTTAGCCCAGTAAAGAAAGAAAAACTTTAATATCCACATTATATTTGTTTATGTTAGCACACAAAAGTGAAAATTCTTGATCTCTTGACTTTTCAGCATTGAGTTGCTTCAGTTTTAATTCATTGACTTGTAGCTGATTTTTGGCATTTACAATTGAAATTGATTATTTTTGAATTTCTTCATTCTATTCTCTTTGATTTCTAACCTTATTCCTCTCTAAATATAAACAATCTCTCTCTATTTCCATAACTTTATCATCCTTCAATTGTGAATGAAGCCACTTTTTTTTCAAAAAGTTGTTGATGTTCCACAGGTTTTTCATGAGAATCCAACTTCATCATTTTGATGTGAGCTTTCTCTTTTTCTGAAATAAGTTTAAATTTTAAAAATAAGAGAAATAATTTAAAAAATCTTTATCAAAAGCAAAAAAATAACTTTGTTCATGTTTATCAACAATCTCCCCATACATAGAAAAAACAGCCTTTGACTTAGATTGAGTTTTCCCAAAACTAGAAAAAGTCATTATATTGAGTCTGTTTCTGGGAGGGATTTATTTTTAACTTCCACTATCTCATTGTCAGTTACTTCCTTATAAATTTTTATATTTGATGAGCCTTTTTTCTGTTTAATACATGGGGATTAAATAAGCAATACAAAAGAAAAAATAATAGTAAAAGTAGTTTGAGATTCCTATCATTGGCACATAAAGCTCAATGTCAGAATATGCAGTTTTTTATTCAAATTAATAAAACTTGAGTAAAATAACTAAAGGAGATTCTTGATTATTTGTATGAGAATCAGATATTTGAAACTGTGAGGATATGGATTTGAGCAAGAAATGTTGATGAAAAAAGGAATGAAAAGGTAATAAACTTACTGGAGTGAGAAAAGTTGAAACTTGATTTAGAAAAGTGGCACGGAGAGAATAGCTATGATTCACAGTTGATTGAGGGATGTGGGTCTTTGTGGGCTGAATTTTGGTTGAGAAAATGGCACAAAATTAGGAGGTATTTGATCCCATGTTTGAGATTACAAGTACCAAATAAGCCATGTTTCATAGCATTTTTGTGTGATGTTTTTTAAATGAAACATGGTAGTTGTGTTTGGTAAGTTTTAATAAAACATAATAATAATAATAAGAGCATGTAGAGCCTATCATATAAATGGACTTAATATGTAGTTTTAAAGTTAAAAAAATGGTTAGGTTTAATTCCAATTTTTATCATAATGAAAGCTTCAAAATCCTTCTAACAAGTCAAATAATAATCAAAATCACTAAAAATATGGCTGTGGAAGGATGAAATATTCTAAAATGTCCATATTCTTAAAATTTCCTTGGTTACCATACCAATTCCAAAAATTTCTCAAAATACTTCTATTTGTAAATAATATGGCTTTCAAATAAACAGGAGGCCAACACATGATGAGACATGAGATTGATGGATAATTAGACAAGTTTAAATAATTTGGCGTATACTTCCTAGTTATGTGCATTTACATGAACATACAAGGAATCTCATCATTATCTTTTTGTAAATTTTAAAATTTTGTTGCTCCTGATTGTGGAAATACATAGTTACTCTCTTATGTTTCCCTTTATTCTATTTCTCTTACTTGTGATATACTCAACATGATGTGATTTCTCTACTTTCACATTAGTTCTATTTTAGTTTACTTGATAGAAAATACTCATAATGCTGTGCTATTCAATCTCATACCCATATTATCTGTCACGCGCCATGTGACACTTGAGGCAAAAGTAGCTCATTAAATCATTAATACAGAGGTCTAAATCCATACTAGAAGCGCAGAAAGAAATTCTACATAGCAAGTGCGACTTTCCTTTGTGTACTCACTATTCAACCGCGCTAGTCTAAACTCTAAATCTAAATTAGTCAATCTCTCAATAGTGTGTCTCAGTATTTTCCTCAATAAGCGACGCACAGTGCAATAATCAATGTAATGGTGCACTAAAAGGTTTATTAAATGTCTGTGAATTATTAAAAGGTGTAGTGAGCATGGATGGAATGGATAGTGGAGGATTAAAGGGTTAACGGATGTTAGTGAGGAGGGTCCAGGTGTAATGGATGTACTTTTTTAGTGGTCTGTGGTGTGCAAAATAGTGGATGGGTATGAGGTCAATGCGAGGAGGAGTAAAGGATATTAAAGGGGTTGGGATTTTGGTTGAACATTCTTTAGAATTAAATTATAAAATGTATATATAGTTAATAGTGGTAAAGCTTTAGGTTAAATCATTATTATTGTATCTTTCCTTATTTTCTTAGTAATCATTTCTAAGTCCTAAATCTTTGATTATTGAGTTTCCAACCCTTCGTCAGATTTTAAAAAATTTAATATTACCTTTAAATTATATTAGAATTCTCCTCGAACATATCTTGAAGCAGTAGTTCTTCCTTTGAGTCATCTTTGAATCACTTCCTTGAACATTTCTTCTGTGTCTCAAGGAAGTTTCTAAACTCCTTTCTCCATCTCACTTCCAGGAAAACCCTCGACCTTGTGCGTAGGTTGTCTACTGACAGTATAACTTAATTCTCCGTGGTTCTCATTCTTTGTACTACTACGTCCCTTTTCAGGTGTTTTCTAAATTCTTAAAATGGCACCTGTTCAACGCACTCCTCCTACTGGCGCTACTACTAGAGCTGGCGCCAGAGGCAGGCCAACAGCCACACGGCCTGTTTCCTGCACTCACTCTTTGGAACCACTCAACCTAATGGAACGGCAACATTTAGTCCAATCTGTAGAAGACATCCCACAAGATTTTGATGATTCTAGTGATGATGAAGAAGGAGAGGATACAATGCACAAGGCACCATCTGCCCCTGCTACTCACCCTTCTGGTCAACCTTTGGAACCTGGACCATCTAATTCTCTGGAAGATTTCATGAGACTTTTCATGAAGACCCTTTCAAATTCAACGTCTTCAGAGGGATCTAAATTCAAAACTCCTTCTATGAAATCTCCTGATAAATTCGATGGAGAACATCCATACAGATTGCGGCCCTTCTTGCAAACCTGAAAGCTCCTGTTCCATAATGACCCTCAAACCTTCAATAACGACCGATCAAAGTTTTTTTACGCTTCTTCATTCCTAGCCGGAAAATCAGCAAGATGGTTCGAACCTTATCTTCTCATGCTCTCTTCGACCAAAACCCACTTACTTATTATTAACTGGGAAAAGTTTGAAGACCAACTCTTCACATTGTTTGGTGACCCAAACAAAACTGAAAATGCAGAAATTGAACTTGATTTTCTTCGCATGAGTGATAATGGTAAAGCCTCTGAATATATCTCAAACTTCAGAACACTTCAAACTTGAGTAGGTTGGAATGATGCTGCCCTCAAGTATAATTTCAAAAAATGACTTCCTTCGAGGATTCTGGATCAGTTAAATCTTCACGGTCAGAAGATGACTACTTTAACGGATTTAATGGATCAAACCCTCAAACTCGACGGCATTTACCAAGGACGACTTCAACATTGTCAATACGCCAACAAATCTCAAGGCCTAAATTTAAAATCGGGACCTTCTTCACACCCACGGACAACTCAATCCAAACCCAATAAGGGAAAGGACAAACCTCGACCTAAAAGCTCAACCCCAGGCGAAATAAGCAAAATACTGGATCCTAAAGGGGATCTTAAAGAAGCTGAGAGGAAGAGACGAGCGGATAATGGGTTATGTATGTATTGTGGGGGTAAGCACAAGCTGGAAGATTGTGTAAAGTTGAAGGAAAGAGAAGGTACTAGTTCAAAGTCAAAAAACTAGTAGATAGTTTACTTGTGTGCAAAGCAAACTATCTTATCTTTCCCAGTGCACATAACCTCCATGTCTTAAGGACTGTAGTTGCCTTAAACCGCTTGAGATTCATTCTTTTTAAGGAGGATACCCCCTTCAGTTGTCTTATAGACTCTGGAGCTTCAATTTCTTTTGTTAGTTTATCTTTTTCCGAGAAGTTACAACTAACATTTACAGATATCGATTGAATTCCAATTTATTTGGTCGAATCAGAGGAACCCAAATATTGGGTAAGTAAGAAAGTTTTATGGGTTTTCAACTTTCCAAACTTTCCCCCCTTCAAGTGGGAATTATCGGTCTTGGATGCCCCAAGAATGGACAATACCATCCTTGGCCATGACTTTTTAATGCATTTGAATCCTGAAATTGATTGTTCACGAGGATTGATCACCCCATGCGCTAAGTATATTTCTGATTCATCAATGCAGGTCAATAGGGAGATAAACAACCCGCCTGAAAATGTCCTGCTAGAGTAAAAATCTCTGCCAGATGACTTGTAAGCATCTTATCTTTCTCTAAATGAGCAATTGGCTAATCCTTCTAGCCTGATGACTTCACTCAAAGAAGATTTAAATTGCCTCAAAGTAGTCAAATTATGCTCTCTCAATTCTGGTCTTCCCTCGACAGACTCTCTCAAAGATGATGAGGACAACCAAATCAACGTTGAAGCCATTAAATCAACTCTACTGGAAATCTATCATTATTTCCTCAATGTTTTCTCAATCTGCAAGTCCGATAAGTTACCACCTCATTGACCCTACGACCATCAAATAGAGTTAATAGGTCCAGCACCTCCGGCAGGTCCTGTCTATTCTTTGTCGAAGGACGAATCTCAAGTTCTTTGAGAATACATTGCAGAGAATGTAGCCAAAGGTTTCATCAGAGCCAGTAAATCTCCAACCGGCTCCCCTGTTTATTTTGTAAAGAAAAAGGATGGTAGCCTTAGGTTGTGTGTTGACTATAGAAAGCTCAACGCAGTCACTAAGAAGAATGCATATCCTGTTCCTCCTATGTCATTGCTTCTTACCCTTTTCAATGGAGCTAATTTCTTTTCTAAAATTGATCATAGAGGCGCTTACAATCTTATGCGCATTGCTGAAGGTCATGAACCACTGACTGCAATGCGCACTAGATTTGGTAGTTTTGAATATTTAGTTATGCCTTTTGGATTGTGTAACGCATTATCAACTTTTCAAACCTTTGTCAATGACATCTTTCAAGATGTTGTCGTCTACTTAGATGATATTTTAATTTTCTCAAAGACACTGGATGAACATATTCATCATGTTTGACAGGTTCTAAATCGACTTTGAGATCACGGTCTCTACAACAAGCACAATAAATGCAAATTCCACCTTAAATCAATCAATTTTTTGGGTTTTACGTTATCCACTGATGGTTTAGTCATGGACAACAAAAAGGTCCAAAAAGTCCTGGAATGGCCTGAGCCCAAAACCGTTAAATCCCTCCAAGGATTTTTGGGTTTTGCAAATTTCTATAGAAGATTTATTAAAGATTACTCTAAAACTATTTTCAATCTTACTTCTCTTCTTAGAAAAGATATTCCTTTTGTTTTTACTTCTACAGCACGAAAGGAATTTGAAGCATTGAAGACTGCATTTACCACAGCTCCAATTCTTTGACACTTTGATCCTTCTGCTTCTACAATAGTGGAGACAGATGCAAGAAATTATGCTATCGCAGGGGTCATTTCTCAATTAAATCCTGAAACAAAATTGTTTCATCCTGTTGCTTTTGAGTCACGTAAACTCATTGCAGCAGAATTAAATTATGAATTTCATGACAAAGAGCTTTTAGCTATTATTCATTGTCTTAAAAAATGACGTTCTTTTCTTCTCAGCCTAAATAGTCCTTTTTAAATTCTAACTGACCATAATGCTTTGAAATACTTTATGTCTTCCAAAGTGTTAACCAGGCGTCAAGCCAGGTGGGCTGAATTTCTGTCTGAATTTCCTTTTTCTATTTCCTATTGCCCAGGTAAGAACTGCATTGTCCCAGATATCCTGTCACGTCGGGACGACGTTTACCCACAGCGGGGGGAGGCATTTGCTGACAAGAATCCAGCAAATGTGAAATCAATTTTCAACAAATCAATGTTAATGACTAATCAACTTAATTCAATGACAATTCAATCTTTTCAAAATCCATTATCCAACATCCTCGAAGCTCAGTCGAAGGACAACTATTGTTTAGGGTTAAAAAACAAAATACTCTCGAAGCAAGGGGCCAAAAGATTTAGTATTGAATCAGGTCTATTAGTTTTCGAAGGTAGAGTAGTCATACCCGACAACAATGAAATAAAATTATGGATTTTCAATAGTCGGCATGATTCTCCATTAGCTGGTCATTTTGGGGTTGATAAAACCTACCAGTTAATAGCAAGGGATTTCTTCTGGCCAGGAATGACCAGAGAAATCAAGGCCTATATAAGAGCTTGTTATGAATGTAATAGGAATAAGGCTCCCCGTCACCGGAAGCATGGGTTGCTTCAACCTCTTCCTATTCCCTCTAGATCTTGGGAATCTTTATTGATGGATTTCATTTTTCAACTTCCTCTTTCTAATAATTTTGATGCTATATTAGTAATATTTGATAGATTTTTAAAGATGTCTATTTTTATTAAAACCACTACTACTGCTACAGCAGAAGATTTGTCAAAATTGCTTCTAGAACATGTATTTTCCAAACATGGCTTACCTAATGATATTATTTCAGATAGAGGCTCATTGTTTGTATCCACATTCTGGACTCAACTGTGTTGACAACTCAATATCACCAGGAATCTCTCCACAGCCTATCATCCTGAAACCGATGGGCAAACGGAAAGGGTCAACCAAATCCTCAAAAAATACCTTCAAATGTATGTCAGTTACCATCAAGACAATTGGACCACATGGTTACCATTGGCCAAATTTGCTTATAATAACTCAACTCATTCTTCGACACAACAATCTCCTTTCGAAACTGTTTATGGAAGACATCCTCGATTCAACTCAATCCACGTAGGAACTAGTCATCCTGCTGAACATTATCTTCAAACCATATCACGACTCCAAGAGGAACTTAAATCAAATTTGGAATTAGCGATTTGAAGGTACAAGGAACAGGCCGACAAACATTGACAATCTGCTCCTTCTTTTAAACCAGGCGACAAAGTGTGGCTCGATGCACGAAACATTCGAACGACTCAACCATCAAAGAAAATAGATGAAAAGTGCTTGGGACCATTTGAAATCGACTCTGAAGTCTCTAAAACTGCATTTCGACTCAAGCTACCTCTTAAATGGAAGGCTATTCACCTTGTTTTCCACGTATCTCTCCTGAAACTGGCTCGAGAAACATACCTGGGCAAGAACCAACCTCCTCCGGAACCGGTCGAAGGAGAAGACCATCTAGAGTGGGAAGTAAGCCGTATCCTTGATTCAAGAATGCGCAAGGGGAAACTTCAATACCTCGTGGAATGGGAAGGCTTCCTCGATGATTCAGACAAAACATCCTGGGAACCAGCCATCAATGTTTCTAACGCCCCTGAACTCCTAAAATCTTTTCATCTTAAATATCCTTTAAAACCAAAACCTTAAAACTCTCTTTTTTTCTTTTCTTTCTCTTTTTCCTTCTTCTCTTTAAAATATAAAACATCTCTACCTCTAAAATTTCTGTATTCTTTGTTTTCTTTTCTTCCTTCTTCTTTTTTTTCTTTCAAAAGTTTTTCAACCTTCTTTAAAATAAAATAAATTAAATTAAATTAAAAATTAAAATTAAAACAAAATAAATAAAAAATTCATAAAACCTTCTAAATTTTCTTTAAATTTTCTTTTCTTTTCTTTTCAAATTTTCTACCAACATTCTTTACTTTAAAAAAAAATTCTTTTCCTCGAACAATCAAAATTTTTCACAAACGCAACATGACAATCCTTCTTGAATTTCACTTCAACCTCTAAATCTCTCTTTTAAAATTTATTCAAACAATTACTTCTTTCTTTCAAATTCTTTTTTTTTTTAAAAAAAAAATATATTTCTTCTCTTCTTTTTCTTTTTTCTTTTCAAATAACTAAAATTCCTCAAAACTTCAATAAATAAACTTTCATAAATAACAATTTTTTCTTTGATTAAATTTTCACTTCCAATAAAAATATTTCAATCAACTATTTCTTTTTTCTTTTCAAAATTTAAACTAAAACTCCTTCAATTAAAAATTCTTTCTTTTCTTCTTTCAAAATTTAAAACAAAATTTTATTTAAATTTTTTCTTTCTTTTTTTTTCTTTTTCTCTCAAAATCTTATAAAATAAATATTAAAATTTTAAATTAAAACAACAAAATAAAATTAATAAATACAAATTGTTTCTACTTTTCTTTTCCTCTTTCTTTCTTTCTTTTCCTTTCTCCTTCCATTTTTAATTTTCTCCTTTATTTTCTCTCGAACCAATCCCTTCATCTTCTCCAAAATCATCCTTATCTCCCTCCTACATTTTTCAAAAACCTCCTCCTCTCCTACTGGTACCACTTCCCCAATTTCCAGTAGTTCTTCCGCCACCTCGAAGGAAACAGCATTGATAATCTTATCGACTTCACGGCTTAAATCTTCAATAAACCTAGCTTGTCGACCCTGGCGAGGTTTCTTCGACCATACCTGGTCAAGAGTTTCTTCATTATCCTCCCTCGAGGCAATCACTGATAACTGTTCTTTGGTAGGGATCGACGGCGCCACTTCCATAGCAGTGGTTTCCACAATAGGAGCTCCCACACTCAAGGCTTCCAAAATGACATCTAAATTCTAAATCATATGGTCATCAGTAAAATTTTTCTTTGGAAAATAAAATTTAAGTAAAATAAAATAAAATCAAACTTACTTTGAATAAAGGGTCAGCTTCTAGAAATAACTTTGGTGTGACTTCCACTGCCACTTCTTTTTCTTCCTCGTCATCTTCAATGACCATTCGCTGCTTTTTCGGTGTCCGCCTTGAAATGGGGACTTCCTCCTCATCTTCCTCCACCAACTCATCCACCTCCTCTTCTACCCTTTGTTTACCCAGGACGCCGTATTGTCCTTGACTTCCTCCTCAGCTGTTTCTGATTGGTCACCCCCAATCAACACGTCCCATATGTCTTCAACCACTTCTTTTGTCTTTGGTATTACCCAATATTTAGTCTTGGTAAACCTTTGTTCGATGTCCAAATTTTTTGCTAACGCATCGCATGCCACCCATCTCCATCGGCAAAACTCGCATTTATGGCGAGGACCTTGAGTAGCTGTGCTTTCCACACAGAAGTATTCCATTGATTTGCAAGCCATGCATGCTTGGGAATACTGTTGAGTAACAAGCCCACCATCCGCTTTGGGGTGAGGAGGTGTGGGAGATGGAGTAGGACAAGTTGACATAATAATAATAAATAAATAAACAAGAATTAAATATAGGGAAACTAGTGTGGGAAGTATATGTCTCACGCTCAATGGAGCTCACGTTTTTATACTCAGGCATCTGTCACGCGACATGTGACACTCGAGGCAAAAGTAGCTCATTAAATTAATAATACAGAGGTCTAAATCCATACTCGAAGCGCAGAAAGCAATTCTACACAGCAACTGCAACTTTCCTTTGTGTACTCACTATTCAACCGCGCTAGTCTAAACTCTAAATCTAAATTAGTCAATCTCTCAATAGTGTGTCTCAGTCTTTTCCTCAATAAGCAACGCACAGCGCAATAGTCAATGTAATGGTGCACTAAAATGTTTATTAAATGTCTGTGAATTATTAAAAGGTGTAGTGAGCATGGACGGAATGGATAGTGGAGGATTGAAGGGTTAACAGATGTTAGCAAGGAGGGTCCAGGTGTAATGGATGTATTTTTTTAGTGGTCTGTGGTGTGCGGAATAGTGGATGGGTATGAGGTCAATGCGAGGAGGAGTAAAGGATATAAAAGGGGTTGGGATTTTGGTTTGACATTCTTTAGAATTAAATTATAAAACATATATATAGTTAATAGTGGTAAAGCTTTAGGTTAAATCATTATTATTGTATCTTTCCTTATTTTCTCAGTAATCATTTCTAAATCCTAAATCTTTGATTATTGAGTTTCCAACCCTTCGTGAGATTTTAATAAATTTAATATTACCTTTAAATTATATTAGAATTCTCCTCGAACATATCTCAAAGCAGTAGTTCTTCCTTCGAGTCATCTTCGAATCACTTCCTTGAACATTTCCTCTGTGTCTCGATGAAGTTTCTAAACTCCTTTCTCCATCTCACTTCCAGGAACACCCTCGAACTTGTGTGTAGGTCGTCCGGTGACATTATCTTTAAGCAAATATGCTCATGTATATATAGAGGTGCATTGATTTTTTTATAATCATCTCTGTTATTCTTTCTCAAAGATACTATTTGCCTTTATAGGTTGGGTCTTTTGTATAAGTCATTTTGATTTTATGTTTTGTTAATATTTCTTTCATTGTGATCTCAGGTACTTTGCAGAGATCACACACAGGGGGAGGAAATGTGGCAACCAGATGTTGTGTTCATTTCACATACTGAATTGACTCAATTCAGTATGTGAACTGAACCCAATGTCTGGTTGCCACCTTTTTTCCCCTGTGACACATTAGGGGAGGTTTGCCACTTTTTACTTTTAAGGCAGTTGTCTACTTTTACAATGGTTAACTATCTTGTTGCAATTGATCTCTGTGACTCTTGCTCAAATATAATATTTGCCTTTATAGCTACTTTTCAGAGATCACACATTAGAGGAGGTTTGCTGCTGTTTAATGATAGGGCAGTTGTTTATTTTTATAATGGCTTTCAGGTTATGGGTCTAGGCCTTTTTTGAATTTCATCAAATGAAATATTTGACATCCCAACACCAGCACCTACTGTTAACTTGTCCTCTCACTTTACTGAAACTGTTTACTCCCCTACATCTTACAAAATGGAAAACTCAGATAACTCCAATGACTCTGCATGCAAAATACCTATACTTTCATCTGATTATTTTCATGAATAGAACATGAAGATCTTAGCTTTTTTAACACAACATAGACTTAAATTGCTTGTATTGGGTAAAGAACATTTCCCTGTTAATGACTCCTCTCAAATAATCAAAGATGATTTTCAAAATAAAGTTGATAAAGCAACTGATATCATCATTTTAAAAATTGAAACTGGAAATCTTGCTTCATTTGTCACTGAAGAGGACATGGATAGTCTATGGACTATATGGTCAAAACTTAACCCTCAATATGCAGCTGATGATGCATCTGATAGAGTGCCAATTCTCTCTCAATTTTATGAAGTCAAATGTCATGATAAAGGCCTCAAAACTTTTGTTATTGATCTTAGAACAAGAATTAATGAGCTTGGTTCTGTTAGTGTTTCTGTTGAAGTTGAACTTGAACTTGAGGCACATCAAACTCATAAAGCTCTCATTCTTCATTCCTCTGAAGTTACTCATCAAAATCTCTCTGTTCATAATCTCCTCTCATGTCTTGCTAGATTAGCTATTGAATGTGAAACAGATGTTGTTGAAAACTCAGCTCTTGTGAACACTGTTAAAAATACTGATAAACCAAAGTGTCCAGTCTGTCGCAATGGTAAAGGTAATCCAAAAACAAAGCATAGTGAAGAAAACTGCTTTCAGCTTCACCCAGAAAAGAAGAAAAGTTGTTCTTTTTCTCAAAATGTTTCAACCACTGAACGCAAGATCGATGCAAACATTAGCTATGGTCCTGCCAGAATATCAAGGCCAGTCTCAAAAATTCTCCTGGTAATCTCTTTATCTTTGAGAGCAGTGAAACTGTTCATATGTTTCGCAATTGCGAAAATTTTAAAAATTATTAATTTAGTTAAAAGCCAATCAAACTTGGAAATGAATCAGTCATCTATAGTCAAGCAATTGGCTCTGTGGATATATTTTTAGTGATTTTGATTGTTATTTGACTTGTTAGCAGGATTTTTAAGCTTTCATTAGGATATAAATTGTAGCACGGTGTCAGCCTGTAGAACTCCGGAAAGAACCAGTAACTTCATTACTTTACCTGTAGCACGGTGTCAGCCTGTAGAACTCCGGAAAGAACCGGAGAACAGGGGACGCCGCGACTACAGTCTATATACATTCTTACACATAACTAAGTACATAGTCCTAGTGACCTAACATCCCCCCCACTTAGTTATGAAAAAAATTGTTGATATCTTTGAGCAGGTTTGAGATCCAAATTGCGTCTTTCATACCACCACCAAGTGCCACATATTCAGCTGTGCACGATGAATCACTTACTTTAAGCTGGCGCCTTGATGTCCAAACAATTGGGCAAGAGTTAAGGAGTAGCAGGTGTCCACTTTGCGCTCTTGAGAATTCTTTGTTATTCCAAGTGGAATCAGAGAAAGAAAGTAGTTCAAGTGGTGATTTACGGTCAGGGTGGATGTGAAGACAAAGGGTGGAGGTGTGTTGAACATATCTAAGAAGGTGATTGAGAGCTATCCAGTGGGTGGCATTCGGTTTGGAGGAGAAGTGTGCCAAAAAATTGACTGGGAAGGACAGGTCTGGTCTAGTTGCAACTGCCACATAGCTGAGAGCACCTAAAATGGAGAGATATTTAGTTGTCTCTATAGCTACCTCTTCATCTTTTGCCGTGGTGATTTCCAAATTGTTTGGTAGAGGTGATCTTGTGGTTAATCCAGATGGGTTATGAGTCCGTAGAATTTTGTCAATGAGCTGAAAATTGTGTAGGTCAAAACCTTCTGGAACTTCTTTGATAGAAACACCTACTATACCATCAATATTATCATTCCATTTCACCTTCAAACTACCATCTAAACCATCTTCCAAACACTTTAACACCGCTTCACTACTACCAGTAACTATACCATCATCAACATGTATCCATATCACCCCCAAACAATCCTTCTTCCTAAGAACATAGAAACTTTTATCATACTGACTAGCTTTATACCCCAGAGCATCCAACTTGCTAGCTATATGGAGCCACCAGCATCTTGCTGCTTGCTTGGTACCATATAGGGCCTTCTTCAAGCATAAGGCATTGCCACCGTCACGTAGCTGGTAACCTTCAGGAGGTCTTACCCAAATTGCTTCATCAATTGGACTGTGAAGGTAAGCAGCAGTGACATCAAATGATTTGACAGGCCATTTGTGATAAGCTGCTAAAGTGAGGAGAATGCGTTGTGAAGCAAAAGTAGCGGTAGGGGCAAAGGTGTCAGTAAAATCAATACCGTATTGTTGTAAAAAACCTTTAGCTACATATCGTGCCTTGTAAATCGGAGTTTTGGAAGAAGGATTTTTGATTGTGAAGACCCATTTTGCATTGGTGAGTTTGGCACCAGGGGGGAGCTTTTCCTCATACCATACATCCATATCTTTCATGTTTAGTAGTTCCCTTTTGCAAGCATGGTCCCACTTACGACTGTCAGGCGAGATCATAGCTTTCAGGTGTGTTCGGGGAATAATGGATGATTGGGACAAACCTTTTTTAACAGTCTCATGTACCGCTTTTTCCTGAGAAATAAGAGTTTCTTCATCCTTGAAATCACCTAGCTTCATATTATTGAGAATATGACCTAAAGATCCCTTGGATGGTGGTGGTTGATAAGCAGCTTTGTGGGAAGGAAGTTGGTCACCAGGGAAAACAGCCATAGCAGATTCAAAAAAGGAGTTTGATTCTGGGTGCCAGAAAATCCAACCTGTATTGTTCAGAGAATAACCTATACACTTACAGATCAAAGCTCGCTGGTCCAGTTTACGTCTAGTTTCTTTGTGGATATGGACAAAAGCTGTTTCACCAAATATCCTGAGGTTTGAGTAAGTTGGGTCACAATTGTACATGAGCTTCAGAGGAGTTTTGTCACCAGTCTTGACATTTGGGAGCCTGTTGTGAACATGGGCTGCCCATTTGTAAGCAAGGCCCCAGAAACATTCAGGTAGTTCACTTGCTAGTAAGATTGTCCTGGCAATGTCACCAACAGTCCTGTTGAAGCATTCTGCTGATCCATTTTGTTCATGGTGGTGAGGACAGGTGATCTCGTGAGTAGCTCCAATGTCAGCCAGAATCTGAGCCATCTGTTTACTGTGCATTTCCCCTCCATCGGTTCTTAATGCTTGTAATTTCTTACCAGTAACATTTTCGAGCTTTTTATAAAAGGTAACAAAAGCAGTTGTGGCCTCAGATTTGGAGTTGAGCAAGAATACCTCACCATAGGACGTTGAACTCTCTCTAAACATTGCCGCCCATCTTGCTCCATTCACAGTGGGATCCATAGGACCAACCAGGTCTCCAACAATAAGGCTCATCATTGATTCTGGTCTTGATTCCCGTGTTGCTGAAGCTTTTCTTGTACTTTTGGCTATTAGGCAATCTTCACAGTCAATCTTACCTGGTGGCATAGATAGGGGCAAGCCAGCACCAATTCCAGTTTTGATAATAGTGCGAATTGTGTTTTCACTGGTGTGGCCAAGCCTTCTATGCCAGTCCATCAGGGAACCTTTTGCAGCAGGTGGTCGATTGATGATTTCATTCTTTTTAACAGTACGCAGGAGGGAAGGATTCAAGGGAAAGTGATAAGAGGAAACATTTTGATTGCAGTCACTAGACCTAATTACATCTAAAATCCATCTTCTCCTCGTACTTTCCAACTGCCCTGTCATAATCAGTTCATCTTTAAAATAAATCCCTAAATTTTTGTCTTCAGAACATAGATCAAAACAAAAACCATTGTCCACTAAATCAAAGAGAGAAATAAGTGTAGTTCTAACTTCTGGACAGTAAAAAACATTTGTAATAGTAACAACTTTCCCATCTCCTTTTATTTTTAGGTCCCCTATGCCAGTGATAAATGAGGAAGGACAGTTAGTTGCAACTTTGATAGGGATGTGATTTTTTAAGGGGTCTGAAATTGTTGAGAAGGCTCACATTGCCAGTGATATGATGTGTGGCACCAGAGTCCAATATTGCCACATTCCCAGTCAGCGCATCAAGTGACCATTCTGCACTGTTTAGATCAATTTGTTCCAATTGTTCATATAGAGCTTCCACATTTTCTTCAAAAATTGTGACTTCATCCGCTTCAATTTGTACATCTCGTGCTCTAATTTGCCTGCGTTGTGGTCTCTTATAAGGGATGTAAATTGGTTTGCTTTTTGCCTTTGGATCAGATGTGAGTGTTGTAGCACGTTCTCTCATGAGGTAGAGTCTTGCGGAAAAAGTGGACGAGTTAAGGTTGTAAGGACAGTGGGAAAAGAAATGAGCTGTTGATTTGCATTCGTGGCATTGTCATTGAGCACCTGGGGGTCTGTAGGAGTCAGTTTGGCATTGGGGATGAGCTGCTACACTAAAAATGGGTTCTGATGACAAAGAAGCCGCTGGAGTTGTTGGGTATGATTCTCTATCCACCCTGTTTTGAGTCAAAGTTGGCATGAGTTGGCAGAAATCCTCAAAGGTGATCGCATTTGAGTCAGCACGATTGTCTAGAGCAACACAGAGATCGACATATAGATCTTTAAGGGATGAAGGTAATAAGGCATGGGACATTAGTGCTTTGAATACTCTATGATCAAAAGTGATTCCTTGACATTCAATTGCATCAAAATATTTGTTGAATGCCTCTAAATATTCATTGTGTGATGTGAATTGTGTTTGCTTTAGATTGATGAAATTACAAATGGCTGTCATTTTGGAGGTATGGTTAGATCTGGAGAATTTGTTGATGATATGAAGATAAGTTGGTCGTGCTTTCCAATCTCTAGATATTTCATGGCGCAGGTTTGGAGAAATGGAGTGAAGGAGAATGAGGTGTGTAACTCTGTCTTCATAATCATTGGGTCCAGTGCCATCATTTAGTGCGTATGCTCTTGTGCCCACAAAATCTTTGATCAGAGCTAAGACGTTGGTGTGCCATTCAGAGAAATTAGAGCCAGAGCATTCAAGAGTTGGAATGGATTTAGTGAAATCAATAACATTCTTTAAGGTTCATTGTCTCTCAATCATACTAATGGGTTGATTTTGTTGTGCAAGATGAGGTGGCACATTCCTCCTGAAGGGAGATGTGGAGCGAGGGATGGATTGTGAGGCATTTGTATTTGCCATTGAGTTAGAGTTAAGGGACAATTCCCCAATCGCGCGGGTTATGTCGTTGATTGGGGTGATTATAGGGCTATTATTATTGTCAGGAGAGAGGATGATAGCCTCGCTATGTGTTGTGATAGGTTTAGATGTAGAGAGGGGGGTAGGTTCGTTTTGATAAGGGGAATTTGCAGAGGCAGAAGCGGTAGGGGCTTCGCTCTGTCTTAGAGTAGGGAGTAATTGGGGGGTGGATGGGAGGGAAGCGATCGCTTCGATTAGGGAATGAGACAGGGGGGAGGGTACTTTTTGCAAAGGGGAGGGTTGAGGTGAAGAGGGGGGGGAAGGATTATGTGTGGGAGGCATTTGTGGAATGGGGGTTAGAGTTGGCGCAGGTGTAACTGAGGGATTAGCGCGAGTACCGCGCGATGAAATAAGATACTCGGTATTCGGGTTGATACCGAGGCTGCGAAGCTCACGGTTAGAGATTGAGCGGGTGAGTCGGGGAGTTTTAGTTTTACCAGTGTCTGAATTTTCGTCTGTTTTAGACATACGCTGGGGGTCTATCGGCTACTAGCGTTCCTAGTGTCGCTAACGCTGGTGGAGTTATCTATGGCTAACGTTTCAATGCCCGCGGGTACAGCCCATAACCTGTAGCACGGTGTCAGCCTGTAGAACTCCGGAAAGAACCAGTAACTTCATTACTTTACCTGTAGCACGGTGTCAGCCTGTAGAACTCCGGAAAGAACCGGAGAACAGGGGACGCCGCGACTACAGTCTATATACATTCTTACACATAACTAAGTACATAGTCCTAGCGACTTAACATAAATTGGATTTAAACTCAGCCATTGTTCTAACTAACTAACCAACTTTAAAACTGCATATTAACTCTCGACACCTCGAAAAAAATGAAGTATGTAATTGTATATATGGATAATATGATATTAAGATAAGTACATATATTGTTATATTAATATTATGAGTAAGAATATGGGTATGATATTAAGGTTTGACTAGCTATAATTATAAAAAGGAAAGAAAAGTTTACTTTTACAGTTGAATATGGATCTATATCATACACAAGAAATACACTGAAAGCACAGATACTCAAAAATGCTATAAAAGGGATATAATAATACTGTAACACGGTGAAGAAACAACGAAAACTGGATAACTTTTTTTTGCCAAAAAAAAATACTTATACATATTTATATATTTTTATAGCTTCAAGTAAAACAAAAGACGGCCAAGTGAAAAAAAAAATCGTATAGAATTCTTTCTTATCCCAAAAAAAAAAAAAAAAAAAAAAAAAAAAAAATAGGGGGGGGGGGAAACAAGTCACAAAAGTGAACTTTTTAAGTTCAAACCGTCGGAGCTTCTTCGATAATCGCTTCAAGATTAGATGAATCCTTTAATCCCATCATATGTTCCACTTGATCGATAATCTCTTTTGATTTTTGTGTTTTCTTACCAATTATAGCAACAAGTGCACCGCTGGATATTTTGGTATGTAGATGATCGCAATTAAGTTAAAATAAAAACTAATTTAAACTATATAGACAACAATACTGAATAAAAAAAGATTACCTCACAGCCCCACAAGAAAAAGCAGCAGATATTAAAACGGCAGTGGCCCACTTTTGGAAAAAATTTAAAAAAATGACAATTGTCTATATCGGTCATCATAGCAATTGAAACTAAACATAAATAAAATTAACTTACAGCAGGTCGAGAATCATACCTCAACCCCCACATACAACCGCACAACATCGCTTGGAAGACGCTATTGAGTAAATTGAGTGTCAATATGAGGCTTGCCCATCGAATCGGAAAAGTCTTTTTCAAGTCATCACCAATTAACAAAAGAAATATATCCTTTCAGTTAGAAGTTTAGTCTTTGGTTTTATGTTTAAAATTGAAGAAAAGGAAAGAAAATACATAATGAGTAGCAGAGTCATAAGGACGATACCACGTTTGTGATTTGGAAAGCTTGTCGCATGCATTTTTTAGTTTGCTCATATCGTGATCGCTCAAAACTACTTTTGAAAAAATTGTGTCCTCTGAGTGTCTGTTTTTTAAATCAGAAGCATTCAGTTGTGAGTTAATGGCATCGTCATTAGGAATACCACTATCGGATTTCAATTGATGATTCTCTTTTTTTTGTTTGCGCCAAAAATTTGAATGTTTTGCGATCCATCCAGGGGATGAGTTTTCATGAAAAATAGTAGGACCTGAACGAATTGGGGGAGGGGCTATATCAGAAGAAAAAAAAATTGCAGCCGAATTGCCTTCAGGATCCTGTGAAGCTGCGGCCTTTTTTTTCCTGCCAGCGTGAGTGTAATATAAAATGACCAAATTATCTGTGATGATCCAAAAAAGTAAAGAATGACTGATGAGAATTTTGAAAATCAGAGTCTTACAGCAGAGTGAGCGACTTACACCAAGAATCACGAATTCGACCGGGAAATAGGCCGATGCCCTATTTAAATAAAAACGAAAATATTACATTCAAATCATATTCACTATAGCATAATAATATGCAGAGATATCAATGATATATTGTAATGTGAGATACGGACCGTGATGGTGAACAAGCCATTTAAGATTTGGCTACAAATTTCCACCCAAATTTGATATTTGTGATGGGACTTGATTTTGATCGCCTTCATTAAAATCAAAACCTGTTTCACGTGCGTCAGAGCATAGAGCAAATTCATTAATGTTTGATA
Source organism: Hemileia vastatrix (assembly GCA_030280995.1). NCBI lineage: Eukaryota > Fungi > Basidiomycota > Pucciniomycetes > Pucciniales > Zaghouaniaceae > Hemileia > Hemileia vastatrix. Next base: position 18,292,078 of record JASXTE010000017.1, read on the forward strand.
TGATAAATCAAACAAAACAAAAGAAAAACATTGGCAAATATCAATCGATGAAAACCTCACCAATGCAGCGCCCTGAAAAAACGTAAAAAGGGTCAATCAGCGCCTTCTATCCAGTCAAAAACCCAGGGTGGAGAAAATATATAAAAAGGGATAACTAGAGATGATACGCCAAAAAGTAAAACCTACCCAAAAAACTACTAGAATACTATAAATAAAAACAAAGATTCCAGTGGGTGTTTTCAGAAAAGCAATCAAACCATGAAGAGTTCTTCTTAGCCAAGCACGTGTTCTTCCTTTACGCTTACCTCGGGTCATGCGAACGAGATTCATTATATGGCGGTCCAGTGGATGGTGATGGTGTTTATGCAAGCGACGGGAGGATGGACGGGCGCCCTGCGGTTTGGTAGCATGAGGCACTGGATCGTCTACATCAATAACGGGAGTTGAATGGAAAAAATTGGTCACGGCTTTAGGAAGAAATATCGTATTTTGAATCTGAGATAGAGTAGCAGCAGTATGGACTGTAGATTTTATTAATATTTAAAGATTGCTAGTGGTGCAGTTCGAATGAAACTAAACAAAAAGGCTTGGCAATATCTGAAACTTACACGCGGGATCCACGACTTGTAACAAATCAATGTCATCTTCATTGCCAGCATGTTCCGCGTCTGCTAGCTCTATTTCTAAATCACCGTAAACCTCTGGTGCAGATGATTCACACTCTACTTTCCTCTTTAAATCAGATTTTTCTGTGGACTTTGAATGATCAACAACTGAGGGGACGACTGAAGGTATAACATTGGGTTGTATGGGGATATTTCGCAAGCTGATAGAAAGGTTACAAGTGTCATCAACTGGCTCTGGGCTCTCAGTCCTACTGTAACACTGGGACTTTGGCTCCCAATCGTTAACACTAATTTGATGACTTAAGCCAGTCACGCTAGGAGTTTCTGCGCTGTTTGATGATAGAACAGTGTTCAATGTTGGTCTTGCTACTGGATAAGATACTGAATTAGATGGATGTCTTCCTAAGAATGGAATGTTACTTCGAATTAGTGCGGAATTTGTTCGAGAAGGGAGGGAACCAGAGAAAGTAGGAGAGAAAGTATTATTTGATTGAAGAGAGTTATTGCTAAAGTTTGAATTTTGCCCTCTTACAGCTTCAAAGCGATCTGTAATGATTTGACTAAGACGGCGACGACTGCTCTGAGGTTGAGAAGAGGAAAGATTCGAGTGAGGATCAGAAGGAATATAATTGGCAGCCGTGAAAGACGCAGGGGAGGCAAGGGGGATGCTTGGAGAACTCTGTGAGTCATTGAGAGGGATGGACTGGCGGCGAAGTTTGACTTTCACAGAGGATGGCCGGGAAGAAGGCATAGTGGCAATGGAAGGGAAAAAGGCAAAGGCAAAGGGCAAAGGGCAAAGGCAAAGAAAAAGAAAAAAAGGGAATAGGGAAAATGAAAATGAAAAGGGGATAATGAAAAAAATGAAATCTAGCCAATTTCAGACCCAAAGGAGGCTTAAACTGTCACACCAGCAACGCCAAAGATAAAAAGAATTGTGATGATGATTGCCATTCTTAAATATCACAACACCCTTCCATTTGTGCTCCGTTATCGGCCGAAATTGGGAGGCCATTTGTAAGCCACCCAACAATTCACTCAAAGTTTGACACTTCCATCTTGATTGCTTCTCAAGGCATGAACTCGTCGACCACCAAAGCCAAATGATGTCAAGTTAACTAAACTGTTTGGTTGATTGGCCTACTTTACGTTACCTCAACATTTGAAATACAGCCAAGTCACAAAAGCTTGCGAAATTTTGGACGAGAAAATTAAAGCTTCACTCCCAAAAAAATGATTTGCCTATTCAAAAGGTGTAGAGAATGATGCCTTGCAGAACCAAGGAAAGATCTCCGGTGTACTCGGAGGATACACCATATACTGAGAGCATCCACACTCGCGGGTCAAATTAGCTTCGGTGTGCATATTTTACTGAAAATAGTGCCTAATATTCCACACCCATCATGTTTTAGTCATTTGGTAAAGGGTCAAAACACTAATTTTTTCAGTAATTCGTGGAAAGATCCACAAATTATTGAACCATTCGGGTAAGTCATTTTCTGCCCTGCCATTTTTTCAGTAATTCTTCTCTACAGACCACACTCACGACACCTCAATACCTCCATTTCATTAAGACTTCACTCTTACCAAACGCTACTTTTCTCACTCCTCATCATCACACAACATCTAAAATTAACATTTTATAATACTATAATACTTCCTAAACAATGTCCACACCTCAAAACTCTAGCACAAACAAAAATAAGAGAAAACAGGCACCCAATTGGTCTCAACATGAGGAGGAACAACTTGCTATCTCTTGGATCTTCATTAGTGAACAACCTGAATTTTTAACATATCAATCTGGCAAGACATTTTATAAGAAAATTGATAACCATTTTAATCAGTTCAGCAAGGCACAATATAGAGATCATGAACAGATAAGAATACAGTATGTTGTGTTTAATTTTTACACTTATGTTTTTATTAAAAATTTTGTCTTATATTATTCAATCAACCTTAGATGGCAAGCTCTCAACACATCCATCCTGAAGTTCAGTGTTATCTATAATTCAATTGAGAGAAACCCACCTGGTGGTACCTCACCTAGTGACTGGATAAGGCTTGCACTATCTCTTTACCAAGAACAAGCCAAATCACCTTTTAAAAACTTGGCTGCATGGGACAAACTTAAACATGTTCCTAAATGGCAAATGGATTCAAATAAGGAACAAATAACAAACACACCCTCAAGTGAAATATTAGATTGGAAGACCCCAACAGCTATGTGGAAGTAGAAACAACTTTTGGCACCCTAAATTCATCCTATGCTGCATGTCCTCCAGGTCTGAAAACCACAAAATGACTTTGTCTTAGTGAAGCAAGCAATCTTAATGAACAAAACACCCTGGCATTACAAATGGGTAAAATGGCTGATAATTGATTATCAGCAATGAAAGCAACTGAAAAACAAAATGAGCTTACTGAACAGAAAATTCAACTTATTAAAGAGAAACTATCTATTCAAAAAGAGTGTCTCCAGATAGACAAAGAAAAATTTTTAAGTGAGATGAGAGGTAATGATATGAATCAACTTTTACTATTAAAAAAACAATTGTTGTACTGAAGAAGACTTGGAGCTTTTACAAAAAATGAAGGACATGAAAAGGAGGTGGGCTGAAAAGAGCGGCTCTTGATTTAAATTTAGTTATTTTTTATGGTAGTAGGAAAAATTAAGTAGAAAGCATGGAAAATAATAAAATCAAAAACTTATGGTAAATATTAATGGAGATGTTAAATTTGTAAAGAGAAATAAGTGAGAAAAGTGAAATCAGCAATTAAAAAAATATTAACAAATAATTACCCAATAAAAATTATTGTGTACTTACCAGAATGTTTTTATAAATTTTTTTTTATTTTCCCAGTAAGGAGGAGACATGAAAATGCTATACTTGCTGTGAAATTTATAAAGAAAAATAAGTGAGATGAGAAATGTGAGATCAGCAAGAAATACCTGTAATGTTATATATATTTTATTTATTTGTGTGTGATACTCAAGTTATGTTATATATTTATTATTTATTACAGTATGATAGTCAAGTCTGGGACAAAAAGAAGGAGACAGAAAAGACCAGCTTATATAATTTATTACTGTAAGGAAGTCATATTATATATAATTTATTTATTAGTGTAAGATTTACATGTTATGTTGAATATAATATATTATTTTTTACTGTAAGATAGTCACAATATTTTTATTTTACTTATTAGTGTATGGTAGTCAAGCTATGTTAAATATATATTATTTATTAAATTATGATAGTAACATTATATTTATTTTATTTATTAGTGTATGATACTCAAGTTATGTTATATATTTATTAAGGAGTATCAAAGTTAGAAATCTTCCATTTCAAAATACCTCTTTTTTTCACCAAATCAACCATGATTATTTTTTTAAAATATGGCATATTGTGCCCCAAAAACACTGTTTTACTGAGAATTAATGTCAAGTTTGTGGCTTTCTTTTTGTTTTGTGGAATAATTTTTAAATAATTACAAATTCCTAACTTTGATACCCCCTATTATTTATTACAGTATGATAGTCAAGTCTGGGACAAAAAGAAGGAGACAGAAAAGACCAGCTTATATATTACTGGGTCTATCTCCTATATACTATCAATTGCTTTCTTTTTCCCAGAAGAAAAATGCACTAAAAATTTTAAGAGTAGATAGAAAAAAAATAACTCACTTCTAGATCAATATTGCACATAGATTTTCCAGCTTGACTGTAAGAGATGGGAAAAAAGGAGAAAAAAAATTAATTAGCAATAAAAGAGACAAGAATGTCAGGGAGAGTGGAGGAGAAAAAATGACTCACCATAAAATGAAAATTTACTAAAATTTTGGGAGCGCCTATACCAAAAAATAAAAAATAAAATAAAAATTGAGTAGCAAAAGAAAAGGCAAGAGAAGAGAGAAGATACATTTTGTGAAAAAATCTCCACTCTCATCTTACCTTTTTTTTAAAAAAATAAGTGATCTAGATTATCTGGAGTGCCTATACCAAAAAAAAAGAAAAAAAAAGGTGAGAGGAGAGTGGATAGTGGAGATATTTTCACAAAATGTATTTTCTCTTGCCTGTTTTTTTAAAAAAAGTATACTAAATTCTTGGCAGCTTTTTGGTATAGGCACTGCCAAAAATTTAGTATACTTTTTTAAAAAAAACAGGCAAGAGGGGAGAGGAGATACATTTTGTGAAAATATATCCACTCTTGTCAACCTGTATATCCCCAGGACTGAGTAAAAAGTAATTATAAGTTATGTTAAACACATGAACTATACATGGGAACAATAAATGAGAGTACACAAACAGTATACATAAGTAAAATTATGATAATACACAAAAAAATGCCATTATAACACCTTATATACATGCATATATCCACCTTATATAAGTATTATGTACTTAATATTAAGTTGGAATATGTTAGGGTAACCTTAAGAGCCTTAATTATAAGGATACATAACTTTTAAGTATACTTAAAGCTGTTATTTTCATTGTTTTATGCAAAAAACAAGAAATGCGCTTTATTTCACTTAAAAGTTGATTATATGCACTTTAAATTTAAGAATATTAAAAATGCGCTTTGACAGTTCAATTTGTCTCATTTAGGACTATTGATTTGGCTACTTAAATGCATAAAAATAGCACTTTTCAAATTTGGTGTTTTTTATGCCAGAAATGGCTTCTGTGTACTGGCCACATACTGCCTGCATTTTTCCCGTGTAAATAGCTTCATTTTTAGCAAATTTAGCTTTTTAACACTATAATTACCCCACATTCTATGCCCACTGTGGGGAAAAACACTAAAATAGGCAACAGGCGCTTATTTAGTGTCCTAGCTTAATTAATAATGCATTGACCCTCTTTATATGCACTAATTTCATTAATAACCTCACTCTTGGCGCCTTATTTCACTACCACACTTAAATTTGCCTAAAATCAGTCAAGGATTTACCCATGCTAGTGCCTGCCAAGGACTGCATGTAGCTACCCCACATCTCACACCCTTTTTTGGGTTTCTAGGTGGTTTCTCAGTCAATTTTGGTCATTTTTGAATGGGAATTTCATGTAGTATAATGTCAGGATTAGCCCCATCAATTCTACAGTGAATCCCCCTTATTATTAAGCTCTTATAAACTATCATTTTCCCTCTTTAGTCTTTTATATTGATGTATAATACGCATATACTCTCTTTTTTACTTATTCTTTAATTTTGATGAATTTTCCCTATTATTCCAGGATTTTGGTGGTAGTTACTTTTCTAATTATGTTATGGGTCACTAGGGATGTTGATGGACATTACTATTAGCTGGATGGAGGCGTCACTAACTGTGTATTGGACTGGTAAATCAAGTGATTCATTGGGGAACTCAAGGTGTATAAAAGGAGGAGGTTTTGGGTCTTGTTTTCTACATTCTTTATCATTACAATTCAATCATATAACCAAATAAATTTTAAATACATATCAAGAGTACTTATACAGTCTTTGAATAGTATCTGAATTTATAAAATCTATTTTTCTACCAACTATAAAGATTGTAAGCCATATATAATTAGTGAGATTAGAATTACTGAGACCCTTATATTGAGTTATATTTTGATACTTATTGGATTTGTACTACAGTATTCATATAGGGCCATTAAAATCTTTTAGACAACTGACCATTCAAGCTAGTTCACATCTTTGTACTTGACCTCAGCCTGACAACTCTCCTCTTGCCTATTTTTTTTATTTTTTTGGTATAGGCACTCCCAATAATTAAGATCACTTATTTTTTAAAAAAAGGTGAGAGGAGAGTGGAGATATTTTCACAAAATTTATCTCCTCTCTCCTCTTTCCTTTTTTTTTTTGCTAATCAATTGTTAGTCTTTTTTTTTTTTTTTTGGTATAGGTGCTCCCAAAATTTTAGTAAATTTTGATTTTCTGGTGAGTCATTTTTTCTCCTCCACTCTCCCTGATATTCTTGTCTCTCTTATTGCTATTGATTTTTTTTCTCCTTTTTTCCTGTCTCTTACAGCAAAGCCAGAAAATCTATTTGGAATATTGATCTAGCAGTGAGTTCTTTTTTTTCTATCTACTTCAAAAAAATTTTAGTGCATTATTTTTCTGTGAAAAGAAAAGCAATCAGTAGTATATAGGAGAAAGACCCAGTAATATATAAGCTGGTCTTTTCTTTCTCCTTCTTTTTGTCCCAGAATTGACTATCATACTGTAATAAATAATCAATATATAGCATAACTTGAGTATCATACACTAATAAAAAAATATAATGTTACTATCATAATTTAATAAATAATATATATTTAACATAGCTTGACTACCATAAACTAATAAATAAAATAGATATATCATAACTGTATAACAGTAACAAATAATATAGAATATTTAACATAACATGTAAATCTTACACTAATAAATAAATTATATATAATGTGACATCCTTACAGTAATAAATAATATAAGCTGTTCTTTTCTGTCTCCTTCTGCTTGTCCCAGACTTGACTATCATACTGTAATAAATAATAAATATATAACATAACTTGAGTATCATACACTAATAAATAAATAAATATAGAATAAATGTAAAACTTTATAAAAACATTTTGGCAAGTAGCCAATAATAATATTTAATTTCTTGCTTATCTCACACTTCTCATCTCACTTATTTCTCTTTTTAAATTTCACAGAAACTACAGCACTTTCATGTCTCATCCATACTGGGAAAATATACTTGAAATTTCAAAAAAAAATTATTTATTCTTAATATCTGGTAAGTGCACAAGATTTATTCATTCCTTGTTCTATCCAAAATCCGTCTATTTTTCCAGTAATGTATTTTTAGATTCTCTTGCAATTCAAAGTGCACACTATAATTGTGAAGTTCATTCATGTTCTGGTGTCACACGCCACGTGACACTCGAGGCAAAAGTAGCTCATTAAATCAATACTCGAAGCGCAGAAAAGCAACTCACCATAGCAACTGCGACTTTCCTTTGTGTACTCGCTATTCAATTGCGCTAGCCTAAAACTCTAAATCTAAATTAGTCAATCTCTCAATAGTGTGTCTTAGTCTTTTTCCCAATAAGCGACGCACAGCGCAATAGTTAATATAATAGTACATTAAAAGGTTTATGAAATGTCTGTGGGTTATTAAGGGGTAGTGAGCATGGACGAAATGGTTAGTGAAGGATTAAGGGGTTAACGGATGATAGTGAGGAGGGTCCAGGTGTAACGGATATATTTTAAATGGGTTATGGTGTGCGGAATGGTGGATGAGTATGAGGTCAATGCGAGGAGGAGTAAAGGATATAAAAGGGACTGGTTTTTTGGTTTGATATTCCTTAGAATTAAATTATAAAACATATTTATAGTTAATAGTGATAAAACTCTAATATGAAAATCATTATTATTGTATCTTTCTTTATTTTCTCAATAATCATATCTAAATCCTAAATCTTTGATTGTTGAGTTTTCCAACCCTTTGTGAGATCTTAACAATTTTAATATTATCGTTCAATTATATTAGAATCCTTCTTGAACATAACTTGAAGCAGTAGTTCTTCCTTCAAGTCATCTTCAAACCACTTCCTCGAACTATTCCTCTGTGCTTCGAAGAAGTATCTGAACCATTTATCTCACTTGCAGGAACATCCTCGACCTTGTGCGTAGGTCGTCCGGTGACAGTATAATTTAATTCTCCGTAGATCTCATTCTTTGCACTACTACGTCCCTTTTCAGGTTTTTTATCTAAATTCTTAAAATTGCACCTGTTCAACGCACTCCTCCTACAGGCACTACTACTAGAGCTCGTGCCAGAGGCAGGCCAACAGCCACTAGGCCTGTTTCCCGTACTCACTCCTTGGAGCCACTCGACCTTAGGGAATGGAAACATTCAGTCCAATCGGTAGAAGACATCCCACAAGACTTCGATGATTCTAGTGATGATGAAGAAGGAGAGGATACAATGCGCGAGGCACCATCCGCCCCTGCTAATCACCCTTCTGGTCAACCTTCAGAACCTGGACCATCCAATTCTCCAGAAGAATTCATGAGACTTTTCATGAAGAACCTTTCAAATTCAACATCTTCAGAGGGATCTAAATTCAAAACTCCTTCTATGAAATATCCTGATAAATTCAATGGAGAACATCCAGACAGATTGCGACCCTTCTTGCAAACCTGCAAGCTCCTGTTCCATAATGACCCTTGAACCTTCAATAATGACTGATTGAAAGTTGTTTATGCTTCTTCATTCTTTCCTGCCAGAAAAGCAGCAAGATGGTTTGAACCTTATCTTCTCAAGCTCTCTTCAACCGAAACCCACTTACTTATTAATAACTGGGAAAAATTTGAAGACTAACTCTTCACGTTGTTTGGTGACCCTAATGAAACTGACAACGCAGAAATTGAACTTGATTTCCTTTGCATGAGTGATAATGGGAAAGCCTCTGAATATATCTCAAACTTCAGAGCGCTTCAAACTTGAGTAGGTTGGAATGGTGCTGCCCTTAAGTATCATTTCAAAAAGGGACTTCCTTCGAGGAGTCTGGATCAGTTAAATCTTCACGGTCAGAAGATGACTACTTTAACAGATTTAATGGATCGAACCCTCGAACTCGACGGCATTTACCAAGGACGACTTCAACATCGTCGATATGCCAACAAATCTCAAGGCTTAAATTTCAAATCGGGACCTTCTTCCCACCCACAAACAACTCAATCCTCCTCGACTCAATCCAAACCTATTAAGGGAAAGGACAAACCTCGACCGAAAAGCTCGACCCCAGGAGATATCAGTAAAGTACTGGATCCTAAAGGGGAACTTAAGGAATCTGAGAGGAAGAGGCAAACAGATAATGGGTTATGTATGTATTGTTGGGGTAAGCACAAGCTGGAAGATTGTGTAAAGTTGAAGGAAAGAGAAGGTACTAGTTCAAAGCCAAAAAACTAGTAGATAGTTTACTTGTGTGCAAAGCAAACTATCTTATATCTCCCAGTGCACAGAACCTCCATGTCTTAAGGACTGGAGTTGCCTTAAACCGCTTGAGATTCATTCTTTTTAAGGAGGATATCCCCTTCAGTTGTCTTATAGACTCTGGAGCTTCAATTTCTTTTGTCAGTTTATCTTTTGCCGAGAAGTTACAGCTGACATTAACAGATATCGATCGAACTCCAATTTGTTTGGTCGAATCAGAGGAACCCAAATATTGGGTCAGTAAGAAAGTTTTATGGGTTTTCAACTTTCCGAATTTTCCCCCCTTTGAGTGGGAACTTACAGTCTTGGACGCCCCAAGGATGGAAGATACCATTCTTGGCCATGACTTTTTAACGCCCTGGAATCCTGAAATTGACTGGACACGGGGATTGATCACCCCACGGACTAAGTATATTTCTAATTCTTCAATGCATGTCAATAGGGAGTTAAAATACCCGCCTGACAATGTCCTGCTAGAGGACAAAACTCTGCCAGATGACTTGCAAGCATCTGATCTTTTTTTAAATGATCAATTGGCTAACCCTTCTAGCTCGATGACTTCACTCGAAGAGGATTTAAATTGCCTCGAAGTAATCAAATTATGCTCTCTCAATTCTGGTCTTCCCTCAACAGATTCTCTCAAAGATGATGAGGACAACCAAATCGACGTTGAAGCCATTAAATTGACTCTACCAGAAATCTATCATTATTTCCTCAATGATTTTTCAATCCGCAAGGCCAATAAGTTACCACCTCATCGACCCTACGGCCATCAGATAGAGTTAGTAGGTCCAGTACCTCCAGCAGGTCCTGTCTATTCTTTTTCAAAGGACGAATCTCAAGTTCTTTGAGACTAAATTGCAGAGAATGTAGCCAAAGGTTTCATCAAAGCCAGTAAATCTCCAACCGGCTCCCCTGTCCTCTTTGTAAAAAAGAAGGATGGTAGTCTTAGGTTGTGTGTTGACTATAGAAAGCTCAACACAGTCACTAAGAAGAATGCATATCCTGTTCCTCCTATGTCATTGCTTCTTACCCTTTTTAATGGTGCTAATTTTTTTTCTAAAATTGATCTTAGAGGCGCTTACAATCTTATTCGCATTGCGGAAGGTCATGAACCACTGACTGCAATGCGCACTAGATTTGGTAGTTTTGAATATTTAGTTATGCCTTTTGGATTGTGTAACGCACCATCTACTTTTCAAACTTTTGTCAATGACATCTTTCAAGATGTTGTTGAACAATTTGTTGTCGTCTATTTAGATGATATTTTAATTTTCTCGAAAACACTGAATGAACATATTCATCATGTTCGACAGGTTTTAAATCGACTTTGAGATCATGGACTCCACGCCAAGCATAATAAATGCGAATTCCATCTTAAATCTATTGATTTTTTGGGTTTTACATTATCCACTTATGGTTTAGTCATGGACAACAAAAAAGTTCAAAAGGTCCTGGAATGGCCTGAGCCCAAATCTGTTAAATCCCTCCAAGGATTTTTGGGTTTTGCAAATTTCTATAGAAGATTTATTAAAGATTACTCTAAAACTATTTCCAATCTTACTTCTCTTCTTAGAAATGATATTCCTTTTGTTTTTACTTCTACAGCGCGAAAGGAATTCGAAGCATTGAAGACGGCGTTCACCACAGCTCCAATTCTTCGACACTTTGATCATACTGTTTTGACAATAGTCGAGACAGATGCTAGCGATTATGCTATCGCAGGGGTCATCTTTCAATTGAATCCAGAAACAAAACTGTTTCATCCTGTTGCTTTTGAGTCACGCAAACTCATTGCAGCAGAGTTAAATTATTAAATTCATGACAAAGAGCTTTTAGCTATTATTCACTGTCTTAAAAAATGGCGCTCTTTTCTGCTCAGCCTAGATAGTCCTTTTCAAATTTTAAGAGACCATAATGCTTTGAAATACTTTATGTCTTCCAAAGTGTTAACCAGGCGTCAAGCCAGGTGGGCTGAATTTCTGTCTGAATTTCCTTTTTCTATTTCCTATTGCCCAGGTAAGAACTGCATTGTCCCAGATATCCTGTCACGTCGGGACGACGTTTACCCACAGCGGGGGGAGGCATTTGCTGAAAAAAATCCAGCAAATGTGAAATAAATCTTCAACGAATCAATGTTAACAACTCATCAACTTAATTCAATGACAATTCAATTGTTTCAAAATCCACTATCCAACATCCTTGAAGCTCAGTGGAAGGACGATTATTGTTTAGGGTTAAAAGACAAAATACTCTCGAAGAAAGGGGCCAAAAGTTTAGTATTGAATCAAGTCTATTAGTCTTCGAAGGTGGAGTAGTCATACCCGACAACAATGAGATGAAATTATGGATTTTCAACAGTCGACATGATTCTCCATTAGCTGGTCATTTTGGTGTTGATAAAACCTACCAGTTAATAGCGAGGGATTTCTTCTGGCCAGGTATGACCAGCGAAATCAAGGCCTATATAAAAGCTTGGTACAAATGTAATAGGAATAAGGCTCCCTGTCACCGGAAGTATGGGTTGCTTCAACCACTTCCTATTCCCTCTAAACCTTGGGAATCTTTATCGATGGATTTTATTTCTCAACTTCCTCTTTCTAATCATTTTGATGCTATATTAGTAATAGTAGATAGATACTCAAAGATGTCTATTTTCATTAAAACCACTACTACTGCTACTGCAGAAGATCTGTCAAAATTTTTTCTAGAATATGTATTTTCCAAACACGGCTTACCTAATGATATTATTTCAGATAGAGGCTCATTGTTTGTATCCACATTCTGGACTCAACTGTGTTGACAACTCAATATCACGAGGAACCTCTCCACAGCCTATCATCCCAAAACCGATGGGCAAACAGAAAGGGTCAACCAAATCCTCGAACAATACCTTCGCATGTATGTCAGTTACCAACAAGACGATTGGACCACATGGCTACCATTGGCTGAATTTGCTTATAATAACTTGACTCATTCTTCGACACAACAATCTCCTTTTGAAACTATTTATGGAAGACATCCTCGATTCAATTCAATCCATGTAGGAACTAATCATCCTGTGGAACATTATTTTTGAACCATATCACGACTCCAAGAGGATCTTAAATCAAATCTAGAATTAGCGGTTCGAAGGTACAAGGAACAGGCTGACAAACATCGACAAACTGCTCCTCCCTTTAAACCAGGTGACAAAGTATGGCTCAACGCACGGAACATTCGAACAACTCAACCATCAAAGAAACTGGCTGAAAAACGCTTGGGGCCATTCAAAATCGACTCTGAAGTCTCTAAAACTGCATTTCGACTCAAGCTACCTCCTAAATGGCGGGCTATTCACCCTGTTTTTCACGTATCTCTCCTGGAACTGGCTCGAGAAACATACCCGGGCAAGAACCAACCTCCTCCAGAACCGGTCGAAGTAGAAGACCATCTAGAGTGGGAAGTAACTAATCATCCTGCGGAACATTATCTTCAAACTATATCACGACTCCAAGAGGAACTTAAATCAAATCTAGAATTAGCGGTTCGAAGGTACAAGGAACAGGCTGACAAACATCAACAAACTGCTCCTCCCTTTAAACCAGGTGACAAAGTATGGCTCGACGCACGGAACATTCGAACAACTCAGCCATCAAAGAAACTGGCTGAAAAACACTTGGGGCCATTCGAAATTGACTCTGAAGTCTCTAAAACTGTATTTCGACTCAAGCTACCTCCTAAATGGCGGGCTATTCACCCTGTTTTTCACGTATCTCTCCTGGAACTGGCTTGAGAAACATACCCGGGCAAGAACCAACCTCCTCCGGAACCGGTCAAAGTAGAAGACCATCTAGAGTGGAAAGTAAGCCGTATCCTTGATTCAAGAATGCGCAAGGGGAAACTTCAATACCTCGTGGAATGGGAAGGGTTCCTCAATGACTCAGACAAAACATCCTGGGAACCAGCCATCAATGTTTCTAACGCCCCTGAACTCCTAAAATCTTTTCATCTTAAATACCCTTTAAAACCAAAACCTTAAAACTCTCTTTTCTTTTCTCTGTTTTTTTTCTTTCTTTCTTTTAAAATCTAAAACATTTTTATTTCTAAAAAATTCTTTTGTTTTCTTCTTTATTCTTTCTCTTTTCAAAATGTTTCAATCTTCTTTTAAACTAAAATAAAAAAATAAAATGAAATGAAATAAAAACCAAATTAAAATAAAGTAAAAATAAAACAAATAAAATATAAAAATAAAAAATAAAAAATAAAAAAAAATTTGTTTCTCAATTTTCTATATAAATTTTTTCTTTAAAATTTTATTTTCCTCGAACTATCGAAATTCTTCACGAACATTACACGACCATCTTTTTTGAACTTCACTTTAACTTCTAAATCACCTTTTTTAAATTCTTTGAAACAAATTACTTCTTTCTTCAAAATCCTCTTAGAAATTTTATTTCGTCTCTTCTTTTCTTTCTTTTCTTTTTTCAAATAACTAAAATCCCTCAAATCTTCAATTAACAAACTTAAATAACAATTTTTTCCTAAATTATCTCAATCAATTATTTCTTTCTTATTTATTTCTTCTTACTTAATTCTTTTCTTTTTGAACTTTAAAACTAAAACTCCTTCAATCAAATATTCTTTTTTTTCTTTCTCTCATTTAAACTTCTTCTTTCAAAATCTTAAAACAAATTTAAAATCTTTTTTCTGTCTTTTCCTTCTTTCTCTCAAAATCTCATATAAAAAATAAAATAAAATAAAATTCTAAATAAAATAACAAAGTAAAATAATTAAAATACAAATTGTTTTTACATTCTTTTTTTCTTTTCTCTTTTATCTTCTTCCAAACCAATCCCTTCATCTTCTCCAAAATTTCCCTTATCTCCTTTCTACATTTCTCAAAATTCTCCCCCTCTCCTACCGGAATCAACTCCCCAAGCTCAAGTAACTCCTCGGCTACGTTGAAGGAAGCGGCATTGATAATGTTATCAATCTCGCCGCTGAATTCTTCAATATATTTTGCTCATCAAATCTGACGAGGTTTCTTTGACCAAACTTGATCGAGGGTTTCTTCGTTTTCCTCCCTCAAGGTAACAGTTGGTATTCTATCCTCCACTGCCACTTCCACCGCAATGGATCCCACAAGGGTCGCTTCCACATTTGAAGTTTCTGTTGTAGGGGCCTCGATGATGACGTCTGAATTCTAAAAAAAAAAAAAAACAGAATGATCAGTAATTAAATTTATAAACTATAAAAGAGTGAACTTACTTCGAAGATTGGGTCAGGCTCCAAAAATAATCTAGGAGTGACCTTCTCTGCCACCTCCCTTTCCTCTTCATCATCTTCAATGACCACCCGTCGTTTTATCGGGGTTTTCCTCCTCTTCTTCGACCAATTCATCAACCTCCTCCTTGATGACCCCCCTCTTGTTCCCAGCCCTAGCCACCCAGATGTTCACATCATCTTTGACTTCTTCCTCATTCTCTCCCACCAATTGATTATCCCCAATGGACACATCCCAGATGTCCTCGACTACTTCCTTCGTTTTAGGGATCACCCAATACTTCGTCTTAGTAAACCGACTCTCAATGTTGGCATTCTTTGCTAAGGCGTCACACGCCACTCTTCTCCATTGGCAAAACTCGCACTTCTGGCAAGGCCCTCGTGTCGCCGTACTCTCCACCCAGAAATACTCCATTGACTCGCAAGCCGTGCAAGTCTTCAAAAATTGCCGTGTGACAACACCCCCATCCGCTTTAGGGTGTGGAGGCGTGGGAGTCGGTGTAGGGAAATCCGTCATAATGAATTAAAGTAATAAAAATAATAATTAAGTAAAGAGGAAGGGAAATTAGTGTGGGAAATATGTTTTATGCTCAACGGAGCTCGCGTTCTTATACCCGGGCATCTGTCATGCGCCACGTGACACTCGAGGCAAAAGTAGCTCATTAAATCAATACTAAAGGGTTCAAATCCATACTCGAAGCGCAGAAAAGCAACTCTCCATAGCAACTGCGACTTTCCTTTGTGTACTCGCTATTCAATTGCGCTAGCCTAAAACTCTAAATCTAAATTAGTCAATCTCTCAATAGTGTGTCTTAGTCTTTTTCCCAATAAGCGACGCACAGCGCAATAGTTAATATAATAGTACATTAAAAGGTTTATGAAATGTCTGTGGGTTATTAAGGGGTAGTGAGCATGGACGGAATGGTTAGTGAAGGATTAAGGGGTTAACGGATGATAGTGAGGAGGGTCCAGGTGTAACGGATATATTTTAAATGGGTTATGGTGTGCGGAATGGTGGATGAGTATGAGGTCAATGCAAGGAGGAGTAAAGGATATAAAAGGGACTGGTTTTTTGGTTTGATATTCCTTAGAATTAAATTATAAAACGTATTTATAGTTAATAGTGATAAAACTCTAAAGTGAAAATCATTATTATTGTATCTTTCTTTATTTTCTCAATAATCATATCTAAATCCTAAATCTTTGATTGTTGAGTTTTCCAACCCTTTGTGAGATCTTAAGAATTTTAATATTATCGTTCAATTATATTAGAATCCTTCTTGAACATAACTTGAAGCAGTAGTTCTTCCTTCAAGTCATCTTCAAACCACTTCCTCGAACTATTCCTCTGTGCTTCGAAGAAGTATCTGAACCTTTTATCTCACTTGCAGGAACATCCTCGACCTTGTGCGTAGGTCGTCCGGTGACAGCTGGATAAAACTGAAAAATCTATTTGTCAAATTGGGATCTTGGTGGTTTGTCATCAGTTGAAATTGAAGAGATTTTTCATTTAGGGGAGGATCAGTATGTGAATGTGATTCCACAATCATGTTGTGAAAATTTATACAACAGGTCATTGTATCCTTGAATTCTTCAATATTCCATAGACAACATGGCTGCTTTAGTATACCCCACATACTTTGCAACACCCCAAAAGCACGTTCTCTGTCCTTTCTAGCACTTTCTTGTAATTTAGAGTAGTATCTGCTTGCCTCATCTTGTGGATGAGAAATTTTTTTCACCAGGCTTGACCATGGCAGGTAAATTCCATCAGAAAGGTAGTAACCATTTATATACTTTTTATTATTTATTTTAAATATTACATCATATTGACTCTCTGCCAATATTTTATCAAAAAAGTTGCTGCATTGAATAACATTAATTTCATTTAAAGTACCAGGTGACCAAAAGAAAGCATGCCAAAATTGTAAATTTTTGCTTGCTACAGCCTCTAATATCATTGTAGGAGTTTTTTCTTTTCCCTGGTACTGACATTCCCAGGCAGTGGGGAAGTTTTTCAACTCCCAAAACATTCCATCAATACTTCCAAGACATCCCAGAAACCCCCTATCTTGGTTTCTCTGGTGGATTTGGTTCTTGTAAGTACTTGTCCTTATATAAAGATATTATGTCTTTAAAAAGGTTTTTAGTGCCTTTAGTGAAGTGTTTTCAGCCATTCAAACATATTTGTCAGTAGAATCAGCAGATATCCCATAGGTAAGCTGGCAAAGTACACTTTTTAACTTTTGGTGAGGTGTCAAACCAAGTTTCCCACAGCAATCCTGCATTAAGTAATGTATTTATTAGAAAAATCTTGATAAAGCTTGATATTAATAAAAAATTACTATGCTTACATATTTTAAAGCCCAATAGTTATTGTGCATCTGTAGATTGTGAATAATTTTTGTAAACAGATCTTTACTAATTTTAAATTAGTGTTCAAAAATAATATTGTTGTAGGTTGGGTTATTGTCAAAGTAGTCTTTCATTAAGCAATCATTACCAATGCTAAAATCTTATTCAATCATTTTTTTTTGGTTTTTTTGTAGTTGAATTAGATTTTTGATTGTTCTAATAGTTTGTTAATAAATAAGTAAGAAGTAGATCTTCTTCTTCTATGTCTAGTAAATCATCAATGAAATTGAATGGCATGGGAAAGACAACAGTAGAGTGAATAAAAATGAGTGTTGTAGAAGGAGGGATAGAGAAATTAGTGCAGTGGAAGCAGGGATGTTATTGAATAAACCAAAAAACACAAGTGTTGAATATTTTGCGTAACTCACGAATAGTGAAAATTTTCACTAACGAGTGTGGAATGGCCTCATTAGTTAGTGCAACTCAGAAATAATATGCAAGTAAGCAGTAGTTACACACCCGCACAAGAGTGGATTCTCTGATGTGAGACTAGCTAAGTACATACTATGGTAACACCATAAAAAAAGGAAGTACCCCCTATTGGCTAATGGACAGTTGAGAATGGGAATTTTATGATCAGATGATCTTTATTGCTTATTTCTCATGGTCTATATATAGTATATGGCTGCAGAGTAGTCAAGACCTAACACCTGCCCCCTTGACTTAGACTCACTACACAATATAGGGGGTGGATTTACTAGCAAGTCCTCAACCTGAACTCAGATGGAACTCAGATGGAACTAAGACTGAACTCATACTGAAACCATACTGAACTCAACTTGAACACCCACATAAAACTGTTCTTCTGAGTGTTGTTCATCCCTGATTGTATGGTTCCCTTGTCAATAGCTCAATGGGTGTTCAATCTGGTGAGTTTGGGTCCAAGGTTGCAGACTCGCTAGCAAGTCTGCCCCCATATTGTGTGGTGACTGTCAGTGTATGCTAGTATCTAAGTATGATTTAATAGTAAATATTAATGGTCCTACTACTTATTAATAAATGATTTAGTGATTAAACCTCAGGGGAAGACTAATAAAACAGTTATTCTCAATATAAACTCACAATACTTGGATTTTTATGCGTGCTAGTGGTGGAAAATAGATGAATAAAATATATCTATATCTTATATAAAGATAATATCAACTTATAAATTCTTTATAATATATTTATATATGATAATAATTGATTAATAGTGTTTATTTGAAGTATAGTAAGTAAGTGATGTCCAATAACCCATCAAATCCTCCCTTACTTATACCAAAATCCACTGGAGTGCACAGACCTTCAATCCAGATGATGTCACTACTATCCCCAGAGATTACAGCACTTTGAGGGCCTATAACCTCCCCATGGCGTCCACTTCAAGTAGTTTCAACACCCAGACCTCCAGTAAGGACCCTCCATCACAATTAATGATACCATAGACCCATACCATAAATTGAATAAACAGATAAAAGCGGATACCATAAAAACAGGTAAAATAACTCATACAAAGAGTATATAATGAAACAAAAAGCATATAAAGGAACCAAATTAACTGTCCAAGCCCGCAATAACATCCCCTTAACCCAGTAATTATATACCAACCTATAAATCCATGAAAATCCATCAAAGGAATCAAATTAAGTTGTCCAAACTGGATATATGCGCCTGAATAGGTGTATATTATTGTGTAGGCGTTGTGAGTCCACTGAATACATCCATATTACCTAAAATACATAAGTAGAAAAATAAAGCTTATAGGCTATTAATCGGTTAAACCCCACTTATAGACCTAAATATACATAATATAACTACATATTTCACTGAATATGATGTTTTTGTATACATATAAGCTTATGTATGTCTATAATTACTTAATATAATTTAAGATAAGTATATTATAGCGCCATTAGCACCTTAATAAGTATTATTAGGCTATGGATAAGTTATTTAAGCCACTATAAGTCATATAATAGTGTAATAATTATATATATATGTATTATAACCATATATATAAGTATTATAGCCTTAATTTTAACTTATAAGTTTAATGTAATTAAGGTTATCTTGTTTTAAACATAAGAATTACTCAGTCCTGGTGATACCTAGGCTGAAATAGACACTGATTAGCAATTACAGTAATAGTATTTACAGAGTGCACTATTTATTATTTAAAGGGTAACTATATTTTATAGAATTAAAAATAAAATGAGAGTGAAAGACTAATGACACAATCAAAATATATTAATGCATGCTTAATTGAATACTAGCCTTTTCATGATTTTTTTGGTCAGTGGTTTAGTCATTATGTCAGCCATTTGGTCTTGTGTTGGAATCCATTTGATAGTTGCTTTCTTTTTGTCTAGTTGTTTGTTAATCAAGAAAAGTTCTCTGTTGCTATGTCTTGTTCTTTTATTGAATTTTTTGTCATTTGATACTTTTATGGAAGCTTTATTGTCACACTTTAGTGTAAAGTGATTTGTTAAGTTGATCAGGCCTTGCAGTAGATTTTGAATCTATAGACCCATTCTTGTAGCCACACCAAGGGCCATGTATTTTGCATGGCAGGTAGAAGTTGTAACAGAGGGAATTATTTTTGAGCTCAAGAATATTAGAAAGTTTTGTAGAGTAATAACCATACCTCCCATTGATCTTGAAAATTTCGCCACCCCAGTTTTCATCTGAAAAGACTATGAGATTTGCTGTAGGAGACAATTTAGTAGGGTAGAGATGTAGTTTTTTGTTTGACGTATAATTTAAATATCCTAATAAGTGGTATAGGGCTTACCAATGTTTGGTGGAGGGAGATTTTGCATGTTATGCAAGTTGATTTACTGTGTAGCTTAGGTCTGTATGTGTCACTGTGGTGATGTAGCTTATTGAACCAATAATTGATAGGTATTCTGTTGCTAGTGAGTTGTCTTCATTGTTTGTAGTAGTGGATAAGTCAATTTTTGTTGGTAAATTTTAATGGTGTTCAGTTCCACCCATGTGATTTTTTTCAAGTATTTTTTCTGTTAATGATTTTTGACTGAGAATGAAACCCTTGTTTGTTTGTTCAATCTTCAGCCTCACAATAACATTTAAATTTTCTTGCCATTTGATTATAAGGGTTTGTTTTAAATCATGCTCTAGTTTTTTAAGTGTTGCTATATTATTGGAAGTTAAAATACCATAATCAACATGCACCTAGAGCATTGCATTGCCTGCTGAATTTTTAAGGAAGTATACACTGTTGTCATAAGATGACATTTTGTATCCAATATTTTGTAGTTGATGTCCAAAGTTTTGCCACCAACATCTTGCCACTTGACATTTTCCATAGAGAGAATTCTTCAGTTTGTATGCTTTATCATCATTTAAGTCAAACCCTGGTGGGTCTTTAACCCAAACCTCTTCATGTATTGGACTGTGTAAGTATGCTGCAGTAACATCAAAAGAGTGCACAGGCCAATTGTAAATTGCTGCAATAGTCAGGATTAATCTTTGTGCAGTGAAGGATGCTGTTGGTGCCAAAGTTGAAGAACAGTCAATACCTTTAAATTTTTTCAGGATTTTTGCTACATATCTTTCTTTTGGTTTTGAGTTGCCTGTTAAGGAATCTACTTTTTCTGTGAATACCCATGAAGAATCTAGTATTCTTGCAAGCTTTGGTGGTTGTTCTCTTACCCACACATTCTGTTAGCCTAGATATCTCCAGGACTGAGTAATTCTTATGTTAATAATAAGATAACCTTAATTACATTAAGCTTATATCTTAAAGATAAGGTTAAAATACTTATATATATGGTTATAATACATATATATATATATAATTATTACACTATTATATAATTTATAGTAGTTTAAATAGCTTATCCATAGCCTAATAATATTTATTAAGGTGTTAATGGAGTCATAATATACTTATCTTAAGTGATATTAAGTAATTATAGACATACATAAGCTTATATGTATACATAAACCTCATGTTCAGTGAAATATGTAGTTATATTATGTATATTTAGGTCTATAAGTGGGTTTTAACCTGTAAATAGCCTATAACATTTGTTTTTCTGCCAATTTTAGGTCATATGGACGTATTCAGTGGACTCAAAATGCCTAAACAAGCATATATACCTATTTCAGGCGCATATATCCAGTTTGGTCAACTTAATCTGCTTCCTTGGATAGATTTTCATGGATTTATGGGTTGGGATATGATTACTGGGTTAATATGGATGCTTGGGGATGTTATTGGGGGCTTGGAAAGTTAATTGGTTCCTTTATATGCTTTGGGTTTCATTATATTCTCTTTGGATGAGTTATTTTACCTTTTTCTTTATGGTATCCACTTTTATCTGTTTATTCTATTTATGGTATGGGTCTATGGTATCATTAATTGTGATGGAGGGTACTTAATGGAGGTCTGGGTGTTGAATCTGCTTGAAGTGGAAGCCATGGGGAGGTGATGGGCCCTAACAGTTCTGTAATTGCCAGGGGGAGCAGTGACATCATCTGGATTGAAGGTTTGTGCACTCCAGTGGATTTTGGTATAAGTAAGGGAGAATTTGATGGGTTATTGGACATCAATTACTTACTAAACATCAATTAAACACTACAAAATAATTATTATCATATAGAAATATATTATAAAGTTTTTATAAATTGATATTATCTTTATATAAGCTATAACTATATTTTATCTATCTATTTTCCACCACTAGCACACATAAAAATCCAAGTATAGTGAGTTTATATTGAGAATAACTGTTTTATTAGTCTTCCCCTGAGGTTTAATCACTAAATAATTTAACAATAAGTAGTAGGACCATTAATTTTTACTATTAAATCATACTTAGATACTAGCATTCACTGACAATTGGGGTCTTTCCTTAATTATTACTGATTATTTAGTATAAGCCTTAGGACGTGATTTTTACTCTAGTATATCTCAAAAAAACAAAATATTTGGGTCTTCTGCACATTAGTGGGTCATCATAACTCAGTGATTGCCAAAAAGAACCCTTATAATAATTTTACTAATTTTTTGTAATAAAAATTAGGTATTTACAGTAGTAAATGTACCCAATATAAACCCAATTTCACTTGGTATTTGGTCACCAATATAACACCCAATTAAATTTGTATTTTTTTAAAGCTTTGTAAGCAATTTATTCACACTTATAAAGGTCTGTTTAAATTTATTATTTTTTTAACAGATTTTTTGAATTTTTCTTATATTTTATTTAAATAAATAAAGATATAAATTCAGGGTAAGCTCCAGTAAGAGTCAATACCTTTAAATTTTTTCAGGCCTTTTGCTACATATCTTTCTTTTGGTTTTGAGTTGCTTGTTAAGGAATCTTCTTTTTCTGTTAATACCTATGAAGAATCTAGTATTCTTGCATGTTTTGGTGGTGGTTCTCTTACCCATACATTCATTGTTTTTAAATTATTGATTTCATTTTTACATGCATTGTTCCAGGCATGTTTGTTAGGTGAGTTTTTTGCTTCTTTGTACAATTTAAGAACATTTTAAACAAAGAATTTACAATTTTTAATTATTTTATCAGTTAGTTTTTCTTGTTCAAGTAGAAGTTCTTTTCAATGGTAGTCACCAATTTTAAGTTGCTCTTGTTGGCTTTAGTTTGTTATTAAGTCTATATTCATTTTGTTTGCTTGGTTTGTGGCTTTTTCTCCAAAAGTCACCCATGCTTATAAAACTATTTTCTTCTCTGTTGGGTTCCAGAATATCCAGCCTTTTATTCCAGCCAGGTAGACAATCAGAATACATTTTTTAGCTCTTACATCTATTTTCTTTTGTTTTTCTTCAGGTATATGCACATAGGCTACTTCACCAAATTTCTTTAAAAGATCCATTTGTGGTTTGATCTTGAAGATTTTTTCATATGGAGTCATATTGGATAAAATTTTGTTTGGTATTTGGTTTAATAAAAATGATTCCCATTTAAAAGAAAAACTTATGAAAGTTTTTCCTTGATTTTTATCAAAAATTATTGTGCGCCCCATTTCTTTTAGTGTCCTGTTGTATTTTTCTATGTTGCCATTTTGCTGATGAAAGTATGGTAATGATTTTTCATGCACTATAATTTTTTGTTCAATGTATCCATCCATTTGTTTGTTGTTGAATTCTCCTCCATTATCAGTGTGTAGTATTTTTACATTGTATGAAATTTGTAGTTCTAGACATCTTATTATATCAATGACTGTTTTTGTTGCTTCATGTTTATTTTTTAGAATGTGAAAATTTCTTTAGGAACTTGAAATGTCTCTTATTGTCAGTGTGTATAGTCTGTCATTGATTGATTCTTCTTCTAAAGGACCTATTAGATCAGTTGTTAGTATTTCTAGAGGCAGTGGTTCTCTACCTGTTGATTCTAGAAAACATTGACTTTGGCTTTTGAACAGTTGACAAGACTCACAAATGATGTTTCCAGAAGGTAATGAGTCCTGTAGTTTAACTCCCATTTTCTGATTAAAAAGTTTCCTAATTTTTCTTAAACTGGAATGTCCTAGAAGGAAATGTCAGTTATATAGAATCTCTTCCTTCTAACTTCTTACTCTCAATTTTGGATGAACTAAAGGTAAGTTTAGGTCAAAAGTTTTAGGTTTTATTTCATCAGATTTTACATCATCAAATGTTGTATTAATAATTCTAGGTACATGATTATTTAATAAGTGTTTTTGTATGAGTCTTTTAAATACCCATTTTCTGCTAATTAACATTGCCAAAAGAATTGGCTTGTTTCTGTAGCTAATGAGAAAATTGTTTAAGTTTACTAGAGAAAAATCAGTGTTGCTTTTGATGAGTGATGCTGGAGATATAAGTGTATCTCTAGCTTCTTTGAAATAATAAACAGGCTTAATACCAATGATTTTCCCATTCAGTCCAAGGAATTTGATCATCCCTTTTCCTATAATGAGAGGTAGATGACCATCAGTGGCTACTTTCAAAGTAATAGGAGTTTAGAGAAGAGCAAAGCCTACTAACTCATTTAGATTCCCAGATAGATTATGTGTTTCCCCTGTGTCAAAGATTGGGGGAGATTGTGGAGTGTTGTCAGTTAAGGAAAGTTTATCAAATGAAGCTTCTGGTGCTTCAGGTGAATTGTCTGTTAGCTCAAAAAATTTTGCTGTCAGTTTAGGTGGTATATTAGCATTGGGTAGTGGTCGGCTTGGCTGTCTTTGTATGTATGTGGGACAGTAAGAGTCCATTTTCTTGTTAAATTGTTGATGTTTATTTGATATTGGCAAATTTTGTCTAAATGTTGAGTTTGGAGGGATAATGTTTGGCTGCACAATCAACAGAGGAACAATAATAGGATAATTGATATTTAGGTTTGGAAGAAATTGATTGTTGTAGGAGCATTGGATTTGGTGACACTTAGGACATTGAGATTGTATATGACCCAGTATATTACAATGATAACATAGATTGATTTGAGATGCAGACACTGAGTTAAAATTTTCATTCAAATGTGATTCATGTGCAGATGAGTTTTGAGAGTAAGTATCATATTCATTCACCAGATCAGATTCAGATATCTATAGATTTGTCATGTTAGCTATAGTAGAGATATTGATGTTTCTTTGCATATTAACTTCATCTTTGTGTTTCAATCTATCTCAAGTTGTGACAATTGACCTATTAAGAATGACAATGTCTATGGTTTTGTTTTCTGTTCTTGACATGGTTTCAGTTTCTTTCAGGACTTCTGTACTGAAGCAGGGGTTGTTGTGGATAATGTGTTGAGCTTGGCAGCAAATGACGTCTTTATCAGTAACTCCTGTAGTTCTAATATTAGCAATTGATTCCCTTACATTTTTCATTAAAGAAATGGGATTGTCATAGTCTTTTGATTTCAGGTTCAGAAATTTTTCTACAGTGTTTAATTGAGCAGTGCAAGATACAACATTGAAAACACTTTTAATAGGGGGTATCAATGTTAGAGATTTGTAATTATTAAAAAAGTATTTTACAACACAAAAAGAAAGCCAAAAACTTGACATTAATTCTCAGTAAAAAAGTGTTTTTGGGGCCCAATATGACATATTTTAAAAATTAATCATGGATGATTTGGTGGAAAAAAGAGGGATTTTGAAATGGAAGATTTCTAATTTTGATACCCCCTAATATGTATAAAGGCATGAGTGCTATGTTGAACATCTCCCATTTGGTCACAAATTCCTGGGCTTAATGAATTTATGAGTATTTCTTTTCCTATTTGTTCTTTTACCAATGTCCTTGATGCTCGGCTATGTTCCAAGAAGTTTGGTTCCCCAGTAAAATCTGCTATTATGAGTTGTAGTTCTTTATACCACATACTAAAGTTTGATCCATTTTCTTTTAATATATGAGGCCAGTCTTTCAGAATCATTCTGGCTTTCACAATGCTGTAACGTATGTGACTGTCTTCTTATAAATGCACAATTGTTCTTGCTGTTTGTTCTTCGTTATCTGAGTCATAATCATCTGCTGGAATCATTTGTTGCGTTTCCATGGGTTGTGTTTGTTGTTGTTGAGAGTTAGATTGTGGTGCATGAGGATTTATTCTTGGAAGGGGAGCTGTTGTCCTTGAGGTTGGTGTTTTTATTGGCATTTTGAGATCAATTGTCAAATTTTGAATAAGCTGGAATGATGGAAAAGAAATGGAAGAAAGAAAGAAAAAATACAAGAGAGAGAGGAGAAAAAAAAGAGAAAAAAGGAAGATGTGGAAGAGTTGTTTAAAGGTTGTAGTTTGTAAAGATTATTAAAGAAGAAGAAAGAAAGAAGAAAAAAAGAATGGAAATAAAATAGTAAGAGGAAAAGGGAACAAAAGGAAAAAAATTATATGTTTTATTTTTATTTTATTTTTTTAAAAATTATTTTTATTTTTATTGTTATTGTTATTTTTATTTTTTTTTGCTTTCAGAGAGATTGGGCCAACAATCTTGCTTCAATGCCTGGCTAGGGTATTGACCTAATCGCTTCTAATATAATTTTTAATTTTCTTTGCTAAGTGATGAATAGCAGAGTAATGAAAAAAAGGATAAATATATAGAGAAAGAGAAAGAGAGAGAAAAAAAAGGAACTAAAATAAATATACAATAGGAATGAAATGAGATGCCATAGTGAAGAAGAGAAGAAAGAGGGTTGAAAAAGGAAAGGTTGATGAGACCTAGAGTCTTGTTTGCTTATATGGCCAGTGGACAAGACTGTTAGTTGATTGATATTAATTTTTAAGGAATTTAAGTTACGTGAGGGCCCATAAACTATTGGCTAATGGACGGTTGAGAATGGGAATTTTATGATCAGATGATCTTTATTGTTTATTGCTCATGGTCTATATATACTATATGGCTGTGGCGTAGTCAAGACCTAACACCTCTGACCTTTTTGAATAGGGAGATCATTTTTTGGTGAGAACAAAAAAATTTGATTTTTTTTTCAAAAATTCTGCTAGCTTTTGCGCCTTGGCTGTCCAACCTCATTGACACTACAAAATTTGTTTGTTACACCACACTGTGTATCAGTTGTGTAATAGATGTGTAACAAATACATAAAAATTATCATTGATTGCTAGGGGACATAACAATTGTTATGTATTTATTATTCAACTATTAGGGCATCCCCAGCCGTGTTGGTAAAGTGGTTTGGTATGCATATTTTACCAACTTATTCCCCAATCATTTCTCAATTAGACTCTAGTAACTAATTTATTCTGTGGTCATATAATCAAATGAGCAAAGTTGCTTGAGTAGCTTCTGTAATTGCCAAAACCTTGTGCCTTTTTTTTTTGACTCAACCATTACCTACTGAAGCCAGATGCGCCTCATTAATTACTCATCCGTTTTTTCACCATCACTTCACACAACAATATCCACTACTATTCATTGAATTAATACATATATTTGCATTAAACACTTCAGCCACACCTTCTCATCTATAATAGCTCAATAATAACTCATTTATGTTGACTGAATCTAGGAAAAAAAGATATCCTAATTGACACCCCCAAGAAGAACAACTTGCTTTGTCATGGATAAGCATTAGCAAGCAACCCGAGTGCTTCACATTTGACTTACAGTCCTCTGTGTCCAATATACACATTATGTAGCTATATATTGTTAGAAATTTAAAGAAATATAGTTTTCCAAATGCAAAAATGGTAGTGAAAAATGGTTGAGTTGTAGGTACTATTTGTATTACAGTAGTCTTTCATCAGTTGGTGATGTCCATCAATGTGATTGCAATTAATAAATATTTTTTGTGGGCTTTATTACTTGAATTAATTGACTCTAAAAGTTCTCTAAATAGTATTTCTTCTTTTTCAATAGATTGTAGTTCATCTATAATGTGCATGAATTGCTGTTTCATGTTATTGGAGATGTGTTTGTATGAGTTGAAGTGTGAAATGGATGTGTGCTAGTAGTTATTGAATGAGTTACATGATTGATGAATATTTTTTAACGCATGTTTAGTTAAAGAATTTGCATACGGCTGATGAATATTGCAATTAAGTAACAAATGGCGCCAGTAAAATGCATATAGCTACTGAATATTTGCTGAAACGGCTGCGGATGCTCTTACACAACTGTTACGCCTTATGGCGTAACAAATGGTGTTGGTAGTGTGATATTATCTATGGTAGCAGTGTCAGCGCTTCGTCCGGAGTAAACCGGAGTTAGACGCGTCAGCTGCACCACAGACTATATACACTTTATGTACTTAACAATCACTAAGCTATCATACTACACATAACACCCCCCCTCTTAGTGATTTCCCTATTGCCATCCCTTTCCAAAAACATGTAGAGAAGTTTGAAAGTAAATAAAAATAAAAATAAAATAAAATAAGGAAAAACATAGAAACTAGAAAACCCCTAATAAATATCTCTTTTCTTTCCAAACATTTGGTCCCAAATTCTTTGTCAACAAATCTGCCACCTGATCTTTAGTTGATACCCACTTAATTTCAATTTCACGTCGATGAACTTGTTCATTCACAAAGTAGAAATCTCTGTCAACATGCCTACAACGTTTTTCAGAGGGGTTATCAGTAGCTGTTACAATGGCACCTTTGTTGTCGCAATACAGAGTTGTCGGACCATGGCACAAATCCACTTCACGTAGAAGGTTAGGCATCCAAAGAGCTTGACGTGTTGCATTTGACATCGCCATTAACTCTGAGTGAAGTGATGCTGTTGCCACCCTTGATTGACGCTTTGGTTGCCATAAGATAAGACAGTTGTTGACTTGAAGAACATGACCTCCTGTAGCTCTAGCAAATTCTCCACCCCAAGTAGCGTCACAATAAACTTCCGTAGATGGATTGAGATTGATTGTCGGTAAAAGATGAAATTTCATGTCTTTGGTAAATTGTAGATGTCGCAGCAAATGATTAAGCGCATCCCATTCAGCTTTACCTGGTCTTGATGCATAACGTGCCAGGAAGTTGAAAGGATACGCCAAATCAGGCCTTGATCCAGCTACAAGATATGATAAAGATCCAATAATAGACAGAAATTTGAGAGGTTCCTGTGGAGGATGAGATTTCTCCTTTAAAGATACCAAAGAAAGTCCCATTGGTAAAGGTGAGTGAGAGTTAAGACCAGCTGGATTGTGTTCATTAAGAATTTTGTTGATAAGAGCTGGTTGGTGGATAGTGAAACCTTTGGAACAATGTGAAACTGCTAGACCAACAATAGAAGAGATACCATCAGACCATTTTACCTTCAAACTACTCCCCATATCCATTTCCAACTCCCTCAAAGCCGTATCACTACTCCCTACAACCACACCATCATCTACATGAATCCACAAAATTCCCTTTGAACCCTCTTTTGCTAGCACATATACACTTGCATCCTGATTGCTTGATCTGTAACCTAAATTTGCCAGAATTTTGCTGAGATGTTTCCACCAACACCTGGCTGCTTGCTTAATACCATATAGAGCTTTTCTAAGTTTGCAGACATGAGTTGGATTAACAGACTCAAAACCTTCAGGTTTCTTGACATAAATTTCTTCTTCAAGATCGCTGTGGAGATAAGCTGCAGTGACATCAAAAGTTTTGATTGGCCAGTTGTACGTAGCAGCTAGGGTGAGGATCAGACTCAGAGATGCAAAAGTGGCTGTTGGAGCAAAAGTGTCATTAAAATAAATACCTTCAAATTTTTTGAAACCCTGAGCTACATATCGTGCCTTGTGTTTGATGATTTTCCCAAATTCATCCCTTTTAAGAGCAAAAACCCATTGGGCACCTGTGACAGTTTTTCCAGGAGGAAGAGGAACAATATCCCAAACTTTCATGTTAGACATGTTGTCTAATTCCTGAAGACAAGCTGACTTCCATTCAACTGCGTCTGGGCGCTTCATTGCCTGTTTGAAAGTTCGAGGTAAGCGGTCAGAAAGTTCATAAGCATTATTGCTAATGAAATCAACCATGACATCTTGGGTAGAAATAGTTTCTTCTGCTGTAAAATCGCCAAATTTCAGTTGATTAAAAATAAATGCTAGGTCACTTTTATAATGAGATGTGGCCGGATGTGAAACTGTAAGTGTTTTAATATTGTCCTCATCCCCTTCTGGGATGAAATTTGCCATTGCCGATTGAACAAACGAATTAGACTCTGGATGCCAAAAAATCCAACCTTTACCACCATAAATAAAACCAAAAACCCTGCAACGCATAGCCCGGACCTCCATTCTTGTCCTTTTTTCAGTTGGAATGTGCACATATGCCCACTGACCAAAAATTTTTACAGGAGATAAGTCCGCTTTTTTGTTGAAAATGATTTGGTATGGGGTACTATCAGTAACTCTCATTTTTGGTAATTTATTGTGAAGGAAAAAAGCCCAACAATAAGCAAAAGTCCAGAAGGTGGGGGGAAGATTTGATGCAAGAAGGATTGTTCTGGCTATTTCACCAATGGTTTCATTGAATCTTTCAGCTATTCAATTCTGTTCATGGTGATAATGCATAGAGTGTTCATGAAGGATAACGTGTTGGGAAAGGTATTCAGAGAATTTCTTGTTCATGTATTCTTTGCCATTGTCAGTTCTGAGGATTTTGAGATGTTGATTAGTGATGTTTTCTAAGCAAGATTTGAAATTAATAAAAGCGTCAAAAACATCCAACTTCTTCTTTAGGACAAAAACCTCACCATAAGTCGAGAAAGATTCTCTGAAGGTAGCTACATAAACTTCACCTCTATCAGTTACATCAACCATTGGCCCTACTAGATCAGAAACCACCAAATCCATGAGCTCATGGGTGCGCTTGGATGTCTTGCACGTGTTTTTCCTTTTGCTTTTTGACATAGCACAAACATCACAGTGTAATCTGCATGAAGGGACATAAGATGGTGCATTTTTTCAAAGACCTTTTTTGGAAAGTCTTCTCAAAACCCTGGTACTTGTGTGTCCAAGACGACGATGCCAATCCATGATTGAGTCAGGAACCGCAGTTGGATAAGGAATTTTTGAAGGGGGTGGAGGAACAAAAGGAGCAGGAAGGGTAGCAGAGGATAAAGAGTTAAAATAATTCATTTCAAAAACATTGGTCTCTAGTGCACAAGGATATACTAGATCAACCGTCCATTTATGACCAGCAGAAGATTTAAGAGCTAGAAATAATTTTTTTTGTTTTTTGAAATAACATAATCATGATTTTGATTAAAAGAAAGAGTAATGCCATTATCTAGAAGATCAAAAGGAGAAATAAGAGTGGATTTTGCCCTATCACAATAGAAAACACCTTTGATAGTAACTAATTCTCCATCACATCCTTTAATGAACATGTTTCCGTGACCAGTAATGAAAGCAGCACCAGAGTCAGTTGCAGTTTTGACTGGAATAGGAGTATCCAAAGTTCTGAAGTCAGAGAGAAGACGTACATCACCAGTGACATGATGTGTGGCACCAGATTCAAAAACACCTTGACAATCTTTACTGTCTTGCTCCTCAGTCCAGCTATCAGTACCAAAATCCATTTCTTTCAAAGCAGTAGTGAGAATATCTAGCTCTTTGCAGCTGATTTCGTTTAAGCGGGGTTTTGATGAAGTTTGAGCTGGTTGTTTTCCTTTCCTATTGTTCAGTGCTTTCCGGACAAGGTTCATAGAGTCCTTGTTGTCACGAGCAAAAGCTTCACGTTGTCCCCAAACCGCTACATTAAAACTTTTACTATTGGGATCATATGGACAAGTGTTCTGGAAGTGTTCAGAGGATTTGCAGTAAAAACAAGAATATTCAGGTTTTCTATTTCCAGGGCCGTAACTGTCCATGCGGCCTTTTTTGAAAGCCAAAGATGAAACAGACTCAGGTTCAGTTGTCAGTTCAAAAGCAGTAGAAAGGGTAGGGGCATTTGAGGAAGATTGAGATGAATTGACAAAAGAATTTTGCAGAACATTCATCATCTCATTGAAGGAGGGTTGAGAGATGTCTTTTCACAATTCAAAATGATGGTTTGCTTCAGTGGCAAGATAATTGACTGATGACGGTAATAAGAGTTGGGTAAAAACTGCCGTTATTTCATCAAAACCAAAAACAAAACCTGATCGCTGAACCGCCTCCAAAATTGAATTAACTTTTTCTCCATGTTCCATTACATTCGTAAAAGGGGAGGTTTTAATAGTTAACAGATCGTTAAAGAGAGCCATGCGAGCTGTGTGGGAAGCTTTGTCAAATTTGGAGCTGAGAATTGAGAAAGCTTTGTAGCTGGTAATCCCAAAATCTATAAAAGCCTGAAGTTTTTCATCAATTGTGTTGTAGATTGCATGCCAGCTCATTTCGTCCTCGAATTTTGAGATATCATCATTGATTGCACCTGCGTCAGAGATATATTTAGTTGAACGTACACGGCGCATTAAAAAAAATTTGATACTCTTTATCCAAGTTTGCCAGTTAGAACCATCAGGTTTCAATTTAGACATTTTATTAGTCCTTTGTATGATCTCATCGATAACATCAGCGCAATCTCTTCCTTTATACGTTGTAAAATTATCATTTTCATTGTCAGATAAAACATTGTCGCTGCTGAGTGAAGAGGAGGGGCTAGGACAATGACCATGGCCAGTTCCAGCATGTCGCGACGACGAGACACGGCTGTGTCTCGGTCGTCACGACTGCAAACCGGAGTTGCGCCGCAACTGCATCAAAGGGCTAGAGGTGGTATGAGGAAGATGGGGAGGACAATCACGCGCCAAGGCTGTGTGTCTGGTTTGTGATGAGGATGTGGGGGGGATGCTTTGTGATGATGATGATTTGGGGGGAAGAAGAGAGGGAGGAGGGAGAGGCTGGGAAAGAAAAGGAGAAGGGGAAGATGGAGTAGCCGGGGTTGAAAAAGAAGAAGGAACCAGTGTGTTACCGGACAGTAAAATGAAGGGCTGGGGGGTTTGCAATAGGTGAGCAGTGCTTGCGCTATCCGTAGAGGATGCTGGTGAGGTGGGAGGGCCCAAGAGCGAACGCGAGCGGCGTCTTGCTCGGGTGTTAATTGATTGGGGAGGAAGTAAGTTCTTTAATTCCCTACTGAGAGGTTGAGGTCGTTCGCGAGCTAAGCGAGGGCAAGATTGGAATGGATTTGAAGAATCCGAAATCGGCATGGATTAGATTAACCGAGAGAAAGAGGTGGAGGTAGCTCAACACCAAAAGAGACGTTTTTAACGTAGGGCAAGCACAGGGCACACAACTTTTCCGGGAAAGATACAAGATTGGATTACTGCTAGTAACAAATCAGGGACAGCCCATAACCTATGGTAGCAGTGTCAGCGCTTCGTCCGGAGTGAACCCAAAATATTTCGTTACTCACCTATGGTAGCAGTGTCAGCGCTTTGTCCGGAGTGAACCGGAGTTAGACGCGTCAGCTGCAACACAGACTATATACACTTTATGTACTTAACAATCACTAAGCTATCATACTACACATAACATTATCAAACGATTCAGATCTTCATCAACGTCGCGATTGCCATCATCCCCTCCACTTTCGCACAATCCCTCCATCGACAACTTCACATCAATCAATTCGGATTTTCATCACAAACACCATTCAGGAGAGTCTAAACTGCTAGTATTTACATGCAACCTAATGACAAGCCCAGAGCCATATTACTTTTTATCATATTGCTCTGAGAGTAGTTTTGTGAAAGGAGCTTTTCGTTGAGAAGTAATAGGGGGTATCAAAGTTAGAAATCTTCCATTTCAAAATACCTCTTTTTTCCACCAAATCACACTGCCCCATGGCGAAACAAGAATGTGTCGTAGTGTCAACCATGATCATTTTCTAAAATATGCCATATTGTGCCCCCAAAACACCTTTTTACTGATACCACAAAAATGTCAACGACGTTTTATATTATACGTCACCCAAACAAATCACCTGTCGGTTGAGATTTCCTTTATTTTTCACCAAAAAAGGTGGAAATGACCAAAACATCAACCAACATATGAAACGTTTGGGTGGCGTATAGCATTAAACGTCGTCGATTTTCTTGTGGTGTGAGAATTAATGTCAAGTTTGTGGCTTTCTTTTTGTGTTGCGAAAAATACCTTTTAAATAATTACAAATTTCTAACTTTGATACTCCTTAATAGGGGGTATCAAAGTTGAGCTTTTATTTGAAATTTCCTGCCGAATCTTGACTTGGAAATTGCGACAAGATTATACAGGGAATTATGAAAAATTTTAGGAATTTTAAAAACATCCCATCAAAGTTAAAAGATTTTTCTCACAGGGTATTTTTGACACATACCTTTGAAAACATCACTCTCAAAGGTCCGAATTCCTCAAATGAGGCCTGCTTCACAAGCTCAAAACTCTCCAACTAATAGTCCAAATGATGTTCAAAAGTCTACTCAATTCAAGAAAGAAGATCACCTCATTTTGGTGAATTGGCTCAGAAGCCGGGAAAATTATGAGGCTTGCTTTGGTTGCGAAAATTCAACAAAAGTTGGGAAGCCTCCTTCTTTCAAAATCAACAGTTACATGCTTATGGCAAAGGAATTGAAAAGTAAAACAAAAAGTAGGATTGACTTGAGTCCCTGCAAAATGCGAGATCGTTACAAACACTACCGTGCAAGATACAAAAAAGCTCATATGGCTTCTACGTCTACTGGATTTGGTCTCACTGATAAAGATTGGGAATCTGTAATCAACTCAGTCTCAGAGAATTCAACTTGATGTGTACCTATTATGCAGAAATGGATGAAATTTTTGGTGAGCCGGTTGACATGAACCCCTTACATGTTGGTGATTCTCAAGCTCTGTATTCTCAAGAGGAGGATGTACTCAGTCCAGACAGCACTTCAATAGAGGCATCAATAGACATTAACACTAATTCTCAACTTTATATCAATCCTCAAAGTATCAATAACAGAATTATTCAACCTTATATGGTTTCAAATAGCTCAAACTATAGGATTTCACCTGCATTAGGTACTGTGGATGACCCTTTGGTTTGTGATTATGTCTCAATAATTTTTTTTATTATCTAAATTTTATTTTTTGGTTTCATTTCTCTCATTCTTAGATGTCACCTCAAAACTGTGGATTAGACAACAGTTACAAGTCAAGAGAATTAGATGATTATCTTGAGTTTGAGGAGCAACAGACTGCATATATTTATCCTGCTTTTAGTCCATCATTTGACTCTCCAGTATGTACAAAATCACTGACCCCCTCAATTCAAAAACTATGTACTTCAAATAGTCACAACATCAATCCACAAAGTCATTCAAGAAGAGGAACAAACTCATCTTTTTTAACTTCTTTTGAAGAAACTCTTGAGCAATAGGATTCAGGTAATTATTAAGTTATTATTATTAAGATGCTTACTAACATTGTAGACAATCCTATGGTACTAGCTATAGGCCTTGACCAAGGGAGTTGGAGAAAAACTTGAGAGGAAAACCCCTGTGCCTTTGAGAAATACCAGGTGAGATTAATTTGCTACAGAAAATTAGAGACTGTTACAATACCCCTTCCAACACACTTCTTGACTGCTTAACAAGTCAAGACAGTAGCCAATAGCAGACTACAAACCAAAAAAGAACCTGAAATGCAGAAAAATCCACACCAGAAGCCAAAAACACAGTGCACTTGTTGCACAGAAAACAGCAATAATACTTGATGTAGGTTGCAAAGCTACACCAGAGAAAACAGTTACAAGATTTGTGTCAGCCTGTATATCTCCAGGACTGAGTAAAAAGTAATTATAAGTTATTTTAAACACATGAACTATACATGGGAATAATAAATAAGAGTACACAAATAGTATACATAAGTAAAATTATGATAATACACAAAAAATGCCATTATAACACCTTATATACACGCATATATCCACCTTTTATAGGTCTTATGTACTTAATATTAAGTTGGAATATGTTAGGGTAATCTTAAGAACCTTAAGTATAAGGCTACATAATTTTTAAGTACACTTAAAGCTGTTATATTCATTGTTTTATGCAAAAAACAAGAAATGCGCTTTATTTCACTTAAAAGTTGACTATATGCACTATAAAATTGAGAATATCAAAATTGCGCTTTGACAGATCAATTGGGCTCATTTAGAACTATTGATTTGGCTATTTAAATGCATAAAAATAACACTTTTCAAATTTGGTGTTTTTTATGCCAGAAATGGCTTCTGTGTACTGGCCACATACTGCCTGCTTTTTTCCCGTGTGAATAGCTTCATTTTTAGCAAAGTTAGCTTTTTCACACTATAATTACCCCACATTCTACGCCCACTGTGGGGAAACACACTAAAATAGGCGACAGGCGCTTATTTAGTGTCCTAGCTTAATTAATAATGCATTGACCTTGTTTATATGCACTAATTTCATTAATAACCTCACTCTTGGCACTTTATTTCATCACCACGCTTAAATTCGCCTAATTTTAGTCAAGGATTTACCCGTGCAAGAGCCTGCCAAGAACTGCATGTAGTTACCCCACATCTCACGCTCTTTTTTAAGTTTTTGGGTGGTTTCTCAGTCAATTTTGGTTATTTTTGAATGGGAATTTCACGTAGTATAATGTCAGGATTAGCCCCATTATTTCTACAGTCAATCCCCCTTACTATTAAGCTATTATTAACCTTAAAAAGTCTCCTTTAGTCTTTAATATTATTGTTTTATACGCATATACTCTCTTTTTGTCTTTTTCTTTAATTTTGATGGATTTCCCTTATTATTACAGGATTTTGGCAGTTGTTACTCTTCTAATTATGTCATGGGTTACTGGGAATGTTGATGGGAATGTCTATTAGTTGTTTAGAGGCGTTATTAACTGTGTATTGGGTGGTACATCAAGGGAATCATTGGGGAACTCAGTGTGTATAAAAGGAGGAGGTTTTTGGGTTGTATTTCTTCATTCTTTATCATTACAATTTAACCAATATAACCAAACCAATTGCAATACATATCAATTAGTACTTTTATAAGACTTTTGAATAGTATCTGAATTTATATAATCTATTTTTCTACCAACTATAAAGATTGTAAGCCATATATAAGAATAGTGAGAATTATATTACTGAGACCTTTATATTTGATTATATTTTACAACTTAGTGGATTAAAACTACAGTATTCATATAGGACCATTAAAATCTTCTAGACAACTAACTATTCAAGCTAGTTCACGTCCTTTTACTTGACCTTAGCCTGACAATTGGGGACCTTTCCTCAAGAATTCTGTTATAATCCTGTAAGTGAAATTTTCAAAAGAAGGTGCACGTAAATAATATCCCTATAGAAATATTTGGATAATTACAACAGGTTGGGGTCACTTATATAGTGATTTCAGAAAAAGAAGCCCTGTTATATAATAAAATTGTGATATTGAATCATCAATTTTACCACTAATTTAACATATAATTGTTCTTAGTGGGAGTCTGTCAATAGACCAATTAAATTTGTGATCTTTGCAGATAATAACCAATTAAACTGATTAATTGTTTTCTTTTTACAGAACTCTTAATCCCTTTTTATTGGTTTGTAAAATTCATTTAATATTTAGAAAGAATCTTACTAACATATTTTCTTTTTTAAATATAAATACACGGCTACATATTGTAGACCAGTTAAATCAAGTGACCACATAAAAGCATATTTGACTTTTGGCACTTAAAAATTCACTTAATACCAATAAGTAAGCAATAAAATTGTCTTCAGTGGTAATAAAAAATACTGATTAAACTCCTTTTTGAAGTTTTTTTAAATCTAAACTTTCAATTCTCTAAAATTCCACGTCAAAATGTGTGACAACAATGACATTGTAAGTAATAAGGCAAAACCTTATAACTTAAGAACTAGAGCTGAAAGACCTGTTACAGGACATCCAAATGGAGGGTCAAGAATCACCAGTAACAATAAACAACACCCCATCAATGTCCATGGAGGAAAAGGAAAAGCTCTTAAAACAAATGTCAATAAAGAAGTCCAAAAACACCTTACAAGAGCAAATTCACTCCCTCTCAACCCTACTGAATACACTAACAATAAGAGTAAACAATATGTTAGACCAGATCAACAATCTGGAGAAAAGGGCGGCACAGGGCCTTATAGAAGTCAACCAGGCTCTAGTGGATATAAGGTCTCATCAACAACCAGTGGCACCAAATACCACAGCAACACCTCCAGTCCCAGAAGAGGACCAAAAGATAACTGTAAGCAAATGGAAGTGGGATTGGTATGCCCAAAACTACAACAGTCCTCCTCAACAGGGATCCAGCAGTCACCCTTACAGGGGAAAGCCAAGGAGAGGCAGGGGAAATGGAATAAGACCGTGGTAAGTCATCCATCTTCTCAAGATCAATTATATAATCCTAACAATGAATTACTTATAGGTAATGAAATTGATAGAGAGTTATTGGATATAATTGATAAGGATTTAAAAAATTATTCATTTGAAAATAACATGTTAGACTTGTCATTACATGAGGACAATGTACATAGTTTTATTGATCACCAGGAAAATACTATTAATATAAAAATGGAATCAAATGAAGAAAAAATTGACCCTGATGATGAATCTTCTGAATTGGAAACAGACAAAATTGAATATTTTCTGAAAGAAAATCCAATGGAATCAAAAATAATTAGTAAATTATTATTGAGAATTGAAAAATTGGAAGAATTCTCTAGAGAGTCCAACAATAATACAGAAAGTGTATTATTAAACATCACAAAATCATTGAGTACAACAGCCAATAAGTTAAAAATTATTGAGAATTCAAATAATGAATTGATCAATGAAAACAAAAGATTAAATTCTGAGATTAAAAATTTAGAAATTAAATTAGAACATTCTCAGAATATTATGGCCACCATAGAGGGACATGTAAAATTGTCTTTTTCAAATGTAAATGATACTTTAACTCATGTACCTGTAATAAAAGATAGGTTACAAAGAGTAGAAATTGAGGTAGCCAACATTTTGAAAAATACTGAAACAATAAAGGATAATACCTCTTATGTAGAAAGAGTACCAGTTTTTATGAAACACTCTGATGATAAACCAATGATGGAACATGAACATAGTGTCATGGGCTCTGAGAATATAAAATCAGTAAAAGATGAAATTAATGATCATCTTTCTAAAGTGAGTGAATTACTCAATATTCCTCAGGTTAGGGAAGCTAAAACTAGCCAAAAGAACTGGCCAAAGTTAGATCAGTACCCTTCTTTTGACGGGGATTCAAAATCTGATTGGCAACAATTCATACAAAGAATTGATAACTTAAAATTTTCATATAAATTACCTGATGAAGAAATTACTTCAAAGTTAATATCTTTATTTACAGATGTGGCCTTATTATGGTTTGAATCTGTATTGAGTGAGGGAATTAATTACTCCTGGAATGAATGGAAGGCACTAATTGAAAGGCAATTTGGTGGCCCAAAATTTAGAATCACTCAACAAAGACTGTATGAAAGGGCCAGATATAATCCAAATGCTGGAGATAAACCCATGGTCTTCTTAATGAATTTAATAAAAATCATGAAAGCTATGGATCCAAAAATGGATTATGAAGAGTGGAAGGAAAAAATAATATACAAGTTGCCTATATCAGTTAGAGACATTATTGTAGCTAGAACTGAGACTGTCAGAGACACCTCTGGATTCATTAATATATGCAATGAGATATTATTAAACCACAAGTATGAAACCAAGTATAGTAATTACAGACAAAGTGTTGACGTGGTAAAACCTACTACAAGTAAGTTACCAGTGGAAAAGAAAAAACCTTCAGCTCCCCTTGTCCCTAAGAGACAAGAAAATAACACTTGTTACAAATGTAATGAACCTTGGGTTAAAGGTCACACGTGTAAGAAAAGAATAAATGTTATTGAAACCTCACAGAATTCTGAACCTAGTAATCATGAAGATGAGAATGTGGAATCCAGTGAGGATTGCAAGAGTAACATATCTTACAGTGATGATGAAAATGAGATATTTGTATTAGAACAGGATATAATGTTCCTGAATGATGCTATACCTCATACAGACACATCTTTAACTTCCATAGAGGAAGCTGAAATAATTAAAGATGTATCTCATGACACTTACAAAATAACACCTATCAGAGCACCTATTATCATATGTGGAAAAGAAATGAATGCCATTCTTGACACTGGGGCTGCAGGTAGTGTAGTTTCACTTAATGCATTAATGAAACTTGATAGTAAGTACCAGGAAAAACTAGAACCTGTTCAGACAAAGAACTGGAGGGGTTTTGGTTCAGTATTAAATCCAATTGGCAAATACAAAACTGCTGTATTCTTTAAATATAATAATGGATATGTTAGAGCAGTTTGTGAATTTGTAGTAATGGATAATAATAATTGTAGTGATTGGTTTATTATTGGCAATGATTTATTGACAAAATTTGGCATTAAACTAGATCCTGCAAACAGTTGTTTCACCATAGGGGTGAATGGTAAAAGGAAATTCAAAATATGTTCTGAGAATTCAGTATATGCCATTTCTCCTAGAGAAGAACAACTGCAAGGTGGAAGAACCACCAATGAAGTGGGTGAATTGGAAAATGAAATCCAAAAGGCCTCTTTCAGTCCTCAACTCTCAAAAATTGAACAAGAAGACATTTTGAGATTGATTAAATCATATCCTATGGCATTTGCTCATGGATCAAATGAACTAGGATTGGTCAAAGACCATGAGATGAAAATCTCTCTAAGCTGTGATCTGGATAATATTCCTGGCAGCTTAAAAAAGAAACCTTACCCAGCATCTCCTGCAAAAAGGAAAGATATTGAAGACAATATAAAATTGTTATTGGAAATGGGTATTGTTGAAAAAGTGGACACAACACCTAAGTATTGTGTCATTTCACCAGTATTAATCTCTTATGAAAAGATAAGGCAAGATTATGCGGTGATTATAGAGCTCTGAATACATATACAGTAGATGATATTTACCCTCTACCAAGGATAGCTTCTATCCATGCTACCTTACAAGGAGCAAAATATATTTCCTGTCTGGATGGGAACAAGGGTTACCACCAGATTCCTGTGGAAAGAAATTCTCAAAATTACTTATTAATAACCACACATATGGGTATATATAAGTATGTGAGAATGCCATTTGGCCCAAAGAATGCCCCTTCAGTCTTCCAAAAATTGATGGATAGTGTTTTTCATCAGGAAATGGTTGAAGGATGGCTATTGGTCTATATTGATGACATCATAGTGTTTTCAAAAACATATGATGAAAATTTAAATCACCTGAAAAGAGTCTTTCAAAAAATGGATGAAATCAATATGACTATTGCATTAAAGAAATGTAAGTTTGGATTTCAATCCTTGAAAGTACTTGGACATGTTGTATCTGGATTACAAATTTGTGTTGACCAGAATAAAGTGGCAGCAATTAAAAACATTGGGATACCTAAAAATGTAAAAGAGGTTCAGAGTTTTTTGGGTATGTGTGGATATTATAGACAATATATTAGAAATTACCAATCCATTGCAGCCCCTTTAACAACATTAATCAGGAAGAATGAAGCTTTCATTTGGAATAATGAAAGACAACACGCCTTTAATAAATTAAAGGAATGTTTAATGTCAGCTCCAATATTGGGACTGCCAGATTTCACCCTACCTTTTATCTTGTACACTGATGCAAGTTTCATAGGTTTGAGTGCTGCTTTACAGCAAAAACAGATAATAAATGGAAAATTATCTGTAGTAGTTATCTGTTATATATCCAGAACCTTAAGAAAAACAGAATTAAGGTATGGTGCCACACAGATAGAATGTTTAGCGTGGTGTGGGCTTTGGAGAAACTTCATTACTATCTGGAAGACCAGAAGTTTGAACTTATAACAGATTGCAGTGCAGTAAAATCATTACTAAACATGAAAACACCTAATAGGCACATGTTTAGATGGCAACTAGCTGTACAAGAGTACAGAGGAAGAATGACAATCACTCACAGAGCAGGAACATTGCATTCAAATGTGGATTTATTATCCAGAAGTCCTTTGCCAAACGATGCTGACAACCCAGCTTATGTGCCTGAAAATGAGGTTATACATATATTTGGGATTTATATAGTGGATTTAGAAGAAGAGTTTATGCAAACTATATTGGAAAATTATTCATCTGATACAGATTTGTCTAAACTATCTACCATTCTTAATGATCCAACAAATTCCTCCATGAGTGCATTAATTAAAACCTTGCCTCCAAAGTATAAAAATGCGTTGGAAAAAGGTAAACTATCAATTGAAGATGGATATATATATTACAGGAAAAAGTTAAGCAATGTAATAGTAATACCACCTTCTATGAAAGAGTTAATGTTGAGTACTTGTCATGATGACATCTTAGCTGGTCATTTTGACTTTAACAAAACATTAACCAGAGTTAAAAATACAGCCTGGTGGATAAACATGAAAGAGGATGTACAAAAATACATTGAAACATGTGACTCTTGTCAGAAATCTAAAAGATTAACTGGGAAGAGAGCTGGGTTGTTACAACACATAGAGCAGCCAAAAGCTCCATGGGAAATTATAAACATGGATTTTGTAACTGGCTTGCCATTAGCAGGAAAAGAAAGTTTCAATTCTTGCTGGGTAATGGTGGATAGATTAAGAAAAATGTGTAAGTTTATGCCTACCCATAAAGAGGTATCTGCAAAAGACTTGGCATTACTATGGTGGACTCAGATGATGAATACTGCTGGGTTCCCCAAAGCCATAATCTCTGACAGAGACCCTAAATTTACTTCAGAGTTCTGGACATCTTTGATGGAAGTATCAGGTTGTCAATTACAATTGTCTACAGCACACCATCCACAAACTGATGGGCTGGCTGAGAGGATGATACAAACTCTAGAAGACATGATCAGAAGATATTGTGCCTTTGGATTAGAATACAAAGACAATGAGAAATTCACACATGACTGGGTAACATTAATTCCTGGCCTTGAATTTGCTTATAACAGCACAACTCATTCTGTAACAGAGAAGAAACTATTTGAACTCTGGCTGGGATATGTACCAAATACCCCAGTAAATCATTTAAATAAACTACCAAGGTTGGATATACACCCTGGCACTAAATCCTTTATTCATATGCAACAAATGTGTAGAAAGCATGCAGAAGAATGCATCCAAAAAGCATTTGAATATGAAAAGAAAAGGTGGGAAAAATCTCATAAAGAATTTGAATTTAAAAAGGGAGATGAAGTCCTCATATCAACACTACATTTTAACTTACAAGGTAATGTTAAATTAAAGGATCCCTTTGTAGGACCTTTTGTAGTAAATAAAATGGTTGGGAATAATGCAGTGGAAGTCATATTATATGCTCCATATGACAGGAAACATCCAGTTTTCCCTATCTCATTATTGAAACCTTACCATGCAAATGATCCTGACTTATTTCCTAAAAGAAGGGGAAGGCCTAAAAAGCAACCTGAAGAAATTGTGGAAAAAGCAGAGATTGAAAAAATACTCAAGAAAAGAATCCTTACTAAAGAAAAAGGAACTGAGTATTTACTAAGATTTAAAGGGAAATCAAATGAATTTGATAAATGGATACCTGAAAAAGAAATTTCTAATTTATCCACCCTTCTTAAAAAATTTAAACAGAAATAAATTTCTGTTCAACCAGCTGAGGGGTTAAAAAACCAGTACTCATAATATTTTATTATGTTTTATTTCTTTAAAGTTGAATCTTTAATGCTACAGATTTATTCTGAATACCTGAAAATTACAAATTAATAAAATAAAATGTATAACTTATCATTTTTTTTATTGTTTTTTTTGGGTGGGCGAGTGTCAGCCTGTATATCTCCAGGACTGAGTAAAAATTAATTATAAGTTATGTTAAACACATGAACTATACATGGGAATAATAAATAAGAGTACACAAATAGTATACATAAGTAAAATTATGATAATACACAAAAAATGCCATTATAACACCTTATATACACGCATATATCCACCTTTTATAGGTCTTATGTACTTAATATTAAGTTGGAATATGTTAGGGTAATCTTAAGAACCTTAAGTATAAGGCTACATAATTTTTAAGTACACTTAAAGCTGTTATATTCATTGTTTTATGCAAAAAACAAGAAATGCGCTTTATTTCACTTAAAAGTTGACTATATGCGCTATAAAATTGAGAATATCAAAATTGTGCTTTGACAGATCAATTGGGCTCATTTAGAACTATTTATTTGGCTATTTAAATGCATAAAAATAACACTTTTCAAATTTGGTGTTTTTTATGCCAGAAATGGCTTCTGTGTACTGGCCACATACTGCCTGCTTTTTTCCCGTGTGAATAGCTTCATTTTTAGCAAAGTTAGCTTTTTCACACTATAATTACCCCACATTCTACGCCCACTGTGGGGAAACACACTAAAATAGGCGA
Source organism: Hemileia vastatrix (assembly GCA_030280995.1). Classification (NCBI taxonomy): domain Eukaryota; kingdom Fungi; phylum Basidiomycota; class Pucciniomycetes; order Pucciniales; family Zaghouaniaceae; genus Hemileia; species Hemileia vastatrix. The sequence goes on from JASXTE010000017.1 coordinate 18,336,244, forward strand.
CAGGCGCTTATTTAGTGTCCTAGCTTAATTAATAATGCATTGACCTTGTTTATATGCACTAATTTCATTAATAACCTCACTCTTGGCACTTTATTTCATCACCACGCTTAAATTCGCCTAATTTTAGTCAAGGATTTACCCGTGCAAGAGCCTGCCAAGAACTGCATGTAGTTACCCCACATCTCACGCTCTTTTTTAAGTTTTTGGGTGGTTTCTCAGTCAATTTTGGTTATTTTTGAATGGGAATTTCACGTAGTATAATGTCAGGATTAGCCCTATTATTTCTACAGTCAATCCCCCTTACTATTAAGCTATTATTAACCTTAAAAAGTCTCCTTTAGTCTTTAATATTATTGTTTTATACGCATATACTCTCTTTTTGTCTTTTTCTTTAATTTTGATGGATTTCCCTTATTATTACAGGATTTTGGCAGTTGTTACTCTTCTAATTATGTCATGGGTTACTGGGAATGTTGATGGGAATGTCTATTAGTTGTTTAGAGGCGTTATTAACTGTGTATTGGGTGGTACATCAAGGGAATCATTGGGGAACTCAGTGTGTATAAAAGGAGGAGGTTTTTGGGTTGTATTTCTTCATTCTTTATCATTACAATTTAACCAATATAACCAAACCAATTGCAATACATATCAATTAGTACTTTTATAAGACTTTTGAATAGTATCTGAATTTATATAATCTATTTTTCTACCAACTATAAAGATTGTAAGCCATATATAAGAATAGTGAGAATTATATTACTGAGACCTTTATATTTGATTATATTTTACAACTTAGTGGATTAAAACTACAGTATTCATATAGGACCATTAAAATCTTCTAGAAAACTGACTATTCAAGCTAGTTCACGTCCTTGTACTTGACCTTAGCCTGACAATTTGAGTTAAATGAAGAGCTAACCTCACAGCAAACAGAGCCAATTGTGGCCAAAAAACAGTGAAAACAGAGTAAGAAACACTGATCTAATTACTAGGTGATTGTATAATAAATAGAGTTGCCCCAAAGTGTCTTATTCAGTATCTACACAGACTTATATTAAAATCTAAGCTAAACCTGTGAAATTCACTATTCTTCCACCAAACTTGCATAAAAACCCTCCAGATGCATTCCCCAGCCTTCTACAGTTGAGGCAGGGGACCTCCCTGAACCAAAATACCAACAGAAAACCCCCTAAAAACCATGAAAGCAACAGAAAACACCTTAAACCTAAAAATATGCTAAAAAATTATTTAGACATAAAATGTAGAGAAAAAATAAGCTCTATCAAATGGTACTAAGCACATAATCCTAGCACTTAAAGTTAGCCCAAAAACACAAAAAAACATAATTAAACAGTTGTAATGAAAAATGAAATATGCCCAAATGAGCCCTTTAAACCCAGAATATGAAAAATACCAAAAGGACATGAAATATAGAAGAAACCCAGAAATATTTAATGGTAGTAGTCACATTTCCAGGGTCCAAGTATTTACCCCAGGAATCCAGAAAAACCTAAAAAATAAGGGAAAATGCCAACTTTGAAGACACCAAACACCCCCAAAATGCCAGAAAAATGCCAGAGAGCCTTAAAAACATCATAACTTGAAATAATAAAGGGATACCCAATGGTAGGATTCCCTTCCCAACCAGAAAAAAGTACACAACTCCTTAAAACAGCCTAAAACATGGTAACCAAAGCCTATCCACTTTTGGAACACCACAACATGTTTTTAATTAATTTGAATTGTTTCAAATTTAGGCAAGGTATCTGTGGCAAAAGATGGTCTCAAGTTGAATCATTGAAGTTCGAACATCTTTTGGAGAAAGAGAATCAAGCTTTAGAGGTTGAAACAAAGAAATTTGAATAATTTTCAATGAAGGATGAATGGGAAATTGATTTAGAAGAGAAAAATTTTGAATTTACTATGAGAAATATTCATCAAGAAAAATAATTGGAAAGTGTTGAGAAAGATAAATATTGAGTGTTTCAGAAAGAGAAATTACTTCAGTCTGAAATTGAACTCAAGGCTAAGTGCAACAAATTTAAAATTGAGCAGGCTGCTAAGAAAAATAGTTTTATTATGGAGTGTGTCAAGGATGGGAAATCTTTTGAGGAGTTTGAAAATTTAATTGAATTATTCTCTTATTAAAAATTTCATTTTATTATTTAAAAATATACCTATATATGTGTATTAATCAAGCAGTATGATTACTTGCAAAATTTCTAAGTGTTATAGGAACAAGATGTTCTCACAAAGCTGCACTGTGTGAAGATACATTTGATTCAATATTTTGAGTAGGCAGTTTTTCTGAAAGCTGGTCTTCATAAAGCTCATGCCACCCATATTTTAGATCTACAAGCAAATTATGAAGTATCAAACAGCTCATTATCCAATCAGATACACCTATTATGTCATTATGGTTGGAAGTTGAGTTTGCATTTGTTGAAGACTAGAAAAACATTCTTTCAAGATGCCAATCACATGCTCGATTCTGACTTGTGATTCTGCCAAGCCACAGTTAAGCTGAGTATTTTGTGGATCATTTAAAGATGGAACTTAGAAAGCTGGAACAATTTATGTCCCATTTGTGTATGCCAAATCATCCAAAAGATATTGGTGGCTATCAAAATAATTTTCAGGAGTTTTTGCAATTATCATACTCTGGAACACATAATAATTGTGACTTTATCCAGGGAAGCCATTTAAGCATGAAATGAATTTTTTATTTGAATCAAAAACAAGCTTTCCATTAATTGAATACTTATGATGTTTGAATTTTTATTAAACCAAAACAAAACTACTAAATGTAAGAGAAACTGACCATTTCTTTTGATCAAAAAATCATTTCCATTGTGTGTGGGCTTCTGGCTTAAAGGGATATTAGTGCCATCAATAAAGCCTATTCAAACAGAAAATCCTTCCAATTTCATTACTTGTGAAGTTTTGAATCTCTCATCCTTGTCTGGCCATGATAAAGCTTTTTACTTCATTGACATGATAGCAGTTGAATGCTTGGTATACAGACAGATAGTACCATAGCCTAAAATAAACATATTCTCAAGGAAAATGATAGAAGCACCTTTTCCATTTTTTCCAAGACATCAGAGGCCAAATTCCAGCTGAATCAAAGGGTCTCTCAGTGGTTTTCAGGAGTTGTTTTTGAAGACTGGGTGAGGCTGGAGGAGCTAGTAAAGTTGAAGGAAGCAAGGAAATTATGTAAGGCAAAGTTGTTGGAAGCTTGAAGGTAGAAAAATTTTTAGTGTTTCAAGATCATATTTAGGTATATTATGTAATTTCCTTTGTGCCATTTGATAAAAGTTTTTGAAGCTTTGGTTTATGAGAAGAAGTTCATCTTCCAAATCTGAGTCAAAAATAAGAGCTAAAGCTACTGCATTCTAGCAGTTTATAAGTTGAGTACAATTAGAATTTAATTTCATTGCTTTTGATCTTATGAAATATCTATCTATGTCTTTTTAGTATTCAGGAAGAGAAGATTTTATGGATTTGATGAGTTAGGGTACAAATCCATTAGCAACCCCTTTATCCTACTCAGTGTAGGATTTAGAGGATATTTAGTGTCAGATTCAACTCCAAAATCTACAGGGAATTATGAAAAAGCTGGAAAATCCCTGTTGAATTTAAAATGTAGTGTTTCTTAACTTTGATACCCCAAAATATTGCTCTTCCACCCATTGATATCAGCTTCCACATTAGGGGGTATCAAAGTTGGAAATCTTCCATTTCAAAATACCTCTTTTTTCCACCAAATCAGCCAAGATTATTTTTTAAAATATGCCATATTGTGCGCCAAAAACACCTTTTTACTGAGAATTAATGCCAAGATTGTGGTTTTAATTTTGTGTTGTGAAATACCTTTTAAATAATTTAAAATTTCTAACCTTGATACCCCCTATTGAAAGTGTTCCTATACTCAGTAGATATATTAGGGATAATCAAATTTGTCCAATCCCATATCAAATTAATTGAAATAAAATATCCAATACCACACTTGTTAGGGAGTCTCACTCTTATCTAGAAGCCCTGGGACGAGTGTTTGAAAAATCAAGTGAACACATTTATTTTCATTTTAACCCCCCAATTTTCTATCATAATGGTGTATTCCACACAAAAAGGCAGGTTTAAAGTTAGCTAATCAGCACTTAATAGAGTGTCTAATACATGGCAAATCAGCCCTTAGAAAATATCATTCTTTTCTATCAAAAAAAATGCTTATAAACTTTCAATAATTGTGCTTTTTACTCTTAAGAATATCTTTATTTTGATCACTTAATACTAAAGGGATTCCTTTTTTTTTATGACTGGAAATTAAATTAATAGGGGGTCTCATAACTAACCAAACACATCTAGAGTTTTTTGTTTAAAAAATGACACACAAACATGCAATGAAACATGGCTGATTTGGTACTTAAGGTCTCAAAAATGGGGTCTAATACATCATACTTTTGCACAATTCTCTCAACCACAATTCAGCCCACCAATACCCAATTCCTCCCAATCAACTATGCATTACCTCCTTTCAATCCTAACCCATATTCTCCACCTCACATCTCTTCTCTCCCACTTCTTTTCAACTCAGATTTTTCTCCTTCACACCACAGTAATTCTATTAATTTTTATTCCTTTCTTTATCAAATTTTCCTGCTCAAGTTTCAATCCTTACAACTTCTTGTTTTTATCTAAGGCATAATAAATATAACCAAGGTCCATAACTTTCTGAGCCTCATATGAATAATTAAAAATTTCCTTTAGATACTTTACTTTACTCTCCTGAATTTGAAGAAACAAATGCATATTCTGACATTGAGCTATATGATCCTATAGTAGTAAGCTTAAGCTACTTTTTTTATTATTTTTTTCAATTTTATTGCTTATTTACTCCCCATTTATTAAACAAAACCAAGTCTCATCAAATCAAGAAATTTTCAAGAAAGTAACTAAGGATAAAAGGTTAGAAGATTAAGAATTAACCCTTTCTCTAAAAGACTGAAGAAAAGGGCCTCTTCTGGTTTGTGGCTTCATTCAAAATCAAAGTATGGACCTTTTTTAGAAATTGAGATAAATTTTTTAGATTTAGAGAGGGATAATGTTATAATTCAAAGAGAGGACAATGAAAATTTTAAAATTTAAACTGTTCATCATTATTTTTCTAATTAAACTACTTATATCAAATAATCTAGATCCTACTCCCTCCATCATACTTAAAATCTTTCTATAATTTATTTTTATGAATTTGTCTTTTGTCTTTGATTTATCACTTTCTTAGATTTGTTCTAAAATAATATCTTCATTGTCAAATTTTTTTTGTGATGCAGATAATCAAATCTTTTCTAAATTAAAGTCAAGAAATTTTATTGGCAATAGCCTCCCATACTATTTACCGGTGTGGATCACCAAGTTTTTTCTAATTCAAAAAAATTGGCAATACCCTCCCCTGTGTTTTATTGAAGTAGGGGCCTAGAATGCCAAATTTTAAGTTCATTCCATAAATTAACATGTAAAAAAGTCATATAATATAATTAAAAAACCCAAATTAATGACAATTAAAGTAAAAATGTGAAAGGAAATTATGTGTGACCAAGGTCAATGAAATCAAACACAAGTGTATACATGAGCCTCATGAGGAAAAAAATGTCCCCATGACTTCTGTCATACAACACATGGCCCAATGGCTCATTAATTTAAGTAATTAGAGTATCATATATGACTTTAAATTTTAATTCGTGGAGTAAAAATAAAACTTGACAACCTATATTGGACCACATATTTATTTTGGCTACTTTATGTTTTATTTTTTACATTACCTTTGTTTCTTACATTATGAATCTGATTGACCAGCTATAGATTTTTAGTCATTTTTAAATAAAAGATGCAAAGAAAATAAATCTAAATAAAAACTAATGAAATTGGATAAAAATACCTGAAATAGTTGAAGAATTCATCAAAAAATTTAAAAAAAAAGTTTTGAGAAGGTTTTAAAAATGTTACAAAAAAAGCATCAAGAAGTCACCAAAAAAATCCTCAAAAATTCCCAGAAATGAGCTAAAAGGTTCTAAGAAAAGTGCACCAAAATTTCCCAAAAATGTTTCCCAAAATTTCACAAAAAAAAGTGTCCAAAATTTTCTCCAAAAGTTACCAAAGAAGTGTCCAAAAAGTTCCTAAAAAAGTGGAAAGAAGTTCAAAAAAAAGTGCCCAAAAAACTTCAGAAAAGCACTAAATATCACCTGAAAATCACTTTAAAATTCTATTAAAAAATTTCCAAATAATTTCTGAATGTTTCCACATGCTTCCTGATGGTTTGAGTGAAAAAAAGCACCCGCCACTGTGGTGATCCAAACCTGGGTAGGCCTTTGGAGTGCATATTTGGGGGTATTTGGTATGTAGGGTGTTATTGGGGTTATGCCGTTATTAGTGGTTTTTTTCATCTTTAGGTGATATTTAGTAGTGTTTATGGAGGCTTAAGCTAGGGTCACTTATTATGTCTCAGCTTAATGTCCTTTCTTTTCTCTTCATTTTGGTATCCCTTATGGGTGGTTACCTTGCTTTATAGGGTAGTTATGGTGTTGTTATTGGTATTTATCGGATGTTTATTGCTTAGTGGTGCTTATGTAGGCTTAATCTAGGGTCACTTATTATGTCTCAGCTTATTTTCCTTCATTTTATTTTCATTTTGGTATGTCTTATGTGTGTTTATCTTGTTTATTAGTGAAGTTATGGGTTTTTAGGGTTTTTAGGGTTTTTATTGGTTGTATGGGTGTTTTAGGGCCTAGAAGCAGCCCTTCTGCCCCCAAGCAGCCTGCCCGCCTGGGCGCTGGGGAGGCGCTAAAATGCACTTTTATGCATGAAAAAGGCTGGGAAAGCTGGATTTTGGGTGGGGAATTGGTCAGGGTGGTCTGTGCACTGGCAGTATGATGCGTGTGTGGGAAGATTTTTAGAGAATCATCTTATCTCTTTACTCATCACCTCTCTGTTCCTCACTGTCTCATTGGCTTGTGTTTTGTTGGAATATATTACTGTTCATTTCAACTCTTTCTGGTAGTCTTTCTGGGACTATTATCTTCACTTTTAAAGGGGTCAAGTGTGTTTAATTAGAGGGTCTAGCAAACAGATCTCCAATTTGCTGCAACAGGTAGATCTCACTTGTTTTTCTAAAGCGACAGGTGATTTTCTCTCTGGTTTTTCTCTAACTCCCTTGGTCAAGGCCTATAGCTAGCACTATAGGATTGTCTACATTTCTGGCGCCCAACGTGGGGTCGAATCTGTTGGCTTTTTGGAATCTTTGTTGATCTAGGCTTCTCTCTTTGGTGGATCTCCTTTGGTGGATTTCGGATTTGGTGCTATATCTCTTTGTGGTTGGTCTAGGGGTCTTCTTTTCTGTTGGTTTTGGTCCCTCCTAGGTCTCTAAGGCTACTGGGGGGGACTTTGGCTATCTTTGGACTTGGAATTGCTAGGATGGTTAGGATTCAGTCTTGGGATGGTTCAAGGTTTTTGGGGGAGGATGCGAAGGGGTTTTTGGCTAGGTTTGAGGTTGCTGCTGAGATTTATGGGGCCTCATTGTTGGACATATTCAGGCAAGTAATCTTTTTTATTGATAATAGGGAGGTGGAGAAAGAAGTTTCTGGTATGGCAGGATATAGGAGTCAGGACTGGGGGAAGTTGAAGATTGAAATGGTTAAAAGGTGGCTTACTACTTTCTCAATGGTGGATCTTCATGGGATTGCTAGGAAGTGGGAATTGAAAGGTGGTGTAACTTCTCTTTCTCAGTATGGGGAATTTATGGAGGAGTTTGGGGAGGCTCTGGATTATCTGGTATATAATGATATATTACCACATGAAGATGTGGCCAAGTATGTATTTTGGAGTGCCATGCGTAGGAATGTAAAGGTGGAGGTTATGGAGATTCTTTTCAAGGCTGACTTGATGAAGACTCTTCCAAATGGGGAAAATAGGATTCCTGGTATAGCTATTCTGAAGGAGGTTATTTTGGGATATTTGGATGGTATGATGGATAGGGATGTGGAATCTGGAGAGGAAATCCTGTTGGATGGAGAAGTTCAGGAGACTGTGGTGGAAAATTCAATTTCTGGGGAGGTGTTGGAGCCATCAATTTTAGAAGATGGGTACTCTGATGATGTTTGTGAAACTAATTTTTCTTTTCCAAAGGATGCCATGGGATCTCAGGAATGTGCTTCACTGGATGTTTTGGAAATGTACACACTGGAGGATCAGTGTATTTCCTCAAGTTTGGGTGAATTATGTGGGAAGGAGGACTTGTCTGGTCATGAAGAAGGATTTTGGGATATTGAGAAGGAATCTGTGGTGGATGAATGGTTTCTGTGGGATGATTATTTTTCTTTCTCAAGTTCAGATAATGGCTTTTTGGAGGAGGATGTATCGGTTGAATTTTTGGATGGACAGAAAGATTCTGTCTTGGATCTTTTTCTCATAGAGGAAGATTATTTTCAAGTGGTTCCCTCAATATCAGAAGGTCTCTTCCTGGAGGAGGATTTTTATTTTGATGTTATGGATGTTATTCTGGAGGATTTTGCAGATTCTAAGCAAGATTCCTATAGGGAAGAGGAAACTTGTGATGTTTTGGATGTCACTGGTATGGAGGTTGATTTTAAAGATGTGGTGGAGGTTCCAGATGTTTCACAGGGTGGAGAATTTATGGATTCTGGTAATGTGAACTATGGTAGACTCAGTGAATGTAGGAGGATAGAAGATTTTTTTGGAGGTCGGATGTTGGGATATAAGAATTGGAAGAGGAGCTTAGGGGGTTCAGGCCCTAGGGGCAAACTTATTGGTTTAAACCTTGGGATTTCAAGAATCTGATTCCTCCAAAATGAGGATAAACTACTTAATTTGTTTTGGTTTTGCTTAATTTGGCCTCTATGTATTTGGTCAGGATTTTTTTTTGTTTTTTCCAATTCTTATCAGTCTCTCTGGTTCAAGTCTCTATATAAAAAAAGGGAGGCCGGGCTGCTTCAGGCGGCACCTCTGACGTCGGGTGGCCCACCTGTAATGAAAGAAAAAATCTTAGTATAATGAAGATGGAAGAAAAGAAAAATTCAAGTGAAGATGGGTATTTTATTTAAAAGAAAATGAAGATAAAAATGAAGATTATTGGTTTTATTTCACCTCCAGCATGAGGTTAAACTGCAAAATTTTATTTCTAAATTGGATTTTTTTGGCTTTAAAGAATTTTAATGGTTTTTTTATGGGAGATGATTTTTTTTGGAAAATCCTTTTTGTTAGAAGGTACCCAGGGGGGGGGCTTCTAGATTTTATTTTGGCAAGTGTGGGGGTGACTGATGGGCTGGCTTCTCTATCAACAGTTACCCCAGATTGTTTGTTTCCAACCCCTTCTCTTAATTTTGTTGAATTCTAGTATTGGTTTTTTTCTTTAACAGGTTTTTAGTCCACCATGACTTTTAACTGGAAATTCTTTTGGTATTCAAGTGCTGGACCCCTCATGTTTATTGGTTTTGTTTAATTTTGTTGGATGTTGTGTTTTTGTTAGAATGTACCCAGGGGGGGCTTCTAGATTTTATTTTGGCAAGTGTGGGGGTAACTGATGAGCTGGCTGCTATGTAGAACAGTTACCCCAGAGTGTCTGTTTCAAGCCTTTGGTTTTTTTCTAGTTGAATTCTAGTGTTGTTTTTTTTGTGATTCAGGTTTTTAGTCCTCTATGACTTTAAACTGGATTGACTTGGATGTCTTTTGGTGCTTTTGGATTGGTGGTGGATCACTGGTGGTCTCCCATCATTTTTACTTATTGGAGGGAGCCCACCCAGTGATCTCTTCTGTGGACCTGGAGCTGGCTTTGCTATTTGGTTCTAGGGTGTTGGATGTGAAAGTGGTGGATTCAAGATTATTTTTTTTTCTCTTTTTTTTCTTTTAATTTTTTTATGGAGGCTATGTTTGCTCAAAGGCTCAAGATAGGGCTCTGGCAATGTTTTTGGTAGAAGAGGAGGAGTGAAAATAAAAAAATAAAATTTTTTTAGGTGTGACCACATCAAGGTGCACTTGGATGTGGGTAAGGTATCAGGGGATCAGCTCATCAATTGGCTGGGGGATACCATTTTTTTTTGTTTTATTTGTTAAAGGAGGTTAAATGTTTTGGCTTTGATGGTTTTTGGTTTGGGGATTTATGGGATATATCTTCAAGATTTTTTTTTGGAAAGTCCTTCAAGATTTTAAAATGATCTTTTAATTATGGGCTCAAGATTTTTTGATGTCTGTTAAAGATTTATTCAAGAATTTAATTTTACTACTGTGGATCTAGTAGTCCTCCAAGACTTTAAACTGAGGATTGTTGATGGTGTAGTCCCCCAAGACTATAAACTGAGGAATGGGAGGCAGTGTGAGATGGAAGTTTAAAGGCAGAAGGATCCAAGGGGGAACTTCTGAATTTTGTAAAGGCAAGTTTGGGGGTGACTGATGGGCTGGCAGCACTATTTACAGTTACCCCAGAAAGTTAGTTACATCTCTAAATATTTTTCTGGTTGATCTCTGGTTCTGGGTTCTGTGATTCAGGTTTTTTCAGTCCCCCAAGACTATAAACTGAGGATTTTTGGAGTCCCCCAAGACTATAAACTGAGGGCTGTTAGTCCCCCAAGACTTTAAACTGAGGGCTGTTAGTCCCCCAAGACTTTAAACTGAGGGCTTTTAGTCCCCCAAGACTTTAAACTGAGGGTTGTGAGTCCCCCAAGACTATAAAATGAGGAAATATTTATGCTGGTAGAAGGTTATAGTCAGGAAGACTTGTCAACTGTATATCACTTTTCATTGTTGGAAGATGGTACAGCCAGATTTGGAATTCAGGAACAGAAGAAAGAGATTCTTTTCACAGAGATAGTTTTAATTTAAAGGCATGGTGCAAGAGAAGTTTTAAAGAAGAAGCTTGGATTGCTGGTTCAGAAGTTCACTTAGGATGGAATAGGATCTGGTGGAAGAGAGAAATAGGCTGTTTGTAAAGATTCTGGAGAGGTGTTCAAGCATGGCTGTTGGAGAAGGAAGAGTGGGGACATTCTTGATCGGAGGGAGGATGTGGTGATCCAAACCTGGGTAGGCCTTTGGAGTGCATATTTTGGGGTATTTGGTATGTAGGGAGTTATTGGGGTTATGGTGTTATTAGTGGTTTTTTTCATCTTTAGGTGATATTTAGTAGTGTTTATTGAGGCTTAAGCTAGGGTCACTTTTTATGTCTCAGCTTAATTTCCTTTCTTTTCTCTTCATTTTGGTATCCCTTATGGGTGGTTACCTTGCTTTATAGGGTAATTATGGTGTTGTTATTGGTATTTATTGGTTGTTTATTGCTTAGTGGTTCTTATGTAGGCTTAAGCTAGGGTAACTTATTATGTCTCAGCTTATTATCCTTCATTTTCTTTCCATTTTGAATGTCTTATGTGTGTTTATCTTGTTTATTAGTGAAGTTATGGGTTTTTATTGATTGTATGGGTGTTTTAGGGCCTAGAAGCAGCCCGCCCGCTCCTAAGCAGAGCCGCCTCCAAGTGTCCTACCTGCCTGGGCGCTGGGGAGGCCTTAAAATGAACTTTTATGCATGAAAAAGGCTGGGAAGGCTGGATTTTGGGTGGGGAATTGGTCAGGGTGGTCTGTGCACTGGCAGTATGATGCATGTGTGGGAAGATTTTTAGAGAATCATCTTATCTCTTTACTCATCGCCTCTCTGTTCCTCACTGTCTCATTGGCTTGTGTTTTGTTGGAATATATTACTGTTCATTTCAACTCTTTCTGGTAGTCTGTCTGGGACTATTATCTTCACTTTTAAAGGGGTCAAGTGTGTTTAATTAGAGGGTCTAGCAAACAGATCTCCAATTTGCTGAGACAGGTAAATCTCACTTGTTTTTCTAAAGGGAAAGGGGATTTTCTCTCTGGTTTTTCTCCAACTCCCTTGGTCAAGGCCTATAGCTAGCACTATAGGATTGTCTACACCACCACAAAAAATCAAGTGGCACCTGCAAGAAGGTGCCTATCTCTATATTCAGTTTTGATTTAAGAAGAAATTTCATTTGATGTTGCACAAGCTAGTGTGCTCTTTTTCAGTATGCAGTCTTTCCAGAAGAATTAAAGCTGGGCTAAAATTGAGTTAATTCAAAGATAGGGATTGGCACCCACTATCAGGTGCCCATGTTTTTTTTTCTGGTGCAAAACAGCCAAAGACCACCTAAAAATCACTGGTAAATGCTCAGAAAGCTTTAAAAAATTGTTTTAGGTAAAAAAAAGACCAAAAATTTCCCAAAAACTCCTAAAGCCAAATGAAAAACTCTTGGAAAAAATTTCTGAATGGTTTCCAATTTTTTCTGAAGTGATTACACAAAAAAAAGCCAAAAATGACCAAAAAAGCACCAAAAAGTCAGTAAATCAAGAATAAAAAAAATGGAGAGCCAAGAAAAAAGGTAAAAAAAGGAAAAAAGAACAGATAAATCAGTTATTAAAACAAAAAATGATAAAAAAAGAACAAAAAAAAGACACATTTAAAGGAAATTCAAATCAGCAATTAAATTAAAAAAGATGAGAAAGTTATCTACATTAAGAGCTGTGAAGTGAGAAGTATCAGAAACAAAAATAAGTGATGGAAGTGAGAGATGAAGAGAAGAGAAGATATCTTAGTGAGACTGAATCTTAGAAATGTTATGTGATTGCAATTTTTATGCAATTTAAAGTCTGGGAGCTGAACCAAAGCAAATGAAACTAGGAAACTGGGGAATTTAATTTCACAAAATTGTAAATTAGTTATACTAGGACTAAAAAATGAGAAAGGGTAAATGGTAGTGTTTTAGTATTCATAGAAATGGTTTGAGATGATTTAATACTAGATTCTATTGGTGGGGGTAGTTCAGAATTGGAATCAATATCATATTCAAGCATTAGATCAGGAGCTAAAGCTGTAGCAGTGATCTCAAGTTGATGGCATACTTAAAATGGCATGTTATGTTAGTTAAAAGTGATGAAGATTAAGGGTAAGTGTATGATTAAGGTATTGATTAAGTGCTGCTAAGCCACATACCTTATTTTTATGAATAAGCCCATAAAGATTAGATGAAAAAAATTTAGGTGTTGGTGCTTTGGTACCTAGTGTTGGTGTCTTTGAACCTAGTGCTGAATAATCATGATGAGGAAGGGAAGTGTTTTGATGACTTTTTTGACCCAAAAAAAGATGTGTTTAGGGACAAATACACCTGTCCAGGGCAGGTGTATTTAATTTTTTGATGGTAGGTTTGCTACCTTTTTTGTGGTGTGTTTATGTGACGTATATGGTAAGGTTTGAGACCCCCTAATGTATTTCCACATTTGACTAGTTTAAAACCCCCCTAATTTAAGTGCTCGTTTCAAGCCAAACCAGTCATACCATATTTATATACCTTTATTTTTTGAAACAATAGGCTATTTTATAAATAATGAAACCAAATTTTCTTGTGAAAAAGCAGTGGTTTGAATAAAAACCAAATGTCATTCAAGTTTTGAAATACACCAGTGTTGGTGCCATTGGGCTTTACAAGTAGAAAATTACTTAAGAGTTGAGTTGAAATAAAAATTTTCCTGATTTGATAAATTAGACACCCCCTAACATAATAGGGGGTCTCAAACATTACCATATATGCCACATAAAAACACTACAAAAAAAGTACCAAACCTGCCATTATAAAATGAGATACACCTTCTTTGGAAAGATGTATTTCAAAAGTGTGCTTTCTCTTTGGACAAAAAAGTCATTAAACACTTGCCTCTTTAATCATGATTAGTCAGCACAAGATACAAAGATGCCAACAATAGGTATAAAAACACCATCATTATAGTTTTTTCACCTACTCATTAAGGGCTTATTCATATGTGTGAAATGTGTAAATTTACAGCACTCAAGAAATCCCTTTGACATACACTTTCCCTTAATCTTCATCACCATTCACTTTTTTTCAATGAATTTCCCCAGTTTTCCAGTCTCATTTGTAGTGTTTCAGTTCCCAGGCTTGAAATCATATAACATCCTTATGATTCTCTCTCACTGTCAAGGTATACTTTTAGTCTAGAAGATTTGGTACGTAGTTCTACGAGGATTTAAAAGGTTTAAATGGGTTCTCAACAAATTTGTACGTATTTCTTAATTCAAAGATAAATTTTTTACTCAATAAAAGAGGTAGGATTAAAATATTAATATAAATTATAAATTAGAATTACGCTATTGTAAATACTAATGATATAGAATATAAGAATAAGTATTTATTTGGTTATTGTTGTAATAAAATGATTTGGTAAGATAGAATGATCAAAAGACAACAAAAAGAGAGGCCTTTTATAGGCAAAGGAGAGACAAAGCACGGAAATCAAATTCTACAAACAGTAGGAAAAGAGAGAGAAAAAGAACATTCCAGAAAGAGTATTTCAAATAATAAAGTTATTCCAAAAAGAAGGCGTCAAAAAGATGTATTTACAGAGTATGTCAGAAATACATCAATATTTTTAATATTTACTGTAAATGTCAATCCCAAATAAGAAATTTGATTTGTTTGTATATATTTAATATTATTTGAATATTTAAATCCTATTTTATCTTTGTATTTTATTTTCTTTAAATATAAAGTTTTAATTTTCCCAACCTGTCAATTGAGCACGGTGTTAGAGAAAAATATAAGGGACAAAATTATAATTTTAATTTTACTTATTTATTTAATTAATTAATTTAATTTTTACATTCTGTAACTAGTTAATTTATAACTAATTTTAATGTAACTAAATGATAATTAAATAATAATTAAAGATGATAAGGTGCGGCTTCATCCAGTAAATAATTACTTATTTCACTGGGTAAGTCTAGTAGCCTGGCTGACACTCCCTCACTCTAAAAAAAAATAATAAAAAAAAATGCTATGATTTTTTCTTCTTATACTTCTTTAGTAGAGTAGGAAGATTAGATATCTCTTTCCCAGGTATCCAAGAATCATATTCAGATGATTTATTCTTGAATCTCAATAAGTATTCTGTACCTTTCTCAGCAGTGACTATTCTGTCATTTAATATTTTTTCAATTTCTGCTGTCTCAGTGATTTCATTTGGGGTTTTCTTTGGTCTACCCCTCCTTTTTGGAAATAAATCACTATTGGATGTGTAAGGTTTCAAAAGAGATATTGGAAAAACAGGATGTTTTCTGTCATATGGGGAATACAGAATAACTTCAACTGCATTATCTCCAATCATTCTTCTGACAACAAAAGGACCAACAAATGGATCTTTTAATTTGTTATTACCTTGTAAGTTGAAGTGGACTGTAGAAATCAACACTTCATCACCCTTTTTAAAAGTGTATTCTTTATGGGATTTGTCCCATCTTTTCTTCTCATATTCAAATGATTTTTCAATACATTTTTGAGCATGATTTCTACATAGTTGTTGCATTTGAAGAAAAGATTTTACACCAGGATGTATATCCAATTTAGGTATTTTGTTATTGAGAATTTGGGCAGGAGTATTAGGAACATATCCAAGCCAGAGCTCAAAAGGCTTTCTTTGAGTAACAGAATGAACAGTGCTATTATAAGCAAATTCTAACCCAGGAAGTAAGGTAACCCAATCATGAGTGAATCTGTAATTATCTTTATACTCAAGGCCAAAGGCACAATATCTTCTTATCATGTCCTCTAAAGTCTGAATCATTCTTTCAGCTAAACCATCAGTCTGAGGGTGATGGGCAGTAGAAAGTTTCAGATCACAACCACAAACATCCATCAGAGACATCCAAAATTCAGAAGTAAATTTAGGGTCTCTGTCAGAGATTATGGCTTTAGGAAAACCAGCAGTATTAAACATATGAGACCACCATAAGAAAGCTAATTCTTTAGTGGAAACATCCTTGTGGGTAGGGATAAATTTACACATTTTTGTGAATCTGTCCACAATAACCCAACAAGAGTTATAACTGTCTTTACCAGCAATAGGTAATCCTGTTACAAAATCCATGTTTATTATTTGCCATGGGGCATCAGGAGGTTCAATATGTTGCATTAATCCTGCTCTTTTACCAGTTAATCTTTTTGATTTTTGGCATGAATCACAGGATTCAGCATATAATTTTGTGTCTTCAGACATATTAGCCCACCAAGCAGTGTTCTTAATTCTGATCATTGTTTTGTCAAGATCAAAATGTCCAGCTAATATGTCATCATGACAAATTTTCAAGATGATTTCTTTCATAGAAGGAGGAATAACAATAACATTACTCAACTTTCTTCTATAATATAGATATCCTTCATCAATTGAAAATTTTCCTTTTTCCAAACCTTTTTGGTACTTTGGTGGAAGGGTTTTAATTAATGCTTGTATTGAAGCATTCTTTGGATCATTTAATATGGTGCATAACTTTTTCAAGTCAGTGTCCTTATCATATGATTCCAGAATAAGCTGTAATAGCTCTTCCTCCATATCAACCACATATATCCCATGGATATGGATAATTTCATCCTCAGGATCATATGCAGGATTTGAGTCATCATTTGGTAAGGGTAACCTTGATAACATATCCGCATTTGAGTGACCAATACCAGCTCTGTGAATAATTGTCATTCTCCCTCTGTACTCTTGAACAGCCAGCTGCCATCTAAACATATGTCTATTAGGTGTTTTCAAGTTTAAAAGGGATTTAACTGCACTGCAGTCAGTGACAAGTTCAAATTTCTGGTCATCTAGGTAATAATGAAGCTTTTCTAGAGCCCATACTACAGCTAAACACTCTAATTGAGTAGCACCATATTTCAATTCACTATTTCTCAAGGTTCTTGAAATATAACAAATTACTACTTCTGAAACTTTATCATTTATCACTTGTTTTTGATGGAGGGAAGCACCAAGACCAATGAAACTGGCATCAGTGTACAAAACAAATGGTTGATCAAAGTCAGGTAAAGCAAGAATTGGTGCTGACATCAAATAGTGTTTCATAGTGTCAAAGGCTCTTTGTCTTTCACTATTCCAGACAAAAGCAACATCCTTTCTAGTTAATTGGGTAAGGGGTAAAGCTATGACTTGGTAATTTTTAATATACTGTCTATAGTATCCACACATTCCCAAAAAACTTTGGAGCTCTCTTACTGTTGTAGGAGCTTTCACCTGTTGTATGGCTGCCACTTTGTTCTGGTCAACACATATCTGTAAGCCTGAAACAACATGGCCAAGAACTTTTAAAGAATGGAAACCAAATTTACATTTCTTCAAAGCAAGTGTCATATTTATTTCGTCCATTTTCTGGAATACTTTACACAGGTGTTTAAGATGGTCCTCAAATGTTTTTGAGAATATAATGATATCATCAATATAAACCATCAGCCAACCTTCAATGATCTCTTGATGGAATGTGTTATCCATTACTTTTTGGAAAACAGAAGGGGCATTTTTAGGGCCAAATGGCATCCTAATATACTTATAAATACCCATATGAGTGGCAATCATCAGAAAGTTCTGAGAGTTTTTCTCAACAGGTACCTGGTGATATCCCTTATTACCATCCAAACAGCTGATATATTTAGCACCCTGTAAAGTAGCATGTATAGAGCTGATTCTAGGTAAAGGATAGATATCATCAACAGTATAAGTATTTAGTGCTCTATAATCACCACATAACCTGGCTTTATCTTTCTCATAAGAAATTAGGACAGGTGAGATAACACAATATTTAGGTGTTTCAACTACCTTTTCAATAATATTCATTTTTAAAAGGGTAGAGATATTATCTTCAATATCTTTTCTCTTTGTGGGAGAAGCAGGATAAGGCTTCTTCTTTAAACTAGGTGGTATATCAGTTAATGGGCAAGACAATGAAAGTTTCATTTCCTCTTTAACTAATCCCAGTTCATGTGACCCATGAGCAAAGGCCATAGGAAAAGATTTTATCAAGTTAATGATGGAATCTTTATCCTCACCAGAAAGTTGTTCTCCAAAAGAGGCATTGTCAATTTCAGACATAAGGGCATGCATTTCCTTTGTAGATCTTCCTTTATATTGAACCACAGAATTACATGTGTTCAATTCTGGTTTTAATAATTTTTTAGGGGAGGAAATTTTAAATTTTCTCTTCCCATTCAACCCCATTGTGAAACATTGGTTTGAAGGATCCAATTTTATGCCATACTTGGTTAAAATATCATTCCCTACAATAAACCAATTGCTCAAGTTATCATTTTTCATGACAACAAAATCACAAATAGCTCTTACAAAACCATGGTTATATTTAAAAAACACTGTGGCTTTGTATTTACCAATGGGGGACAAAACAGAGCCATACCCTCTCCAATTTTCAGAAATGATAGGCAACAGTTTAGATTTATAGTCTTGATCTACTGAGGCAAGTGCTCTTTCAGATACCACACTTCCTCCAGCTCCAGAATCCAGAACAACTTCAATGCTGGTTCCATTAATCAAGACTGGTGCCTTAAGAGGGGCAATAACAATTGAGTTATCCTCAATGTTCTTTATGATCTCAGCATCCTCAACTGTAGATAAATCATTATTATCAATTTCAATAGTATTTAAATAATGAATATCTTCTTCCAGCATCAAGATTTCTTGTTGAGATTCATATGAAATATTGCTGGCACAATCACTTGATGTATCATCCAGTGCCACTGTGTCATAAGCATGCTCCTCTGTTTGTTCCACAAGATTTATCTTCTTGTCACAAACATGGCCTTTCTGCCAAGGCTTGTTGCACTTGAAGCAAGTGTTTGTTGCATACTTCTTTGGTGCAACAGGGGCAGAAGGTTTACCAACCTTTTCCAGAGGTTTTTGTTGGTAAGTGGAGGGTTTCTCCAAAGGGGTCCTAGGAATGAATCTTCTTGAATCATACTTATTGTTTAGAAGTATCTCATTGCAAGTATTAATGAAAGAAGAGGGTTCTTTGGAGAACTCAGTCCTAGCCACAATCAAGTCTCTCAGAGACATTGGTAATTTATAGAGGATCCTGTCCTTCCATAAAGCAAACTCCATATTTGGGTCCATTGCCCTTAAGATTTTTACAAGTTTCATTAAAAACTCAATAGGTTTATCAGTAGAAGAGCTATATCTGGTTTCCTCATACTGCCTTTGTTGAGCCATTCTGAACTTGGAGCCACCAAATTGTGCTTTAATTAATTTCTTCCAATCCTCCCATGAATAGTCATTCCCATCCAGGAGAACAGATTCATACCACATCAGGGCAACATTAGTGAACAAAGAAATTAATTTGGACACAATTTCCTCATCTGGGAGTTTGTAAGAATTTTTTAAATTATCAATTCTGCAAATAAATTGTTGCCAATCAGAGGAAGAATCACCATCAAATGTTGGGTACTGGTCAAGTTTTGGCCAATTCTTTTGATTTGAAGGAGTCTCCTTAGTACTAGCTTGTTTCTGAGTAAGAAGCAGCTGTAATTTCTCTAATTGTGCTGAAATCTCATTGTTTAATCCTTCTGTTGCAGATCCTGGTGCATCATCAGTTTTTGATGGAAACTCAGTGTTATCAACAGGTATTTCTGGATCAATTTTTATTTTAGATGAACTAGCCACAGGTACTGGTTGAGAATCCTGCACTATATGTTCCTTCACAGAATTGTCAGAATATTTTTGGTCATTTAACAATGAGTTCAGTGTTTCTTCAATGGTTGTTAGTCTTGTTTTCATTCTTGGAAGACTAGATAAACTTTCATTGACAGTTGCAAAAGATAATTGATTTTTATGTTGAAAAGATGACAACTGGTCACTCAATCTTTTCAGATTTATCTTATCTATCTCTACCTCCTGGCAACAGGCAGATACAGTATCTTTTAGTTTAGACAAATCATTTTTTATATTTTGCCATAAAGCAATTTTCTTTTCATGGGTTGCTTTGTAATGAGACAATTCATCAGAGACTCTCTGTGCTTCACTTTTTAATGCTTGATAACCCTGATCAGTTAACAAACTATTATATCTCTGAGTCAATTGCATATTGTTCATTATATGATTTTGCTTGGCAATAATATCTCTCAAGTGCTCATCATTAATTCTTGCTACATCTGGAGTGTTTCTCAATAAGGAAACTGAGTAACTTTCCAGACTCTCATAGAACTCAGGGTCAAGAGTTTCATCAATCACAGCCATATCAGGATTAATCATTGAGGTAGCAATTAAAAGTAATGGATTGGATACATGAGATAACTGTCTACTATTCCCAGCCTCTATAGGTCTCAAGGTTTCATCTTGCCTTCCAGATTTACCTGAAGGAACAGAGTCAGCCACAAGAAAAGGCACTTGAGAATCAATAGAGGGACGTACCAGGGTTTGCTGGGTATCACCATATTGGGCTTCCTTCTTCTTTTGCCTCCTTGATAAGGGTGGGGAGGAGTGGGGTTTGCCTGGGTGGGCCTTGATGGACCTACCTGAGGTAATTGATGCTGATTTTGAGCTAAGTAGTCCCACTGTGTGTTGAGCCAGTCCCACTGCCACTTGGACACTTCTACCATCTCTTGGGATTGGGGAGCCAATTGTTGTTGATCCCTGGGAGGAAGAGGTTTCCTTTTCTCTTGGAGAGAAGTATTTTTTTCTTTTCTCCCATTCTTCCAAGGCATCTACCCTTACCTTTAGTTTTAAGCTGTCTGTCTTTAACTCCTTTATGTGGGTTGACAGATTCTTTATCTGCTGGGACAACGGCATCTTTTTTATTTTGAAGCCTCTTGGAAGCTCTTCTGGTGGGTTTGTCCTGGGTTTCTGATCCTGAGTATTGTCCACTAGGATTTCTACTTCTTCCATTTCCACATCCTGTTTGGGGCAAGGATTTATTAGTTTGAGAAATTCTTCTTGTTAAAGGAGAACTTACAGAAGTAGGCTCATCATAATCAATTAAGTCTAGTTCTTCTTCACGTGCAGTAAAGCCACTTTGATCAGTCATTTTAAAATTCTACTGAAATGAAGGAAAAGAGACAAAATTAATTAGTCTTTTATTTTTAATTTTTATTTAACAGAAATAAAATAAAAATAAATCAAAAAAAATCTTTTTAGGATAAAAATCAACTTAAATAAAATTAATAAAAAAAATTTAAAACCAGGATAATGCAATCAACTGTAGAAATAAATTAGAATATCTATTAATTTTTATTTTCAGGATTTAAATCAACTAATTTATTACCAGGATTTATTTTCAACTGAAATAATCAAATATGAATCTTTATTAATAAAAATTATTTTAACTGATTAATTAACTACCAGGACTTAATGTCAACTGAAGTAATTTAAATATGAATTTTATTACTTAAAAAGATTTATTGGATTACCAGGACTCAAAGTCAACTGAAGTAATGAAATGTTAATTATTTATTAAAAAAAAAATATAATTGTCAGGAAAATTTGTCAACTGGAACAATTAATTAATCAGGACAAATGTCAACTGAAAAATTATAATAATTATTTTATTTAATAAAATATATTATTTTCAGGACAGTTTGTCAACTGGAACAATTAAAATTCAAATTAATCAGGACAATTGTCAACTGAAAAATGATAATAATTAATATTAATATATAATTATTTTATTACCTCTGGGACTAAGAACAGTTATTGCTCTATTATGGTCAATCCAGGAAAAATAAAAAAAAAATATAATAATAAAATTAAATTCCAATTACCAGACACCTCCCCCTGCAAAATGAGCAAATTAATGCCACTTACAGAGTGCTGAGTAAAAGGAAATACGTAGCAAATGAAGAGTGAAGAGTAACCCACAAATAGTAATCACAATAATTACCACGATATATTTGATCTTTAGTCAGTATATGAACTTAAGTTTTGGAGTGCGGTTCGATTCCCGTTCGCAGCAAAAACTTTTATCACGTGACGTATGACGTTCGTCGTTTTCTTGCCTCCACTCGTCCTTTACAGGTGCTTCTACGCCGATGGTCCTCTCGATTACGCCTCAAGTAACGTTGCGCCGTCAATATTTCGGAAAGGTTCCCAATTGTCACCGCACAATACGGGGGGTGGACTTGTTAGCAAGTCCGCAACCTTGGACTCAAATTCACCACAGATTGAACACACATTGAGCTATTGATAAAGGAACCATACAATCAGGGATGAACACCACTCAGCAGAACAGTTTTAGGTGGGTCTTCAAGTAGAGTTCAGTATGAGTATATTATGAGTTCAGTCTGAGTTCCATCTGAGTTCTGTCTGAGTTCAGATTGGGGACTTGCTAGCAAGTCCACCCCCTATATTGCGTAGTGTGTCAAGGTATACTTTTAGTCTAGAAGATTTGGTACGTAGTTCTACGAGGATTTAAAAGGTTTAAATGGGTTCTCAACAAATTTGTACGTATTTCTTAATTCAAAGATAAATTTTTTACTCAATAAAAGAGGTAGGATTAAAATATTAATATAAATTATAAATTAGAATTACGCTATTGTAAATACTAATGATATAGAATATAAGAATAAGTATTTATTTGGTTATTGTTGTAATAAAATGATTTGGTAAGATAGAATGATCAAAAGACAACAAAAAGAGAGGCCTTTTATAGGCAAAGGAGAGACAAAGCACGGAAATCAAATTCTACAAACAGTAGGAAAAGAGAGAGAAAAAGAACATTCCAGAAAGAGTATTTCAAATAATAAAGTTATTCCAAAAAGAAGGCGTCAAAAAGATGTATTTACAGAGTATGTCAGAAATACATCAATATTTTTAATATTTACTGTAAATGTCAATCCCAAATAAGAAATTTGATTTGTTTGTATATATTTAATATTATTTGAATATTTAAATCTTATTTTATCTTTGTATTTTATTTTCTTTAAATATAAAGTTTTAATTTTCCCAACCTGTCAATTGAGCACGGTGTTAGAGAAAAATATAAGGGACAAAATTATAATTTTAATTTTACTTATTTATTTAATTAATTTAATTTAATTTTTACATTCTGTAACTAGTTAATTTATAACTAATTTTAATGTAACTAAATGATAATTAAATAATAATTAAAGATGATAAGGTGCAGCTTCATCCAGCAAATAATTACTTATTTCACTGGGTAAGTCTAGTAGCCTGGCTGACACTCACTATGACATCTTATCTTCTCTTTGTCTCTCATTTTCTTCACTCATTTTTGGTTTTGATACATCTCACTCCACAGCTCTCAAGGTAAGTCATTTTCAAATTTTGTTTATTTAATTGCTGATTGAAATGTATTTTGTTTGTCTCTTTTTTTTAGTTCTTTTTCTAATCATCTGTTATGATTTGATTTCTGATTGAACTGTTCTTTTGTTTCCTTTTTTCCTTTTTTCCTTTTTTCCTTTTTTCCTTTTTTCCTTTTTTCATTTGTTCATTTTTTCATTTTTTTCATTTTTCTTTCCTTTTTCTTCTTGGTCCTCCATCATTTTTATCCTTGTTTTATTGATTTTTTGGTCCCTTTTTTTTGGTCATTTATAGGCTTTTTTCTCTTTTTTTGGCCTTTTCTTTTCTTTTTTTTTTGCTGAAATTCTTTAGAATCATGGGAAAAATTTTTCAGGTGTATTTAGTTGTTATTGGACACTTTTTGACCTTTTTTTGTGGTACTTGTCAACAATTTTTGTGGTAAATTTTTTCAACTTTTGTGGAAGTTTTAGGATTTATTTTAAACAATTTTTGGAAAGTTTTTGGAAAAATTTCTGAAAAATTTTTTAACACTTTAATGTGGAATTATTGGGGTGTAATTGAAAACTTTTGAGAATTTTTGGTGAGCCTATTCACCACTTTTTGGGACTCTTTCTTTTAATTGGTTTGGCCAAAGCCTTGTAAGTATGTTTTATTTAATTTTTATTATACTTTTCATTTATATATATCTTTTTTTTGCATTTTTCAGATAAAAATTACTGAAAATCTAGAGTAGGTAAACCAGATCTATAAGCTAAGAAAAGAAGATAATGAAAAAAAACCAGGTAAGTAACAAAAGTATGGGGTCTAATAGAGCATTTCAGGTTTTATTTTTATTTCATGAATTATTTTTTAATAATTCATATAAAATATTTTACTTACTTGTATTAATGGGATATTAAACTAGGTTTCATATGATTTTAATCATAGGGAAATTTATTTTCTCCATTAGGTTATATTATACGCTCATGTTTGATTTAATTGACTTTGGTAGCAGAAAATGTCCATTCAATTTTTTACATGAATTTTCATTAATATAAATTTGTTAACTATCTTATATGAGCTTTTTATATTTTAATTCATGAAATGAGCCTAAAATTTGGTAATCTAGAACACTAATTCAATAATACAAAGGGGAGGGTATTTCCAAATCTTTTTTGAAAAAAGATTTTTTTGACTGTGGAAAAATTTGGTGATTCCCACACCCTGCTATGGTGAATAATAAGGGAGGTAATTGCTAAATTATTTTTTGACATAAAATTTGTTTGAACTAGAGATAATTTGGTGATTGGCACCCCATAATATAGTAATTAGCAAGGTAGTTTATGGCCAAAATAAACTTTCATACTGGTTTTCCATAAATTCTTTTGGTCCACCTATGTCCAATCTCTCTAACAATCAAATTATATTTCAGGTTCTGATTATTAAGAATTATTTAAATAGATACCTCATCTAGTATTAAAGACTATTCTAGCAAGGTCTATCAGCTGGAAAGTAATTTTTTGACATTTGGAATTTTTTCCTTCAGGCTCTAACTTCATGATTTCAATCTGAGCCTTCTACTTTTCTGAAAAAATTGTAACTTTTAAGAATATATGAAATAATTTAAAAAAATTATTTATAAATACATAAAAAAACCTTCTTTAAATTTTTAAAAATATTTCCATAAGAAGAAGAGACTGCCCTAGTGAGCCTGGATATAGCCAGGACTGAGTTAAATAAGCTTATAAAGTATTCCAGACACATGCATTAGGCATGTATACAATAATTAATTGTAGAAAATAGGGGGTATTAATGTTTACCAATCTACAATTAAATTAATTGCAGATAAAAATCATTATACCCCAATTATCTTCTGCAATTATTATTGCTTAAAATTGGGTTATTAGACCTTTTACGTGTCAATATTCACCTCTATCTGACATTTTTCTCCTCAATTTTTCATAACCACATCTTGGACAACTTTCTGGATGTGCCAGCCTCCCTACCTTGCTGCGCACTCCAATCCTGTCTAATCATTTCCATTCAAAGCCCCTCCCCATCTCATCTGTTTTTTTCTTCTCCTTTTCATCTTCAAATATCTTAACATGCCCTGTCATCATAGATCTTCTCAAAGGAAGCCTTCACCCAGTTGCTCTTCAAATACCATTACTCCCTCTTTCCCCCGCTCAGCTGAGAAATCAAAGACTTTTCAAATAAAAAAAGATGATTGTCTCATACTTATCATCTGGCTAGAAATAAAAACTAATTATGATTCTTGTTTTGGTACTGAGAATGCAACTAAAGTAGGATGGCCCCCTGCATCAAAAGTCAATGGCTATCTTATAATGGCCAATGAATTATGAAATAAGACAAAGGGAAGGAATGATCTTTTGCCTAAACAGATGTCTGAACGTTTTTAGCATTAAAGAGCCAAATACAAGAAGGCAAAGACTTTTTCATTTTCTACTGGTTTTGGTATTACCAACATTGATATTAGTAAGGGCATAAAATACACAGATGATAAACTTGATTTGTTATTTCCATACTTTAAAGAGATGGATGCTATTTTTGGAGATCATGCTGATGTTAATCCTGCCAATATATTAGATGGTGAAGATGCTATCTCCAAACATGATGCCAAAAGAAATCTTTTCCCATCTTATTCCGCCACTCAAGCCTCCCCTGTTCTTAATTCAACAAATCTATATATCTTTCTAATTGATCCTTAGGGTGATATAAACCAACTTGATCCCAATTCAGTAAGGTTTTATTTCTTGTATAGTTGTTTTATTTTTTTTATTTCTAAAAAGGCTGATGAAAAAATCCAGGATCCTCAAGCAAGTGAGTCTGAAGCTAGCATCAATGATGAAGAGGAAAATGTTACCTCCAAAAAAAAGGGAAGAACATCAACTACTTTGAATTTCAACAGTCATAGAATGAAAAACAGAGATAGTTTTTCCAAAACCCCTTTTTCTTCCATTGATGATTTTCTGGAGAAATGTGAATCTGGTAAGTGATAGCATACTTCTTAATAATTAAGTGAGCCTTTCTTTTCTTCTGTTAATATTCCTTTTCACTCTAGGTAAATTTGAAGTTGCAAGAGATACTCTCAACTTTCAAAAGATACAATATGAGCTCTCTTTATGAAGGGATGATAGGGCACAAGTCTTGGAGGAGAAAAAATTTGAGCTTTCTTTACAGAGAGATGGGAGGGTACAAGACTTGGAGGAGAAGAAAGTTGAGCTTTCTTTAAAGAGGGATGAGAGGGCACATGACTTGGAGGAGAATAAAATTAAGATAAATAGAGAGGAGAAGGCTCTTGAGTACAATTTCCTATTGAATCAAATGAAACTCAAGTATCAACTTGGAGAAGGTTCAAAAAAGAAAGATTTCTTGAGAGATTTTGTTAAAGCTAATAAATCTATTGAGTAAATTGAATGCTTAATGAAAATGTTTGATAACTAGTTTTTTTTATCTTTTTTACATAGTTTTCTTGATAGAATGCATTAAAAATAATAATCAATCCTTGGCACACAATCCTCACTGAAATTTGAAAGATTCACCATGGGAAATCTAGGGGTGAACTGCTAGTGATCCCCTCTCCTGAACTTTAGAGTGTCCCTAATTTTTTTTGACAATACCCTCCCCTTCTATTTACCATAACTGGGGGTGGGGATCACCATTTTTTTCTAAGTCAGAAAAAAATTCATGACAAAAAAAAAATGCCAATACCCTCCCCTGTGATTTATCAAAACAAGGGGTGGGGATCACCATTTTTTTTCTAAGTCAGAAAAATATTTATGACAAAAAAAAATGGCAATACCCTCCCCTGTGTTTTATTGAAGTAGGGGCATAGATTGCCAAAATTTATGTTCATTGCATAAATTAACATTAAAACAAGTCTTATAATATAAGATAATTAACAAACCTAAATTAATGACAATTCAAGTAAAAATGTGAGTGGAAATTGTCTGTGACAAAAGTCAATGAAATAAAACACAAATGTATACATGAACCTCATGAGAAAAACAAATTTCCTCATGATTACCATTATACAACACACAGCCTGAGGGCTCATTAATTTAGGTAAGTAGGGTATCATATATGACTTGTAAAACTTTAATTTGTGAAATAAAAATAAAAGTTGACAACCTATATTACACCCCATACTTTTTCTTTCTACCTAATGTTTTTTGTTTTACCTCACCTTTTTCTCTTAGCTTATCAATCCTATTGGTCAGCTCCCTATTGATTTGAAATGAAAATCAGAAATGTGTGAATTCTTCACAGGATTCTAAGCCAGGTGGTGCTTTAGTCATCTGGTGATTTTGAAGATTTGAATACCAAATTTCTGCAATTATTCCATTTCATGTTCCAAAGTCAATAATGAATTGATGGTCTTGAAAGTATAGACCATGGCCTTTTGTAGATGAGGAGGATGAGGGGATAGGAAGACCGGTTTTTGGATTAATGTATGAGAATATTCCAAATGTGAGTGAGTTGAGATTGTTTTTATCCATGTGAATTTTGTTATAAAAACCACCAAATTTTACCATGACATTAGAAGAAAATATATCATAAACAACAAGTTTTAGCCATTCTGCATCTGTCCAATTAGGGATTTTAAACTGTTTTTCCAATTCATGATTAGATTCAAAAGCATATTGACATAGATACTTTAATTGATGAGCTAAAAAATGGTTGAATGTTGAAAAGGAGTCCCATTTTTTTAAATCTTCTTTCATTTCTTGGGCAGTAAGATTTTGGAGTAAAGAATAAATACCTGTAGAAAGAATAACAAATTTTTTTATATTCATTCATCTATAAATAAGCTTACCAAGTGAAAAACCTTTGTCATATCCTGGTATCCAACCAATTACATACATGAAAACTCTAAGAATAATTTTTTTTGACAAAGGTTGACCAGCTAAGTCCATTTGATATAAAGTCAATATAAGATCTGAAAATTTTTGAAAAATTTCATTTGTATTTTCTACAAAAGAGTGAATCTCAAAAATAAATTGAGGTTTGAAAGAATTAGAAACAAAAGCAATTTTTTTTATTTCAAGTCTTATCTTCTTCATTGTTACTTGACTTTAATTTTTTATTGGTTATAGGCTCAGGAAAAAAAATTATATTTTCAGGAAGTTTTTTTGGATAATTTTTTTTTGCAAGAATCTAGTTTTGAAGTAACTGAAGCCAGTTCAACTGCTAATAAATTTGGAACAAAATTGTTTTTCTCTTATGTAATTTCTACTGTGACCAGGTTTTGAAAAAGATGTAATTGAAGAAAGTGAAGAAAGTGAAGATGAAGATATTGAGGTAATTGACAAAAGGGATCAGTTTGAGGAAGACATTTCTTAATTTTTAGATGAGTCTAGATTCTCAGTCATTTTTTTCTAAAAAGAAAATAAAAATATCAATCTAAAAGAAAAAATTAAACAAAATTGAATGAAACTTAACTAAAAAGCTCTCCTCAAACTACCTGAAAGAAACAGTCTCAAAAATTGCCAAAAAAGAGTCCCAAAAGTTCAACAAAAGAGCCCTAAATGTTTCCAAAAAAGAGTCCCAAAAGTGCCCAAAAAGTGTTCCAAAATTTTCAAAAAAAGTGTCCTGAAAGTCCCCTAATGCCTCCCTAAAAATTTCTAGAAAAGTGCCAAAAGGTTTCCAAAGTTCTTGATAAAAATGATAAAGAAAAATTATAATCAAAAAATTAAACCAAAAAAAAAAATTATTTTTACTCTGAGAAAAAAAAAATTTGTTCCAAAAACCAAAAAAATAAAACTCACAAAATTCAGTTTGTTTATTTAATCTTAAAGCATCTTCACCTAAAAGGACAGTTGATTCAAATAAACCTAACCCTAATTCTGACTTGACTTTTCAAATTTGCACAAAAACTTGAACAGTGATGATGAAAAGTCCAAAAAGAGGGAGATAAAATCCTAGATAATAATCAGATAAGAGTTTCAGAATCCTTATTCTCTAATTATGCAATATAAAGACATGAAATAAGATAAGTGAAATTTGGAAAAAAAAAAGCTCAAATTCAAACTTCAAAAACTCAGCAACCACTGAACCTAATTCAAAGCTGTTTGTGGGAAATGAGAGATAGGCTTGAGTGGAATCTCCAGTTAAAGGACATGTGATTTAAGTAAACCTAACCCTAATTTGTTACATAAAAAATGAAATAAAAATTTAAATTGGGAAAAAAAGGCTCAACTTTAACAGTCAATATCTCAGCAATCACTGAACCAAATTTCAAATCTGTTTGTGGAAAATGAAAGGTAGCCTTCAGGAAAATCTTCAGTAAAAAGGACATTAGATTTGAATAAACTTAACCCCAATTCCAAGTCTGATTTTCACAATTTTACAAAAACTTGAAAAGTGGTAATGGAGATGAGAACAAAAGGAGTTTAATAAGTTCACTTTATTCCAGATAAGAGTCATACATATATTTAAGTATGAACTTTTCATAAAAGGAATGAGATATCATATAGGCATGAAAAAATGAGAGGAAACTTGCATTGATTGAAAAGTAGGAAAAATAGAGTAAGAAAGATTGATGTTGGAATTGTGGGGAAATTGAATAGGGAGTAAGTGAAATGAATAAATAATGTGCAATGTATGTGTTTTAATGAAATAAAGCCAAAAAAAATTGAAATAGGTGAAAGGGGTGATAATGACCATGCCAAGGAGGGATGAAGAATAGGGTGATTGTCAGCCTAAATATCCTTAGGACTGAGTATTTCTTATGCTTAAAATAAGATAACCTTAACTAGATTAAGCTTATATCTTAAAAATAAGGTTAAAATAATAATATATATTATTTTATTATATATATATATTATTATTATTCTATTATATAATTTATAATAGTTTAAATAGCTTATCCATGGCCTAATAATACTTATTAAGGTGTTAATGGAGTCATAATATACTTATCTTAAGTGATATGAAGTAATTATTCACATACATAAGCTTATATGTATACATAAATCTCATATTCAGTGAAATATGCAGTATATTATGTATATTTAGGTATATAAGTGGGTTTTAGCCCCTTAATAGCCTATAACCTTTGTTTTTCTGCTTATTTTAGGTCATATGGACGAAATCAGTGGACTCACAACGCCTACAGAAGCATAGACACCTATATCAGGCGCATACACCCAGTTTGGACAACTAAAATTACTTCCTTGGATGGTTATTCACGGATTTATGGGTTGGAAAGATGTTTTTGGGTTAATGTGGATGCTTGGGGATGTTATTGGGGGCTTGGACATTTTATTTGTTTCCTTTATATGCTTTTAGTTTCATTAAATCTCTTTTTGATCATTTATTTTACCTGTTTCTTTATGGTATCCGCTTTTATCTGGGTTTTCTATTTATGGTATGACTCTGTGTTATTATTAATAGTGATGGAGGGTCCTTACTGGAGGTCTGGGTGTTGAAACTTCTTGAAGTGGACGCCATGGGGAGGTGATGGGCCCTCACAGTGCTGTAATTGCCGGGGATAGCAGTGACATCATCTGGATTGAAGGTCTGTGCACTCCAGTGGATTTGGGTATAAGTAAGGAGGGATTTTGACGGTTTATTATCATCATTCAATTACTACACTTCAAACAAACACTACAATACAATTATTAGCTTTCAGAAATATATTATAAAGCCCTTATAAATTGATATTATCTTTATAAAAGCTATAACTATATTTTATTCTTCTATTTTCCACCACTAGCACGCATTTAAATCCAAGTATTGTGAGTTTTATTTGAGTATAACTATTCTATTAGTCTTCCCCTGAGGTTTAATCACTAAATCATTTATTAATAAGTAGTAGGACCATAAAATAATACTATTATATCATACTTACATACTAGACTATACTGACAATTGGGGGTCTTTCCTTAAATTTTACTTATTATTTAGTATAAGCCTTGGGACGTGATTTTTACCTTAGTACAGCTCAAAATTAACCAAATATTTGGGTCTGCTGCATATTAGTGGGTCATCATAACTCATTGATTGCGGAAAAGAACCCTTATAATAATTGTACTAATTTTTTATCATAAAAATTAGATATTTACAGTAGTAACTGTACCCAATATAAACCCAATTTCACTTGGTATTTGGACACCAATATAACACCCAATTAAATTGGTATTTGGCTAAAGCTTGGTAAGCTAATTATTCACCCTTATAGAGGTCTAGTTAAACTTATTATTATATTTTTAACAGATTTTTTCGAATTTTTCTTATATTTTATTTAAATAAATAAAGATATAAATTAAGGGTAAGCTCCATTGCTTTTTTATTAGTAATATAATTGCTAATATTATTTGTCTACTAATTCCACAGAGTTTTTTTCTTTTGTAGACGTAAAATATTGTTATTCTGAACAATATGAGTGCTCCCCAGGATAGTGTAAGTGAACAGCCTGCTTATAATACCAGGTCTAAAGCTAACAAAAACTTTCCAGGACATCACCATGGAGGGACAACAGTACCCCCAGCCAGAAAACATGAGTATAGAGGAAAAGGACGCCCTCTTAAAAAAGATAACTATAAAAAAGACGTCTCCTCCTCTTCAGGATCAACTGTCCCACCTGGCCAAACAGGTTCTGAAGTTGGAGGAATCA
The DNA here is from genome assembly GCA_030280995.1 of Hemileia vastatrix. NCBI lineage: Eukaryota > Fungi > Basidiomycota > Pucciniomycetes > Pucciniales > Zaghouaniaceae > Hemileia > Hemileia vastatrix. Next base: position 18,368,024 of record JASXTE010000017.1, read on the forward strand.
AAATCTCTCATGTTCAAAGAAGTAGAGCAGTTGCAAAACAATTGCAAGGTAGGATTTCAGCAGATGAATCAGGCAATGGCAGAATTAAAGGGAGGCCAGGCCAGTCAATCAAATCAGCAACCCCCTACCCAAGGAGGGTTCACTCACTCCCAGGAGAAAATCCTGGTAGACAAATGGAAATGGGACTGGTTTCACCAACAGTGGACAAGCCACAGTTGCAACAGGGATCCACCCCCTCATCTGACTTCCTCAGCTCACCCTTACAAGGGAAAAAAGCGCCAAAAATCAGGACTGGAAACCATCCCTTGGTAAGTAACTTACCCTCTCAGATTAGACATAATACTGATAATTACAATATAGGTAATTCTATTGATGTTAAATCTGTACAAAAAATAGAGGAGGATTTAAGAAATTTAGGTTTTAGAGTAGATACACCTGACTTGTCTTTTGTCCATAATAACAGTACTATATACAATGATAATACAGTTAATCCTCAGTTTCAACCACCTACTAGTGAGATGAGAAGTTCACAGGAGAGTGAGAGAATTGAAAAAGGAGGACATGGAATATTTTAACAATAATCCAACTGTCCATAGAATTGTTTCAGCATTGTGGAATAGAATGACTGATTGTGAGGAACAGACAGTTAAGCTCACTAGTGATACAATTTCATCCTTGACATTGAACATTTCTCAATTAGCAACACGTAATAAAGAATTAGAGAAAGAACATTTGTCTCTAACTCTTAAATATGATTCATTGAGTAATAAATATAATGACCTTTCAAACAAATTTTGTGAGTTAGAAAAATTATATGAAACACATTTATTAAAAACTGAATCAAGAACAAAGTTATCTTTTGCACAGACAAATCAAAGTGTCTCTGAGCTGCTACAAAGATTAACTAAAGTTGAGATTGAAACTGCCAATCTACTGATGAACCAGGATAATCATAAGTATAATCAATATAATAATAATCCTTTCATTGGCAAAAGTGAATCTCATTCCTTCCCTGTACCACCACAATTAAAACCATCTGGTGGTAGTGTCAAATCTGAAAATGTAAGTCACAAATCCGTGCAGGAAGAAATACAAGACCATTTATCAAAAGTGAATGAGTTGTTGAATTTACCTAAGATTAGTGAGATAAAATCCAATCAGAAGAACTGGCCTAAAATAGATCAGTACCCAACTTATGATGGGGAAGCCAGCTCTGATTGGCAACATTTTATTCAAAGAATTGACAACTTGAAATTCTCATATAAGTTACCAGATGAAGAGATAACATCAAAATTAATTTCTTTATTTAAGGATGTTGCTTTATTATGGTTTGAAGCTGTCTTAAGTGAGGGTAGAGACTACTCTTGGGCTGAATGGAAACAACTTATTGAAAAACAATTTGGAGGTTCTAAATTCAGGCTTACTCAGCAGAGACTGTATGAGAAGACTAGGTATAATCCGTTGAATGGTGACAAACCTATGGTATTTTTAATGAATTTAAACAAAATATTAAAAGCCATTGAGCCTCATATGGATTTTAACTTATGGAAAGATAAGATAATATACAAATTACCTATATCTGTCAGAGACATTGTTGTAGCTAGAACATTAAATGTTACTGAATATTCTGACTTTATTAATATTTGCAATGAAATATTATTAAACCATAAGTATGAATCAAGGTATTCCACTTATAAGCAAAATGTTGAACCTGTAAAAACTCAGAATTCAAAAACACTTCAGGAGAAGCAGAAAAAACCTACTGCACCTGTAGTACCTAAAAAGTATGAAACAAATACTTGTTATAAGTGTAACAAACCTTGGGTCAAAGGTCACAAATGTGAGAAAAACATAAATATTGTTGAAAATCAACGTGAATCTGAAACTGAAACTGAAAAAAGTAAAGAATCAAGTGATTATGACAGCAATATCTCATATAGTGATGAAAATGAAGTCTGTATGTTGGAAGATGATTTGTCCATCTTTGAAAATCCAATATTAAATATGGACTCAAATGAATCTTTAATGAATTTTGAGGATGCTGAAATCATTAAGGATATACAAGCTGATAACTTTAGAATGACACCTATCACGGTTCCAGCTATCATTTCTGGTGAAAATGTTAATATAGTATTGGACACAGGAGCTGCTGGTTCAGTTGTTTCCACTAATACATTACAGAAAATTGATAGTGAATATAAGTTTAAGCTTGAACCACTTCAGAATAAAAATTGGAGAGGTTTTGGATCAGTACTACACCCCATTGGTAAATACAAAGCTGCTGTTTTCTTTAAACACCAACATGGTTATGTAAGGGTAACTTGTGACTTTGTAGTAATGGATAATACAAATTGTAGTAACTGTTTTATCATTGGAAATGATATTCTGACTAAATTTGGTGTAAAATTAGACCCTGCTAATAACAATTTTACAATTGGCATGAATGGTAAAAGGAAATTTAAAATAAATTCTTTTAACACTGTCTTACACATTGAGTCAGTAACAAATTCCCCGTCTAAAGGAAGAGAATCCAATGAGTTGGAACTTCTGGAAACAGAAATTTCAAAAGCATCATTTGGCACTCAGATAAGTGAAACTGAGAAAGATAATATTTTGGAATTAATTAAAGCTTTTCCAATGGCTTTTGCACATGGTACAAATGAACTTGGCCTTGTAAAAGAACATGAAATGAAAATTAGTTTAACCTGTGATATGGATAATATTCCTGCTAGTCTTAAAAAGAAACCATACCCTGCTTCACCAATGAAGAGGAAAGACATAGAGGATAATATTAAGATGTTATTAAAAATGAACATTCTTGAGAAGGTTGAAACTACACCAAAATATTGTGTAATATCACCAGTGCTGATTTCTTATGAACAAGATAAAGCAAGACTGTGCAGTGATTATAGAGCATTAAATACATTTACAGCAGATGATATTTATCCCTTGCCAAGGATTGCCTCTATACATGCTACCCTTAAAGGTGCTAAATATATAAGTTGCCTAGATGGAAATAAAGGGTACCATCAAATTCCTGTTGAAAAGAATTCACAGAACTTTTTGTTGATAACAACACACATGGGAATTTATAAGTATGTCAGAATGCCATTTGGACCAAAGAATGCTCCATCAGTATTTCAAAAGTTAATGGATATAACATTCCATAATGAAATGTTTGAGGGATGGTTAATGGTATACATTGATGACATCATAGTGTTCTCTAAAACTTTTGATGAACACTTAATCCATTTAAGGAAAGTATTTCAGAAAATGGATGAAATAAAAATGACCCTTGCATTGAAAAAATGTAAATTTGGGTTTGAATCTTTAAAAGTGCTTGGTCATATTGTATCTGGCTTACAAATATGTGTAGACCAAAATAAAGTGGCTGCAATAAAGAATATTGGCATTCCTCAAAATGTGAAGGATGTACAATCTTTTCTTGGAATGTGTGGTTATTATAGACAATATATAAAAAACTACCAATCAATTGCTGCACCACTGACCACACTGATAAAGAAATCAGAAGCTTTCATTTGGAATAATGAAAGACAACAAGCTTTTAATAAGTTGAAAGAATGTTTAATGACAGCTCCTATCTTGGGATTACCAGATTTCCAATTACCTTTTGTATTATATACAGATGCAAGTTTTATTGGACTGGGTGCTGCTTTGCATCAAAAACAACTTATTGAAGGTAAAATGTCAGAAGTAGTAATCTGCTATATTTCACGTACTCTGAGAAGTGGTGAATTGAAATATGGTGCTACTCAACTTGAATGTTTGGCGGTAGTATGGGCTCTTGAAAAGCTACATTATTACCTTGAAGACCAAAAATTTGAGTTAATAACTGACTGTAGTGCAGTTAAGTCACTCTTAAACATGAAAACTCCTAATAGACACATGTTTAGATGGCAATTAGCTGTACAAGAATACAGAGGACGGATGACTATTACACATAGAGCAGGAACCTTGCACTCTAATGTAGATCTGTTATCTAGAGTACCTCTGCCTAATAATGATGATAATCCTGCTTATGTTCCTGAGTCAGAGATTATTAACATTTATGGCATTTATATTGTAGATCTTGAGGATGAATTTATGCAATCAATTCTTGATAATTATAATTCAGATCCTGACTTAAGTAAATTAACTACAATATTAAATGATCCATCTAATGCTTCAATGAATGTTTTAATAAAAACATTACCAAATAAGTATAAAGAGGCATTAGAGAAAGGAAAATTTTCCATTGAGGATGGTTTTATATATTACAGGAAAAAATTAAGTAATGTAATTGTAATTCCCCCTTCAATGAAGGAGTTAATGTTAAGTATATGTCATGATGATATATTAGCAGGTCATTTTGACTACCATAAAACATTAACCAGAGTAAAAAACACAGCTTGGTGGATTAACATGTCTGAGGATGTTCAGAAATATGTTGAAACATGTGATTCTTGTCAAAAATCTAAAAGATTAACAGGAAAAAGAGCTGGTTTATTACAACAAATTGAGCAACCAAAAGCTCCATGGGAAATCATTAACATGGACTTTGTAACAGGTTTGCCAATAGCAGGGCATAAGAGTTATAACTCCTGCTGGGTAATTGTAGATAGATTTACAAAGATGTGTAAATTTATTCCTACCCACAAAGAGGTTTCTGCAAAGGACTTAGCTTTTTTATGGTGGACACAAATGTTAAATACAGCAGGTTTCCCCAAAGCAATAGTTTCTGACAGAGATCCTAAATTTACTTCTGAGTTCTGGACGTCACTTATGGATGTTTCAGGGTGTCAATTAAAACTTTCTACAGCACACCATCCACAAACTGATGGGCTAGCAGAAAGAATGATACAAACCTTAGAAGATATGATAAGAAGATACTGTGCTTTTGGTCTTAATTTTAAAGACAATGACAAATTCACGCATGATTGGGTAACCCTTATCCCAGGTTTAGAATTTGCATATAATAGTACAGTACATTCTGTCACTGGCAAAAAGCCATTTGAGTTATGGTTGGGTTATGTACCTAATACCCCTGCTAAAACTCTTAATAAGTTACCTAGATTGGATATTCATCCAGGTACTAAATCTTTTCTTCAGATGCAGGAATTATGCAGAAAACATGCTCAAGAATGTATAAATAAGGCTTTTGAGTATGAAAAGAAAAGATGGGATAAAGCCCATAAAGAACAAATGTTCAAAGAGGGTGATGAAGTCCTTATTTCAACGCTACATTTCAATTTAAATGGTAATGTTAAATTGAAGGATCCATTCATTGGACCATTTGTAGTTAAAAAGATGGTTGGTAATAATGCTGTTGAGGTTATTCTATATGCACCTTATGATAGAAAACATCCAGTATTTCCTATTTCTCTTATAAAACCATACCATTCTAATGATACTGCTCTCTTTCCAAGAAGATCAGGAAGGCATAAACAGCAACCTGAAGAAATAGTGGAAAAAGCAGAAATTGAAAAGATACTTAAAAAGAGACACCTTACTAAAGAAAAGGGAGTTGAGTATCTATTAAGATTTAAAAATAAATCAAGTGAATATGACCAGTGGATTCCAGAAAATGAAATCTCTGATCTTAAAAATCTCTTGAAAAAATTTAAATCTAAATAATACTGTTCATTCAGTATATGTATTATAAAAATTAATTTTTTTTATTATTTCATTCCTTAAGATTAATTAAAATGTCTTAACATTTTTTTATTGTTTTTTTTGGGGTGAGGGAGTGTCAGCCTAAATATCCTTAGGACTGAGTATTTCTTATGCTTAAAATAAGATAACCTTAACTAGATTAAGCTTATATCTTAAAAATAAGGTTAAAATAATAATATATATTATTTTATTATATATATATATTATTATTATTCTATTATATAATTTATAATAGTTTAAATAGCTTATCCATGGCCTAATAATACTTATTAAGGTGTTAATGGAGTCATAATATACTTATCTTAAGTGATATGAAGTAATTATTGACATACATAAGCTTATATGTATACATAAATCTCATATTCAGTGAAATATGCAGTATATTATGTATATTTAGGTATATAAGTGGGTTTTAGCCCCTTAATAGCCTATAACCTTTGTTTTTCTGCTTATTTTAGGTCATATGGACGAAATCAGTGGACTCACAACGCCTACAGAAGCATAGACACCTATATCAGGCGCATACACCCAGTTTGGACAACTAAAATTACTTCCTTGGATGGTTATTCACGGATTTATGGGTTGGAAAGATGTTTTTGGGTTAATGTGGATGCTTGGGGATGTTATTGGGGGCTTGGACATTTTATTTGTTTCCTTTATATGCTTTTAGTTTCATTAAATCTCTTTTTGATCATTTATTTTACCTGTTTCTTTATGGTATCCGCTTTTATCTGGGTTTTCTATTTATGGTATGACTCTGTGTTATTATTAATAGTGATGGAGGGTCCTTACTGGAGGTCTGGGTGTTGAAACTGCTTGAAGTGGACGCCATGGGGAGGTGATGGGCCCTCACAGTGCTGTAATTGCCGGGGATAGCAGTGACATCATCTGGATTGAAGGTCTGTGCACTCCAGTGGATTTGGGTATAAGTAAGGAGGGATTTTGACGGTTTATTATCATCATTCAATTACTACACTTCAAACAAACACTACAATACAATTATTAGCTTTCAGAAATATATTATAAAGCCCTTATAAATTGATATTATCTTTATAAAAGCTATAACTATATTTTATTCTTCTATTTTCCACCACTAGCACGCATTTAAATCCAAGTATTGTGAGTTTTATTTGAGTATAACTATTCTATTAGTCTTCCCCTGAGGTTTAATCACTAAATCATTTATTAATAAGTAGTAGGACCATAAAATAATACTATTATATCATACTTACATACTAGACTATACTGACAGTGATAGAGCTAAAAAAGAAAGTAAAGAGGGAGAGAAAAATATGGTTAATTTTACCATTGAAATCAAAAATAACCACTTACAAAAAAAATTTAGATACATAAAACAAAAAAAACAGAAAAAAAACAAAAAAAAATTATAATTAGTAATCAAAAAATCAAAAAAAAGAATAAAATGACTTACTTGGCATAATGACAGAGCATATACCAGTTAAATGAATGTCTTGTGATTCAATGGAGGGGAGAGCCAGTGCTGGTTCAGGATCCTCTTCTTCATAAAGATCATTCTTCTCATCTTTTAAATCAGCTAGTATATAGTAGAGTATAAGCAAGTCATTATGCAATGATTTTCAGTTTTTATTTTCATTTTTTTTAAATTGGATTCTGAGTTCCCAGAGACTAGAAATATTCCCTTTAAAATCCAAATAGCATTTTCAATAAGTACTTTTGATTGGGCAAGGTGATAATTAAAGGTGGCTTTGGGGTCATTTTCTAAGGTTGCACCATGGAAAGCAGGTATTATGTACTTTCCACTTGCATATTCTGAGTCTGAAAGGAGGTACTGAGATTCATCAAAGTATGAGTCAGGACTTTGAGAAATCATCATTCTTTGGAAGACAGAAGAGCCATGAAATGAGCTGGGGAAGCCACTATAAAAAGTAATAAACTTTTTTCTGATGTCACAGACAAGTTGAACAGCAATAGAGTATATAAAAAGAAAATAAAAAGCTAGTTTATGAAAGATGAAAAATTGGAGAACATTTTGAAGAAACCTTTTTTTGCAATTAAAATAATGGTTGCCATCATGAGCAGGCTTTTGACTCAAAGGTATATTTGTACCAACATCAAAACCTACACATCCAGAGAAACCTTCAGCTTGCATTAATTGAGAGGATTCAAGTTTCTGTTGTGTAGTTTGCCAAGAGAGTGTTTGATACTTGAGACAAAGGATAGCAATCAAGCAGCTTTTGGTGTATAATATGACAGTACCATATCCTATGTTAGAGAGATTATCTAAACTTCTTTCAGAAGCACCATTTCCATTTTAACCAAAGCGACATAGCTCAGCAGAAAGTTGAAAGGCAGGATTTAGCTGTTTTTTATGGGAACAATTATGGAAAACAGGATGATTGGAGATGAGTTGAGAAAGTTTGAAAAAAGAATCAGGAGAAGTTTGAAATAGTTGAGGAATGTTGAGAATGGAGTGGAGATCATATCTGGGATCATGATAAAGATTTGGCCCCCTTGGGATGATGTAACGCTTTTTGGAAAGATAAGACATATAAGCTAAAGTGTCTTCCAAACCAGAGTCAGAATCAGAGTCAGTGGCTAAAACTAAAGTGATAGCATTCATAGCTGAGTGAAGTTGCTTCCTAGTAGAGAGGTGCTTCATTATTGTCAGTTGAAGATTTAGGTGATGAGTTGGAAGTGGGAAGTGGGAATTCACCACCAAATGAGCAGGTGAGGTGTGTAGATAGAAAAAAATTTTATATGTTTGCCACCAAAATTAAGTATCATAGAGTGAAGAGACACATAAGGATGAGAAAAAATGTTATGTTTTTGCCGCCAAAATTTAGTATCATAGAGTGAGGAAAGACTTAAGGATGGCATCAGCAATTATAAGTCATGTGACTTTCTTAAAAATCCAACATGGATGTGATGAGTTTGGGATCAGGAATTAGGAATGGAAATTGGGGTATAAGAGGCAAGATAATGCATTATTGTGGATTCCTTATCCACTAGCCCTGGGGCTAGTGGATAACAATCTTACACAATTAATGATGTCTGATCCCAGAAAAAAAAAATCCTGATCCCTAATTTGTGGATCCCTCAACATTGATACCCCCTAATATGTATAAATAAGTGAAATAAGTCATATACTACAGTATATGCCATTAGAATACCTTGGATACATGCATTTACCCACCTTTTATAGGTCTTATTCACTTAATATTAAGTGAGAATAAGCTAATTTAATCTTAAGTACCTTAGAAATAAGGTTACAAAATTTTATGGTGGTGTTTAAGTTTTTTTTCACAGCATTATATTAAAATAATTGATAAATGTGCTTTAAATCACTTAAAAGCTGGATGTATGTGCTATAAATCTAATTATATTAAAATTGAGCTTTGAAAGATCAATTTCCCTTTTTGAGCGCAATTGACTGGGCTACTTAAATTTCTTAAAATAAGACTTCTAAAAATTGATAATTTTTATGCTTGAATTGGCTTATGGGTACTGGCCTTATTCTGCCTGAATTTATCCCATGTGAATCTCTTCAATAATTAAAAAGTTAGTAATTTCATGCTTAACTCACTTGGGTAAATTCACTATATGTGTAATCACTCTAAAATAGGAAAGAGGTGCTTATTTATTCTCCTAATTGCATTACACATGCACTGACCTCACTATATGCACTAATAATTGCATTAGCCTCAAGATCAACTGCCACAGTTCAAAATCATTCCTAAAATTAGCAGAATGCACTAAAATAGTCAAAGATTTAACCATGAAAGTACCTGCCAAGACTCTTTATTCAGTTGCTCCACATTCTACATCCTTTTTTGGTTTCTTAATGGGTTTAAAGGCTATGTTGGGTATTTTCAAATGGGAAGTTCAATAGAAAAAACTGTTATTATTAGAATTTTTTTTAATATCTAATGTTTATCCCCCTTATTTAGAAGGTTTTTTGTGTCTTTTCTTTCCTTTGTTTAGTGGTTTATTTAAAGAATAACATGCATATATTAGGGGGTGTCAATGTTCAGGGATCTAAAATTGGGGATCAGGAATTTTTTCTCTTGGTATCAGACATTATTAATTGCTTAAGATTCTAATCCACTAGCCCTGGGGCTAGTGGATAAGGAATCCACAATAATGAATTATCCTGCCTCTTATACCCCAATTTCCGTTTCTAATTCCTGATTCCAAACTCATCACATCCATGATTGATTTGTAAGCAAGTCACATGACATATAATTGCAGATTCCATCTATATGTCTCTCTTCACTCTATGCTGCTTGATTTTGGTGGCAAACACATAACATTTTTTCTCATCCTTATGTGTCTCTTCACTCTATGCTAATTAATTTTGGTGGCAAACACATAACATTTTTTTCTATCTACACACCCCACCTGCTCATTTAGTGGAAAATTCCCACTTCCCACTCATCACCTAAACCTTCTATTGACAACAATAAAGCATCTCTCTACTAGGAAGCAATGTCACTCAGCTATGAATGCTATCACTTTAACTTTAGCTGTTGACTCTGATTTTGACTCAGGTTTGGAAGACACTTTAGCTTATATGTCTTTTCAATGATCTTGATGAAGAAGAGGATCCCAAAAACTGCACCAGCTCTCCCCTCCCTTAAATCACAAAACATTCTTTCCACCAGCATACACTCTGTCATTATGCCAAACACCCTCCAACATTTTGAAATACAACCCTTTTAATTTTTTTTTTTCATACTCTCCAGATTTTCAGCTTGTGTGCTTTATTCACTTGGTTAGGTTTTTTTTTTTTTTTGCATATTCATTTTTATTTTGAATTTACGCTGAATGTCTCATTTGTTTTCATTCACCAGCTCAATATTAAATTGCATATTTTCTGCCATTGCATAATTTTTCACTGGTTCTTTTTTTCATTCATCCCTCATATCCTTTCCTCCTCTCCTCAAACATCCATCAAACAATTTGGTTTTATTTATTTTCTCATCTCATCTCTTTAGGTAAGTCATTTTATTCATTTTTTTGATTTTTTTGATTGCTAATTATATTTTTTTTGTTTTTTTTCTGTTTTTTTTTTTTCTTTTTTGTATCTAAATTTTTTTTGTCAGTGGTTATTTTTGAATTTTATGGTAAAATTAACCTTTTATTTCTCTCCCTCTTTTCTTTCTTTTTTAGCTCCATCACCCTACTCATCATTCCTCCTTGGAATGTTCATTATCCTCCCTTTCCCCCATTTCACTTTTTTTTTGGTCCATGTCATTAAAACACATACATTGCAAATTCTTTATGCATTCCACTTACTACATATTTAATTTCGCCCAAATTCCAACATCATTCTTTCTCACTATATTTTTCCTACTTTTCAATCAAGGTAAGTTTCATCTCCTTTTTTTCATCTCTATATGATAGATATCTCTTTCCTTTTTATGAAAATTTCATACTTAAATATATGCATGACTTATATCTGGATAACAGTGGACTTTTTAAACTCTTCTTGCTCCCATCTCCATTACCACTTTTCAAGTTTTTGTAAAATTTTGAAAATCAGACTTGGAATTAGGGTTAAGTTTATTCAAATCTAATGTCCTTTTAACCGAAGATTCTCTTGAAGACTACCTTTCATTTCCCACAAACAGATTTGAATTTGGTACAGTGGTTGCAGAGATAATGACCTTTAAAGTTGAGCCTTTTTTTCCCAATTTAGTTTTTTTATATCATGTTTTTATGTAACAAATTAGGTTTAGGTTGATTTAAATCACATGTCCTTTAACTGAAGATTCTCCTGAAGCCTATTTTTCATTTCCCACAAACAGGTTTGAATTTGGTTCAGTGTTTGCTGAGATTTTGACGATAAAAGTTGAGCCTTTTTTCCAAATGTTACTAAATTTCTTTCATGTTTTTATATTGCATAATTAGAGAATAAGGCTTCTGAAACTCTTATATGATGTTTATCTAGGCTTATATCTCCATCTTGTTGGAATTTTCATCATCAGTTTTCAAATTATTGTGCAATTTAAAAAATCAGAGTTGAAATTGGGGTTAGGTTTATTCAAATCTTATGTTCTTTTAGCTGATGATTCTTCAGAAGCCTATCTTTCATTTCCCATAAATGGATTTGTCTTTGGTTGAGTGGTTGCTGAGATATTGACTTTTAAAGTTGAGCCTTTTTTCTAAATTTCACTTAATTTATTTCATGTTTTTATATTGCATAATTAGAGAATAAGGCATCTGAAACACAATAGGGGGGGGGCACACCGAAAAATTACACCTTAGGATCAATGTGAACTTTCTTGGATTACTTCTTCTCATCCTCAAGTAACTTTAAAACAACTTTTGAACTTTATGATGACAAAGTCAATTTCAATTTGAACCCTTTAACAATCTATTCCTTGCATGCCTGCATGTATGCAAGAACTTTTTCTTACTCTTGATGGGCAGACAAAAATGAATAAATAATTAAAGAACACATCCAATTCAATCAAACTTTACCTTACATAAGGGGAGGGGAAAAAAAATTGTGTCTTGTTAGTGTTCCAGCTGGAAATATCCCCACACAAAAAAAAACATGATATATATACATCATGTCTCATAACTAAACAGGACAACTAAACTCGCACATGTCATATAGCTTATGCATGACATGGGCTCCTGCACTTGTGTCATGTTTCATTGCAGGACATTGCCACCTGAAATGCAAACATGAACCAGTTTTGCCTGTAGTGTTGTGGGGGGGGGAGGGGGGGGGGGTATCAAAGCTAAATATCTACCATGTCAAAATCCCTCTTTTTTTCACCAAATCAGTCACAATATTTTTTTTTCATGTATGGCAGCATATTTTGCCACCCAAAACATCTTTTCACTGATAATCAAAGTTGAGTTAATGGCTTTATTATTGTGTTGTGAAATTACTTTTAAATAATTGCAAATTTCTAACTTTGATACCCCTATTGATACCCACTTTTGTTCTATTAACTGACTACACTTTAACATGACAACTAATGATTTTCCTTCACAAACCTAAGTTAATTGATTCCATTAAGTGTACTATCATTTCATTCAAGAAAATGCCCCTTTTCTGTTGTATCTGGTTGTTACTCCCATAAGCATCATAACAGCGAAGTTCTCCCCAATCAATACTCTATATTTACATATTATCTTGACAATAGAATACAAACCTAAAGCTGTGAATAATTATATATATAAATAAATATATATATATATATATATATATATATACATATATAATGTTAAAGCCATGACTTTAATTTTGGATTTCAGATCTGCTCGGCTACAGCACTGATAAATAATTTATTCTGTTGAGCTAGCTTGAGCCACCTCAAATCATGCAACCAAAGTTATCTTTTGTTGGACTCTTGGACTATGAAGCAATACCGATCAATCTTAATCTTTCTTAGATCTCTTGAGTGCAGCGTCGAAAACTGTCCGCGCTTGTTTTGGGTGTCGCTCTGAGTTGGATGCCCAATAAATAGGTTTAGTTTGACCGGGTACTGGTCCATTTGTGGCGCCATAGATGACATGCTCTGTTAGAGTGCCATTTCCCTGACCGAGAGCTTGAGCTTGAGCCTTCCAGATTTCCCTGGACTCACGCAGTAATTGCTCATTTTCTGTCTTGAGTTGCGCATTTCTTCATAGGGTAAATAATAATTATAAGCAAAAAATAATGATTCAAATGGGAAACAAGGAAAAACACCCACATGCCAATCAATTCACGACACCTTTGTTCTAATCGTTCAACATAACTTTTATACGGTAGTTTTGAATTGTTTTCGTCGTTAGGACACCTTAATTCTTCAAGTGGGTCGCCTAAACCAAAGATTATTCGTGACTTTGGTTTTGGACCGGGTTTGAGCTTCGGGCGACCATTTTTAGTTAATGCAGGTTGCTGTTTAGAGAGCAAAGTAGTCGAAGTAGGATCTGGAGGACGTGCAGATGATGGATAAAGACGCTGGCTGGTATCAGCTGTCGAACGACGTGTAGAGGGACCAGCGCTTGCACTAGCGGATCGACGAGCTGGACTAGACATTTCAGAACATTCTGCAAAATCACTGTCAGACATGTATCTTTTTCGTGGTCTTTTACTGGGTGGGAAATATTCGGGAGAATCGTCCGACTCAGGAAATGCAATATTAGCAAAAGGAACAGCAACAACAGATTCAGCCATCGGAGAAGAAAAGGCACAAGTTAAAGGTTGATTTGTGGATGAAATCAGAGCAGGATTAGTTGCTTGAACTTGAGAGACACCTCCATCAGTATTATTGAATGAGGAGAAGTTAGATTCTTGTGCAGCTGGAGCACGTGTCCGAGTCAAGGGCGGGTGGTCTGGAGTCGATACCTGAGAGTTTGAACTAGATTCATGGTTGCAGCCGGAAGCAGAGGTGAAAAGAAGAGCGTCGTTATTAGAATTCAAAGAAGGTGGAGGCTGAAGAAGAGACTTGGCAGGAAGTTTTGAAGACGCTTTGAGATAAGGCAAAAAGTCAGGATCATCAGAATCGCTGTCAGTTGGGAAATCAAGAAAAGCGAGCATTTCTGCGGCTCTTGCAGATTCGAGGGTGAGACGGTTGGAACGTTTTGAAGGTGGCAGGGGGTGTGGGGGGGGAAGGACGGTTGAAGGAGAGAAAGGAGTGGAAGGAGCATCAGAATGCTGTGCCTGGTTTTCAGCTGAGGAGAAAGAAGCAATAAGATCAGAAAGTGCCTGCTGGACATCAGACGAGGGAAGCAGTGACATCGTCGTTGAGTGGAAGAAAGGAAAGGAAGTCGAGACGAAAGAAAGGAGGGCAAAGAATGGGATGCATATGCATTATGTCTCATGCATACGCTTTTTGAGACTTCACAACAAAGATTGGCTGAGGAAGACTAGCCAATCTACAGGGCTTGGTCACTGTGACTCCACACAGCTGCAATCAGTACAAATACTTCTGAGAGATAGACATGAAAGGAAAATAACTTTAAGCTAGGGAGATAAGCACAAACCAGTAGTGTAGTCGAGTTGTCTGTTGCGAGGATGCGGTGAAACTAATTTGTCCAAGGATATGATAATCCACACCACATACATATAATTGTTGTCGATTGGAGAAGGATGGAAGCGTAGATCATATGATGCTCCGATTATTTAATACTAAACAAACCAAGCATGAAGCAATCATAAAATAAGTATTCAGAAATGTGCAATATTAAGGGGTCTTCAACATGGCAAATGTTGAAATACATGATTCAGGCTGATAAGATGAAGGAGGAAGAAGTGTTGTTAAGATCATATTTAAGTAGTTACTGTAACTGTGTACTAAAGGGAGAAGAATGGGCTCAACCAAGGTCACTCCAAAGTATTGAGCAAAATTACAACCAGGGAATGAAGCAGTGACAATCAAAAAAATTAGACAACTATTTCATTGGTTTTTTCCAGTTGTATAATTTCAATTCAACTCATGATTTCACAAGTATGAAACACTCAAAAACACTAATTCATAAAAATACTTGAAATAAAGAATAACCAAGCTTTTTTAAAAAATATGTTTTAAAATATATTTCTATATGATAATAAGTGTGTTATAATGTTTATTTGAGTTGTAGTAAGGAAGTGAAGTCCAATAACCCACCAAATCCTCCTTTGCTTATACCAAAATCCACTGGAGTGCACAGACCTTCAATCCAGATGATGTCACTGCTATCCCCAGCAATTACAGCACTGCAAGGGCTCATCACCTCCCCATGGTGTCCACATCAAGCAGTTTTAACACCCATACCTCCAGTAAGGACCCTCCATCACAATTAATGATATCATACACCCATACCATAAATAGAGAAAACAGATAAAAGTGGATATCACAAAGAAACAGATTAAATAACTCATCCAAAGAGAATAAAATGAAACCCAAAATATATAAAGGAACCAAATCAACTGACCAAGCCCCCAATAACATCCCCAAGCATCCATGTTAACCCAGTAATCATATCACAACCCATAAATCCATGAAAGTCCATTAAAGGAAGCAGATTAAGTTGTCCAAACTGGATATATGCAGCTGAAAAAGGTGTATATGCTTGTGTAGGCATGGTGAGTCCATTGAATATGTCCATATGACCTAAAATAAGCAGAAAAATAAAGCTTATAGGCTATTTAGAGGTTTAAACCCGCTTATAGGCCTATAGTTTGGTAATGTTTGAGACCTGCTATTAGGGGGTCTCAAACATTACCAAACACACCTAGCATGTTTAATTTGAAAAACACCACACAAACATGCCATGAAACATGGCTGATTTGGTACTTGGGGTCTCAAACATGGGGTCAAATACATCCTACTTTTGTACAATTTTCTTGACCACATTTCAGCCCACAAGTACCCACATCCTCCCAATCAGCTGCGCATCACCTTCATTCCATCCTCACTCATATACTCCACATCACAAATCTTATCCCCCAGTTCATTTCCAAATCAAATTTTTCTCTTTCATGCCACAGTAAGTCTATTACATAATATTCTGTTTTTTTTGAAAATGTTCCTGCCCAAATTTCTATACTCACAACTTCTTATTTTTATACAAGGCATCATAAATATCTAAAATCTTTGTGAGTTTCTCCTTTTCTCCAACAAAATTTTCTTTTTTCACTAATTTCTTTGTTTAGTGTTAATTTATCATGCCTTGCCCAAAATCTACTTCTCAAAAATTTACTCAATTGAAACTGTCTGACCTACAGATTGTAATTAACTGGCTGGAAATTAAAACTAATTTTGATGCCTGTTTTGGCTGTGCAAAGTGCACTCAAGTTGGTCATCCACCTGCATCAAAATTGAGTGGCTTTAATCAAATGGAAGTGGAGTTGAAATCAAAAATTAAAGGTAAGATGAATTTTACAACAAAGCAAATGAGGGAAAGATTCAAAAACTATCACTCAAAATACAAGAAAGTAAAAATGGCTTCTTCTTCAACTGGGTTTGGAGTTACCAAAGATGATGAAAAGCATGGAATCACATTATTTTTTGAATAACTCAACTCTATGTGTCCTCTTTACGATCAAATGGACAAACTCTTTGGACAAAGGCTCCATGTCAACCCCTTGCACACCAATCATGGCCCAAGAATTGCTGAGTCTCATATGAATATTCAAGATTTTCCTATAGATCCTTCACTTAAAATTTTTTGTCAAATTTATTTTTGGCAATACCCTCCCCTGTGTTTTATTAAAGTAGGGGCATAGATTTCCAAACTTTATGTTAATTGCATAAATTTACATGTAAATAAGTCTTTTAAGTTAATTAACAAACCTAAATTAATGACAATTCAAGTAAAAATGTGAGTGGAAATTGTCTGTGACAAAAGTCAATGAAATCAAACACAAATGTATACATGAACCTCATGGGAAAAACAAATTTCCTCATGATTACCATTATACAACACACAGCCTGGGGGATCATTAATTTAGGTAAGTAGAGTATCATATATGACTTGTAAAATGTTAATTTTTGAAATAAAAATAAAAGTTGACAACCTATATTACACCCCATACTTAATCAAAATTGGATGAAAGTTACCTAAAAAGCTCTCATCAAACTACCTGAATAAAAAAGTCCCAAAAAATGTCAAAAAAGAGTCCCAAAAGTTGCAAAAAAAAGAGTCTCAAAAGTGCCCAAAAATTGTTCAAAAGTTTTCAAAAAAGTGTCCTGAAAGTCCCCTAAAACCTCCTCAAAAATTGCCAGAAAAGTGCCAAAAGGATTCATAAAAGTGACAAAGAAAGTTCCAAAAATTGTCCAAAAAAGTGCCAAAACAACTATAAAACACTTTAAAATGCTTTAAAAATGTTTCTAGATGGTTTCCAAGCATTTCCAAATTGATTTTGGGAATAAATAGACCTTAAATAGCCCAAAAACACCTAAAATTCACTGAGATATGCTTGGAAAATGTTTCTGGATGGGTTGAACAAAATAAAATAACAAAAACAGGCCAAAAAAATCTCAAAGTAAGTGGAAATTGCTTGGAAAATTTTTCTGAACTGTTTCCAAATGATTCTGAATCAATTTAGCAAATGAAAAGGCCAAAAAAGTGAAAATGCCTAAAAATTACCAAAAAACACCAAAAAGTCAATAAATCAAGAATAAAAATGATATAGAACAAGAAAAAATGGAAAAAAATGGAAGAAATGGGAAATAAAAAAAGATAAATTAGCAATCAAAACAAAAAAGATGATAAAAAAAGAAACAAAAAAAAAGAGACAAGAAAAAAGACATTTCAATTAGCAATAAAATTTAAAAAAATGAGAAAGTGACTTACTTTGAATGCTGTGAAGTGAGAAGTATCAGAACCAAAAATAAATGATGGAAGTTAGAGATGAAGAGAAGATGAAATATCTTAGTGAGACAGAATCTTAGAAATGTTATGCGTTTGCAAATGTTATGTGATATCAAGTCTGGGAGTTGAACCAAAACAAATGAGACTGAGAAACTGGGGAATTTCATTGGCAAAAATTATTACACAAAAAAAGAAAATTGTAAATCAGTTGAGCTAGGCCCTAAAAATGAGAAATGGTGATTGGTAGTATTTTAGCATGCATAGAACTGGGTTGAGATGATGAAGTACTGTTAGATTCTATTTTTGGAGGTGGATGAGGAATCTCTTCTTCATAAAGCTCATTCCATCCATCTTTTAAGTTAGCAAGAAGATTGTAGTATATAAGGCAAGTAGTAATCCAGTATACAGAAACATGATCTTGAATGATTTAAGTAAACTAAGAAAGTCAGGAAAAGTTGTACAAAAC
The DNA here is from genome assembly GCA_030280995.1 of Hemileia vastatrix. NCBI lineage: Eukaryota > Fungi > Basidiomycota > Pucciniomycetes > Pucciniales > Zaghouaniaceae > Hemileia > Hemileia vastatrix. The sequence continues at coordinate 18,386,442 of JASXTE010000017.1, forward strand.
ATCTGTTGAAAGCTAGCTTCAGGAATGTTGGCAAAAACATCAAGGTGATATTGAGGTTGGTGTTTTATGGTAGGTGTTCTAGGAAATAAGTAGTGGTTCTCCAACATGTTTCACATGAAAGCCAAATTAAGTTCTTTATCAGAATTGGTATCAGAGTTAACCATTAGATCATGAGCTACAGCTGCAGCAGTGATCTCAAGTTGATGGCGGGCTGAAAGTGGCATGTTATTCTAGTGAACAGTGGTAAAGATTAAGGGTAAGTGTATAATTATGGGATTGATTAAGTTCTGGTAAGTCATATACCTATCTCATATGAATAAGCCCTTAAGGATTAGGTGAAAAAAATCTAGATGTTGGCACTTTTGTACCTAGTGTTGGCATGTTTGTACCTAGTGCTGACTAATCATGATGATCATATGAAGTGTTTTCATGACTTGTTTGACCCAAAAGAAGATGTGTTTTGGGAAAAATACACCATTGAAATACACCTGTCCAGGGAAGGTTTATTTCATTTTTCGATGGCCGGTTTGGAAACTTTTTTGTGGTGTGTTTATGTGGCATATTTTGTAATGTTTGAGACCCCCTAATATAACTGCATATTTCACTGAATATGAGGTTTATGCATACCTATAAGCTTATGTATGTCTATGATTACTTAATATCACTTAAGATAAGTATATTATGACTCCATTGGCACTTTAATAAGTATTATGTGGCTATGTATAAGCTATTTAGACTTATATAAGTCATTTAATAGAGTAATAAATATATATCTATATATATATAAGAACTAGTGCCCTAACTTCCTAAAAATTAGCATATTTGGCTGCTAACCAAACTTTTCACCTCTGCCCTTGCACCAACTCCAGCTCCCCTCTCCATATCACCCATATCTACACTCTTCTCTTGGTCCACCCTGGTAAGTTCTCATTTGTTTTCTTTTTTTCTTTATTTTTTTTTCTTTTCTATTTTAATCCATCTTGCACCCACCACACCATTTGATCTCACAGACACCCACCCACTCCTCTCAACCACACACACCTACCCCCTCAAAAATTGACTTTTGCACTCCCATCCTAAATCCTCTGAAACCTCTCAGTAAGTTATCCTTCTCCTTTCTCCCTTACGCATCTTTTACTGCTTATGCTTTCTCCTTACTTTTTTTTTTGCTCTTTTTTTTCTTCCACCCCAAACTTACCAGCGCCTAAATCATTCCTCCCAACTTAGAGCAACAATGCACATCCCACACAGCCTCAGACTCATCAGCACCAATCCAAACACTTGCTAAGATTTTCTTTTGTTTTTTTTCTTCTTGTTTTTCTGTTATTCTTTTCTTTTTATATCTTTCTTTCATTTTATCAACTTGCTTTAAACCCTCTTCATCAACTGCTTTAGGTAAAAAATTTCTTTTCTCTTTCACTTTTCAATTTTTCTTTTTCTTTATCTCCCTTAAATCACCATCATCATCACCATATATATATATCAATAATTAATAAATAAAAATTTTACCATCATCATCATTGTAAAAATAATTTAAAACATTACCATTATCATCATATCAATAAATAAATAAAAACATTACCATCATCATCATCATATCATTTCAATAATGAATTAATAAAAAATTTACCATCATCATCATCATAGCAATAAATAGAACATCAACATAATTATCATATCAATCAATAAATAAAAACATTACCATCATCATCATCATATCAATAATTTAAAACATTACCATCATCATATCAATAACTTAAAACATTAACATCATCATATCAACAAATTAAAAAATTACCATCATCATATCAATAAATTAAAAGATTCCCGTCATCATCATCATATATATGAATTAATAAAAGGTTACTCATCACATTAGCATCAAATTTTAACTTTTTAGCTCTAAAAATAAATGTTTATTTACACTACATATACTTATTTAATTATGTAAAATAGATTCAATGTGGAATCAGTATATATATCATCACATTTCAATCATCTTCATCTTCATCATATATCATTATCAATAAATAATTAAATACTTAACTCCATGTCTGATGTCTGGTATAGCATATACATCTATAATTAATAAGCTGTGTAAAACCACAAGTAATTCTGATTTGAAACTAAATCCCATATTCTAATTTCACAACTATTATGACATACATCTGGGCCAAATTTGAAGCAGAAATAGTATATATAATATATATAAGCTATAATATATTTTGATATATCGATATGAGGCTTTTTCAGACAGGAATGAATGATGAGCAAGTACAAAACGCTGCCCATTCTTCTGAGTGGATCCTTCAAATTGGGGAAGGAAGAACACCAAATCCATATTTGGTGGATATTCCTTCTAAACACTGTGTTTCCAGTGGGCCTGATGGGTTAAAAAAATTAGTCACTGTGGTATACCCTGGAATTAATTCTTTGGACAACTGTGATGAAGTCTCCCTGCTCAGGTACTTAAAAAGTAGGGTCATCCTAGCTACAAAAAATGTGGGTGTAGACAAAGTTAACAAATTGGTTCTGAAGATTCTACTAGGAGGAAACTTAACTTTTCATAGTTCTGATCAAGCCATAGCTGATGATGGATCACCAAACAACCTATTTCTGATAGATTACTTGAACACCATCAATCCATCAGGTTTTTCTCTACACTCTTTGTCACTAAAGAAGGTTTTCCCAATCATTTCACTTCATAAACTTGACCCAGATTCAGGTTCATGTAATGGCACCAGGCTGGTGGTTACACAGATTTAAAGAAATGTGATAGAAGCATGTATACTCTCTGGACCATATGAAGGAAATTGGGTGTTTATCCCAAGAATCACATTGGAGAGCTCACCCAATTATGGTCTTCCTTTCACACTGCACAGATTTCAAATACTTATTAGATTAGCTTATGGAATGACATTCAAAAAGTCCCAAGGTCAATCTTTAGACATTGTAGGTCTTAACCTGGAATCACCAGTTTTTGCACATGTTCAGTTATATGTAGCACTTTCAAGGGAAAATTATAGTGGAAATTTCCATTTACTATTACCTGATAACACTAAAGGACAGGCAGTAAATGTTGTATACAAAGAAGTCCTGAATAATTTTAATCAATATTTATTGTGAAATGGAGGGAGTTCAATAAAAAATAATACACTTATATTGACTTTTAGCCTTGAAGCCATTCAAGGCTAACATCACTCACATTGGGGAACAAGGTCTGGATGTATAATCATGTCAATAATGCATATTCTACACTGTTATAACAAAAATCCTGACCTTTGGCCCAGATGTGTAATCATTCCAATCATGAATATTCAACACAGTTATAAATAACATCCAGGCCAAAGGTCTGGATGTGTAGTTATGCCAATCATGCATATTCAACACAGTTAAGACAAACATATGGGCCAAAGATCTGGATGTATAATCATGCCAATCATGATTAATCAACATTATTATGAATAAAATCTGGGCCAAAGGTCCAAATGAATAATGGTTCTTACCATACAATGTGTGTAGCATGCAGGCACACACATTGTCAGCCTGTATATCTCCAGGACTGAGTAAAAAGTAATTATAAGTTATGTTAAACACATGAACTATACATGGGAATAATAAATAAGAGTACACAAATAGTATACATAAGTAAAATTATGATAATACACAAAAAATGCCATTATAACACCTTATATACACGCATATATCCACCTTTTATAGGTCTTATGTACTTAATATTAAGTTGGAATATGTTAGGGTAATCTTAAGAACCTTAAGTATAAGGCTACATAATTTTTAAGTACACTTAAAGCTGTTATATTCATTGTTTTATGCAAAAAACAAGAAATGCGCTTTATTTCACTTAAAAGTTGACTATATCACCACGCAATATGGGGGGCGGACTTGCTAGCAAGTCCGCAACCTTGAACCCTAATTCATATCTTTTTGAGCACACATTGAGGAAGTGATGAAACCATCATGAAGAAGTATTGAATTTACTTTGAACACAAATGGGGCTACAAGGGCTGGAAAGGCTGGAGAGAGGGGTGAGGAAGGGTGTATGGGGTAGCGAAAAGGTTGGGAAAGAGTTGGAAGGGAAGATTAAGGGTTCCGAGGCATTTTAAATGAAGAAAAGGGTCTGGGAGAGGTTGAGAGGGGTGAAATGGGGATCAAAAGAGGATGGCATACAATGGGGCTGGGAGGATAGCGAAAGGCATGGGAAGGGAAGACAAGCATGTGTTGATAGAATTGAAAGGGATGGAGATTGGTGCAAACAGAGTGTGAAAATAGGAGGATGAACTCTGTTCTTCGGGCGAAGAACAGAGTTCACTTCCATAAAATATTAGCTGAAACAAAACAGAGTGTGAAAATAGGAGGATGAACTCTGTTCTTCGGGCGAAGAACAGAGTTCACTTCCATAAAATAGTAGCTGAAACATAGTTTTCAATTCTGTAAAAACAGTTGTAGGTAATAGAAAAAGTCACTGATCTTCAAAAAATACTTTGCATTGAGTAGACTCATGGAATGATTTTTTCTGGCTTCCATTCAGTTATCCTCACACTTTCACTATGTTTTCAATATAGATCCATTGTTATTTGTGTGATACTTCAAGTGAAAGCTCAGTATTACTTCAGTCTGAGTTCCATCTGATTTCCATCTGACTTCAAGTTGCGGACTTGCTAGCAAGTCCTCCCCCTATATTGCGTGGTGTATGCGCTATAAAATTGAGAATATCAAAATTGCGCTTTGACAGATCAATTGGGCTCATTTAGAACTATTGATTTGGCTATTTAAATGCATAAAAATAACACTTTTCAAATTTGGTGTTTTTTATGCCAGAAATGGCTTCTGTGTACTGGCCACATACTGCCTGCTTTTTTCCCGTGTGAATAGCTTCATTTTTAGCAAAGTTAGTTTTTTCACACTATAATTACCCCACATTCTACGCCCACTGTGGGGAAACACACTAAAATAGGCGACAGGCGCTTATTTAGTGTCCTAGCTTAATTAATAATGCATTGACCTTGTTTATATGCACTAATTTCATTAATAACCTCACTCTTGGCACTTTATTTCATCACCACGCTTAAATTCGCCTAATTTTAGTCAAGGATTTACCCGTGCAAGCGTCTGCCAAGAACTGCATGTAGTTACCCCACATCTCACGCTCTTTTTTAAGTTTTTGGGTGGTTTCTCAGTCAATTTTGGTTATTTTTGAATGGGAATTTCACGTAGTATAATGTCAGGATTAGCCCCATTATTTCTACAGTCAATCCCCCTTATTATTAAGCTATTATTAACCTTAAAAAGTCTCCTTTAGTCTTTAATATTATTGTTTTATACGCATATACTCTCTTTTTGTCTTTTTCTTTAATTTTGATGGATTTCCCTTATTATTACAGGATTTTGGCGGTTGTTACTCTTATAATTATGTCATGGGTTACTGGGAATGTTGATGTGCATGTCTATTAGTTGTTTAGAGGCGTCATTAACTGTGTATTGGGTGGTATATCAAGGGAATCATTGGGGAACTCAGTGTGTATAAAAGGAGGAGGTTTTTGGGTTGTATTTCTGCATTCTTTATCATTACAATTTAACCAATATAACCAAACCAATTACAATACATATCAATTAGTACTTTTATAAGACTTTTGAATAGTATCTGAATTTATATAATCTATTTTTCTACCAACTATAAAGATTGTAAGCCATATATAAGAATAGTGAGAATTATATTACTGAGACCTTTATATTTGATTATATTTTACAACTTAGTGGATTAAATCTACAGTATTCATATAGGACCATTAAAATCTTCTAGACAACTGACTATTCAAGCTAGTTCACGTCCTTGTACTTGACCTTAGCCTGACACACATCCAGTCCAAAGGTCTGTATGTGTGTGCAAGGATTCTGACCCTCTGCATAGCAGATGGGTAGAAGGCTTGTATAAGCATAATAACCATAATATTAACTTATAAGCTTAATTAAATTAAGCTTATCTTATTTTAAACATAAGAAATACTCAGTCCTGGGGATACCTAGGCTGACACTCCCTCACCCAAAAAAAACAATAAAAAAATTCTAAGACATTTTAATTAATAAGTAAGGAGTGGATAGAAAAAATATTTTAAACATTTCTATATTACATACACTGTATTTTACAGTATTATTTGGGTTTAAATTTTTTCAAGAGCTTTTTAAGATCCAAGATTTCATTTTCAGGAATCCTGTCAGCCAGGCTATCTCAGGAGCCCTGTAATTTATATAATAAATTACTGTAATCATATAAAGGAATAAAATTATGTAATTACAATAAATTATTAAAATAAAATTATAAATATTTTATGAATAAATAAAATAATTACTATACTTAATTTTATTATTAAATAAGTTTTTTTTTACATAAACAAATATTATATTCTATAAAAACATGGCGCTTTTCTATGAATTTAATATTTCTAAAAAATTAATAATTTTATTATTATATTATAAGCTTAATAATCTTTAACTTATAAGGTAATTACAAATTAAATTAATATAATTTATATATATTAAATCTAACTCATCATATAATATTATCCATAAATATTGGGCGCTTTTTTGACGCTTAACTGTGTCAGAAAAATTACTAAATAACTTAAAAACACATATTTAATATAATAATATTAAACTCTCACTTTAAATTAGTTACAATTAAATTAGTTATTAAATTACTAAGATAGTTAAAAATATTTAGTTAAATTCCCTGGATAACTGGATTAAATTGATTCCATAAATTGTGGTGTGAAAATAATTTTATTTGTTGTAATTAAACCCTTTTCATCTTATTATAATATCTGTTTAGTATATATTTTCTCATAGTTCTCATGGTCTCATCCTCATTTAGTTACTTATTATATTAATCAATCGATTGGGACTTTATGATGAGAAAATTATTTACTTTTCATGGGTTCAATTTATTGTTTTATTTTTCTTCATCAAAGTGTATGTTTTAAATTGAATTCCTTTGATCTTTTTGTTTCACACTATTTCTACTTTTGTACATACAGTTGAAACACTTCAGAGGTATCCTTCCCTATAAAAAGGTCTTAGGATTCCCCTTTAGCAAGCATCACTTACAATACTTTATTATTATTTCTATTAGTATTTCAATTCTAATCTAAATATACAATAAATACTTTAAGGTTGCTTTAAGTTTATTAGTAATACAATTTGTTAGCCGTGCAGAGAAGATTTTACTTACTTGAATAAATATTTATAATTAAACCAGAACCTCACTGTTGTGTTGTTTCCTATAAATTGTTGTTGCATCTCTCTTATTTTGATTTAGTTATTTTATTATTTTGCTATTTACATTTTTTCCTTTTTTTTAGTTACTCTCTTTTTATTATTTCCTTCTCCTCTATTATATTATTCTCATCTTTTACACCTACTTCTAGACAACCTGCGGACAGTGTGTGTGTGTGTGTGTGTATTTTTTTTTTTTTTTTTTTTTTTTTTTTTTTTTTTGCATAATCTAAATATGATCAACATAGATCAAAAAAAAAAACATAAAAAAAATAAATAAAAAAAAAAAAAAAAAAATTTAGGTGATATGGTTTAGAATTGAAGAATCAAAGCCTGCAATTCTGTGTTAGAAGGAATTATTCAATTAAAAAGAACCATTGATTTATATATATATATATTTCAAAAAAAGAAAAAAAAAAAAAAAAAAAAAAAAAAAAAAAAGAATAAACACATGAGACAGGTCAAAAGTGATACATTAGACATAAATAGGATATCATTTTCAGTCATTTTTATTATTATTATTATTATTATTATTATTATTATTATTATTATTATTGATCAATTGAAATTTGAAATGAACATTGAGTTAGTGGTTTTTATGAACAAAAAATAAAATAAAAAATAAATAAAAAATAAAAAATAAAAAGTAAAAATTAGTACTGTGAAGCCAATCAGATTCTTAAGCTACTTTTTGTTTCTATTTCTATTTCTACTCCTTTTTTTTTTTTTTTTTTTTTTTTTTTTTTTTTTTTTTTTTTTTTTTTTTGTGGATTAAACTCTCACTATATTATTTCAACATATCATCATCCTCCATTTTTGGTGAATAGCTCAAGATGAGCTCAACGTAGATAGAGTTCAGGATCAGCTCAATTATAAGTTCCATCTGAGTTCCATCTAAGTTCAAGTTGAAGACTTGCTAGCAAGTCCCCTCCCAAATATTGCGTGGTGGATGATGATTATCAAGATTAATTTTTGATTTGATGATGATGATGATGATGATTAAGATTACAATTTCTGATAAGGAACTTTATGCCCTTCTCGATCTTTCATAAACTCAACTCTAGCTAAATCTAATTTTTCTTCAGCCATCCTAATACACACACATACACATATACACATACACATACACATACACATACACATACACATACACATATACATACACATACACATACACATATACATATACATGAATATAAATAAATATATATATATATATTGTAAAGAAAGAAGAAAGGAAGAAGAAGAAAAAAAAAAAAAGAGGAAGAACCCGATATTATGAAGTTCCCGTTCGTCCAGGGATGTCCCGTCATACCACAACCACAACCACAAGAAAAAGAAGAAGAAGAAAAAAAAAAAAAAAAAAAAGAAATATCATCAATATATTTATTTATTAAACTTTAACTTCAACATTAATTTCATCCTCTACCCCCTTTTCATCCCCTCATCCCCTCACTCTCCACCCCTTCATTCATTCATTCATATATATATATATATAACCATAAAAGATATAAAAAAAATAAAAAGTCCAACAACAACACCAACTCAACTCAACTTTCAAACACTCCTTCAAAGCGTTCCATTCAGCTCGACATCTCCAAACGACCGATAACGTTTTGTTGGAAGAACAATGAGCGAAAGCTTTTTTTTTTTTTTTTTTTTTTTTGAAAATCATATTAAATGCATCATATGCATCGTATCATATAAATCCGAATCCCACCCGTCATGATGATGATGATCAAAACGACAACACCACGAACCCCACATAGATTTCAATTAAATACATATATGATATAATCCACGTCCATAAAAGACACAAAATAAATAAGTAAGGATTAAATGAATGATGATTAAATCGTAGGGAAAGAAGAAAGGAGAACGAGATAAAGTGGGCAAAAAGAAAAAAAATAAGTAAGAGAAACACTGACCAGCGACGAGAGGATCACAGGTCTTGAGTGCAGCGAGTTTTTGAGTGCGCATCAGCTCATCTTCTTCGCGCCTTGAAAGCGCCTTGAGAGGTGTTGATTGAGGACTTGTCATTGCAGCAAATGGATACAACAACTTGACTCAATCTGTGTTCATGTGGGTGCGAGCATTCATTCATTCATTTATTCATTCAATGCATCAAAAACTCAAACATGGCATATCAACATCAATGGCTCCTTTTCACACTATCATTATTAATGATTCCAAATCATCCAGTTTTCCACTCTCTCTCACCATTCTATTTTCATTACCATCACCACCCATCATCTTTACTTGAATACTTTACCATCAGCATAATCCAGCCCATCAAATCTATCATCATTCAACAGTTGATCAGTCTTTGTGTGGAAAGGCAAACAATAGTTTTTTATATAAACTTTTGACTTACTTGTTATCCCAGTTCCAACAGCCTTTAATATACTCCAAATCTTTATCTAAATCTAGAGGCTCAAAATCATAACTGTCGATATCAGGGGCCACTTCGAAAACAGGCTTGTAATCCTTGCCTCGAAACATGTAGGCACCCTGAATTTTGGAATTGTTGGCAGTTCCATACACACCAGAACTTTGTTGAAGGATGACATGTCAGCATTTGAGGAAAAATGCTGGATGGACGAACAAACGACACATCAAACTTACGAGCCAAACAGATACTTTCGAGAAGCTTCAAGACGGTTATGGAATCCACCAATCAGGTTTGCAGACATGAAAATCTGCGTTAGTTCTTCATTGTACTGTCAATGATAATTAAGTCAACATCACATCACATCACATAGCACATAGAATGTTTACTTCTGCTACTACTTGAAATGAAGAATGAAAAAAAAAAAAAAAAAAAAAAAAAATAGAAGAGAGAAATCAATTGACCTTGTAAGTAACTTTGACAAACGAGTATTCTTCACGGTTGATATTGGCCAGAAGCCATTCCATAGCCTTGGGAAATTCCGAGTTGGAATACTGACGCTTCCACTCATCAAGAGGAAAGCAGTTGGCGTTACCCAGAGCTTCACAAGGATGCTTGGCCTTGGGTTCAGCAGGAACCAATGGTTCTTCTTCATCATCATCATCTGCATTATCCTTTTTCTTTTTACTTTCCGGCTTGGCTGCGCCAGCAGGAGGAGCGGATTTGTCTTTTTTGGGGGGAGAGTATTTAAGTGGTTCATCAATCATGGTAGGTTCCTTTTGTTCAAGGACTTCAAAGAAGCCAGGTTGGTGCATGAGGGTCATGACATGCCTCATGATGTTGGGATGAGCAGCTCGCCAAGCCGATCCAAAAATATCTCCACAGCGGGGAATCACAATAACCGCCAAGTATATGTCGGCCAAAGTGATTCGGTCACCCACTAAAAAGGTTTGAGAGAGGAGAATCTCTTCAATCTTATCAAGACGTTTATTAGATTGAGCTTCAGCATCCGACACCACTGCCTTATTATAAGGAAAGTTGTAGGGTGGAAGGATTAAAAATCTGGGAGACAACCAACGTTAGAGATTAAAGTGAAGGATATATATCAGGAAAAAAAAAAAAAGGGAGAGAGAGAGTTTGCCTTTTGGCTAGTGGCATGAACAGTTCTGCGTTACAAAATGAGATCCACTTGAGTACATGAGCTTGTTCTTCTACGGACTGGCCGATGAGTTTAGCTTTGTTATTGATGCTAGCCAAATACTAGGAAGAGGAATAGAGAGAGAGAGTAAGTTGATGAATGGGATGAAGAGTCAAGGGGGAAAGATACCCAAGAAATAGCAATTCCTTCGGAAAGGTTGATGTTAGGACCATGTAGGGTAGGGACTTTACCGAAGCTGAGAGGGAATTTTTGATAAAAGGAGTCATCGATGCCATCTTTTGTAGAAGGATTGACAAAGACGGTATCGACTTGTAGAGATTCGTATTTAGCCTTAAAAGAGGGAGGGAGGGAGAGTGAGTGAGTAAATGAGAGAATGAGAGAGAGGAAAGCAGAACATACGATGACTCTAGCAGTTTCGAGAGTAGGGTTTCCCTAAGAAAAGAGAAAGGATTAGATAAGATTAGATAAGATATAAAAATATAGAAAATAAAAAACAAGATACCGGATAGGCGTAGAGAGTGAAAGAAGACATGATGGAGGATGGAGAAAGAGAGAAAAGAAGAAGAATGATGATCGGTGGGGCCGCAGCAGGCACAGCGGGTAACCTAAGTGGCAAAGACAAGACCTAGCGACAGCTGGAGGGATTGGAGGGTGTTCGCAGTCGATCGCCAACTATAGCTAAGTATCACTAACTATAGCTAGCCATCACTAACTATAGCTAGCCATCACTAACTATAGCTAGCCATCACCAACTATAGCTAGCCATCACTAACTATAGCTAACGATCACCAACTATAGCTAGCCATCACCAACTATAGCTAGCCATCACTAACTATAGCTAGCCATCACTAACTATAGCTAGCCATCACCAACTATAGCTAGCCATCACTAACTATAGCTAACGATCACCAACTATAGCTAGCCATCACTAACTATAGCTAACGATCACCAACTATAGCTAGCCATCACTAACTATAGCTAACGATCACCAACTATAGCTAGCCATCACTCACTATCACCAACTAACTAACTCTGCCTCACCGCAATCCAATCGCTCGCAACTCTCTTTCCCCCCCAACATCCTTAACCCCATGGCCTCCCTCTTCAGACCTTTTCGCAATGCTCATGCGTATCTCCACGCCCAAGCACATCAAAATCCTACCATCCTATGGTCAATCGCTATCGGTTGTGCTGGTCCGTCACCTAATCATTCCCTTCCTTCCTCATATATCTTAGAAACTTCTTTTCAATAGGTCCTTTTCTCTTAGTCGTCGTTCCTCCTTTTAGAAAACATTTCCTCCATTACGTCCCTCCTCCTCCTCTTCCTACTTCTTATCCACGTTCGTCTCTCTCTTCTTTCTTATCTTACTCACTCACTCACACTCTCTCTCTCTTGATTCAAGTTCCAAACCGTCCTCGTGATAAAAACCTTACTGGTTACGATGACCAGTAAATCTCATTGGATTAACCACTCTTCATCATCATCATCAAAATATATAAAATCTTTTAAAATCAGTCCCTGTTCTTCTTCAACCTTAATAATCGATCCCGTCATCTTCCCCTTTCTTCCACCCCTCACATCATCTTTTTTTCTTTTTCTTCTGAATCATATATATACTATAGTTGTCTTATCTTATCTTATCCTTCACTCTTCCTTTTGGAAGTGTATATATATATATATATATATACTAGAATGTTATCTTTTATTTCAATATCGGTTGAGTTGTCGTTTTGATTGATGAACTAGTCATAGAATTATATATAAAACTAAAACTATGATTTTAGTTAACATGAAAGTTAAGACTTTTCTCTGTGGTTGTAAGTGACTGAATGAAAAAAACTGTACCATTTTGTTTTACGTGATAAAATCAATATGATGGAGGGGGGAGGCAATACATTAATGATTAAAACACTTCAATCTATATCCAGTTGGAACTTATAAAACCCTGAAGAAAAATAAATATATTAAATATATAATAGGGGGTGTCAGTTCTGGCAAATCCGCACTTACAAATCCGCACTTAAATTTGACCAAATCCGCACTTAAATAAGTGCGGATTTCCAAAACACACTAGCCCCAATACTGGTGGATTTCAAAATGAAATAAGTCACTTATTTCACTCAAATCCGCACTTTCTCAACCAAAAGTGCTGATTTCACCATCAAGTCCCATTTCACTGATTTGTCAGCATCATCCCATTCATACGCAGCACTCCGCAGAATAACACTTCATAACTCAAAACATCGTACATCACTTACATCTTCATATCATATCATATAAGAGTCATGCCTTCCTCACTTTCAAATCGTGATAAATTACATAAAGCAATGACTTTCATGGCGCTTGAACTGCTCTTGGACTCTGATTCCGATTCTGATCTAGAAGAAGATTTTGTCGTTTTATCAAAAATGGCCAGGAAACGTTACCTTCTTCCCAGAAAGCCTCAAGTACTTCATACCCCCAAGTACACCATCCAAACACTTCTTAACCTATCTACACCCAGTTTTAGACAGCTGTTCAGGACTTCTCAGGAATGTTTCCTTAAATTGCTTGAGCTTATTCAGGATCATCCCATATTTCACAATAATTCTCAAAAAGAACAACGACATCCTTCAATTCAATTGGCCATCACACTATGTCGTTTGGGTTCAAATGGTAATGGAGCCGCTTTGAAACGTTTAGAAAATGTCTTTGATTTAGGGTATGGTTCAGTTAACACTTATACCAAACGATGTATCACTGCCATCAACTCCTTGGAATCTCAACTTCTCACCTGGCCAACAAAAGAAGAGCGACTTGAATCATCTCAGGTTATGCAAGCAGAGGGCTTTCCAGGATGTATTGGTTTTGTTGATGGTACTACTATTCCTTTGAGCCAGAAACCTGGTCAAGGTGGAAACAATTACTTTGACCGTAAAAAGAGGTAGATTATTTTTAACTCCTTTCATCCTCCTTGAAACTAACACAAACAAATATATCTTCTTTATAGATATTCAATTAACGTTCAGCTTATATGTGACGTAAACAAAAAATTTATATCATTCTTCGCTGGCTATCCTGGCTCATGTCATGACTCCTACGTCTTCCAAAGAATGCATATTTCAAATGAACCTGAAAAATTGTTTGATGAAAATCAGTATCTTCTTGCAGATTCTGCTTATGTGAATGGAAAGTATGTACTTCCTGCTTTTCGGGGAGCAGCTTCAGAAGACAGTCAAAATGCCAAATTCAACAATCATTTGGCAAAGTCAAGAGTCCGTATTGAACATTCTATTGGAATCTTGAAAGGCCGTTTTTCTAGTTTAAGGGAATTAAGAAGTCCTCTTAGAAATAAATCTGAAATGGAGGCGGTGATCAACTGGATTCTGTGTTGCACTATACTTCATAACCTACTTGCTGACCTCAAAGATCAATGGTTAGAGCTGTATGAAGATGAACAAGTTGATTCACCTCCGACTATATCCAACACTTCTATTTCTCAATCAACTAGTATAAGGGCGAAAATCCTTCCAATAACACTCCAACATTTCTCAACGCAATTTTAATTTTTTTCTCTTTCTCTTCAAATTATCAATTTGCATGTATTATTCACTGAGAATGGTAAATTTTTTTGCATATTTTTTTGGTTTTTGAATTTGCTGTTAAAGTCTTATTTTTTTTTCTCTCTGTGTTTTCTTTCATCAACTCAACATGAAATCGCATATTTTCAGCAAACACATATTTTTTCAGTCACTCAAAGGTTGGGAAAGAGTTGGAAGGGAAGATTAAGGGTTCCGAGGCATTTTAAATGAAGAAAAGGGTCTGGGAGAGGTTGAGAGGGGTGAAATGGGGATCAAAAGAGGATGGCATACAATGGGGCTGTGAGGATAGCGAAAGGCATGGGGAGGGAAGACAAGCATGTGTTGATAGAATTGAAAGGGATGGAGATTGGTGCAAACAGAATGTGAAAATAGGAGGATGAACTCTGTTCTTCGGGCAAAGAACAGAGTTCACTTACATAAAATATTAGCTGAAACATAGTTTTCAATTCTGTAAAAACAGTTGTAAGTAATAGAAAAAGTCACTGATTTTTTTTATATGTAATCGTTGCTTTACGAGGAGACTTTTGTGACGAAGCAGATTTTTGAGTTACCCTTTGAGATTTGGAATGTCTGGGAGGCATTATGAAACTGGCACATAACAAGAAAAAAGATTAAAAAGTAGAAGAAATAAGTAAAAAAGAATGTAAACATGCCTGGTCAAAATATTGAAAATGTTGGAGATTGGTGCAAACAGAATGTGAAAATAGGAGGATGAACTCTGTTCTTCGGGCGAAGAACAGAGTTCACTTCCATAAAATATTAGCTGAAACATAGTTTTCAATTCTGTAAAAACAGTTGTAAGTAATAGAAAAAGTCACTGATTTTTTTTCTATGTAATCCTTGCTTTACGAGGAGACTTTTGTGACGAAGCAGATTTTTGAGTTACCTTTTGAGATTTGGAATGTCTGGGAGGCATTATGAAACTGGCACATAACAAGAAAAAAGATTAAAAAGTAGAAGAAATAAGTAAAAAAGAATGTAAACATGCCTGGTCAAAATATTGAAAATGTCAGGAAGGGGCGTGTGCCGAGGATTGATGGGTAGGTAGCGAGGAAGGTCAGTGTGTCACATGTGACAGGGATGGGGTAAGAAAGGAAGGGATGTTTTGTGGCCAAAATGTGGTTGTGAAAAAAAACGGGAAAAAAGTGCTGATTTGAGGTCATAACTGACACCCTTTTTTGAAATAAGTGACTTTTTTGCAAAATTTAAGTGCTGATTTGTAAGTGCTGATTTGGTTTGAAATCCGCACTTAATTTAAGTGCGGATTTGCCAGAACTGACACCCCCTAATATTCATTTCTAAATCCTAAATCTTTGATTATTGAGTTTCCAACCCTTCGTGAGATTTTAAGAATTACTATTACCTCTGAAACTAGTCTATAATTCTTCTCGAACGAAACTCGAACCTGTAGCTATTACTTCGAGTGACCTTTGAATCATTCCTCTGTGCTTCGAAGAAGTTCTAAATCCCTCATCTCACTTTCAGGAACATCCTCGACCTTGTGCGTAGGTCGTCCGGTGACAATTTTTAAATTTTTAAATTTTTAAATTTTTGAATTTTTTTTAAATTTTCAAATTTTCAAATTTTTAAATTTTTAAATTTTTAAATTTTTAAATTTTTAAATTTTTAAATTTTTAAATTTTTAAATTATTAAATTATTAAATTTTTAAATTTTTAAATTTTTAAATTTTTAAATTTTTAAATTTTTAAATTTTTAAATTTTTAAATTTTTAAATTTTTAAATTTTTAAATTTTTAAATTTTTAAATTTTTAAATTTTTAAATTTTTAAATTTTTAAATTTTTAAATTTTTAAATTTTTAAATTTTTAAATTTTTAAATTTTTAAATTTTTAAATTTTTAAATTTTTAAATTTTTAAATTTTTAAAGTTTTAAATTTTTAAAGTTTTAAATTTTTAAATTTTTAAAGTTTTAAATTTTTAAATTTTTAAATTTTTAAATTTTTAAATTTTTAAATTTTTAAATTTTTAAATTTTTAAATTTTTAAATTATTAAATTTTTAAATTTTTAAATTTTTAAATTTTTAAATTTTTAAATTTTTAAATTTTTAAATTTTTAAATTTTTAAATTTTTAAATTTTTAAATTTTTAAATTTTTAAATTTTTAAATTTTTAAATTTTTAAATTTTTAAATTTTTAAATTTTTAAATTTTTAAATTTTTAAATTTTTAAATTTTTAAATTTTTAAATTTTTAAATTTTTAAATTTTTAAATTTTTAAATTTTTAAATTTTTAAATTTTTAAATTTTTAAATTTTTAAATTTTTAAATTTTTAAATTTTTAAATTTTTAAATTTTTAAATTTTTAAATTTTTAAATTTTTAAATTTTTAAATTTTTAAATTTTTAAATTTTTAAATTTTTAAATTTTTAAATTTTTAAATTTTTAAATTTTTAAATTTTTAAATTTTTAAATTTTTAAATTTTTAAATTTTTAAATTTTTAAATTTTTAAATTTTTAAATTTTTAAATTTTTAAATTTTTAAATTTTTAAATTTTTAAATTTTTAAATTTTTAAATTTTTAAATTTTTAAATTTTTAAATTTTTAAATTTTTAAATTTTTAAATTTTTAAATTTTTAAATTTTTAAATTTTTAAATTTTTAAATTTTTAAATTTTTAAATTTTTAAATTTTTAAATTTTTAAATTTTTAAATTTTTAAATTTTTAAAGTTTTAAATTTTTAAATTTTTAAAGTTTTAAATTTTTAAATTTTTAAATTTTTAAAGTTTTAAAGTTTTAAATTTTTAAATTTTTAAATTTTTAAATTTTTAAATTTTTAAAGTTTTAAATTTTTAAATTTTTAAATTTTTAAATTTTTAAATTTTTAAATTTTTAAATTTTTAAATTTTTAAATTTTTAAATTTTTAAATTTTTAAATTTTTAAATTTTTAAATTTTTAAATTTTTAAATTTTTAAATTTTTAAATTTTTAAATTTTTAAATTTTTAAATTTTTAAATTTTTAAATTTTTAAATTTTTAAATTTTTAAATTTTTAAATTTTTAAATTTTTAAATTTTTAAATTTTTAAATTTTTAAATTTTTAAATTTTTAAATTTTTAAATTTTTAAATTTTTAAATTTTTAAATTTTTAAATTTTTAAATTTTTAAATTTTTAAATTTTTAAATTTTTATCATTCCCCAATTTCCACTCCTAATTCCTGATCCCAAACTCATCACATCCATGATTAATTTTTCAGAAATTCAAATGACATATAATTTCAGATACTATATATATGTCTCTCTTTATATCTAGGCTACTTAATTTTGGTTGTTAAAAATTTAAGATTATTTTCTATCTTACACTCCCCACTTTCCCCTGTTCATTTCATGGCAAATTTCTGCTTCCCTCATCACCTAAACCTTCAATCAACAACATTGAATTTCCTCTCTACTAGGAAGTGAATTGCTTTATTTACAAATGATATTGCTTTAACTTTTATTGCTGACTCTGATTTGGAAAACACTTTTGCTTGTATGTCTATTCTTTCCAAAAAGCATTACATCAACCAAAATGGGCCAAATATTGTTCATGATCCCTGATACAGTCTCCAATATATTCTCAAAATTCCCCTTTAAACTTCAAACAACTATTTTGAACAACTTCTGATTCCTTCATTAAACTTTATCAACTCATCTTTGATCACACTATCACTTTCATAACAATTCAAATAATGAACAGTGTGATCCTGCCATTCAACTTGTTGTTGCACTGTGTTGCTTTGGATCAATTCAAAATGGTGCTGCTATATCACATTTGGAAAGTCTTTTTACCATAGGATATGGTACTTTAGTAACATAGACAAAGCATTGCATGACTTTCATCCTTTTCCTGAAGTCTTAAAAACTTTCTTGGCCAACTACACAAAAGTAACTTGAATCCTCTCAAGTTATTCAAGGTAAATGCTTCCCTGTCTGTGTTTTTTTTGTTGATGGTAGAACTATACTGTTGATTCAAAAGTCTACTCATAATGGAATACATTACTTTCATTGGAAAAAATAGGTTTTATCCAGTTTTTCTCCAATTTATTATGATTCATAAACAAAATTTTTATCTTCTGTATAGATACTCAATTTAAATGCAACATGTGTGAAATGTCAATAAAAACTTTATTGGTTTTTATAGTAGATTTCATGGCTTATGTCATGACTCTTCAATGTTCCAAAGAATGAAGATTTCTCAAAATCTTGACTCATACTATAATGAATCCCACTACCTCCCTTCTGACACAGAATATGCAAGTAGAAAGTACATGATATCTGCTTTCTGAGCTGAAACTTTAGGTAATAACCCAAAAAACAACCTTTAATTATCACATTTCAAAATAAAGAGTACAAATTTGTCACCAGAAAGCCTACACACAAGGTTGAGGTTGTTCTTGAGTAAGTGAGATTGGGGATTTAGACTTGAAACTGCTTTGAGGAAAAGAGGAATACCTTGAAGAAGTGGCTCAAAGATATGTTGATAGAAATTATCCTGCTTTGAGATATGTTTGAGGAGAATATTAATATAAATTTAAAGGTGATACTATTATTCAAATAGATCTCACAAAGGGTTTGAACCTTAATAATCAAGGGGAATGATTTAAGGATTTAGGATTGATTTAAAAATGATAATTAAGAAAAGAAAGGAAAAGATAATAGCACAATAAATATTACTTATAAATTTAACTACTATTAAAACAATATTATAATTTAATTTTAAAGAATTCCAAATCAAAACCAACACCATTTATATAGACAACTCTACCTTGCATTGAAACTTTTAATAGATGTCTTAAAATACCACAGACCCCTCAATATTTCTCCTATTTTCCTACTCACAGACCTGTTAACAACCCTCAGACACACAATAACGCACATTGATAATATCACATTTACCATAGCATTGATAATACATTGATTTGTTTAAATTGAAAAGAATAAGCCCATAATCTAAATTAATCAACTAATTTAGATTTAATATTAAGAAAATAACAGTTAAATAAGTAATTTTGGATTGAGAAAACAAAGAAAAAACAGTTTCTAAGCAAATTGAGCTTCTACGCTTTGCTTATGGATTTATTTGAGACAGTTGTCCCTTGGATTATGGACTTAGAAAGCTACTTTTACTTCAAGTGAAACACTTTGCATGACAGATGACCAGGTATAAAATGCAAGCTCCATTAATAATGAGAACTCTTCATTAAATTTATCTCTTCTTATTTTAAACACTATATACCCTTTCTTATTTTATTTAAATTCTAAAACCTTTTATTCATACCTGAACAACATGATCCTAAACCAACCCCACCTCACCCTTGAACTAATGGAGGCATTCCCAGATTACAATCCAAACAGTTATGCACCACCTGTGTGGCCATGGATTTATTTTGTGTCAAAAGTTCTGCAACTCAAGGTCCTTGCAAGTAATTTAAGTGACCTGCAACACACAAGAAAAGAATGCAGTAATTGAAGAAAGATTTACTTTGACTAAATATTGGTCAATAGCCAGGGATGGAGAAGTCATCAAGGATATATAGGATGTACCCATCAAAGATAACTCAGTGGTTGGAGAAGAGGATTATGTCATGAGAAAGGGGTAACAGAGAGAGATTTTGTATAGGGTTTCCAACATCATTTTTTGCAAAAAATGTGTGGAAGAGGAGGACAAGGTCCATAAGTTGATAGAAGAGGGGGCCAATTTGGCAGTTGAGTTGGCTCCTACTCCAAAGAAACATTAAAAATTGTCATTGAAAGCAAAAATGAGGAAGGAGAAGTGGAGATGGTGTAGACAATCCTATAGTACTAGCTATAGGCCTTGACTAAGGGAAATGGAGTAAAACTGGAGAGAAAACCCCTGTCCCTTTTGAGAAATACCAGGTGAGATTAATTTGCTACAGAAAATTAGAAACTGTTACAATACCCCTTCCAACACACTTCTTGACTACTTTACAATTCAAGACAAAAGCCAATAGCAGACCACTGAGAACCAAAGAACCAAAAAACATAAAATGCAGAGAAATCCACACCAGAAACCAAAGCACTGTGCACTTGTTGCACAGAAAACAGCAATAATACTTGATGCAGGTTGCAAAGCTACACCAGAGAAATCAGTTGCCAAAGTTTAGTTAAATGAAGAACTAACCTTGCAAAAAACACAGACTGTAGCCAATAGCAGACCACTAAGAACCAAAGAACCAAAAAACCTAAAATGCAGAGAAATCCACACCAGAAACCAAAGCACTGTGCACTTGTTGCACAGAAAACAGCAATAATACTTGATGCAGGTTGCAAAGCTACACCAGAGAAATCAGTTGCCAAATTTGAGTCAAATGAAGAACTAACCTTGCAACAAACACAGCCAATTGTGGCCAAAAAACAGTGAAAACTGAGTGAGAAACAATGATATAATTACCAGATGGTTGTATGCTAATTAAATTTGCCCCAAACTGTCTTATTCAGTATTTAGACACAGACCACCCATCTAAAAATCCATGCACAGCAATGAATTTAGCACTTTTGACAGCCAAATTGAGTAAAAACCCTCTAGAAACGCTCCCCAGCCTTCTGTAACTGAGGCAGGCGGACCTCCAAGAAGCCAGAAAACCACCAAAAACATCTAATAAAGCTCAAAATACTTAGAAAAATCCACCACGACTACTAAAGCCCTTAAAACACAAAATTAAGCTATGACAACATTGAGACATAAAATATAGAGCCCAATTAGCTCTACTTAATGGTAATAAGCCCTTAACCCTAAGATTTAAGGTTATCCCGTAAAACACAAAAAGCAAAACTAAACAGCTATCTTTTAGAAATGAAAAATGAGGAAATGACCCCTTAAAGCTTGGAATATAAAAAATATCATCAAGACATAAAATATAGAGAAAACCAGGGCTATCAAATGGTAGTACCCACATACCCATAGTCCCAAACTTCACTGAATAATACCAGAAATAACACATAATTCTTCAACCAATGTTAATTAAGACATACACAAATAGCCCCAAACAGACCAACAAAGGCCTCTGCCAATGTTGGAAGACCACAACGGTTGGGCCAAGTAAACCAACCTTATTCCTCAAGGAAGATACCCAATATGAAGTAAGTGTTTAGATTTACTTTATTATTTAATCATT
Organism: Hemileia vastatrix; assembly: GCA_030280995.1. Lineage (NCBI taxonomy): Eukaryota > Fungi > Basidiomycota > Pucciniomycetes > Pucciniales > Zaghouaniaceae > Hemileia > Hemileia vastatrix. The sequence continues at coordinate 18,407,998 of JASXTE010000017.1, forward strand.
TACACATCAAGTTTCCCCTTATTTTAGAATACAGGGATTGTTGAGGAACCACTGAAGAAAGAATCTTACAGTTGCCTTGCTATAAGCGGAATCCAAGGGAGTTGGATAAACCAAAGAAAACCCTGTCCCTTTAAGTTAATAAAGAGTTCACAATTAACTAAACTAAAATTATACTTGATATAAAATGACTAATAATCTATTTAATTTTAACAGTGTTGAGATGTAGAATAAGTGTTCTTTTTAATGAAGGAAAGAAATAAAACAGTGAAGCTGTATCCAGGAAAGTTATTTACATGATTGAAAGTTATGTTTTTATGAAGATTTTATTTTTATTATATTTAGTTGTTAAATTCTAGTACCTGATGATGAGAGCTATACAATAATACCCTATAAGTATATATTTTTGGGTTGTTATATACACCACATAGTATTTGGGGGGGCTTGCTAGCAAGTCCTCAACTTGCAGTCAGATGGAAATCAGACTGAATTTATAATGAGCTGATACTGAACTTTACTTTGAGCTCATCATGAACCCTTAACCAAGGATGAATGAGTTGGTGCTGAAGTAATATTGAAATTTCAATGAAAAATTAATATGAATTCAAACAAGGGGGGCTTAAGAATCTGATCAATTGAATGTATTTTTTATATAAAACACAGTTTAATTTTAATTTTGAATTGCACTTGATCATTAGAAATACTGTAAATCATATCATTTGTTTCAAAATTACTTTTAAACTGTCTGATGATTTTATTAATTTTTTGTGAAAGAAATATTAAATAAAATCAGTGTCTCTTTTTATTAAAAAATCCATTTAACCCAAAATTTGAAGCTTTAATTTTTAAGTTTAAACCATATGGCCAGATTCTTACTTTGATTTAGTTTTCCATTTTCTGATTATTCCATATGATTATGTTAAATAAAATTAATTTATCTAAAAAATATACTGAGACATCAAAATTCTTAAATTTTTTCCTCTAGAATACATTGAAAACACACTGAGATAAATAAATAAAAGTTAGAATTTTTTTTTCCTAATCTCTGACTCTATGAATCATTCTCACATATTTTTTATAATAACCACTATTATTTGAGGAATACTTTGTATATATTTCTGGAAAGAAGTATAACTCGTATAATAGTAGATTTTAATCCAGCTTTTAAACTTATTAAATTCAAGAAGATGATTAAAGGTAAAATGAAGTTAATTTTTGCTCTTTTTTTCTTCTAGATAATCCTCAACCACTAAGAAGTTTTTTAATAATCATTTAGTAAAAATAATACATATATAAGATTCTGGAACACTTCATGATGTAGTTAATCACCATTCCTTCAAAATATTTTAATTTGGTAGAGTGATCTCATGATGTGAAAGAATTAATCACCAATGAGTAAATTTTTCATATGAAATATTGAAATTCAAACTAGATATAAAGTCTTAAACATAAAACATGACAAAATAGTATAAATTTATTTAAACTATAATTTTGATGCTTAAGTGTTCTTCCATGCTATATGGTGGGAGAATTGATGTGTCCACCTGGGAATAAGAACCATAGATTTTTAAAAGTGTTCTCATGTAAAAAAATGTGCTTCATGTTGAATTTTAGACTATAATATTGTGCAAGATCTGAATTCAATAGGAAGAAGTGGTATTTTTTCATCTTTATATTAGTTTCTCATTCAAAAACTACTATATGATAAGTATTATGTAAAAAAGACACAATAGTTATTCTTAGTCATACTCATATAAAAAAGCTAGGGTTAAAGGGATCATATTTTAATTAAAATAAAAATTAATACATATTTTAAATGGTTAGAAAAAATATTTTAATTCTATTCTTTTGAGAAATAAGTTAAGTGAAAATTTTCAGGTACACTTTTTTAGTCTATAGAAACTTTTTTTGACAGAAGTAATTCACAACTTAAAATGTACATATAGTTCTTGAATAAAGTATATGGGTTAAGTATATATCAATTATTTATTAGAAATATAATATTCACACCAATAGGTAAGAAATACATGAATCTGATATTCAATTTCAAATTCTATCACAGACAATCCCATTAATATTTTATTTAAAAATAATAATTTATAATTTTTTTTAAATTAGACTTATCAATAAACAATACTAGAATGAGTATATATTTATAAAAAATACTTTAAGTATGGGATATTTCAACTCTTCAGTAAAGATATAAAAGAAAAAAGAAATGTTAATATATAAGAATTTACAAAAATATATATTTATTTCAAATATATTTCTTAAATTTAAAAAAAACAACCATTTTTATCCTATGAGGGTTCCATTTAAAATACACATATAAATCAAAGAAAAGATCATGTGAGGCTCTGAAGGATCTATATAATTTTTACTTAAAATAAAAAACATTTTTTTTGAAGTATTTTGAATCTAAACAGAATATCAGATACCTTTTTTAAATAGAATAGTTTTATAAAATTAATTTTATGCTAGTATCTTAATCTTTTATATAGAGTATAAATAGTCATTTCATAATATTAGAAAATCAACATACAACTATTTTAAATAAAATATTCTCTCAAAATTATTCATCATTTGTATTTATTTCCAGAAATTCAAAGTATTTAATTTAAATCATTTTAATATAAAAATATGTGTATGTTCACATTTAAAAATATTTAATAAAACTTTATAAAATTTATAAATTTTCTAACAGTTTAACTTAGCTTGAGCCAAAATTATAAACAGGATCTCATAGTGAGTTCAATCTGAGTTCCACCAAAATCAAGATATATAATTATTCAAAAATTTATATAGTCATGGAAAGGAATAAAATATAGTAAAGTAAAAGACTCAATTTTTTTTTCTTTTACTTAATATATTATAGGAAAGATATTGAGTAAGCTAGCATGTTTCATTTTATTAAATTTTTAGCTATTACAGGTATTTAGACCTCCTCACCCATCCCCTTCCATCCCCTCCCCTCCCCTCCCCTTTCCCTTTTCACTCCACTTCACCCCTTTTGCTTTGCTCATCCCTCATCCCTTCTCACCCCTTTTTAAGTCCTCCCTATCCCACCATCCATTTCATTTATCCCTCCACCCCTTTACCCCACCCCCTCCCTTTCTTACACTATCCCATCCCTCTTGCTTCTAACCCCCAGATATTAAATTCCCATCCCAAAGATTCACCCCAACCACCTCAATCCAACCCCCTTGCTTTTCACTCCCTCCTTTTTTCTTTCCTAATCATCTCTTTTGCTCCCTATGGAGTAAAAGGGGTGGTAAGGAGAGAAAGCGAAGTGATTCAGAGTGAAATGGGGTGGATAGGGATGGAGAGGTGTTGTAATGGGTGGGAATGGGAGAAAAAATAGTTATATGGGGTGAGGTAGGATGGAGAGGGGTAGGGAAAGGGGGAACAAGGGGTGAGGAGAGGAGAGGAGTGTTAAAACTAAATCTAGATGTAATAACAGGAGCCAATGTGAGAAGAGAAGAGTACAGGATGAACAAAAATGTGGAGGAAGATATTTGGAAGGAAAATTATGAGAAACATAAATAAATATAAATATATAATACATTATTAGACATGGAAAGAAAAATGGTATGAAGACAGAAAAAAAACTTATCAATATTGTGAGCTGTTTATTGGCCATATTTTTTATTCTCATATAATTTTGAAAATTATTTTTTAATTTAATTTAGATAATGGTAAGTTAGTTTTTAAAAATAAGTACCCATATAATGTTTTTACTTTTAATAAAATAGTTTATATATCAATTTTTTAACTTGTACCATTAACTCAATTAATGCTAGAGTCATTTTTAAGAATTCTGTGTAACTTCCACAAATATTCTAAAGCTTAATTATATTCAATAATGCCAATTGATACAATAAGAAAAAATATATATTTCTCCAAATTTTAACAATACAGATTCTATGAACAATACAAATTCAATAACTTTTTTTCATGAATGATTTCTTGTAATATTGGATTATTTGTCTACATATTCATAGGCAATCTTTTTTTTCAAATTTTTAGAATATATTAAAGTTAAACTTATATGAGAAGTCAATTTTTTTAAAAGAAAGAAAGAATAACACAATCTTTCAAAATCTTATACATTGGATAGCCTGGCTTAGTTGTGGGACTCACTTATAATCATATTCCTTCAAAAATTCCAGAAATTCAAGCCTCAATACTTTTTGCACTTTTGATCACCTATACTTCAATAAATGTTCAAAATTTCCTTAATTTTTATTCAAGGAACTTTCATTTTCTTTTTCATAGTTGTTTCATCACTTCATCAATGTGTGCTAAATTAAATATGAGTTTGGGTTCAAAGTTGCAGACTTGCTAGCAAGTCTGCTCCCCATATTGTGTGGTGATAAGTTTATAAAATTTGATGTAAAAGTGTAATATTTATAGTGGCATTACAATTTTAAATGTTATTATTTGTTGTTCTTTTTAATGGTTAAGATTTTGTTTTAATTTTGATTCTATAGGCTTAATATGCATAGTATGTCATGTGCTTCCTTTTTCCCAGCCAGAGCATCCTGGAGCTCATCCAATGATCCCCAGAGTTATTACAGAGCTTGTACAGACTTCCAGACTCAACTAGAACCTTAAAAGACTAATAAAAACTGTATAAAAATTAAAGATTATAGAGCTACATCTCCTTGTTAATCTCAAATAATTTTTGTAGTCTGCACAGCTCTATTCATCTGATAACAAATCATCAAAGTTAAGTAAATGATAAAAAATCACAAATAATCAAAAATTATTTATAAAGTCAGTAAAAATAGAAGAAGAATAGTAAAAATTCTTTGAAAATTTTCAAAGTTTCTTGAGACTCCTAACTTTAATTTTCATAAACTTTCAGACCTATACTTGCATTTCATGACTTTTAATTAATTGTTTAATCTTGACTTGTAAAATTAATTGATTTTAAACCTTTCAAATACTCATTCCTTTAAATATAAAACATTATAAAAATATATTGGCTTTTCCAATCTCAATAATCAACTCCAATAAACCCCTTTTTTAATAAAACTTAGTTAAACTACAATAAATTTATGTTTTGTTTTGGGGCGCAACAATGATGCAACATTTATGCAACAGTTATGTAGAAATTATTTTTGGCACTTAAAGGTCTTAGGTGGGTCTTAAGTGCAAAAAACAATTGTTTTGTAACTGTTTACCAACTGTTGTGCAATTTTTTCCCCACATAGCAAAAAAAACATGTGATGTAGTTCTCCTTACTAATCTTTAGCCTGCCACAATGGGTGCCACTCCAACCATCCATCTGCTGATGCATAAACGTATAATTGATTTGGATTTCCAGATCAATGAGTTCTTGGAGAGAGGTTGGAGAAGGGTGGCAAATTAGAGAGTTCCTGATTTTTTGGGAGAGCCCATTTCTGAAGTGAAACATGAGTGCTCCTTCTCCCCATGTTGTAACGTAGCTGGAATGGCCCCAAAATTCTGACACATACTTGGCAACATAGTGTTTCTGTCAAAACTGGCTGAGAGAGTGCTCTGAAGCTGTGGCCACATCAGCGTCACCAAAGGCCAGTTTGAAAGCTGCCATGAACTGACAGAAAGTTGTTTGTAACTTTCCATTTCCAAGGGGCTCCTTTGTATATGGCATTACCCAGCATGCTACCTCATCCTTGAGGTAAGAGATTGTGAACCCAATTTTTGATTTCTCAGCTAAAAACTGATTAATTTTGAGAAGGACATAAAGGTTTACCTGTGATGTGTAATGATCCACCTGGTGGGATCACTTTCCATCAAAGATTTCTGGGACTGCAATTTTTGAGCCTTTAAAAAGCAGTTCTGGTGTCATAAGCCATGCCTGTGCTTTGGCTTTGGCAGTGTCAAGTTCTGCCTCTTTCAGGCCATGGTATGAGGGCCATTCCTCAGCTAGACATTCCATGAGTCTGGGGTTTTGTTCTTGCAGTGAAGCAAGGGTTTCTGCATCAGGTTGACCTGAGGGACTCATTGTTCTTCAGTAGTGCACTAATTAATATCAGAAAAAATTTTAAGACCTAAGAAGGAGGACTACCACTAGCACTGACACTAGCCTGGGATGAGACTGACTATGCTACTAAGCAGTGAGACTAACTAGACTGACTATGTTGGGATTATGAACAGTGAGACAGGGCTGACTATTCTGATACAGCAGTGATACTAAGGAGTAACTGGATTACTATATAAGTTGTCCAATGAGGAGTGCTCCACAGTGCTTGCCCCATATAACCCCCTTATGCAATATCCTCTCTTCCGCCTCTCACACTGCATAGCACCCATAGCGTTCCTCCTCCTCACCTCTCAACCAAATCCTAACAGTTTATCTGCTTTTGATATATCTGTTGTATTTTTATTTTTTATCTTTTATCCAAATAGTTTTATCTAGGGGTTAACTGCTTAATACCAGTAGATAGCTTAACTGATACTCTATCTTTTTTGCCTTGTTGATATTTTTATGATTTTTAGTCTTTAGAGGTTGATTTTGTGTTTTTCAGATTAAATAGTTTACTTTTCAGTATTTTGGGTAGGCCACAGCATCCTATGGTGTGTCAAGGAGAGGACTTTGGTATAAAGACAATGAACAAATCAGTAATGCAGGACTTATTCAATTAAATGAGCCAGTTATACCTGTAAATAGGATGGACTCGCTTCAGTAAATTTCAATAAGAATATAAAAGTAAATACATCAATGAAAAAGACCTTTGGTATAAAGCCAATGAAAAAATCAGTAATGCAGGACTTATTAAATTAAATGAGCCAGTTATACCTAATGATCATGATAAGAGTAGTAACAATTTAGTATAGAATAATTAGTTTAAAGATAAATAAAATACACACCTGTAAATAGGATGGACTTGCTTGACAGAAAAAGCAAAAGAAGTCAGAGATTTTTAACTCAGAGAGTCCAATCATTTACAGGGGTACAAGTAGGAGTGGGATTATATAATAGTAGAGACAGGGATACTAAGACTGAGTTAATCACAACTTAAGCACAAATTACTAAGACTGAGGTAAGCACAACTCAAGCACGGATTCATAAATTCAAGTGTAAGAGTGAATTAGGTTACTAATGCATGACAATATACTTCAGATGGAGATAAAGACACAGGCATATATAATCTAATAAAAAAAGAACGTAAAGTATATAGAGAGAGAGAGAAAGAAAAACTAAATGATATAATTATTCTGACATGGCACACCTTCTGACAGCAAGCTACAGCATGCCAACAGCATGTTTGCCCATGAAAAACTACAGCGATTCTAGCCACAGCACATCTATACATGGAATGATAAGCTGTTTGTGAGGGAATAAGAGGAAATTCTAGAGGAAATTCAAGGGAGCTTTTGGTAAAGGGGAGCTTTTGGTAAAGGGGAACTTTACTAACTTTTACTTTAACTTTTACTAGTGTTATTATTAAGAAATTTATAGAGTAATTTGCTAACCCACTTGGATTAGTTAAAGAAACTAAGAAAGAGTACAGTTAAACTTTTCCAACTTAATGGTATTAATGGAAGAAGGTGATGAAGAATAAATTTTTGCTGGCATGATTTGTTTTAATAATTAAGAGGTTTACACTGCCAAACATTTTTGTTTTGCCATGGGGCGCAACAATTACACAACAGTTATGAAACAATTGTTTTTTTACTTAAGAGCCACTTAAAACCTTCAGTTACTAATAAATTTTTTTACATAACTGTTGCATGATTGCTGTGCCATTACTTAGCCACTACTGTGCCACAAGATGAAATGAACATTTTTTGCAGTGTAATTTGGAGATGAAATAAGGGAGGGAGATCAATGCGTTGCACAGTGAATGAATGAGATGAGTGAGGAAGGGATATTATGGGGCCAACATGTGGTAATGGTAAAAAACATTCAAGGAAAGCTTCTTTCAAGTCAAGTTTGACACCAATTTCAGAAATAAGTGACTTATTTGTAAAAATTATCTACTTGTTTATAAAACAACTCGATTCTTTTAGATATAAAAATAAAACAGACGTCAATAAACGATCTGCCCTATTAAGTGGTCTTTGCCGCTGTTACCTATGTACATGAATAAAATGGAAAATTAATAACAAGATAAGTGTTTAAAAATAACTAGTCCTGACCTAAAGATAAAATAATGAAATAATATTGAGTGAGATAAAAGACGGGCAAAAAGAAATGACAAGACCCAGTATTTAAGTTAGTGTCTCGCTCAATAAGGACAGGGATGAATGAATAGCATAAAATAAGAACAACATAGAAAAAACATGAGAAAAATAAGACATGATGTGATCTCTATGGAGATTGAGTCAATAACTACTCTTATAATTATAAAATGGATAAAAATAGAAAGAAAAAAATACAGTGAGTTAACTAGTTGTTCTTACACCCCTCCTTGCTATCAATCATACCGTTCAAACCAATTTTTTCTACAAATTTTCTGAATTTTTCCTTGCTAAGAGCCTTAGTAAAGACATCAGCAATCATATCAGTCGATGGTGTATATTGTAGGTCAATTTTTCCGGGCATTATTTGCTCCCTAATCCAATGAAATTCCATTTCAACATGCTTATTTCTAGCATGAAACATAGGGTTTTTGCACAAAGAAATACAACCTTGATTATCGGAAAATAATTTTGATGAAGATTTACAGTAAAATCCAAGGTCATTAAAGAGAGTCTGCATCCAAATTGCCTCTTGCGCTGCATCAACTGGAGCTTTAGATTCAGCTTCAGTAGTGCTAAGGGCAACTGTAGGTTGTTTCTTGCAGCGCCAACTGATAGCAGTACCATTGATGATAAAAACATAGCCAGTAGTTGAGCTTCGAGTAACTTGACAACCTTCCCAATTGGCATCAGCAAAACCAGTAGGAAGTGAATAACTGTAGTGACTCTCATTGATAAAAGGATCATCTGAATGAAAAGTGAGTGATAGGTCAATACTACCTCACAGATAGCGAAGGACCCTCTTGAATGCCAACCAATTTTTGAGACCAGGAGCATTTAAGTATTGTGCTAGTTGACTGTTGATGAAGGAAATAACTGGTCTAGTTGCCTGAGTGATGTAATTTAATCGACCCACTGCTTGACGATAATTGATGTTAAGTTGAGAAAATTGTTTTATTTTGTCTTCAGTTTCTGGTACCAGTTGAGTGTTCATTGTCATTGGAGTACTAGATGGCTTGCAATTTGACATGTCATAAGAAGTGAGTAAATCCTTAATCTCCTGATCTTGACAAAGAGATAAAGTACCAATACTTCTATTTCTTGTAACCCTCATTCCCAAAATAAATTTTGCATCTCCGAGATCTTCCATATCAAACTTTGATTGAATGGCAACTTTGAACCAATAAATATCCTTACCAAAAATAGAAAGGTCATCAACATGTACATGTACATAACAAGGATGAGTAGTGCTTTCATGTATGAAAAGACAAGGATCCGCAGCTGAGGGATAAAAATTAAGGGAATAAAAGAAATTAATTAACTCTGTGTACCAACACCTAGAGGCCTGCTTTAAACCATAAAGTGAACGCTTTAACAATAAAACTGGATTTTTAAGATTGGGAGGCCTTTTCATGCCTAGAGGAATTTTCATATACACGTCTTCGTCAGGTTTTCCATAGAGAAAAGCACCTTTGACATCCATCTGAATGAAATCCCAATCTTCTCGTGTTGCAAGACTGATGAGAACTCGTAATGTGGTGAGCCGTCCAGTTGGAGCAAAAGTCTCAAAATAATTTATTCCAGCTTTTTGTGAACAGCCTCGTGCACAAAGTCGAGCTTTATATTTTTGAATGTGACCATCTGCATCTCTTTTGATCTTAAAAACCCATATGGACCCTATCTTAGGAACATTTTCTGGTTGTTCAACAATATTCCAGACACTTTGATTTTCTATCATTTTCAACTCTTGATTAATGGCATCGAGCCAAGAATCACCATCACATTGATTAATTGCTTCAAAACAAGTAAGTGGATCTGATAATTGAATGTTGGGTAAATCATCATGTGTTGCATGTGCACTAATAAAGTTTGTAATTGATAAGTAATTTTTGATTTCAATGGCTGAATTCAGCTTCCTTGGTATTCTTTTCCGACCACCTTCAACAATGTTGGATGAGTCAATTGAAGAGTTAATATCATTAGAAGCAATGTTGGGAGTTAATTGGTAATCCCAAAATCTATTAATGGATTTTGATTTTTCAATGGGGGGATCTTCAGATTCAGTCAAAGGTATGTGATTTGACGAATAATTATCAGAGGCAGTTAAAGGTATATTTTCAGAGAAATCAGATGTAATTTCAACAACATCTTCAGTAAAGATTTCTGACAATTTTGTTTCTGACGATAAGTCCTGAATAGGAAAAGATGCTTCATCAAAAATTACATTATGTGAATATATTATCTTTTTATTATCAAGTCGAAGCAAACGATATGATGTCATATCTTCAGCATATCCCAGAAAACAACATTTTATTGAATTCGTATAAAATTTTCCTCCTCTTTTTGACTTATCAATGAGTGCATAAGCAGCACAACCAAAAACTTTAAGATGATCATATTTTGCATCCTTGCCAAATCTCACTTTAAATGGTGTATCAAAACTCAATGAAGCCGATGGTAATCTGTTCTCAAGATAGACTGCAGTGTTGACTGCTTTGCCTCAGAACTCAATTGGCATTTTTGCATGAAAAAGTAAAGAATTAGCCATTTCGGTGGTAATTCTGTTGCCACGTTCCACAATAGGATTTTGCTGTGGTGTATAAGGAGAAGTAACAGTCATTTTAAAGCCATCTTTGACACTTAAATCTTTGAAATCTTTATTTATGAATTTGCTTCCACCATCACACACAAAATTGCCAATTTTAAGATTTGATAGATTCTCTATTTGAGTTTTAAATTGCAGAAATGCTTTGAAAGTATCAGATTTATTAGATAAAAGGAATACAAAGCAATAAGATGAATAAGAATCTGTAATTTTGAAATAATAATTGGCTCCTCCATAAGTTTCAGGAGTAATTTTTCCGCTTAAATCACAATGTAAGAATTCTAGAAAGCGAGTTCCTCTTGGGACAGTTCCTAAAAATGGACTATGATGGTGCTTGGCATTCACACAGGGCTCACAGAAATTAAAATCATCGCATAATTTAAACCCTATTTTAGACTGAATTTTATCAAGATATTGAGAATTCAAATGTCCTAATCTGAAGTGCCAAAGCATTCTTGAGTTTGATGCATAAAGAGATTTGAAAACGGGAACATGGTGCTCACCAAAATTGGCATTCAACACTACAAGTCCTTCAGAGTCGTCCCATTTGCCATCAAGAATAATTTCATTTAACCTTGTGATTGTTAATTCTCCATTAGAATTCATGTGTTGATCACAACCATGTGAGATAAACGGGCCGATTCCAATAAGATTTTGGCTGATTTCAGGAACATGCAAGCATTCAGTCAAAGTTATAACTTCCCTTGGTGTGACGAGCTTCACCAAACCCTTTCCCCAGCTATAAATTATGGTCCCATTACCAAGCTTGATTGGACGGCGAAAGCAAGAGTATGTTTTAAAATTTGACAGTTTCTTGATCATATGAACAGTTGCTCCGCTGTCAAAAATGAGAATTTTCGAAGAAGTATTTGAAATATTTGCTTTGAAAATTTTTGCAGGTCCACAACTGATACTTGCATGTACTTCTTCACTAGCTTTGGAACTATTGGCAGTTACTCAATTTTTATGTTTTTCCAGATGCAATTGAAAACAATCCTCTTCAGAGTGTTTTGCCTTTGGATTATGTTTTCCGTCTCGACAAAATTCCCACTTTGGTTTTTGATTAGATTTTGTTTTATTTAGAAAGGCGGAATGAGATGAGGTGGAATTCTCTGATTAAATTTCAGAAGAAAGACGGGCCAATCGTGAGAGTAGATTAGAAACGGAAAGATGGGTTTGAGTCACTTCACAAGCATGTAGAATCAATGCTTTATGGGTTGAGTAACATTCTGGAAATTGTCTCAATAATCAATGTGCTTCATTTTCACTTTCAACTGAGACACCAACAGAACCTAGCTCATTAATTCTGGTTCGTAGATCATTTACGAAACTCATAAGATTGCCTTCTTGGCATTTGACATCGTGATATTGGGCAAATATCGAGGCACGGTTTGACACATTGGCTCCAGCATATTGGTTGCTCAGCTTTGTCCAGATTTGCCAAGGCTTGTCCATATCATCATCAGTCACAAAAGCAGCAATATTGGTGGCATCAAGTTTTGAAATGAGGATGTTTGTTGCCTTGTCGGCTCTCTTTTGGAAATCTAACTTAGGACTTTGGGCAGTGTCTTCTGGTGGCGGTTGTTCAAGACCAAATACAAGGTTTTTGAGATCCTGATAAGTGAGCAGGGCTCTCATTCTTATCCTCCATTCGTGGAAATTTCCGACACTCAGTACAGGAATATTTCTGAGGGTATCGCCAGAGGAATCATTAGTTGAGTCCATTTTTTGACGGTGATGAAGGACGGGCAGTATTTAAACTTGTTGACGAGTAATCAGATTCGTTCGTTGAAGCTGGAGATGGGATTGTGAATATATTGTTTGATGACATTCACAAGGACACTGGGCCCATAACCTAAAACAACTCGATTCTTTTAGATATAAAAATAAAACAGATGTCAATAAACAATCTGCCCTATTAAGTGGTCTTTGCCGCTGTTACCTAAAGATAAAATAATGAAATCATATTGAGCCAGATAAAAGACCTAAAACATAAACAAAATAACAGCTAAATACAAGAGTCTAACCTTTTAGATATAAAAATAAAACAGACGTCAATAAACGATCTGCCCTATTAAGTGGTCTTTGCTGCTGTTACCTATGTACATGAATAAAATGGAAAATTAATAACAAGATAAGTGTTTACAAATAACTAGTCCTGACCTAAAGATAAAATAATGAAATAATATTGAGTGAGATAAAAGACGGGCAAAAAGAAATGACAAGACCCAGTATTTAAGTTAGTGTCTCGTTCAATAAGGACAGGGATGAATGAATAGCATAAAATAAGAACAACGTAGAAAAAACGTGAGAAAAATAAGACGTGATGTGATCTCTATGGAGATTAAGTCAACAACTACTCTTATAATTATAAAACGGATAAAAAGAGAAAGAAAAAAATACAGTGAGTTAACTAGTTGTTCTTACAGTTTATATGTGCAATTATGGGGGAATTTTCCAACTTTGGCAACCCTATTAGGGAGTGTCAAAGTTGGGCTGGTAAATCAGCACTTAAAGATTAGCAACTAATTTAAAATCTTTCTTAAAATCGCATCACTCTTCCCTCCTCTTTTTAGCCCCACCTCCAGATGTCCTCAAAAAACTCAGAGGAAAATTTGATCCCTCTCAAATTTTCAAAACCCTCTCGTCTCTTTCGCGGCCGCGGGCTACTGTCTTTTCACAGTGCCGCTCTGGTCACTCCCCCCTGAAAAATTACTTGTTTCGCTTCAAGGCAGTCGACTCACCTATCTGTGTCCACTGCGCGATGGGGGCGAAAGACACACCAGAACATGTTTTACTTTTTTGCCCTGCTCACTCCACTATTCGTAGCTCTCTTATCAAAGAAGTTGCTAAACACAAGTTATCCTTTACTACTTCTTCTCTTTTGTCTAATTCGCCTGTCATGGACGCTGTGGCAAAATTTTTAGTTGATACTCATAGATTTCCCAACAATTTGCCGTTATCCCAATAGCTTTCTTCAAAGAGTTACATTTTAATTGCCATTAGTTTCTGCTCATTAGGTTTTATCTCCCCTCAGTTTGTAAATACTTGCTTATTTAGTTTACGTTTCCTTCATGCCCCTTGTTGGGTGAGATTGTATGAAATGAAAAAAAAAAAAAAAAAACTAATTCTGACCCAACCAGCACTTGATCAAATTCTAATTTGCAAAACACACTAGCCCTCATACTGGTGTATTTCAAAATTGAAAGGACCTTCTTTTTTCATTCAAATCACTCCCTATTCACAAAATAAGTTGGTTTCATTATCTTTGAATTAGCCCTTTTATTTCAAAAACTATATTTTACTTTGTCATCACTGATTTAGGCCAAAAGTAGCAAATTAATTTGAGTGCTTATTTGTCAACTTTGACATCCCTATTATGTATTTTTTTACAACCATTACACAATGGCTATACTCCACAGAGTAACAAAAATGTTTGGTAGTGGTAATCATGACGGCTATAAATTGAACTCACTAAAGATTACACACTGGTTTTTTTTAGGTTTCACCAACGTTTAGACGGGAAACTCAACCTGATTTAGCGCTTCCAGTTTACGGAAAGGTACCTTCAATTTTCCGTTGCAACATTATTCAAACATATATGTGCAGATCTATTTTACTATAATCTCGGTCTCCTAGCCGACTCAATTTTATTTTTCCGATATATACAAACATCTGTGTCCAAGCTTTCATACATCTATTTAACAGTGTATTTATACATATGTCGACATAGGAGAATACATATGAAGGTTGAATGACTGATGATAGCACACATGTATATATTGTTAATTATAAGTATGTTTATAGATCTCATGACCCACTTTTTGGATATACAAACGATTTATTTGTTACTCCATAGTAAAAGGATTTTACAGTAGTGTCATTAATTCACTAAGAAATGGTTTAATTTGTATGTATGTAGTTATGTATGCAGGTCATCATGATTATAATCCGTATCACACCGTCATACCCGATGAGTCAATGGTCCATTGGAGGAGTAGAATAGGGTAGAATGGAATGGAATAGAATAAGGCATTGGAGTGTAAGAAAAAGTTGAGGAAATAGAGTAAGAGACGAATAAAAAGACGATAGAATATGAAGAAAGAAGAATTTGAGATATCTTGCGTGTTAGAGTGCAGTATATGTAGCTGATGTATGTAGGTTTGTTAGACAGAAGTGATCAAACCAAGACTAAAGATCTGAGGAAGCGTAGTTTCAAAAAACTACAAGAAAAGACTAACAGCGAAAAAAATTGAAAACCCTTACCCCCTTACCCAAGACTTGGAAGGGCACACGAAGATCTCTGCGCGTTTTATATTTTGTAATTTTTGTTTGGGGAGATCTAAAATGATGCAGAAGATAAAAGAAGTGACGATTTTTGGAATAGCGAGAGAATATTGCAGAGCGCTGAGCGTAAACGACTGGATTGCAGAATGGCAGAGTGCCTGGGAGGCAGTCGAGTCCAGAACGTTGAGCAACTAACTATAAGTTGCGAGTAATTAGCCTAGACATTATAAGTCATAACTTATTGAGTAAGAAGTTGTAACCAATAACCACTAGCCCACAACTATTAATAACTGCGAATCGACTTCCAACCATCTAACAGCTCTTTATTACTTCATCATCATCCTCTATATCTTTCTGGTTTCCATCTTCACTCGCTTTTCGTTTGAATATATTTGACATTCTATTTATTCGTCCGATCCCTTGAATACTTCATTACAGTCAGTATCTTCAAAGTGATATTTTGTCTTTGATTCACTTTCAGTCCAAGGCTATAAATTTCTAGATATTTCTCGAATCTACTTTAAAGTCATTACTGACTTCTTAATCGAAAAATTTAAAACTGAGGGGTACACTTGAAAACCTCAAGACATCTTCATTTTACATTTTACATTTTAATCTTTTTATTTTTTTTCAGGTACATGATCCATTTATCCTCTAAGCCTGCGTTTTTAAACAAAATATTGCCTTCTCTTGCTCTACTATTCCGCTTAACTAACTATCCAACCTTATTTAGAAATCACCGCCCGTTTCATTCCTTTGGCGTACCAAGTCGAATTACACAACTTTTTACCTTCAATCCTTCACTCATTCATCATCAAAATGCAGCTCAATATTCTAATTATCTGTGTGCTCGCCTCAATGTTTCTCATTTTAATCGCTACTCCTTTACCTGCTGGAAATCACACCTTTCAACCCCGTCGTATCACTCCAGAACAAGGGCAATCTAATCAAAAAAACGATGTTCAATCAACCTATTTTCGCGGTAATGGCTGGTAAAAATAAAAAAAATAAACAGAATTCTAATCTTCATTACTCTCATTATCATTATAGTTTAAGGATCGAAATTATAAATTTTTTCATTTATTCACACGTTTACATAAAAAATCGTTGTCGCCTCAGGTTTACCCGATAATCAATTATGGTACCATCTTTTTATTCTTTTTCATCTCATTAAAATGCAGAATATGTCACAGTACTTAGGGGTAAATTTTATCTACTCACTCACCTGGAGTTTGAATTGAGTACACATAGTTATTTAAATAATCAGTCATTTAGATTTGTTCTTCCCCTTGATTTCACAATTTCTTTACTTGACATGCTGAGCTACCATGCCACCTAGCGCTTTTCTACTGTTAATACTCTAACTGCAGCAATTACTACTACTATCACTAGTAAAAATTTTATTGTTACAACTGAAGATGCCGGCACCTCGATTTTACAAAAACGTAATCTTAAGTTTACCGTAGCTATTTACTGAAAGACTTTGTTATTCCATTGTTCTATAATAAGAGTTTGAGGGAAACGATCGATTAAAGTTCCCCTCTTTTTTCCCTCAAAACTTGGAAGAAAAGCTAAAGCAGATATATCACATCATATTTTGTTTGCAGATACATCTATATATTATATCTATATATTAATCAAATTACGTTGAGACTGAAGCCGAAAAATCTAATCATCCAATTTTATACAGTGTTCTTTTTTCTTTTATTTTTTTTTGTTAAAGAACTAAACAAGTTTTTTTTAGTTACTTCTTTAGTCAACAATACTAACCTGTGCTATACAGGATTTTTCACACAAAATTTAGTAACAATCTTTTTGTCTCGTCCATTAGTCTTTAAACTTGCATACATATGAAAATGCATACTTAGGCTCATGCTTACGCCATTTTCTTCTTGTAAAAAGTAATTTGAGCTTATAAGACTGAAAAAATTTAGACGGATAAAAATTTGGAACTTTAAAATAGTCAATTAAAAAACCTCTGTAGGTATTTCAGTTGTTTGGTGTAAATGGTATTTCTCATTGCTAAAATTTTAGGTGCTGACCATTCAGTTCTAACCACACTTTATATATCCATCTTACACTATACGTTATACGTTTTTCCTCTTTTTGTAATAATTTGAGTTCACAGTCACTCTTTTTACTACTAATTGTGTTTCTAATGATGCATACTCCAGTGCGTCTACAAATTTTACCAAAAATCTGTTTAGAGATGGAATGAGGATCATCTCTTCGATCTCATCCACTTTATTAAATTTATTCACTTACTCATTGATAATATTTAATATAATATGTTAGTGATATATAAGATTTAAGTGGACAGTGAACTAGGAGTGGACGAGTGAGGAGCAGGGACGAGCGAGGACAGAACAAGGGATAAAAGGGAAGTGAGACTAGAAAAGAGAAATAAGTAAATAATAAATAAAAGAGAGAAAAGTTTGGATGCCGGCTCAATAGCAGCTTGACATCCTTAAATATGCTTAGGTTAGGGTATGTATATAAATGGTGATATAAAGATCTACTAGTAGTGGAAAGTATAAAAATAAGAGTACGGAATAGTAATGCTTATAGAATATTAACACTCATTTCTTTCTTAGATTTCCACTTGTTAACTAAACTCCCTTAGTAATCCCTTCCTTTTTTTATCTTCTATTTATCCTGATAAAACATAACAAGAAAGAATATTACAACATTAAAGTTACTCAAAAATAAAAAAAAACTTTTGGCGAATATCATTGATTATTTCTCTATAAATTTACTAGAGTTATTTTTTACTAGTAGAGACTGACAAAATTTAAAAAGTAAATTTTCGAGTAGCTATTGAAGATCTTAGTGCTTTATGAAATATTTATGCACCATTAAATTTGAAAAACTGGCTAGTGGATCCTTCAATTTTTGAGCTTTGATATGTATATGATTGATAAATATATATCTGGGGATCAACCTCCTCCTTTCTCAATTTTCACGGTGAAGATGAATTTTCGTGAAATGATTGAGATGGTGGTTTATTCTAATAATCTTATATATTACTTATGTTCCCATCACACATATATACACACGTTTGGTCTAGTAGTTGAGTACTTAGTTAAGTCTATGATGTTAAACATCTACAATGATTAGGCTTCAGCTTTGTAAAAAAACTATACACCAATTTGGAATCACCGATAAACTTTTGTGGAAATATTGTTATGCATTAAGAATCTCGAATAGTTTAAAATAGGGGGTATGAAAGTTCGAAATCTTCCATTTCAAAATACCTCTTTTTTCCACCAAATCAACCACGATTATTTTTTAAAAAGTGCCATATTGTGCCCAAAAAACACCTTTTTACTGAGAATAAATGTCAAGTTTGTGGCTTTCTTTTAGTGTTATTATGGTAGCAGTGTCAGCGCTTCGTCCGGAGTGAACCAATATTAATTGCATCACTTACCTATGGTAGCAGTGTCAGCGCTTCGTCCGGAGTGAACCGGAGTTAGACGCGTCGGCTGCACCATAGGTTTTATACTAGAATCTAGGTACATAACACTTAATCACTAAGCTTATTCTATTATGTACATAACAGTTATGACATATCTTTTAAATAATTACAAATTTCTAACTTTGATACACCCTAATATTTCAAACAAAATAATTTGAAAACCTTAAAGGTTAAAAGATCAAAAATTTGAAACACTCAAAACTTGAGAAGTAGAAAATTTTAGAAGGCTGGGAATCGAAACTACGGACAACCCGCTTTCCGGGAAACTTAATCCTACTGCTTGGCGTAGATTGGTGAGAAACACACAGGGGGGGGGGGGGGGGGGGTAAAAATGTTAATTAGACGTCGGGTTCATTTCACATACTAAATTCAATCAATTCAGTATGTGAGCTGAACCCGACCACTAGTTACCATTTTTCCCCCTGTGACAACTGCAGCCTTTTTTACTCAATGTGTATGCCTAGGCCACTGCTTTTCATATCAATACAAAGTGATGGGTGAGTTTACCTTTTGAGGATTTGAGATTCAAGTGCATAAAGCGCCATACCTTCTACTCGTCACTCTATGCATGTATACCACAATGCGCATATGCGCAGCATCTTCTGTTTCAGCAACAGTTTCGCTGATTAGACACAATTTGCTTATTATAAAGAAAAAACGTGTTTTCCAACAAGTTTCAAAAATTTGAAAAGGTTTTCGACTTTAAAACTCCAAGTCTTACGCATTTAGAATATAAAGCTTATGAAGTTTATGAGGGTTAGAGATATATGAAGCATAGATATGTAAAAACATTCAAATTATGAAGTCTTCATAAAGTGAATTATTTGGAAGGCGGTTAAAACATTTTTTAAAAAATGTGTCTGCCTTTTTTCCTAATCAAATGTGTAGTCTAAAAAGTGATCAGAAAGGGAGTTGTAAGCAAGTCCCCTAAAAATCACTCTAGTTATTTTTCTTAATACATCCTGGTTTTTCTCTATTTGTCAAGGGGAGATTTTGGTCTAGAAGATTTTTTGGTGGTCCAACAGCGGTGAAAGGTGAGGAAAACTCAAGATTTCAAGATAGGTACATATTTATTTCTTTATACTTTATTACTCAATAAAAAGGTAAAAAGATTATTATTATTATTACTTTAAAGACTTAGAGATACAAAATTATAAATAGTAAGGTGGCAATAGTAGTAATAGAGTGGGTTGTCAATATAATATTGTTTTAAAGTAAGTAAGAAGGGAATGAATGAAAAAAGCCAGATTGAGAGGCTTTGTATAGGCAAAAAAATGAGAAACTGTGGAACCAATATTCTATACACATAAGTATCAGAGAACAAACAATTCCACAGATAGAAATTTCCAACAATTAAAGTTGTTATATAAAGAATGAACCCAGATACAGTATTTATCTGTATATGTCAATATTTAATTATAATTTATTTGATTAATTTTAAGTTTCTGTATATTTCAAAGTAAAATAAAATATTTGATTTAATATTTAGTATTTTTATAGTATAGATTACTTTCCAGCTGTCATGAGAACACTTTCAAGGAGTAAAAAAATGAGGAAGAATTAGAATTATATATTTTCTTCATTTTACTTATTAATTAGTTAAAAATATTATAAGTAATTTATAAAGTAAGTATAACTAATAATATGAGAGGTAAAGGCATAGCTCTACTCTAGTAAATAATTAATTATTTACTGGGTAAGTCTAGTAACCTAGCTGATACTCCCTCACTCTAAAAAAATAATGATTAAAAATGCTATGATTTTTTCTTTTTATATTTCTTTAGTAGAGCAGGAAGGTTAGATATCTCTTTCCCAGGAATACAAAAATCATATTCAAAAGATTTATTCTTGCATCTCAATAATTATTCAGTACCTTTTTCAGCAGTGACAATTCTGTCATTTAGAATCTTATCAATTTCTGCTGTTTCAGTGATTTCATTAGGGGTTTTCTTTGGTCTTCCCCTCCTTTTTGGAAATAAATCACTATTGGATGTGTAAGTTTTCAAAAGAGATATTGGAAAAACAGGATGTTTCCTATTGGCTGGACGTCTAGAAGAATGAAGGAAAGAAGAGGGAAAATGGATAGGAGGAAGGGAAACTATAATATAGTATAATTATGTGTAATAAAAATAAAATATTTGTAGTTTAGGAAAATAAGACGATGAGATTTTTTTTTTTTGAGAATAGACAAAGTTGTAAGAATTTATTTAAATTGTAAAATATTATAATTAATACTTATTTTTCAATGCGCGACAGTTCAATGATAGTATTATAAATCTTAAAGCAACTGTCAGCCTGTATATCTCCAGGACTGAGTAAAAAGTAATTATAAATTATGTTAAACACATGAACTATACATGGGAATAATAAATAAGAGTACACAAATAGTATACATAAGTAAAATTATGATAATACACAAAAAATGCCATTATAACACCTTATATACACGCATATATCCACCTTTTATAGGTCTTATGTACTTAATATTAAGTTGGAATATGTTAGGGTAATCTTAAGAACCTTAAGTATAAGGCTACATAATTTTTAAGTACACTTAAAGCTGTTATATTCATTGTTTTATGCAAAAAACAAGAAATGCACTTTATTTCACTTAAAAGTTGACTATATGCGCTATAAAATTGAGAATATCAAAATTGCGCTTTGACAGATCAATTGGGCTCATTTAGAACTATTGATTTGGCTATTTAAATGCATAAAAATAACACTTTTCAAATTTGGTGTTTTTTATGCCAGAAATGGCTTCTGTGTACTGGCCACATACTGCCTGCTTTTTTCCCGTGTGAATAGCTTCATTTTTAGCAAAGTTAGCTTTTTCACACTATAATTACCCCACATTCTACGCCCACTGTGGGGAAACACACTAAAATAGGTGACAGGCGCTTATTTAGTGTCCTAGCATAATTAATAGTGCATTGACCTTGTTTATATGCACTAATTTCATTAATAACCTCACTCTTGGCACTTTATTTCATCACCACGCTTAAATTAGCCTAATTTTAGTCAAGGATTTACCCGTGCAAGAGCCTGCCAAGAACTGCATGTAGTTACCCCACATCTCACGCTCTTTTTTAAGTTTTTGGGTGGTTTCTCAGTCAATTTTGGTTATTTTTGAATGGGAATTTCACGTAGTATAATGTCAGGATTAGCCCCATTATTTCTACAGTCAATCCCCCTTATTATTAAGCTATTATTAACCTTAAAAAGTCTCCTTTAGTCTTTAATATTATTGTTTTATACGCATATACTCTCTTTTTGTCTTTTTCTTTAATTTTGATGGATTTCCCTTATTATTACAGGATTTTGGCGGTTGTTACTCTTCTAATTATGTCATGGGTTACTGGGAATGTTGATGGGCATGTCTATTGGTTGTTTAGAGGCGTCATTAACTATGTATTGGGTGGTACATCAAGGGAATCATTGGGGAACTCAGTGTGTATAAAAGGAGGAGGTTTTTGGGTTGTATTTCTTCATTCTTTATCATTACAATTTAACCAATATAACCAAATCAATTACAATACATATCAATTAGTACTTTTATAAGACTTTTGAATAGTATCTGAATTTATATAATCTATTTTTCTACCAACTATAAAGATTGTAAGCCACATATAAGAATAGTGAGAATTATATTACTGAGACCTTTATATTTGATTATATTTTACAACTTAGTGGATTAGAACTACAGTATTCATATAGGACCATTAAAATCTTCTAGACAACTGACTATTCAAGCTAGTTCACGTCCTTGTACTTGACCCTAGCCTGATAGCAACCTATAGTTATTTATGTAGTATTTAAATTAGATATATTGAACTAATAAAAATAATAAATAAAAGAGATATATTTAAAATATGTTAAGTGAGTGTATAGTAAGTGATGAACAACCAGAAAGGTTTCTAAAGCCATTATATAGGCAAGGAGGACCTTCTAGAGCATTCTAAATGTAATTTTACAAAAAAAGGTAAAGTGAAAGAAATAATTAAAAGAAATTAATTAAAAACAATAAAAAATAAACCCGTGATTAAACAAGTATCTTTTCCCATCAGAAAATCTAAAAAAGAATAGAACTAATATAGAAAATAACTACGTGAACATGGAATATGAGAATTATGAGAAATAATTCTAAAGAGGGAATAAAAATAGCTAAAAAAGTATACTTAAAATGAAAGGAATTATTTTTACGTTTTTAAATAATCTTAAATCAGTATAAGTAGAAGTAATTTAATTATTTTAACTATTGCAAGTAATTTAATGATTAAATTAATTGAAACAATTAATTAATATAATAAGGAACTTATTTAACATGAGAAATTAAATTTAATCATATTAAATAAAAAACTTTTAATTGAGTTAGTAATTTCAGTGATACAATTAAGAGTTAAGGAAGCGCCAAATATTTATGGATATTATTATATGATGAGTTGTACATAGTTTATATAAATGTTATCATTAAAATTGTAATTACAGTGTAAGTTACATTTACACTTATAATATAATTTTGAATAATTTATTTATACATACAAGTTATGCCATGATATTATAGAATATTATATTTGTTTATGTAATACAATTTATTTAATAATAAAATTAAGTATAATAATTATTTTATTTATTCATAAAATATTTATAATTTTATTTAAATAATTTTTTGTAATTACATAAAGTTATTCCTCTATATGATTACAGTAATTTATTGTATAAATTACTGGACTCCTGAGATAGCCTGGCTGACACTCCCTCACTCTAAAAAAAACAATAAAAAAAAATGCTAAGATTTTTTCTTTTTATACTTTTTTAACAGAGTAGAGAGATTTGAAATTTCTTTTCCAGGTATCCATGCATCATGTTCAGATGACTTGTTCTTATATCTCAATAAATATTCAATACCTCTTTCAGAAGTGATAATTCTATCATTGAGAATTTCATCAATTTCTGCAGTTTCTGTGACTCCCTGAGGGTTTTTCTTAGGTCTTCCCCTTCTTTTGGGAAATAAGTCACTGTTGGAAGTATAAGGTTTAAGCAAAGTAATGGGAAAAACAGGATGTTTTCTATCATATGGAGAATACAATACAACTTCTACTGCATTATCACCAACAATTCCTTTAACAACAAATGGTCCTACAAAAGGATCTTTTAATTTTGTTGTTACCTTGTAAATTGAAATGGACAGTAGATATCAACACTTCATCACCCTTTTTAAATGTGTATTCCTTATGGGATTTATCCCATCTTTTCTTTTCATATTCAAATGCTTTATCAATACAGCTTTGAGCATGTTTTCTGCATAGCTGTTGCATTTGCATAAAAGATTTTACACCAGGATGTAGTTCCAACTTAGGTAATTTATTATTGAGAATCTGAGCAGGAGTATTTGGGACATAACCTAACCAAAGCTCAAAAGGCTTTTTATCAGTGACAGAATGAACAGTGCTATTATATGCAAACTCAAGACCAGGCAATAGAGTGACCCAGTCATGAGTAAATCTGTCATTGTCTTTATATTCTAAACAAAAGGCACAATACCTTCTAATCATATCTTCCAGAGTTTGAATCATTCTTTCAGCTAGACAATCAGTCTGAGGATGATGAGCCGTAGATAACTTTAACTCACAGCCACAAATATCCATTAAAGAGGTCCAAAACTCAGATTTAAATTTTGGATCTCTATCAGAGATAATGGCTTTTGGGAATCCAATAATATTAAACATGGAAGACCACCATAAGAAAGCTAATTCTTTTGTGGATACATCTTTGTGGGCTGGAATAAATTTGCACATTTTTGTGAATCTATCTACTATTACCCAACAAGAGTTATAACTGTCTTTACCTGCTACAGGAAGACCAGTGACAAAATCCATGTTAATTATTTGCCAAGGAGCATTAGGTGCTTCAATATGTTGTAGTAAACCTGCTATCTTACCTGTCAACCTTTTAGATTTCTGGCAAGAATCACAAGATTCAACATATAATTTTGTATCTTCAGAAATATTAGCCCACCAAGCAGTGTTTTTGATTCTAATCAATGTTTTTTCTAGATCAAAATGTCCAGCTAATATGTCATCATGACAAAGTTTGAGGATAGTTTCTTTCATAGAAGGGGCAATTACAATTACATTAGTAAGCTTTCTTCTATAATAAATATAACCATATTCAATAGAAAACTTTCCTTTCATCAAAGCACTTTGATATTTTGCAGGAAGATTTTTAATCAATGCTTGAATTGAAGCATTCTTAGGATCATTTAAGATAGTAACTAATTTATTTAAATCAGAATCCTTATCATATGAATCCAGTATTAATTGTAATAACTCTTCTTCCATATCAACTATAAATATACCATGGATATGAACAGTATCATCTTCAGGTACATAAGCAGGATTGGAGTCATTATTTGGCAGAGGCAGTCTGGACAACATATCAACATTGGAGTGAACATTTCCAGCCCTATGTATAATTGTCATCCGTCCTCTGTACTCTTGAACAGCAAGTTGCCACTTGAACATATGTCTATTAGATGTTTTCAGGTTTAAGAGGGACTTTACAGCACTACAGTCAGTTACCAATTCAAAATTTTGGTCATCTAGATAGTAATGAAGTTTCTAAAGAGCCCAAACAACTTCTAAGCACTCTAATTGAGTGGCACCATATTTCAATTCACTATTTCTCAAGGTTCTTGAAATATAACAAGTTAAAACTTCTGAGGATTTATCATTAATAATTTGTTTCTGGTGTAGGGCAGCACCCAGACCAACAAAACTAGCATCTGTATACAGGACAAATGGTTTGTTAAAGTCTGGAAGAGCTAAGATAGGGGCTGTCATTAAGCAACTTTTTAAAGTATCAAAAGATTTTTGACAGTCACTATTCCAGATGAATGCAACATCTTTCCTAGTGAGTTTGGTAAGAGGTAAGGCTATGACCTAATAATTTTTAATATATTGCCTGTAATAGCCACAAATACCCAAAAACTTTGGATTTCTCTTACAGAAGTTGGTGCTTTCACATTTTGAATTGCAGCAACTTTGTTTTGGTCTACACAAATTTTTAGGCCTGACACAACATGGCCAAGGACTTTCAAAGATTGGAAACCAAATTTACACTTTTTCAAGGACAAGGTCATATTGATTTCATCCATTTTTTGAAAAACTCTATTCAAGTGAACCATATGTTCATCAAAAGTTTTAGAAAAAATTATAATATCATCAATATACACCATGAGCCATCCTTCAATGATCTCCTGATGGAAAGTGCTATCCATGACTTTTTGGAAAACTGAAGGGGCATTTTTGGGGCCAAACAGCATTCTAACATACTTATATATTCCCATATGAGTAGCAATAAGCAAAAAATTCTGAGAATTTTTTTCAACTGGAACTTGATGATACCCTTTGTTACCATCCAGACAACGAATAAATTTTTCACCTTGCAAGGTAGCATGGATTTAATTAATTCTGGGTAGAGGATAAATATCATCAACAGTATAAGTGTTTAATGCTCTTTAATCTCCACATAATCTAGCTTTATCTTTTTCATAAGAAATCAAGACTGGGGAGATGACACAATATTGGGGGGTGACATCCAATTTCTCAATGATGTTCATTTTTAATAATGTGGCAATATTATCTTCAATATCCTTTCTTTTTGTTGGAGAAGCAGGATATGGTTTTTTCCTAAGACTAGGAGGAATATCATTTAAGTTACAGGATAAGGTAATTTTCATTTCTTTCTGAACACTTCCCAAGACATGAGATCCATGAGCAAAAGCCATAGGGAAAGAATTAATTGAGGCAATAATAGAATCCTTTTCTTCACTAGTTAAATGATCACCAAAAGAAGCAGTATTTATTTCATTTAATAAATCATCCATTTCAATTGTTGGTCTGCATTTACACTGGATCAGTGAGTTACAAGACTTTAACAGATGCCCAGAAGGTTTTCTAGGGGAGGAAATTTTGAATTTTCTTTTGCCATTCAATCCCAAGGTGAAGCAATTATTTTCTGGGTCCAATTTTACACCAAACATGGTCAAAATATCATTACCCATAATAAACCAATTGCTAAAATTATCATTTTTCATGACAACAAACTCACAAATATCTCTGAAAAAACCACCATTATATTTGAAGAATACAGAGGTTTTGTATTTGCCAATAGGAATTAAGGTAGAACCATACCCTCTCCATTTTTCAGAAGTTATAGGTAATAATTTACTCAAATAATCCTTGTCTACTGAAGCTAAAGCTTTTTCAGACACTAAACTTCCTCCAGCACCAGAATCAAGAACTACATCAACATTTTTACCATTAATGATAACAGGTGCCTTCAAAGGGGATATGGCTATAGTATTGTGAGTAATATCTTTAATTATCTCAGCATTTTCTACTGAAGATAATTCCAATAAACATTATTCAGATATATTATCTAATTAATGGACATCCTGTTCAAACATTAAAACATCTTTACATGATTCATTGTCATAGGAGATATTACTCTCACAGTCACTAGAAGAATCATTGACATTCATTTCAACCTCATCAGTGTCCTCATTGTGTTCAACAAGATTAATTTTCTTGTCACAAACATGACCCTTTTGCCATGGTTTGTTACATTTATAACAAGAATTTGTTGCATATTTTTTAGGTGCAACTGGGGCAGAGGGTCTACCAGATTTTTCTGGGGGCTTGGTAGAGGGTTTATTCTGATAATTATAAGGTTTACTAAGGTAAATTTTAGGTTCATATCTATGGTTGAGTAGAACCTCATTACAAATTTTGATGAAAGAAGAATGTTCCCTCAAATGCTCAGTTATAGCTACAATTAAATCTCTAAGAGAATTTGGCAATTTATACAAGATTTTATCTCTCCAAATATCATAATCAATCTTTGGATCAATTGCTCTCAGGATCTTTGTTACTTTCATCAGAAAAACAATGGGTTTTTCAACAGAGGAGGATACATATCTAGTATTCTCATACAGTCTTTGCTGAGACAACCTAAATTTTGAACCACCAAATTGATTCTCAATCAAGGATTTCCACTCACTTCATGTATAATAGTTATTATCTAATAGAACAGATTCATAACACAACAAGGCTACATTGGAAAATAAAGAAATTAGCTTAGAAACAATTTCCTCATCAGGTAGTTTATAAGATCTCTTTAAATTATCAATCCTTTGTATAAAGTGTTGCCAATCAGATGAAGAATCACCATCAAAGGTAGGATATTTATCCAACTTAGGCCAATTTTTCTGGCTATTGGAATGTTCCATCCTATGGTTTGAATTGATCAAGGTTATCAGTTCTTGAAGCCTTGAAAGGTGTTCAGATATTTCATTATTCACATAGGCAGCTGGCTCATGGTGAGAATTAAATTTCTTTCTGTTTGATGCAATAGATTTTTCAGAATGAAGTTCAGCTGGTAATATTGGTACATTACAAGGGAGAGAAGAAATACTCTGTTCAGGCTGTTTATTATTATGATTAACAGCAGTATGAGCAATATTTTTTAATCCATAATAATGAGTAGCCTGGACAGTTTGTAATGCAGAAACTAGTTTCTCAAGTTCATATAATTTATTTCTCAAATCAGGAATGTAAGATAGTTGATCATTAATTCTAGAAATAGATAAAACATTTCTGTCCTCATCTACAGAGCATTTATTACTTAAATTCTGAGAATCAATTTTCAATTTTCTTAATTCACTGTGCAAAAGCATATTGTCATTCTTTAAAGCAGTATTTTCATCTTTTGTATTATCAAAAGTTTTGCATAGGTGATTATATTTATCTGAAAGTGATTTGTGGTCAGCTTTAATAGACTTTTGTTGAGCCAGGACATTATTTAATGTGTCTTTCAATTTGAAATAAGCAGTTTCTTGGACAGAAGAACTCACTTTGAAATGTAAATGCAAATTATTTAATCTATCACTCTCATGTATAAACAAATCTCTCAAATGTTTATCTTTCACAACATTAAAATCAAGGGTATCTTTCAATATTTCTTCAGAAGTTTTCTCAAGTAAAGTGTAAACTTCAGGGGAAACAGAATCATTCTTGATTGCAAGAGAAGGGTTAATTAAAGAAGTAGAAGTCAAATGTAAAGGTTCATCAAATGATAATTTGATAATTACATCAATGGGGCTAGTTATTAAAGGAAGTTATTTCTTCAAGGGTTTAACTGTTCTTTCAGGGTTCACATTATTACCTGAAGAAGATTTGTTATTATATATACCAACGTGCTTATCAAACAAATTACTTACCATGGCAAGGGAAGAAACTTCCCCTGTGCCTTCTTTCTTCTGCCCCCCTGATAAGGATGGTGCTGAAGAGTTGGATTGTAGTTTGGTGTCCTGGATGGGCCAGGGTGTTGAGCTGGTTGTTTTACATTCTGTTGTTAGTGGGTCATCAAGTAATCCCATTTCCATTGTTCCACTTGCAGAATGCCTTGATTTTGGTTGAGGGAGCTGGATGCCTGACTGGCCTGAGGTTGAGGCGGAGGCTGGGAAGCTGGGAAATGAGAAGGTTGACCCTGTTTGGGATTTAAAAGCTCCTGCATCTGCTTCAAGAGTGTGTCTAACTTTTCCTTGTACTTCATGCTTTCTGCTCTCAGTTCCTTTATATGGCTTGGCAGATTGTTTACCTGCTGTGCTAGAGGAATCATTTTTATTTTTATACCTCTGAGTGGATTGTCCTGATGTACCTGAGGTTTTACTTCCTTCAGAGTTGTTAGGTGAGAGGGGTTTTTCATTTCTCCTGACATTTCTACGTCCTGAAGGTTTTTTTTCAGCTGAATTATTTTTGTAAGTTACTTTGGGAGAACCTACAGATTCAGTGTCAACATCCACTTCAGTCTCATCCACATGTAAGTTATCCATGCTTTTAGCCAAACTACTGGACATTTAAAACTGTGAAAAGGTGAATCAAAATTAATTAATGATTCAAATTGTTAATATCAAATAAAATATAATCAATTGGATTTAAAAGAAATTTTTTATTAAAAATCAATTAATTATAAAATAAAATGTAATACAAATAAATGAAATTACAATGTTTATTAACAATTAAAAATAATTAAAATGGGACTAACCAATAAGGTTTAAGAAGTCAACCAAAATAATTAATACCAAAATCAATATGATGGTACAATTGGGACTAAGTACTGAGTACTGTTATGGTCAAACAATATACAAAAAATAATAATAAAAAACTTTATTTAATAATTTATTAAATATTAATTGTCTTCTAGGACTGAGAGTTTTACTCTATTATGGTCAACTAGGAAAAAAAAATTTAATATAATGAAAACTTACACTCAGTGAGTTAGCAATTAAGCCACAAACACTGTTATTGCAGTAAAAATATAGTACTATGAGTGAGAGGTGCAAAGGTGAACTTACTATAGTGATCGTAAAATCACTTCAAAATAATATATAATTTAATTTAATATAAACCTAAAATATCGAACCCAAGTTTGAAACACGTTCAGGGCAAAAGTTTACTTTTGGCTTGAGTGGTCTGTGCGCTTTGTCGTTGTTGCAAGTTTTTGTCGTTGTCGTTCCAAAAGGTCCTCAATTATCAGCTGGACATCTAGAAGAATGAAGGAAAGAAGAAGGAACATGGATAGGAGGAAGGGAAACTATAATATAGTATAATTATGTGTAATAAAAATAAAATATTTGTAGTTTAGGAAAATAAGACAATGAGATTTTTTTTTTGAGAATTGAGAAAGTTGTAAGAATTTATTTAAATTGTAAAATATTATAATTAATAGTTATTGTTCAATACACGAAAGTTCAATGATAGTATTATAAATCTTAAAGCAACCTATAGTTATTTATGTAGTATTTAAATTAGATATATTGAACTAATAAAAATAATAAATAAAAGAGATATATTTAAAATATGTTAAGTGAGTGTATAGTAAGTGATGAACAACCAGAAAGGTTTCTAAAGCCATTATATAGGCAAGGAAGACCTTCTAGAGCATTCTAAATGTAATTTTACAAAAAAAGGTAAAGTGAAAGAAATAATTAAAAGAAATTAATTAAAAAAAATAAAAAATAAACCCATGATTAAACAAGTATCTTTTCCCATCAGAAACTCTAAAAAAGAATAGAACTAATATAGAAAATAACTACGTGAACATGGAATATGAGAATTATGAGAAATAATTCTAAAGAGGGAATAAAAATAGCTAAAAAAGTATAACTAAAATGAAAGGAATTATTTTTACGTTTTTAAATAATCTTAAATCAGTATAAGTAAAAGTAATTTAATTATTTTAACTATTGCAAGTAATTTAATGATTAAATTAATTGAAACAATTAATTAATTTAATAAGGAACTTATTTAACATGAGAAATTAAATTTAATCATATTAAATAAAAAACTTTTAATTGAGTTAGTAATTTCAGTGATACAATTAAGAGTTAAGGAAGCGCCAAATATTTATGGATATTATTATATGATGAGTTGTACATAGTTTATATAAATGTTATTATTAAAATTGTAATTACAGCGTAAGTTACATTTACACTTATAATATAATTTTGAATAATTTATTTATACATACAAGTTATGCCATGATATTATAGAATATTATATTTGTTTATGTAATACAATTTATTTAATAATAAAATTAAGTATAATAATTATTTTATTTATTCATAAAATATTTATAATTTTATTTAAATAATTTTTTGTAATTACATAAAGTTATTCCTCTATATGATTACAGTAATTTATTTTATAAATTACTGGACTCCTGAGATAGCCTGGCTGACATTTCCTGTCATATGGAGAATACAGGATAACTTCAACAGAATTATCACCAGCTATTCTTCTGACAACAAATGGACCTAAAAATGGGTCTTTTAATTTGTTATTACCTTGTAAATTGAAGTGGACCGTAGAAATCAGTACTTCATACCCTTTTTAAAAGTGTATTCTTTATGGGATTTGTCCCATCTCTTCTTCTCATACTCAAAAGATTTTTCAATACATTTTTGAGCATGAATTCTGCAGAGTTTTTGCATTTAAAGAAAAGATTTTACACCTGGATGTAAATCCGATTTAGGTATTTTGTTATTGAGAATTTGGGCTGGAGTATTTGGAACATATCCAAGCCAGAGCTCAAAAGCCATTTTCTCAGTAACAGAATGAACAGTGCTATTATAAGCAAATTCCAAATCAGGAAGTAAGGTAACCAAATCATGTGTGAACCTGCCATTCTCTTTGTACTCAAGGCCAAAGGCACAATAAATTCATATCATGTCCTCTAAAGTCTTAATTATTCTTTCAGCTAATCCATCAGTCTGGGGGTGATGCGCAGTAGAAAGCTTTAGATCACAACCACAAACATCCATAAGAGAGACCACACAATATGGGGGGCAGAATTGCTAGCAAGTACGCAACCTTGGACCCAAACTCACCACAGATTGAACATACATTGAGATATTGATAAAGGAACCATAAAATCAGGGATGAACACCACTCAGCAGAACAGTTTTAGGTAGGTGTTCAAGTAGAGTTCAGTATGGGTTCAGTATGAGTTCAGTCTGAGATCCACCTGGGATCCATCTGAGTTCAGGTTGAGGACTTTCTAGCAAGTCCACCCCCTAAATTGAGTAGTGAGACATCAAAAATTCAGAAGTAAATTTAGGGTCTCTGTCAGAGATTATGTCCTTTGGGAAACCAGCAGTAATAAACATATGAGACCACCACAAGAAGGATAATTCTTTAGTAGAAACATCTTTGTGAGTAGGGATGAATTTACACATTTTTGTAAATTTGTCCACAATAACCCAGAAAGAGTTATAACTGTCTTTCCCAGAAATGGGGAATCTTGTTACAAATTCCATGTTCATAATTTGCCATGGTGAATCAGGAGATTTAATACGTTGCATCAATCCAGAACTTTTCCCAGTTAATCTTTTTGATTTCAGGCAAGAATCACAGGACTCAAAATATAGTTTGGTGTCTTCAGACACATTTTCCCACCAAGAAGTTTTCTTAATTCTAATCATTGTTTTTTCAAGATCAAAATGTCCTGCCAATATGTCATCATGACAAATTTTCAAGATGATTTCTTTCAAAGAAGGAGGAATAACAATAACATTACTCAACTTTCTTCTATAATAGAGGTAGCCTTCATCAATTGAAAATTTTCCTTTTTCCAAAGCAATCTGGTACTTTGATGTGAGGGTTTTAATTAATGCTTGTATTGAAGCATTCTTTGAATTATTTAATATGTTACACAGCTTTTTTGAGTCAATGCCTTTTTAATATGAATCCAGAATAAGCTGTAATAGCTCTTCCTCCATATAAACCACATATATCCCATGAATTTGAACTATTTTATCCTCAGGATCATATGCAGCATAAGAGGTATCATTTGCAAAAGGTGACCTTGATAACATATCCACATTTGAGTGAACAATAACAGTCCTATAAATAATTTTCATCCTTCAACTGTATTCCTGAACAGCCAACTTCCATCTGAACATGTGTCTGTTAGTTTTCTTTAAGTTCAAGAGAGATTTCACTGCATTTCAATCAGTGACAAGTTTTAATTTCTGGTCATCCAGATAATAATGTAGTTTTCCAGAGCCCACACTAATGCCAAACACACAAGTTGAGTGGCACCATATCTAAATTCACTATTTCTCAAGGTTCTTGAAATATAAAAACTTACTACTTCTGATACTTTGTCATTCATAACTTTTTTTTGGTGGAGAGCAGCACCAAGGCCAATAAAACTGGCATCAGTGTAAAAAAAAAATGGTTGAGTAAATTCAGGCAAGGCAAGAATTGGTTTTGACATCAAAAAATGTTTCATAGTGTCAAAAGCTTTTTGTCTTTCACTGTTCCAGAAAAAAGCAACATCTTTCCTAGTTAATTGGTTGAGGCGTAATTCTATGAAATGATAGTTTTTAATATATTGTCTATAGTATCCACACATTCCCAAAAAACTTTGGAGCCCTTTAACTTGAGTAGAAGCTTTTACATTTTGTATGGCTGCCACTTTGTCCTGGTCAACACATATCTGTAATCCTGAGACAACATGACCAACCACTTTCAAAGAATGAAAACCAAATTTGCATTTTTCAAAGCAAGTGTCATATTTATCTCATCCATTTTATGGAAAAATTTACATAGGTTTTTAAGGTGATCCTCAACTGTCTTGGAGAATATGATGATATCATCAATGTAAACCATTAGTCATCCTTCAATTATTTCTTGATGGAATGTATTATCCATAACTTTATGAACAACTGAAGGGGCATTTTTGGGGCCAAATGGAATCCTAATATACTTATAAATACCCAAATGAGTATCAATCATTAGAAAATATTGTGAATTCTTCTTAACAGGTACCTGGTGATATCCCTTATTACCATCTAAACAGCTGATATATATAGCACTTTGTAAGGTAGCATGGATAGAGCTAATTCTGGGTAAAGGATTTTTTTTGTGGGGAAAGCAAGATAAGGCTTATTTTTTACACTGGGTGTTGTTTCAGTTAATGGGAAAGATAATGAAAGCTTCATCTCTTCTTTTACCAATCCTAATTCATGTGACCCATGAGCAAAGTCCATAGGAAAAGATTTATCAACTGAAAGATTGAATCTTTTTCTTCACCAGAAAGTTTTTCTCCAAAAGAAGCTGTGTAAAATTCAGAAAAGAGGGCAGAAATTTCTATTGTAGATCTTCCTTTATATTGAACTACTGAATGACATTTGTTTAATCCTGGTTTTATTAATTTTTTGGGGGAAGAAATTTTAAAATTTCTCTTCTTATTCAACCTCATTGTGAAGCATTGGTTTTAAGGATCAAGTTTAATTCCAAATTTGGCTAAAATATCATTTCTCACAATGAACCAATTGCTTAAGGTATCATTTTTCATAACTAAAAAGTGACACATAGCTCTTACAAATCCCTGGTTATATTTTAAAAATACTTTAGCTTTGTATTTACCAATAGGGGACATAACAGAGTTATAACCTCTCCAATTTTCAGAATTGATAGTCATAAGTTTTGATTTATAATCCTGATCAACTGAAGCAAGTGATTTTTCAGATACAACACTTCCTACAGCACCAGAATCTAAAACGACCTCAATGTTATTTCCATTAATCAAGACTGGTGCCTTGAGAGGGGTAATAATAATTGAGGTGCCCTCAAGATTTCTTATGGTTTCAGCATATTCAACAGTGGACAAATATTGTTATCAATGTCAATATTATTCAAATATTGAATATCTTCCTCCAGAATCAGGATTTCCTGGTTAGACCCATAAGAAATGTTGCTGGCACAATCACTTGAAGTATCATCTAGTGAAACTGTGTCATAATTAGGCTCCTCTTTTTTTTCAACAAGGTTTATTATCTTGTCACAAACATGGCATTTCTGCCAAGGCTTTCTGTATTTAAAGTGAGTGTTTGTTACACATCTTTTAGGTGCAAAAGGGTCAGAGTTTCTACCAACTTTTCCAGAAAATTTTTGTTGGTAGTTGGAGGGTTTCTTCACTGAAGGTCTTGGGAAGAAATTCCTAGATTCATACCTGTTATTTAAAAGAACTTCATTACAAGTATTAGTAAAGGAAGAAGGATCCTTGGAGAATTCAGTTCTTGCAACAATTAAGTCTCTCAAAGAAATTGGAAATTTATAAAGGATCCTTTCCTTCCAGAGTTCATAATCTATCTTTGGATCCATTGCTCTCAAGATGTTTACTAGTTTCATCAGGAACTCAATAGGTTTCTCTGTAGAGGATGAGATATATCTAGACTCCTCAAACTGCCTTTGATGGGACAACCTAAACCTTGAACCACCAAATTGTGCTTTAATTAATTTTTTCCAATCCTCCCAAGAGTAATCCTTATTATCTAATATGGCAGATTCAAACCACATGAGGGCAACATTTGAAAATAAAGAAGTTAATTTAGACACAATTTCTTCATCTGGTAGTTAATAAGAATTCTTAAGATTATCATTTCTACATATGAATTGCTTCCAGTCAGAATAAGAATCACCATCAAATGTTGCATATTGGTCAAGTTTGGGCCAATTTTTCTGATTTGAGGTAGCTTCCTTCTGGTTTACTTTTTTCAGTGTAAGAAGAAGTTTCAATTTCTCTAATTGAGCTATAATATCATTATTTAACAAATTTGTAGATGAAAAGGGTGAATCATCAATTTTTGATGGAAACTCAGAACTATCTACAGGTTTCTCTTTTACTAATTATTCTCTAGAGGATCTTGGCTCAGGTACATGTGGAGTAATCTGTGCAACGGTTTCCTTCTCAGAAGTGACAGAGTATTTTTGGTAAAATAACAATGAATTCAATTGTTCCTCAATGTATTTTAACATAGTCTTCACCCTTAAAATACTAGTTAATGTTTCATTTATGGTTGCAAAAGATAATTGGTTCTTATTTTGCAGAGATGGATAATGGTCATTTAATTTTTTTAAATTTGATTTATGACCTTCTAGTTCTTGGAAATAGATAGACATAGTCTCTTGCACTTTGGATAGATCATTTCTAATATTTTCCACAAAGCAAATTTCTTTTCATAAATTACTTTGTACCTAAACAATTCATCAGATACCCTACTACACTCACCTTTCAATGCTTGGTAACCTTGTTCAGTAAACAAGCTATAAAATTTTTGGGTCAATTTTAACTTATTCATTATCTGATTTTATTTTGTGATGATGTCTCTCAAATATTGATCATTAATAGTTGCTACATCAGGCAAATTTTTTAGGAGAGAGATAGAGTAATTTTCAAGAGTCTCATAAACTTCAGGATCAATTGATTCATCTATAATATCCATCCCTGGATTTATAATTGAAGTAGAAATTAAGACAAAAGGAGTATTTAAAAGATTAGAACATTTATTACTTTTTCTACTAGCACCAGTTTCTCCTGGTCCCAAAGTGATATCTACCATCCCAGAGTTACCTGAAGGAACTGAATCAGTAACAAGGAAAAGAACTTGAGATTAAATGGAAGGCCTTACCATGGTTTTGGAATGATTTGAAGATTATTTTTTTCTTTCTTCTGCCTCCTTGCTAAGGGTGAGGAGGAGTGGGATTAAAATGTTGGGGCCTGGAGGGTCCTGCTTGAGGAGCCTTCTGCATTTTCTGAGCCTGGAGAGAGTCCCATTTCCATTTTGACAATTCCACTTTTTCTTGTTGTTTAGGAGCAAACTGTGGAGGTGTTTTTGCTACTCTGGATGTTTCTTCTTCTCTTGAAGAAAAGTTTCAATGCTTCTTATTTTTTCTTCTAGGGATTCTACCTTTGCCTTTATTTTGAGGTTCTCTGACTTAAACTCCTTGATGTGAGTTGACAAATTGTTTACCTGTTTCTGAACTGGCATCTTTTTTATTTTGAAGCCTTTTTGAAAGCTCTTCTAGGGAGAGTACCTGGGACTTGGAGTCCAGGGGAGGATGTTCCTTCTTGATTTCCACCTCCTGCATTTCTACATCCTGTTTGGTTTACTAATTGATTAATTTGAGAAAATTTTGTAGTCATAGTCAAAGGAGAGTTTACAGAATTTAAATCATAATCAACAAGATCCAATTACTCTTCATGGGCAGTAGAAAGACTTAATTCAGCCATTGTTTTTGTAACTTGAGCTGAGAAAAAAAATATTAATATTTTGTTAGTTATTATTCTTTTTTTTCAAAAAAAAATATGATATAAAATAAAAAATATTTAAAGCTTATTATCAATTACCAGGAATGCTAATCAGCTGAAACAATGAAAATATATCAGTTTTCAGGACCAAAGTCAACTGAAATAATTAATTAATACAATTTTTTAATCAATTAATTTACTAAGATATTGATATTATTTAGTACCAGGACTTAAAAAAAATCTACTGAAATAACAAAATAATACAATTCTTAACCAAAGAACTAATTTATATATTTTTTATTTTTTAATTACCAGGACTAAAAGTCAACTGAAATAGTTTATTACTATTTTTTTTAATTAAATAATTAATTTATATACTGTTATTATTTTAATTGCCAGGATTAATTTTCAACTGAAATAATAAAACAATATTTTAATTATCAGGACAATTTGTCAACTGAAATAATTAAATAAATTAAATTATATTACTTCTAGGAATAAGAACAATGTTGCTCTATCTTGGTCAACTAGGAAAAAAATATTATATACCTGACACCTCCCCCTGTAATTTGAGAAATTTAATGCCAACTACAGAGTGCTGAGTAAAAAAGATATATGTATATACTAAAATATGCAGAGTGAGACCTACAAATAATAGCTGCTATAGTAACTAAAAATATATAGGACAATTATGCTTATATAAACCTTAAATTTGGGGAAAGTTTTTAATCCCAGTTGCTGCAAATAATTTAGTCACATGCCTTTGATGTTTGATGTTTGTTGTTTGTCCAAAAAGTTGCTATAGGTATTGGAGTCAATGTTCCTACAGTTTCTGGCTTCAAGATAACAGTAGGTCAATGACTATTTGGAAAGGCCCTCAGTTTTCAATGGGAGATTTTGGTCTAGAAGATTTTTTGGTGGCCCAACAGCGGTGAAAGGTGAGGAAAACTCAAGATTTCAAGATAGGTACATATTTATTTCTTTATACTTTATTACTCAATAAAAAGGTAAAAAGATTATTATTATTATTACTTTAAAGACTTAGAGATACAAAATTATAAATAGTAAGGTGGCAATAGTAGTAATAGAGTGGGTTGTCAATATAATATTGTTTTAAAGTAAGTAAGAAGGGAATGAATGAAAAAAGCCAGATTGAGAGGCTTTGTATAGGCAAAAAAATGAGAAACTGTGGAACCAATATTCTATACACATAAGTATCAGAGAACAAACAATTCCACAGATAGAAATTTCCAACAATTAAAGTTGTTATATAAAGAATGAACCCAGATACAGTATTTATCTGTATATGTCAATATTTAATTATAATTTATTTGATTAATTTTAAGTTTCTGTATATTTCAAAGTAAAATAAAATATTTGATTTAATATTTAGTATTTTTATAGTATAGATTACTTTCCAGCTGTCATGAGAACACTTTCAAGGAGTAAAAAAATGAGGAAGAATTAGAATTATATATTTTCTTCATTTTACTTATTAATTAGTTAAAAATATTATAAGTAACTTATAAAGTAAGTGTAAATAATAATATGAGAGGTAAAGGCATAGCTCTACTCTAGTAAATAGTTAATTATTTACTGGGTAAGTCTAATAGCCTGGCTGACACTATTTTTTACCTGAATTACACCAAACTAAAAATATAAAAATATGAACATAATATAAAAAAAAATGATAAGATGTGATGAATAACTTGGTAAAAATTCTTCCTTATTTGTTTATTTTTATACTATTTGTTAAAAAACAAATAAAATGAAATTTTTAAAGTATGAGACAGCTCAAAAAAGAGAATAAATTTCTTATAACAACAAGATATTATAGGAAAAAGAAATAGCTTGAAGTACCCACCCATACCTTCAGTAGGACTATGATGTATCTTATGTTGAATTCAGTTAAAAACTAGCTTAAAATATGTGAAAAAATTTGGTTAATGTAGGCCTATGTTGGGTTTATTTTGAAAGTGAAATCTGTGGAGTCCATTCCTCAATGCTTGGTTACTTCTGTTAGACAAAAAGTTTTAGGAGGAGAAAAAGAATAAAAGTAAGAAATGTGTAGTTCAAAAGCTCAAGGAGTCAGGGAGTAACTACCAGAAGAAGGGGAAATGAATCTTAATATTATTTATCTAGGAATTGAATATATAGGAAGAAAAAGTATTATATGATAGGAAGAAAGTG
Source organism: Hemileia vastatrix (assembly GCA_030280995.1). Classification (NCBI taxonomy): domain Eukaryota; kingdom Fungi; phylum Basidiomycota; class Pucciniomycetes; order Pucciniales; family Zaghouaniaceae; genus Hemileia; species Hemileia vastatrix. The sequence continues at coordinate 18,447,384 of JASXTE010000017.1, forward strand.
GAAGTACCTTTAAGAGGAAACAAAGACTCCAAGAAAGCAGTTAATAGTACAAGAGCTCAAGGAATCTGTGAATGATCATTTAAGGATAAAAAAAGGAAAGAATTATAGATAGATTCTGGATAAAATATGAGTAAAGTCTGGAAAATACATATTTTCAGAAAAAATAAAATACCACAATTTTATTCTGTGATTTTATTTCAACAAAAATGTGTAATTTTGTGGGTGTCAAGTCAAAAGAGAACATAACATGCTGAAAAATCATATTGAAAAAAATACAGAAAAAATGTGATGCGTAAAAATTAAAAAATCTAGAATAATAATAAAACATAAACACTCAAATTAAAATAAAAACATATAACACAATAGAAAAGGGCAGAAAGTTTTTTAAAAAAATTCACCATGTTTTCTGTTGAAAAAATATGATACAACTTTAAATGTGAGCCCAGGATATGAGAAATATAATGATATATATATATTAGCAGGTGTCAAACACTACCATATACAACATTCAAACACACTCCAATCAATTTACCAAGTAATTCATTTTATTTTGAAGTGCACCTGTGCATAATAGGTTTACTTTAAAAGTGTGTTTGTCCCTTAACATGCTTTCTGTTAGGTAAATCTAAGCCTTTCAAGTACTTCATCCCCTTTACTTAATTAATCAGCATTAGGTACACACATTCCCATACCATAATCTCTTTCTTCACCTAATTCTTAGGGGCTAAGAGCATATCCAGCTGCTTCAGTAAACTTTTTTGGTATGCATAGCTTACCAACTTGTTCCTCATTTGTTGCTCAATTAGACTCCAGAAACTAATAATTACTTTATTCATTCATTCAAATGAGAAAAGTTGCTGGAGTCTATACAAACTGCTTCTATAAGTCTCAAATCCTTATGCCACTTTTTTTCTACTAAACCCAGAAAGTCTTCATTACTTACTTATCTATGCTTGGTACTTTACATACAATTATTTTAAAAAATCTTGCAGCTTTCTTGCCTCTTATCTCCCACAAAACATGACCTAAAGTCATGTTTCTGGAAGTTGATGGGAGATTCAAAACCAGAAAACTTTTATGAATTAGCTGTACATGAAATAAAGTTACTGAAATTCCACACAAAATTCTCTTGTACCCCAACCTAAGACTTAATGGATGTGGGAATACAAGTGATGAATATTTGATTTAACTTAAATGTAGCTAAATTTTTTGCATACTGGTGATGAATATTGCAATCGAAAAATACACATGATGATGTGAGGTAGGGGAAAAAAGGATCTAATTTTCAGTGGATTGGAGGGATGTGTGTATTTGTGGGATGAATTGTGGTTGTAAAAATTTCACAAGAATAGGAAGTAATTTGCCTCATGTTTGACATGTCTAACCCCAAGTCACACATTTATGATGGCATCTTGGAATGGAGTTTTGAGACTAAAGTCTTCCAGGTATACATGTCTATTTTTGACACCCCCTATTGATATTTTGTGATTTTTCACCTAACCCTTATTTTTTGGAATTTGTGCAAGGGACCTATCTGACTTCCACCACCCCAACCTCCCTCCCTGTACTCATCAGCACTAACCCAATTCATGCTAGCCTCTGTTTTTATTCTCAACTCCTTCCTACCTCAGCCAACCCACACCCCTCATTAAGTAGTATTTTCCCTACTCATCTCTTTGCTGATGATTATTTCTTTCCATATTTTTTTGTTCTTCTATTTTCTCTCCTGTCCTAGAATTTCTAGCCTCAATCAACCCACACCTGCTGGTAATCCTCTCTTCTAGCCTGCCTCTTACAAAAATTTTTCATCATGAAAAATTTTACTTCCCACCTCCAACTAATCCACCTACTTTCTCCCCCCTTATTGCTCACATTTGACATTTATTATTTTCCATATTTGCTGGGGTAATTGTAGTGTTAAATTGCTAAATTTACTAAAAATGAAGCTATTCACATGATACAAATGCAGGCAGTATGTGGCCAGTACACAGAAGCCATTTCTGACATAAAAATAATTTTAAAAGAGTTATTTTTATGCATTTGAGTAGCCAAATCAATATTTCTAATCAAGACAAATTTATTGGTCAAGGCACATTTTCAATATTATAAAATTTATAGTGCATACATTCAACTTTTAACTGATTTAAAGTGCATTTCTTACTTTTTCCATAAAAAATGAAAACAACAGATTTAGGTCTACTTAAAAATTATGTAGCCTTATTTTTAAGGTTCTTAAGATTACTATAACCTATTGAAACTTAATATTAAGTACATAAGACTTATAAAAGGTGGTTATATGTGTGTATGTAAAATATTATAATGGCATATATTGTATTTAATCATTAATTTTACTTATGTATACATCTTGTATACCTTTATTTTCAGTTTTCCTATGTGTACTACACATTTTTAACATAATTTATGAGTAATTTTTACTCAGTCCTGGGAATATCCAGGCTGGCACGCTTTCCCATACCTATGCCCTTCACCTCCCAAAAAACCTCCACTTCCCCTTGCCTATGCCTTACATGCCCTCCACCTCTCCACCTCTCCACCTCTCCACCTCTCCACCTCTCCACCTCTCCACCTCTCCACCTCTCCACCTCTCCACCTCTCCACCTCTCCACCTCTCCACCTCTCCACCTCTCCACCTCTCCACCTCTCCACCTCTCCACCTCTCCACCTCTCCACCTCTCCACCTCTCCACTCCTCCTCACCTATACCTTCTACTCCATTAACCTCTCCATTCCCCCTCTCCAATTTCCTCCATCCCTCAACTTTCCCTTTCTATTCCCTCCACTCTCTCCACTCCCCCTTTTCTATGCCCTCCACCTCCACCTCTCCACTTTACCTTTCCCATACCTTCCACACAATACACCTCTTCACATTTCCTTTCCCACACAATTCACACCTTCCACCTCTCCATTTACCCTTTCCCATTCCCTCCACCTCAACCACTACCTGCAACCCAATCAGAATCCCCTCCAGATACTACAATAATTGACTATGGTATGTTTTTTTGGTTTCTTATTATTGTTCATCATCCTCATTATATCACTTATTTTTTGAATTTCTCAAATCTCATCATCTCAACATCTAACCACTATCATTGCATCCTAAATCACATATATATATATTTCAATGACTATCATCTTCATCATTTTTGTCATAATAATGATTAACAATAATCATGATCATCTTTATAATTATCTTCATAATTTTCATTATTCTTAAAAAGGTGATTATTATATTCATTATCAAAAGCCCTTAACTGGGATAAATATGTAAAAATATATCCAAAATAAACTTGATTATTATTTATCAATGATCATGATTCTTCACTTAATTATAAATCATAAAATCAATATTTTTATACATAATAAATTATATCACAAATTGAATTGAAATTAATATTCTCTGTGATAATATATGATATGATAAATATAATTTCACTGCTCTTTAATAAAATAATTATGTTCAAAAATCTTACATATGATGCATATAAATCCATTCTTTAAATTAAGGGAAGAAAACATGTTAAGTGAAAAAAATAATTAAATAAGCATGGAACCAAATATATTAAATGAAAGAAACAAGATTAATTGAATGAAAAAAATATAATAATATCTCTAACCATGAAAAGTCTAAGTACAACCTTGAGGCAAAATAAAAATAAAAATTTTCAAAACTTAATCAAAAATAATCAATTAAGGAAAATACTTTGTTTGACAAATTTTCACTATATAACAGATAGTCTCACACAGAATGTGAAATTTTGCTTCAATTATTTACTTAGATGAGTCCTCATGGCTTAGGTTATTCAAAAATCAGGTATTTACGACAGTAAGGAATTTGAGTGTGGATGAAATATATTCTTTGGTTCTGGATATAGTTCCAGGAGATGCCTCTACCTTTCAAAGTGAATAATGAAAATATAAGAATATGAATACATTGATTTGTTTCCAATCAATCCTTCAGGATTTCCACTACACACACTTCTATTAAAGAAGAGAAGCTTGATTATTTTAATTTTTTAACTTTATTACTTTGCAGGCTTTTTGAATAGAAAAAGACTGGAGGTAATTAGATTGTGGAGAAATGTGATAAAAGAATTTCTTTTATGAGGGCCATGTGAATTGAAGAGAGTGTTCATCTCATGGATTGGACTATAGAACTTAGATAGGATAGGCCTACCTTTTAAACTGTGGAAGTTTCAACTACCTTTCAGATTAGTGATTGGGAAGGGAATCCTATCAATAGATATCCCTTTATTCTTTCAAGTTTTAATGTTTTCAAGGCTCTCTTGAATTTTTCTGGAATTTTGGGGGTATTTGGTGTCTTCAAAGATGGAATTTTACCTTATTTTACATATTTTTATGGATTCCTGGGCTGAATAATCATATCCTGGGAGTTTAGCCACTAAAATCGAATAGCCCTGATTTTTCTTTTTATTTCATGTCTTATGATATTTCTCATATTCTAAGTTTTAAGGGCTCTTTTGGGTATTTTAAACTTTTCACTTTAAGTGTTGGTTATTTTTAAGCTTACCTTAATATTATGGTTAAGACCTTATTACAAATTGATAGACCTAATTTGGATTTTTATTATATGTCTTTATGACATTTTAGCTTAATTTTGTGTTTTAAGGGTTTTTTGGTATTTTGTGCTTTTTTAGTGGTGCTATAGGGGTACTTTGGCTCAAATGTGGGTTTCTGCATGGATGTGGGCCCATTTAAATGTGTAAATATGATCTCAGAGGGGTATAATCTCTTTTATTGGGTGTTTTTTGCATTCAGACAGGTGGAAAGCACTTAGATTTGGTATTTCATGCATTTTTAGAGGTGGTAATGATGGAATTGGGCAGATTATTAAGGTCTGTGTGTACATACAGAATAATAAAATTTGGGGCAACTCTATTTATCATTAAGCCATATATTAGATGGATAAGTGTTTCTTACTCTGTTTTTACTGCTTTTTGGCCACAATTGGCTGTTTTTCATAAGGTTAGTTCTTCCTTTGATCTCATCTTTTTCAACTTTTTCTATGGTGTAGCTTTTCAAACTGCATCAAGTATTATTTCTGTTTTCTGTGTAACAAGTGCACTGTCTCTTTAATTTCTGGTGTTTATTTTTCTGCATATCAGGTTCTGTTTTGTTGTAGTCATTTGGGCTACTTTCTTGACTTGTTAAGCAGTCAAGAAGCGTGCTGGAAGGGTTATTGTGACAGTTTTAAAATTGCAGTATCAAATTAATATCACCTGGTTTTTCTGTCAAAGGTTTCTCCTATTCACTTGTTCAAAGCCTATATCTAGTACTATAGAATTTTATAAAGCTTTTTTGTCACTTAAAATGCCATCTTTTGGGTACACCTAAGCCTTTCAAGCACTTCTTCTGCTTAACTTGATTAGTCAGAATTAGGTACAGACATTCTAATACCTTTAAACCTTTTTTAACCTAATCCTTAGGGGCTTATTTATACACAAAAATTACACTTTTAATTAAGTCTTAAGGCACTTCTAGAATAATACTCCAACCCTTAATTTCTCCTATCCTTGATAACTCCTGCCCCTTTTTTTCACCAATTACTAACATCAGACCTTCACTTTTCAAAGACTTAATACCACCATTAATGCTCTGGCCCTTGATATTGTGGATATCTTACATGTTTTCACATCTATTACAAACCCTCTCTTAATTTTGCTTTTTTTCAGGTATTCTATTTCTCTCCCTTTGGTTTGTGATATAAATATGAAGTTTGTTGCATTTCATGCTGTATTTCCTGGTGCTTTCCATGACTCTTCAGTTTTTCTACAAATGATGAATTCTCAACAACAAGAGAAATTAAAATAAATATAAAGTTTCTGACTCTTCTTATAATTTTGGTAGATATTTGATTCCAGAATTTAATGGGGCTGGTGATTAAACTAGTGAAAAATCCTGATTTAACACTCATCTAGCCAAGTATTGAGTAAGGATTAAGAATGTGATGGGAATTAAGAAAGATTGATTTGCCTCACTAAGGGAAATAAGAAGCTATTTATGTAGCAGAAATAAATAAATTTACTATTGATTGGAACACTGCATGCTTGATACTGCATAATATCCTTGAAAAATTTAAGCAAGAGTGGATTAATCTTTATGAAGATGAAGTTCCTGAAAAACTCTCAACTATTGAATCATCTTCCAGTTATTAATCTCAACCTGGTGTAATGTGTGCTAAAATTCTTCCCATCACTCTTGCTTATTTTTCAGACACAGAATTTTTTTTCTCATTGTATGAATATATACTCTTGTACATTTTTTCAAGCTTTAAGAGCTTTGTGGATGTTACATCAGGCATGAAATTTAATTTAGAAAAAATTTATTTAACTGCGTAATTTAAAAAATCAATGTTCATACACAATATATGGGCTCTATTTTTTCAAAAAGCTAATTTACTGTTATCTTGATTATAGCAAAAAAACAAGGGGTAAATTTTAAGGGAATAAAACATATAGATAAAAAATGCTGCACAATATTTATAAGTTTATTTTTAGTTTCATTATGTTTCACTTTCAATGCCCTATAATTATTATATCTATATATTATTTACATTCTTTCAAATATTTTCTTCCAAATAAGTTTATCCCCTATCTTGTGCTTCCCATGCTCTTCCCCTCTCAAATTTTCTCTCTTTTTTAATTTTAGTGCTACTCTCCCATTACTCTCCCCCCACCATCTCATGCTCCCCTCTTCTTCCCCTTCTTCCACCCACATCACCTCACTTAACTTATTTTTCTCCACTTTTCACCCCCTTTTCTCAACTCTACACCCCTTTAGTATCCTAATCACTTTGTTTTCTCTCATTCACACCTATTCTTGTCCATAGGGACAAATAGAAGTCACTTGGGAAGCAGAAGGCATGGGGTAAATAACAAAAAGGTTGAAATGATGTATTAGGAAAATGGTTGGGGTGGGGAGAAATAATAGCGGGGCTGGAAACAAGAGGGTTAATGTATTATCAAAAGAGTGTGTAGGGGTGAAGCAGGTACGGAAATTTTGTGGTTTGAGGTTTGAGGCTAAAGAGGTGGGGTGGAGTAGGAAAAATTTAGAAAGGGGTGAGGATGAATTAATAGGGAAGCAAGTATGGTAAGGTGTGGTTAAAAGTGAAATTTAATAGGATGGGAAGGGCTGGGAGTACTGATACTTACTCTGGGAAGGATGGTGCCAGCCAGGCTACAAGATCTACCCAGTAATTAATTATAATTTTTTACTAGAGTAGAGCTATGCCTTTACCTCTCACTTTATTAGTTATATTTAATTTATAAATTACTTATAATGTTTTAACTAGTTAATAAGTAAAATTAAATTAAATATATAATTATAAAGTTACCTCATTTCTTCTTCCTTGACAGAGTCCTTATGGCAGCTGAAAAGTAGATTATAAAGTGTCCCAATACTGAATATTAAAGAAAAAAATCAAATATTTTTATTTACCTTGAAATAAACTTAAAAATACTGTATATGAAACATTACTTCTAGAAAAAAATTTAAATTTAAATTTTTATTGTGGGATCTTCTCCCTGTGATATTCTTGTATATATGATGTGGTACTGTATTTTTCTCTCACTTCTTGCCTATATAAGGCCCCTCAATTTTGTTGTTTTTCATTCATCCCATTCTTTACTCACATTACAATTTTATATACACATTAAAGCCCATTACTACTATTACTTATTACTTAGTATTTACAAATAAATATTTCAAGTTATAATGTGACAATAATAATTATAATCTAACCTTTTAATTGAGTAAAATATAAGAAATTTAAATACATACACCAAAATTGAAATCTTGAGCTTCCCTATCCTTCATTGCCATTGGACTGCTGAAAATACCTTCTAGAGATTAAGGACCCCCTGAAAGCTGTCGGCCTTTCTGAATTGTAGTTACCCCATTGATACCTTGGCACTGACAACTCCATGGGACCATTGACTCCAGCACTTATAGAAATTTTTGGACAAACAAAAAATGACCAATGCCAAAAGCAGGTGACTTTACTTTTTTACCCAACCGGGATTCAAGCCTTGCTCTAAATCCAAAGGTTTATATAGATGTAAACATCCATTATTTTGTAATGACTATAGCAGTTACTATCTGTATGTCTCACTGCACATTTCACATTACACATATAAATATTTATTACTCTACACTTTGTAATTGGAATTGAATTGCTCAAATTACAGGGGGAGGTGTCTGGTATATAAATTTTTTTTCCAAGTAGACAAAGATAGAGCACAAATTGTTCTTAGTCCTAGAAGAAATATAATTTTAATTATTTGATTAAAAAATTTGTATTAATTAATTAATTCAGTTGACTATTTTTTCTGATAATTAATATATTATTTTATTATTTCAATAGACTTTTAGTACTAGTAATAGATAATAACAATATATTGATTAATTATTTTAATAAAAAACTATTCTAATTATATATTTCAATTGAATATTTGCCCTGATAATTATTATATTATTTCATTATTTCAGTTGAACTATAGTCCTGGTAGTAAAGAATAACAATATATTAATTTAGTATTTGTTTAAAAATTATATCAATTAATTATTTCAGTTGACTATTAGTCCTGATAATCAATATATTATTTCATTATCTCAGTTGAATATTAAGTCCTGTTAATTGATAATAAATTTTAATATTTTTAATATTTTTATCTTTTATTTTTTTTAAAAAAAAAAATAATCAGAGACAAAATATTAATATATTTTTCTTTTAGCTCAAGTTATACAAATAATGGCTAATTTAAATGTTTCTACCACCTGTGAAGAGGAGTTGGATCTAATTTCTTATGATGAAAATTCTGTAAGATCTCCTTTTACAACTAAATTTTCTCCAGTTAATATATTATTGAACCAAACAGGGTGTAGAAATGTAGGAGTTGGAGATCAAAAAATAGAAAATTCCCCAGGACTCCAAGCCCCAGGTGCTCCCTCCAGAAGAACTTCCAAAAGGCTTCAAAATCAAAAAAAATGCTGTTACAGCAGCAAGTGAACAGCCTTTCAACTCACATCAAGGAGTTGAAAGCAGAGAGCCTCAGAATAAAAGTAAAGGGAGAAGTATTAGAAGAAAAAATAAAAAGCATAGAGATTTTTCTTCAAGAGAGGAAGAAACCTCTACAAGTAGCAAAACCCCCTCCACAGTTAGCTCAGCAACAAGAAAATTTTGAAGTGTTAAAATGGCAGTGGGGCTGGCTGAACAATCAATGGGACTCACTTCAAGCCCAGAAGATAAAACAGGCTCCTCAAGCATGTCTCTCCAGGCCCAAAAATATAATCCAACCCTTCCTCATCCTTACCAAGGAGAAAGAAGAAAGAGAAATAACCATATCCAAGTTTTTCCAAAACCATGGTAAATTCTTCCATTGAATCTCAAGTTCCATTTCTTGTAACTGATTCAGTTCCTTCAGGTAACTCTGGGATGTAAGATGAAACTTTGAGACCAGTAGAGGCTGGTTCTAGAAGACTAATTAATCAATGTTCTACTCATGTAAAAACTCCTTTAGTTGTAATTGCTTTCTCAATGATACACCACACAATATGGGGGCAGACTTGCAAGCAAGTCCGCAACCTTGAACCCTAATTCATATCTTTTTGAGCCCACATTGAATTAGTGATGAAATCACCAAGAAAAAATATTGACATTCTGGTGAACTCAATATGAATACAAGTTGAACATTTAATGAAGCATAGGTAATAATACTTTGAAAAAATCTTGAGATATGAAGAATGAGATTTTATTATAGAAATTTTAATACAGTGCAGAACACACCCAAATTTTCTGAAAAATAAATATTTTAAACTATTTAAGCAGTTTCTCTGAAATTTAAAAAAAAGAACACCAATGTATAGATCCGGCAAGATACCATCTGAAATTATTATATAAGTTTCTTTGGCCAGAAATACATGGAGAAACTATAACTTGAAATATGTCAATTTGTTCATGAAAGGTTATTTTGTGCATTTATATTATTTATTGTATTATTTTCAAGAATTGAAAAAATCATATACTTATTTTATGACTAGAAAATATTGAATATTATAAGTCATTAAAATATCTAAAGAAGGTGAAAAAATCTTAAAAATGATTTTACAAAGACTTTACTTAGACATATAATTTTCAAATTCAATTGACATACTATATTTTACTAGTAAATAAAAAAATATCATACTAATATTTATTAAAATTTATTTCCCTTCTTCTTCAAATTTTTAAAAATATTAAAATGTAGATTTTTATTTGATTTAATTAAATGAAGAAAATAACAGTATAGGAGTTGTGGATTTTTAGGATTCAAGGAATTTCTGTGCCCACTCTTTGTAATATATTTTATATATTTTATATTTTTTGTATATTTATTTTGTATTACTCTCTTCTCTTATCGTCTTTTTTTACTCCCTCTCAAGAATACCCCACTATTTTCCCTTTGAAATATTCCTCTATCCTCACCTCATCTTTCTCCCCAACCTTTTCACTCCGTTTGTCATCACTTTCAACCCCTATACACATTTTCCTCTCCCTCTCCACTCCTCTCCTTCCATTTTTCTTACCTCCCCATTCCTCCCTAACACTTTATTTTTATATACAGAATTAGGGACTGAGTTGAAAGGGAGGAAATTGAGGTTCAAGGATTGTGGAGGCAAGGTAAAGGAGAGGCTGAAGAGAGGGGTGAAGAAGGGTATATGGGGTAGCAAAAAGGTTGGGAAAGAGTTGGAAGGAAACAAGGGTTCCGAGGCGTTTTGAATGAAGAAAAGGGTCAGGGAGAGGTTGAAAAGAGTAAAATGGGGATCAAAAGAGGACGGCATAAAATGGGTCTGGGAGGGTAGTAAAAGGGGTGGGGAGGGAAGACAAGCATGTGTTGATAGAATTGAAAGGGATGGGGATTGGTGCAAACAGAGTGTGAAAATAGGAGGATGAACTCTGTTCTTCAGGAAAAGAACAGAGTTCACAGCCATAAAATATTAGCTGAAACATAGTTTTCAATTCTGTGAAAACGGTTGTAGGTAATAGAAAAAGTCACTGATTTTTTTATATTTAATCCAAAAGTTTTTAATAAAATTATTGTATTTAAGAATTGTGATATTGTCAATCAATTTTTATTGATCAACTTAATTTAATAAAGTATTGTTTAAATAAGTTGCTTCAAAAAATACTGTGCATTGAGTAGACACATGGAATTATTTTTCCTGGCTTCCATTCAGTTATCCTCACACTTTCACTATGTTTTCAATATAGATCCATTATTATTTGTGTGATAATTCAAGTGAAAGTTCAGTATTACTTCAGTCTGAGTTCCATCTGATTTCCATCTGACTTCAACTTGAGGACTTTTTAGCAAGTCCCCCCCATATATTGTGTGGTAATAAATCTAGATATGGCTATTATAGATAGATTAATTGATTCTGAAGTATATGAGACTCTTAAAAGTCACTCTGTCTCTATCCTGAGAGATTCCCCTGATGTAGCAACTATTGATGACCAATATTTGAGAGACATTATCACCAAAAAAAATCAGATAATGAACAACCTACAATTAACACAAAAATTTAATAGCTTGTTAACTGAGAAAGGCTACCAGGCATTAAAAGTGAGTTGAATAGGGTTTCTGATAAATTTTTTAGGTACAAGGTAAATTATGAAAAGAAATTTTCTGTGGAAAAATATAAAAAATAATCTATCCAAATTTCAAGAGACTACATCTATCTGTTTCCAAGAACTAGAAGGTCATAAATAAAACTTGAAAAAACTAAATGATCATTATTCATCTTTACAACATAAGAGCTAATTATCTTTTGCTACCATCAATGAGACATTAACTAGTATTCTAAGGGTGAAAGCTAGGTTATCCAACATTGAAGAACAATTGAATTCATTATTATTTGACCAAAAATACTCTGACGCTTTCTGAAAGAAACTGTTGTGCAGTGTACTCCAAATGTATCTGATCCAAGTACCTCTAAAGAAGAATTGGTACAAGAGATGCCTGTAGATACTTCTGAGCTCCATCAAAAATTGATGATTAACCCTGTTCATCTAAAAATGGGGTTAAATAATGATATTACTTCTAAATTAGAAAAATTGAAACTTCTTCTTACACAGAAACATGTAAGTCAAAAGCAAATTAATTCAAATCAGAAAAATTGGCCTAAACTTGACCAATATCCAACATTTGATGGTGATTCTTCCTCTGATTGGCAGAAATTCATATGTAGAATTGATAATCTTAAAAATTCTTATAAACTACCAGATGAACAAATTATCTCTAAATTAATTTCTTTATTTTCCAATGTTGCCCTGAAGTGGTATGAATCTGTATTTTTGGATAATAATGATTACTCTTGGGAGGATTGAAAAAAATTAATTAAAGCACAATTCGGTCATTCAAAGTTTAGGCTAGCCCAACAAATGCAGTATGAGGAGTCTAGATATAGCTCATCCTCTACAGAAAAACCTATTGAGTTCCTTATTAAACCAATAAAAATACTGAGAGAAATGGATCAAAACATGGATTATGAATTATGGAAAGACAGGATCCTTTATTAATTACCAATGTCATTGAGAGACTTAATTGTTGCTAGAACTAAATTCTCAAGGGAGCCTTCTTCTTTTTATTAATAATTGTAATGAGGTCCTTTTGAATAACAGGTATGAATCTAGGAAGTTCATCCCTAGAACTTAATTGGAGAAACCCTCAAATTACCAACAAAAACTTTCAAAAAAAGCTGGTAAACCCTCTGCCCCTGTTTCACCTAAATAATATTCAACAAACACTTGCTTTAAATGCAGCAAGCGTTGGAAAAAGGGCCATGTTTGTGACAAGAAAATAAACCTTGTTGAACAAACAGAGGAGCCTGCAGATGAGACATTTGCACTGGATGATACTGTGCCAGAAACATTTCTTAAAAATCTCACCAGGAAATATTGATGCTTGAGGAAGATATTCAATATTTTAGTAATATTTACACTGATAGCAGTGATTTATCTACAGTTGAAGATGCGTAAATCATAAAAATTCTTAAGGACACCCCAGTAATTATTACGCCTCTCAAGGCACGGGTATTGATTAATGGAAAGAATATTGAGGTTTTTTTGGATTCTGGAGCTGGAGGAAGTGTTGTATCTGAAAGAGCACTTGATTCAGTTGACCAGGATTATAAATCAAAACTTATGTCTGTCACTTCTGAAAATTGGAGAGGTTATGGCTCTGTTTTGTCCCCCATTGGTAAATACAAAGCTACAGTATTTTTCAAATATAGCCATGGCTTTGTAAGAGCTATGTGTGACTTTGTAGTTATGAAAAATGATAACTTAAGCAATTGGTTCATTTTGGGAAGTGATATATTAACCAAATTTTGAATTAAACTTGATCCTTCAAACCAATGCTTCACAATGGGATTGAATTGGAAGAGAAAATTAAAAATGTCCTCCCTCAAAAAATTAATAACACCAGTATTGAACACATCTAATTTTGTGGTTCATTAAAGAGGAAGATCTACAAAATAAATATCTTCCATCTTGTCTGAAATTTACACAGCTTATTTTGGAGAACAACTTTCTGGTGAAAAAATGATTCCATCATTCAGTTGATAAAATGTTTTCCTATGGCCTTTGCTCATGGGCCAGATGAGCTAGTATTGGTCAAAGAGGAGATTAAGTCTTTATTATCTTGTCTATTGACAGAAATAATACCTATTTTAAAGAAGAATCCTTATCCTGCTTCTCCCACAAAGAGAATAGATATTGAAGACAATATCTCTACCCTTTTAAAAATGAATATTATTGTAAAGGTAGTTGAAACACCTAAACATTGTGTTAACTCACCTATCTTAATTTCTTATGAGAAAGAAAAAGCCAGGCTATGTGGTGATTATAGAGCATTTAATACTTATACTGTAGATGATTTCTATTCTTTATAAAGAATTAGCTCTATCCATGCTACCTTACAAGGTGCTAAATATATCAGCTGTCTAGATTGTAATAATGGATATCACCAGGTACCTTTTGAGAAAAATCCCAAAATTTTCTAATGATTGCTACTCATATGGGTATTTATCAGTATATTAGGATGCCATTTGGCCTCACAAATTCCCCTTCAGTTTTCAAAAAGTTAGGGATAATACATTCCATCAAGAAATAATTGAAGGATGGTTGATGGTTTACATTGATGATATCATCATATTCTCCAAATTATTTTAGGATCATCTTAACCATCTATGTAAAGTGTTCCAAAAAATGGATAGGATAAATATGACACTTGCTTTGAAAAATTTAAACTTGGCTTTCATTCTTTGAAAGTGCTTGGTCATGTTGTCTCAGGATTACAGATATGTGTTGACCAGAACAAAGTGGCAGCCATACAAAAAGTAAAAGCTCCTACTAAAGTTAGGGATCTCCAAAGTATTTTGGGAATGTGTGAATAGTATAGACAATATATTAAGACTTATCATGCATAGAACTATCCCTAACCCAATTAACTTGGAAGAATGTTGCTTTTGTTTGGAACAGTGAAAGACAAAGAGCTTTGAAAACCATGAAACATTGTATGATGTCAGCACCAATTCTTGCTTTGCCTGACTTTAATCAACCATTTTGTTTATACACTGATGCCAATTTTTTTGGCCTTGGTGCTTCTCTCCACCAAAAACAAGTTATGAATGAAAAAGTATCAGAAGTATTAAGTTTATATATTTCAAGAACCTTGAGAAATAGTGAATTGAAATATGGTGCCACACAAATTGAGTGTTTGGAAGTTGTGTGGGCTCTGGAAAAACTAAATTATTATCTGGATGACCAGAAATTTGGACCTGTCACTGACTGCAGTGAAGTGAAATCTCTCTTGAACTTAAAGAAACCTAACAGACACATGTTCAGATGGAAGTTGGCTGTTCACGAATACAGAGGAAGGATGAAAATAATTCATAGGGCTGGTATTATTCACTAAAATGTGGATATGGTATCAAGGTTACCTTTGCCAAATGATGACTCTAATCCTGCAGATGATCCTCAGGATGAAATAGTTCACCTTCATGGGATATATGTGGTTGATATAGAGGAAGAGCTATTGCAGCTTATTCTGGATTCATATGATAAATACACTGACTTGAAAAGCTTTGTACTATATTAAATGATCCAAAGAATGCTTCAATACAAGCATTAATAAAAACCCTCACACCAAAGTACCAAAATGCTTTGGAAAATGGAAAATTTTCAATTGGTGAAGGCTACCTCTATTATAGAAGAAAGTTGAGTAATGTTATTGTTATTAATCCCTCTATGAAAGAAATCATATTTAAAATTTTTCATGATGACATATTGGTAGGAAATTTTGATCTTGAAAAAACATTGATGAGATTTAATAACACTGCTTAGTGGCTAATGTGTCTGAAGGCACCAAACAATATGATGAATCCTGTGATTCTTGCCAGAAATCAAAGAGATTAACTAAGAAAAGAGCTGGATTGATGCAACATTGAATATCTTGATGCACCATAGAAAATTGTAAACATAGACTGTGTAACAGGACTACCCATTTCCGGGAAAGACAGTTGTAACTCTTGCTGGGTTATTGTGTATGCATTTGCAAAATTTGTAAATTCATTCCTAATAACAAAGATGTTTCCACTAAGGAATTAGCCTTCTTGTGGTGGTCTCATATGTTTAATACTTCTGGTTTTAAAAAGGCCATAATCTCTGAAAGGGACCCCAAATTTACTTCTGAATTTTGGATGTCTCTGATGGATGTTTATGGTTGTTATCTGAAGCTTTCTACTTCCCATCACTCTCAAACTGATAGATTAGCTGAGAGGATGATCCATACTTTAGAGGACATGATAAGATAGGTATATTGCCTTTGGCCTTGAGTATAAAGAAAATTACAGGTTCACTCATGATTGGGTCACCCTACTTCCTGGTCTAGAGTTTGCTTATAATGGCACTATTCACTCTGTTACTCAAAGAAAGCCTTTTGAGCTCTGGCTTGGATATGTTCCTAATACTCCTGCACAAATTCTCAATAATAAAATACCTAAATTGGATTTACATCCTGGTGTAAAATCTTTTCTTTAAGTGCAACAAATTATCAGAAGTTATATGTAAAAATGTATTGAAAAATCATTTGAATATGAGAAGAAGAGGTGGGACAAATCTCATAAAGAATGCACCTTTAAGAAGGGTGATGAAGTAATTATTTCAGCAGTCCACTGAACTTTTCTAGAAAATAAAAATTTAAAAGACCCATTTGTAGGTCCATTTGTTGTCAGAAGAATGATTTCTGATAATGAAGTTGAAGTTATCCTGTACTTTCTATATGAAAGAAAACATCCTATTTTTTGAATATCTCTTTTGAAACATTACACATCCAAGAGTGATTTATTTCAAAAAAGGAGGGGAAGACCAAAAAAAATCCCTAATTAAATCACTGATACAGCCGAAATTGATAAGTTTATAAATGACAGAATTATTGCAGCTGAAAAATGTACTGAATACTTATTAAGATTCAAGAATAAATCTTCCGAATATGATTCTTGGATACCAGTGAAAGAGATATCTAACCTTCGTTCTCTTATAAGAAATATAAAAAGAAAAAACCATAGCATTTTTTTATTGTTTTTTTTGGAGTGAGAGAGTGTCAGCCAGGTTACTAGACTTACCCAGTAAATAATTATAATTATTTACTAGAGTAGAGCTATGCCTTTACCTCTCACTTTACTAGTTATATTTAATTTATAAATTACTTATAATGTTTTAACTAGTTAATAAGTAAGATTACATTAAATATATAATTCAAAAGTTCCCTCACTTCATATTCCTTGAAAGTGTCCTCATGACAGCTGAAAAGTATATTGAAGTATACCAATATTGAATGTTAAAGAAAAAAGTCAAATACTTTTCTTTACCTTTAAATGTCCAGAAAAATACTGTATATGGAACATTCCTTCTAGAGAACCATTTTAAATTGAAATTTTTATTGTGGGATCTTCTTCCTGTGATATTCTTGTATATAGGATGTTGTACCGTCTTCTTCTCTCTTCTTGCCTATATAAGGCTCCTCATTTTTTCTGTTTTTCATTCATTCCATTATTTACTTACATCACAATTTTATATACACATTAGGGGGTATCAAAGTTAGAAATCTTCCATTTCAAAATACCACTTTTTTCTGCCAAATCAGCCATGATTATTTTTTAAGGTATGCCATATTGTGCCCCCAAAATATCTTTTTAATGAGAATTAATTTCATGCTTGTGGCTTTCTTTTTGTGCTGTGAAATACCTTTTAAATAGTTACAAATTTCTAACTTTGATACCCCCTATTAAAACCCATTACTACTATTACCTACTTCTTAGTATTTACAAATAAATATTTTAAGTTATAATGTGATAATAATAATTATCATATTACCTTTTAATTCAGTATAATATAATAAATTTAAATACGTACACCAAAATTGAAATCTTGAGCTTCCCTGCCCTTTGTTTCCATTGGACCGCTGGAAATAACTTCTAGAATTTAAGGAACCCCTGCCAGCTGGAGAGTGCAGTAACTGTGTTGTGATGTTTATCTAAATGGGAGGGATAGAAAGGGAGAAAAAAGAATGTAAAATGAGGAAAATAAACTGGATGTGAACTCTATCTTTTAGCCAAAAAATAAATATCATCCTGTTGGTTTGCAGTACTTATTTTCCCTTTTAAAAAAATGGGTAACTCTGGTGTATTTCTTTTTGTGCCCCTCAATCCACACAAGATTAAGATTTATTTACTGATTTTAATAAAGACTGAAATTTGTGACATGAGATAAACTAGAATATTAAAGTTAGCCATGATATAAAACTTCAATTTTCTACAAATTATTTTACAGAATGCTTCTGAAAACTACACATAAGACATAAAACCAATAAGATAGGTATATTTTTGAAATTTTTTTAAAAAAGTAACAAACACTTTATTAAAATTTTGAACTTATTCATTTTCTTATCTTTCATGAGAAGAATGTATTTAGATTTTAATTTAGTTCTAAATGCTTTTAGTGAGATGTAAAAAAGTTTCAAATTAAACATAGAGCTTAAATAAAGGTTTAAAATTTGATATATTTTAAAATTTTGCTTATTTAAATTTCTATGATTACTATACATACCATAATACTTATTTGAAAAACATATAAAAATTAATAAAATAAGATACTTTAAGTTCATCAAGATCTGTCCTTTAATCTATTAAGAAACAGAAAAGGCTACTTGAGTTCTTTTTTTACAAAACTCTTTTCAATGCAATGACTTAGTTTATTTTCTAAAAATGATATATCCTAGTTTATTCAGAACTCAGATTGAACTCTCAATGAAGTCCTGTTTCTAACTGTGGTTCAGCAAACTAACTTAAAATGTGAGAAAATTTATCATTTTTCAAAAAAATTATTAATGGCTTCTAAATGTAAACACAAGTATTTTTTTTATAAATATATATATTATGAACACTTTGAAGTTGTGAAAATAAATAAATATGATGAATAATTTACTGAAAATATTAGATTAAAAATAGTTGTAAGTCTATTTTCTATTATAATGATGTAATTTTTTTTCTATATGATAGAGTAAGAAAAATTCAAAAAATTAATTTATATAAATATAATATATAGAAAAGGTGTAAGATTTTATGTTTAAATTCAAAATAGTAAAAGAAAAAATTGTTTTTTAAGGAAAAATTATAAAGATCTTTCAGAGAATCACTATAATATTTTTGCTTGTATATGTGTTAGTTATAGTGAAGCCTCATAAGATAAACTTGGTAGTTCCTTAAAAATTACTTAAATATATTTTTCATCAATATAAATTGTAACCTTTGTTTTCTTGTTTAAATCTGTACTGATGTCTTGAAATATTCTCTATTGAAATGAATTTTCAAATAAATATACTTATTCTAGCATTTTTCTTTGATAAGGCTAATTACAAGAAGATTTATAAATTCTGGTGTTTAAATGAAATATCAAATGGGTTGTATTTTGTAGACTTGGAAAATTCTTATCAAAATGATATGTTCTTTAATTATCAGTTTGAATATCATATCTCTAATAAATTATTGATAACTCCTTGTCCCATATATTTTATTTAAGAATTTTGTGAAAACTTTCAGATGTAAATTACTCCTGTCAAAAATTTTGTTATAAAAAAAGTGATACTGAACTGTTTCACTTAATTTATTTCTTAAAACTTTAAAATTGAATTACCTTATATATTCATTTAACATTTGTATTAATATTTATGTTAATCATAATATAATCCCTTTTAAACTGCCTTTTTTATATGGGTATTGTTAGCCTGATTTCAAGTCCAGAGATTTAAATAGCTTTATTAGTCAGTTTTCTAGAAGATATTAATAGTCCTATATGAATACTGTAGTACAAATCTAATAAGTAGTAAAATATAACTCAATATAAGGTCTCAGTAATTTTAATCTCACTAATTATAAATGGGTTACAATCTTATAGTTGGTAGAAAAATAGATATAAATTTTTAAAAACTAATCAAAGACTTTTAAAATTTCTATTGATATTTATTGTAATTATAATCGTTATATGTTTTGATTGTAATGATAAAGAATGTAGAGAATAAGACCAAAAATCCCCTCATTTTATACCCAATAATTCTCCAATATGTTCTCCTGGTTTACCAATCCTATAAATGGCCAATGACGCCTCAATATAGCTAATACACCTGCCCATCTACATAAGAAATGACCAATAACATAATTAGAATGATATTAACTGTCAAAATCCCAGAGTAATTGTCATGCCTCATGTGACACTCGAAGCAAGAGCACCTCAACTACACCACTATTCAAGCTCTAACCCCACTAGAAATGCGGAAAAAGCATCTGTGGGGAGATTACATTCTATTGTGTTCTTGAATTAGATGCACTATTCAAAATTTTAAAAAAATTTCCTAAAATTAAAGACACTTATACTTTTCAAACATAAACAATTTACCCCCGGACAAGCACTAAAGTTGAGGCAATATTCAAAAGGGGTAATTGTGGGTCTGAGGGTAGTTAGGAGGTCTGGAAAGAAGGAAAATGAAAGAAGGGTTATAAGTTTAGATGATTGGTATATTGGAACTCTGGTGGATTGAATGGGTCTGTGGGTATAGTGTGACTGGTTGGTTAATGGGTCAATGCAAGGAATAGGGTATTTAAAGGGGGGTTACTTTGGTTCAACGTTCTCTAGAATTAAATTATAAAATATATTTGTGATAGTAGTCAAGGGCTTATTAGACTATTGCTATATTTGTCCTTTTCTTACTTAATAATCAATTTCATTAAATCCTAAAATACTAAATCTTTCTTTGATTATTAAGTTGCAACCCCTTGTGAGATTTACCACAATAGTTAGTGTTCTTAACATACACATTAATTATTACTCAAAAATTATATTGAACAATTGTCAGTTACCTAGATCTATCTTTGAATCACTTACTCAAAGTAATCCTCCGTGCCTCAAAGTTGTAATCTCCCTCTTCCTGATATCTCACTTACTTTGGGATCACCCTTGACCTTGTGCATAGGTTGTCTGGTGACAGTATAATTTAATTCTCCATAGTTCTCATTTTTTGTACTACTATGATTCTCAGGTGCTAACTCTAAATATGGTGCCTGTTCAACGCACTCCACCTCCCATGGGAGCTACTACTATAACTTGCACTAGGAATAGGCTGACCTCATTATGTCCTATTTCTTGCACTCACTCCCTCCGATTGCTTGATGTAAGGGAGAGAGAAAATTCAATTCAATATGTAGAGGACATTCCTCAAGATTTCAAGGACTCCTGTGAAGAAGATGAAGGAGAGGACACCATGCACAAGGCACCATGAGCCCCCACTGCTGGACCTTCAGGCCAACCTTCAAATCCTGGCCCAACTGCTTCATTGGAGGAATTTATGAAACTTCTGGTTGAAATCCTCACTAATCCTGCCTCATCTGAGCAATCTAAATTAAAAACTACTTTGATGAAGTCTCCAGGTAAATTTGATGTAGAGCATCCTGACAGATTTTGTCCCTTCTTGCAAACATGCAAGCTGCTATTCCACAATGAACCTTGAACCTTTAGTACAGATTTTTCCAAGGTCATTTATGCCTCTTCTTATTTATCAGGAAAGTTGTCACGGTGGTTCAAACCTTATCTACTTATGCTTTCCTCAAACAAACCTCACTTACTCATTTATAATTGGGAAAAATTCAAGGACCAACTTTTTAGGTTGTTTGGTGACCCTAATGAGACTGACAACGTGGAGATTGAACTTGATTTCTTTGAATGAGTGATAATGGTAAAGCTTCTGAGTATAGCTCAAATAACAGGGCTTTACAAACTTCAGTTTGTTGGAATGATGCTGATATTAAATATAATTTCAAAAAGGGACTTCCTTCAAGGATTCTGGACCAATTGAATCTTCACAGGCTTAAAATGGAGAGTTTGAAGGACTTAATGGATAGGACCCTTGAACTCAATGGCATGCATCAAGGACAACTTCAACAAATGCAACACATCTAAAATATCATGGTTCAAACTTCAAATCTAGGCCTCCTTCAAAAAATCATTCCCGACCATCCCAATTGAACCAATCCAAACCCAGTCACAAGAGAAAGGAGAAGTCTAAACCCAAAAGCTTGACTCCTGGAAATATCAGTAAGGTATTGGATCCAAAAGGGGAATTAAATGAAGCTGAAAGAAAAAGACAGACAGATAATGGGTTATGTATGTATTGTGGAGGTAAACACAGGTTGGAAGATTGTGCAAAATTGAAGGAAAGGGAAGGTAAAAGTTTAACTTTAAAAAACTAGAGGATAGTTTACTTGTGCGCAAAGAAAACTATTTTATTTCTCCCAGTTCACAGAGCCTCCATAACTTAAGGGCTTGAGCGGCCATTAACCATTTGATATTTACTCTTTTTAAGGAATATATACCCTTCAGTTGTCTCATTGACTCTGGAGCTTCAATTTCATTTATCAGTTTATCTTTTGTCAAAAACCTTAAGCTGACATTTATAGATACCAATCAAATTCCAGTTTATTTGGTGGAATCAGAGGAACCCAAGTATTGGGTTAGTAAGAAAGTTTTATGTGTTTTCAACTTTCCAAATTTTCCTTCATTCAAGTGGGAATTGACAGTCTTGGATGCCCTGAGGATGGAAAATACCATTCTTGGCCATGACATTTTAATGCATTAAAATCCTGACATTAATTTTTCAGAGGGATTGATTGCCCCTCATTCTAAGTATATTTCTGATTCTTCAATGCAGGTCAATAGGGAGTTAAACAACCTGTCTGACCCAGTCATGCTAGAGGAAATATCTCTGCCAGATTATTTGCAACCATCATATTTTTCTCTACATGAGCATTTGGCTAACTTTTATAGCTTGGTTACTTCACTCAAAGAGGTTTTAAACAGCCTTGAAGTAAAAAATTCTTGCTCTCTAAATTCAGGTCTACCCTTGACAAGCTCCTTCAGCAATGTTGAGGAAATCCAAATCAACATTGAAGCCATTAAAAAAACTCTACCAGAAGTTTATCATGACTTCCTTGACATATTTTCAATCCATAAGGCCAAAAAGCTACCACCTCATTGACTCTATGATAATCAAATAGAGTTATTAGGTCCAGTACCTTTGGCAGGTCCTGTCTACTCCCTATCAAAAGATGAATCCTAAGTTTTTTGAGACTACATTGCAGAGAATGTAGCAAAAGGTTTCATTTGAGCCAGTAAGGCCTTAACTGGTTCTCCAGTTCTTTTTGTTAAGAAAAAATATGGAAGTCATAGGTTTTGCATTGATTTTAGAAAGCTAAATTCAGTAAATAAGAATAACACATATCCAGTTACACCTATGTATTTACTTCTTAATTTGTTTAGTGGTGCTAATTTCTTCTCTAAAATTGATTTAAGAGGTGCTTACAACCTTATACATATTGCTGAAGGCCATGAACCTTTAACAGCAATGGGCACTAAGTTTGGTAGTTAGTTATGCCTTTTGGGTTATGTAACTCACACTCAATTTTTCAAACTTTTGTCAATAATATCTTTCATTATGTTGTTGAACAATTTTTTGTCATCAATTTAGATGATATTTTAGTTTTTTTGAAGACCCTTGAGGAACATATTGAACATGTTCAACAGGCTCTCAATTGCCTTTGAGAGAATGGTCTCTACGCTAAGCACACTAAGTGCGAATTCCACCTAAGTTCTATTGAATTCCTAGGTTTTTCATTATCCACTGACGGCCTTTTCATGGATTATAGGAAAGTTAAACAAATATTGGAATGGCTGGAGCCAAAATCTGTAAAATCCTTACAAGGGTTTTTAGGTTATGAAAATTTCTATAGATGATTTATTAAAGATTACTATAAAAATATTACAAATCTCACTCTCTTCTTAGAAAATATATTCCCTTTGTTTTCACTGATACAATGCAAAAGGAATTCAAAGTATAGAAGTCTGCATTCACCAAAGCTCCGATTCTTAGACATTTTGATCCATCTGCTTTGACAATCATCGAGACAGATGCTAGTGACTATGCTATTGCAGGGGTTATATCCCAATTAAATACTGAAACAAAACTGTTTCATCCTCTTGCATTTGAATCACGCAAATTACTTGCAGCAAAAGTAAATTAAGAAATTCATGATAAAAAGTTACTTGCTATTATTCATTGTCTTAAAAAATGGGGTTCTTTTCCTCTCAGCCTTAATAGTCTTTTCAAAATTTTAACAGATCATAATGCTTTAAAATACTTTATGTCTTCCAAAGTCTTGATGCAATGTCAGGCCTGATGGGCTGAGTTCTTATCTGAATTTGTTTTCACTATTACCTATCCTCCTGGAAAAAATTGTGTAGTTCCAGACATATTGTCATGTAAGGACAATGTTTAATCAGAGCGAGGGGTGGCGTTCTCTAACAAAAACCCAGATAATGTCAACTCAATTTTCAACAAATAAATTTTAAAAACTCATCAACTCAATGAAATGACAACTCAGACAATTCAAAATCCGCTATCCAACATTCAAAAATCTCATTAAAAATATGATTATTGTGTAGGGTTAAAAGAAAAAATACTCTCAAGAAAGGGGACAAAAGATTCACTATCAAATCAGGTCTTTTAGTCTTTGACAATAGAGTATTCATCCCCAATGATAAGGATATAAGATTATGGATTTTTAACAGTAGACATGATTCTCTGTTAGCTGGGCATTTTGGGGTTGATAAACCCTACCAGTTAATAGCAAGGTATTTCTTCTGGCCAGGAATGAATAGAGAAATCAAGGCCTATATCAAAGCCTGTTATTAATTTAATAGGAACAAGGTACCTTGACATAGGAAGTATGGGTTCCTTCAACCACTTCCAATTCCCTCTAAACTTTGGGAATCAATTTTGATGGATTTAATTTATCAATTAAGTCCATCAGATAATTTTAATAGTATACTATTTATAGTTGATAGAATTTCTGAAATTTCAATCAATATTAAAACTGTTACTACTGCAACAGCAGAGGATTTAGCAAAATTATTTCTAGAACATGTATTTTCAAAACATGGATTACCCAATGATATTATTTCAGATAGAGGCTCTTTTTTTGTTTATACTTTCTGGACTCAATTATGTTGACAATCAAATATTACAAGGAATCTTTCTACTGCTTGTCATCCTGAAACTGATGGGCAAACCAAAAGAGTCAACCAAATCCTCAAACAATATCTTCAAATGTATGTTAGCTATCAACATGACGATTGGACCACATGTTTACCATTGACCACATTTGCTTATAAAAAATTGACACATTCTTAAACAAAACAGTCTCTCTTTGAAACTATCTATGGAGGATATCCTCAATTCAATCTTATTCATGTAGGAATAAATTATCCTTTTGATCATTATCTTTGAAAAATCTCACAACTTCAAGGCAAAATTCTATCTAACCTGGAAATGGTATATTGGAGGAATGAGGAACAGGCCAATAAAAATTGAAAATCTGCTCCACTCTTTAAACGAGGTGAAAAAGTATGGCTCAATGCAAAAAATATTCAAACAGCTCAACCATCTAGGAATCTATCTGAGAAG
Source organism: Hemileia vastatrix (assembly GCA_030280995.1). Lineage (NCBI taxonomy): Eukaryota > Fungi > Basidiomycota > Pucciniomycetes > Pucciniales > Zaghouaniaceae > Hemileia > Hemileia vastatrix. Next base: position 18,472,528 of record JASXTE010000017.1, read on the forward strand.
CACTTGGGTCCATTTGAAATTGATGTTGAAATCTCTAAAAATTCATTTTGACTCAAGCTACCTCTAAATTGGCAATCAATGCATCCTGTTTTTCACGTATCTCTCTTGGAACTGGCTTGAGAAATATACCCAGGAAATAATCATCCACCTCTGGAACTGGTCAAAGTAGAAAATCTTCTAGTGTGGGAATTAAGCCAGATTCTTGATTCAAGAAGGCACAAAGGGAAACTTCTATATTTTGCGGAATGGGAAGGTTACCTCAATGACACTAATAAAACATCCTGGGAGCCAGCCATCAATATTTCTAATGCTCCTGAAATTATCAAATCTTTTCATTTAAAATATCCTTCAAAACCTAAACCTTAAAATTATTTTATTTTTTCTCTCTTTTTTTCTCTGTTTCTTTTCTTTTCTTTTCTCTTTTTTTCCTGTTCTTTTCTAAAACCTAAAAACTTAAATCCTTATCATATCTTTTAAATTTAAACTTAAAACTTCATAATCATTTAAATCTTAAATTCTTTTATCTATTCTTTTTCAATTTCTAATTTCTGTATATTTCTTTAAACAAAATTTAAAACTCTAAATTAAAATAAAATAAAAATTAAATAAAATTAAATTAAAATTAAATTAAAATTAAATTAAAATTAAACTAAAATTAAATTAAAATTAAATTAAAATTAAATTAAAACTAAATTAAATTAAAATTAAAATTAAATTAAAATTAAATTAAAAATTAAATTGAAATTAAATTAAAATTAAATAAAATAAAATAACATGACATAAAAATAAAATAAAAAATTACAAACTAATTAAAACATATATTAAAATAAATTCATTTTTTTCATATTTTCAAAAAATAATTTCACATTACGTTACCATATTCTTTTTCTAAAATTCTTTTTCTTTCAGCATCCAAACTCTTTTAATTTTATTTTCATTTCTGTTTCCTCAAAACTCAAACCAACAAAACAACTTTCTTCAACAATCAATCTCAAATCAAATTCTAAATTTCTATTATTTTATTTTCTTTAAATTTTCTTTCTCAAATAATTCTTTTTCTTCTTTTCTCTCAAAAATTTCTTTCATAAACACAAATTCTTCTTTTTATTTCTTTTCTTCCCTTTACATAATAAATCAAAATAAATAAAACAAATAACAAAATAAAACAATATTCAAGATAAAACTATATACTAAACAAAATTTTTTCTTTTTTCTACTTTACTTTGAATTTTTTTTTCCTAAACTATTTTTTCTTCTATCTTTCTTAGAATCTACTCCTTCATCTTCTCCATTACTTTACGAATTACTTTTTGACTCTTCTCAAACACTTCATCACCTTCAGCAAAAACCACCTCCCCAGTATCCAACAATTCTTTGGCTATATCATATGAGGCCAAATCCACAATTTTCCCAACCTTGTCACATAGACCCTTGACAAATGACATTTGACAAGCTTGGCGTAGTTTCTTGGACCATAATTGATCCAAGACTTCAACCAATAAGTTGAAGTCTTCAGTTTCTGATGGCCCAATTTCAATTGGCCCTTCAACCTTAGTAGGAAACTTAGGGACTGGCCCACTGTTTGAAGCTATGGGAACCTCATCTGGGATCTCCATCCCCTAAAACAAAAAATTAGTACCATTGAAGTAATAAAATCCAAATTCAGGGTCAACTTTGAGGAACAATGGTTTTTTCTCCACCACCTCTACTTCATCCTCATCATTTTTCTCAATGATAATTTGTTGTTTCTTCAATGTGGTAGCTTTGTCCCCTGCTTTTCCTTCAGCACCTTTGATACCCTTGTCTAATTCTTCCCTGAAGCTACATCCATAGCCCAACCTAATATCTTCAACCTCTCCTCCTGGCTCAATCTCTCCAATTCATCCACAGCCAAATTTCAAGTAGTGGGCACGTCCCATATAGCTTTGAAAAAAGCCTTCAAGTCAAAGATCAACCAAAATTTTGTTTTGGTGAATGTCTCGTCCTTATCATTGAGGTCCAGGGCATTACAAGCCACTCAACGCCATCTACAAAAATCCAACTTCTTGTGAGGACCGCAAGAAGCCATACTCTCAATGCAGAATAAGTTCATGGCCACACAAGCCATGCAGGAGTCCTCCATCAGCTCAAGGGTGAGGAGGAGTAGGTGGAGGATTGGTGTGTTCAGGCATTGAAATTTAAAATAAAGAAAGTTAAAATTGTAGAGTAAGAGGAGATGATTGGAAAAAGTTTTGTAATGTAGTACTCCCACACTCAACAGAGCTTGTGTTTTATACCTGGGCATCTGTCACACGTCACATGACACTCAAAGCGAGAGTACCTCAACTACACCACTACTCAAGCTCTAACTCCACTAGCAATGTGCAAAAAGCAACCATGGGGAGATTACATTCTATTGTGTTCTCAAATTAGCTGCGCTATTCAAAATTTTAAAAAAATATCCTAAAATTAAAGACACTTATACTTTTCAAACATAAGCAATCTACGCACAGACTAGCACTAAAGTTGAGGCAATATTTAAAAGAGGTAATTGTGGGTCTGAGGGTAATTAGGAGGTCTGCGAAGAAGGAATAGGGCACCAGTTTTATAAGGTTAGATGATTGGTAAATGGAAACTCCAATGGATTAAATGAGTCTGTGGGTATATTGTGACTTGTTGGTTAATGGGTCAATTCAAGGAGGAATAGGGTATTTAAAGGGGGGTTAATTTTTTTTGAAGTTCTCTAGAATTAACTTATAAAATATATTTGTGATAGTAGTCAAACTCTTATTAGACTATTGCTATATTTTTCCTTTTCTTAATTAATAATCAATTTCATTAAATCCTAAAATACTAAATCTTTCTTTGATTATTAAGTTGCAACCCTTTGTGAGATTTACCACAATAGTTAGTGTCTTTAAAATACACATTAGTTATTACTCAAAGATTATTTTGAACCATTTTCATTTACCTAGATCTATCTTTGAATCACTTCCTCAAAGTAATCCTCTGTGCTTCAAAGTTGTAATTTCCCTCTTCCTGATATCTCACTTACTTTGGGATCACTCTCGACCCTGTACATAGGTTGTCCAGTGAGAGTAATAGGGATAATCCATCAAAATAAAAGAATAAGAAAAAAAGAGAGTATATGCATTGTGGTCATCCAAAATTGGCTGAGGCATTTTTTGTGTAGTTTGGCACAGTTTGGTGATGTGTTAAATGGAATTAATTTCTACTAATGGTGTTTTTCTGGGTTCACAGGCTGAATATTGGAGCTACAGGGATGAGCCTATTATCATTGGAGAGCCCTGGTTTTTCTCTATATTTTATGTCTTGATGGTATTTTTATATTCCGAGTTTTAAGGGCTCTTTTGGTCACTTTTCATTTTTTTTTACTATAACTGTTTAATTTTGCTTTTTGCATTTTCTGGGCTAGCCTTAAGTCTTAGGTTTGGGTTCTTAGTAACATTAAATAGCCCTGAATTTTCTCTATGTTTTATTTCTGGAAGCTTTTTTAGCATATTTTATGGTTTAAGGTGTTTTCTGTTGTTTTTAGTGGTTTTCTGGCTTTAGGGGGTCCAGCCACCTTCAGGCGGCCAACCGGATCTTGGGCAGCCTGCCTGCCTCTACCGTAGCTTTCTGGGAAGTGCTTCTAGAGGGTTTTTATGCAATTTGGCTGGCAGAAATTTCAAATTAGTTGCTGTAGCATATATTTGTAGATGGGGGTCTGTGTGTACATACTGAATAAGACAGTTTGGGGCAGCTCTAATCTAGATACAACCATCTGGTAATTAGATCACTTTTTCTCACACAGATTTTTTTTGGTCACAATTGGCTGTGTTTGTGCAAGGTTAGTTCTTTATTTAACTCAACTTTGGCAACTGGTTTCTCTGGTGTAGCTTTGCAACCTGCACAAGTATTATTGCTGTTTTCTGTGCAACAAGTGCACTACGTCTCTGGTTTCTGGTGTGGATTATCTATAAATTTCAGTTTTTTCTTCTTTGGTTCTCAGTGGTCTGCTATTGGCTACTGTCTTAGCTTTTACAGCAGTCAAGAAGTTGTTTTGAAGGGGTGTTATAACAGTCTTCAATTTACTGTAGCAAATTAATCTCACCTGGTATTTCTCAAAGGGACAGGGGATTTTCTCTCTGTATATTCTCCAACTTCCTTGGTCAAGGCCTATAGCTAGTACCATAGAATTTTCTACAGTGTGTAATACCTTAAATTAAAAGACTAAAAAAAGAAAGAATAACACTAAATATAACATATAATTAAGTGGTATAAAAAGTAGAAATGAAAGGATAATTATTCCAAGTTTCTATGTGAAATACCCATCCAAATATGACCAATATTGACTGAGTAGCTACTTAGAGACCCAAAATAAGGAATTAAATGTGGGGTAAGTGAATTAAGTCTCTTAGAAGGCACTTCCAAGGGCAATACCTTGTCTAAATAGGCAATTTTAAGCATGGTAGTGAATTATTGGTGCCAATCTTGAGGTTATTAATGAAATTAGTTCATATAATGAGGTCAATGCACTAATAATTAAATTAGGACACTAAATAATTTCCTGTTGCTTATTTTAGCATGTATCAAAATAGTGGGAATAAAATTTGGGGTAATTATAGTTTGAAAATTATAACTTTGCTAAAACTGAAGCTATTCATGTGGGACAAATGCAGGAAGTATGTGGCCAGTACACAGAAGCCATTTCTGGCATAAAAAAACACCAGATTTAAAAGGGTTATTTTTATGCATTTGAATAGCCAAATAAATATTTCTAATTAAGAACAAATTATCTGTCAAGGCTAATTTTCAATATTATGAAATTTATAGTGCATATATTCAAATTTTAAGTGATTTATAGCACATTTCTTGGTTTTTCCATAAAAAAATAATTACAACAGCTTTAAGTCTATTTAAAAATTATCTAGCCTTACCTTTAAGGTTCTTAAGATTACCCTAAACTATTCCAGCTTACTATTAAGTACATAAGACTTATAAAAGGTGGATATATGCATGTATATAAGGTATTATAATGGCATATATTGTGTTTAATCTTTGATTTCACTTATGTATACACCTTGTTTACCTTTACTTACTGTTCCCAAGTGTACTTAATATGTTTAAAATAATTCAAATAAAATTTTTACTCAGTCTTGGAAATATCCAGGCTGACACTTTCCCACCCCAAAAAACAATAAATAATGATAATATATGCATTTTTTATTTTTATTTTTAATGTATTCAGAAAAATCTGTAGCATTAAAGAGTAATTCTTTAAAAATATAAAATCAATAAAATATTATGAGTATTGGTTCTAAGCCCTCAGCTTGTTGAGAAGAATATTATTTATGTTTAAATTTTTTTAAAAAGGGAGGGTAGATTTGAAATTTCTTTTTCAGGTATCCACTTATCAAATTCATTTTATTCTCCCTTATATCTTAATAAATACTCAGTTTCTTTCTGTTTAGTAAGGATTCTTTTCTTTAGTAATTTTTTTAATATCTGATTTTTCAACAAGTTCTTCATGATGTTTTTTAGGACTTTCTCTTATTTTTGGAAATAAAACAGGATCATTTGCATGGTAAGGTTTTAATAATGAGATAGGGAAAACTACTTGTTTCCTATCATATGGAGAATTTAATATGACTTTCACAGAATTATTACCAACAACTTTATTAACTAAAAAAAGGTCACACAAAAGTATCCTTTAGTTTAACACTACCTTGTAAGTTAAAATTTAGTGTTGAAATAAGGAATTCATCTCCTTTTTTACATACAAATTCTTTATAAGATTCATCCCACCTTTTCTTTTCATATTTGAATTATTTTTGAATTCATTCTTCTGCATGCTTACTACACATTTTTTGCATATGAATAAATAATATTTAGTACCAGGGTGCATATCTAACCTTGGTAATTTATTTAAATGACTTACTGGTGTATTTGGAACATACCCCAGCCAGAGTTCAAATGGTTTTTTCTCTGTTACAGAATTAGTTGTACTATTATAAGAGAATTGAAGGCCTGGAAAAAATGTTACCCAGTCATGTGCGGATTTCTCATTGTCTTTGTATTTTAATCCAAAGGCACTATCAATGGACCAACTATTCACAAGGCAGAGAGTGTTTCTGAGTAAGTGAGATTGGCAAAGATGATTGAATACTCCTTTGAAAAACAGAGGAATACTTCAAGGGAGTGATTCAATGATAAGTCAAAGATAAATTAATACTGCTTCAAGATAAGTTTGAGGTGAAGAATAATGCAATTTACAGTAAAACTAAGTATTCAGGTTTATGTCACAAATTGTTGGAACTTAATAATCAAAAGGGATTTTAGAAGTTTTAAAAGTTTGAAATCAAATTTATTATTAAAAAAGGTAGGAAAAAATAACAGCCTTATATAAATTTAAATACTATTACAACAATATTATAATTTAATTCTAAGGAATGTCAGACCAAATCCACCCAAATATATAGAAAACTCCACCTTGCATTGACCCCTGTAATAAACCCTCCTTAATTTATCACTGACTCTCCAATATAACCCATAGATCCTCTAAACTTACTCCTATTCCTACTCACAGACATTTCATTATACTCAGACACACAATAACCCAACATTTAAAAGTATATCATTGAGAATAGCACTAATGCATTGCACATTGGCTTAGGTTTGAAAATTATAAGCTTATGATTGACTTATTTAGATTTAAGATTTAGATAGGGCAGTCAAATTGATACACACAAAGGAAAAAAGCAGTTGCTATGTAGATGTTACTTTCTGAGCTTTGAGTATGGATTTGTGTAATGATTTATGTATTTAAAGATTTACTTTAAGTTTGAATTTCACATGTCCTGTGACAGGCACAATATCTTCTGATCATATCCTCCAGAGTCTGTATCATTCTATCAGTAAGCCCATCATTTTGTGGATGGTGCGACGTAGAAAATTCCAATTGATAACCTGATACTTCCATCAAAGATTTCCGGAATTCTGAAGTATATTTTTGGTCTCTGTCAGAGATTATGGCTTTGGGGAGCCTAGCAGTATTCTTCATTTGAGTCCACCATATCAATGCCATATCTTTTTCAGATACCTCTATATGGGTAGGAATAAACTTACACATTTTTTTATTCTATCCAAAATTACACAGCAAGAATTGTAGCTTTCTTTTCCTGCTAATGGTAAGCAAGTTACAAGTCCATGTTTATAATTCCCCATAGGGCTTTTAGCTGCTCTAATTGTTGTAACAGCCCAGCTCTCTTACCAGTTAATCTTTTAGATTTTTTTCAAGAGTCACATGTGTCAATGTATTTTTGTACATCTTCTTTCATTTTTATCCAACAGGCAGTTTTTTTAATTCTAGTTAATGTTTTTTTAAAATCAAGATGACCAGCTTAGATTTCATCATGGCAAGTAGTTAACATTAAATCTTTAATAGATGGAGGTACAACTACTACATTATTTAGCTTTTTCCTGAAATATATGTATCCATCTTTAATTAAAATTTTACCTTTTTCCTATCCATTTTTATATTTTGGAGGTAAAGTTTTACTGAATGCATTTATTGAGGAATTGGTTGAATCATTTAAGATTGTTGACCATTTAGACAAATATTTATCAGATGAATAATTTTCTAATATTTTTTGCATAAATTCTTTCTCTAAATCCACTTTGTAACTCCCAAATATGTGTATTACCTCAATTTCAGGCAAACAAGGTGTGTTGTCAGTATCAGTTGGAAAAGGACTTCTGCATAAGAATCCATGTTGGAATGAAATGTTCCTGCTTTGTGAGTGATTGTCATCCTTCCTCTATAATATTTTACAGCTAGTTGTCATCTAAACATGTGTCTATATGGTGTTTTCATGTTTAGTGATGATTTAACTTCACTTCAATCTGTAATCAATTCAAACTTCTGGTATTCCAGATAGTAATGTTGTTTCTTCAGGGCCAACATAATGGCTAAACATTCAAGTTGAGTAGCATCATACCTTAATTTAGTTTTTCATAAGGTTCTGGATATATAACAGATAACTACTTCAGATAATTTACCATTTATTATCTGTTTTTTCTGTAAAGCTTGCATCAGTATACAAGATAAAAGGGAGGTTATAGTCTTTCAGTCCCAATATTGGAGGTTAAATTAAACATTTCTTTAATTTATCAAAGTCATGTTGTCTTTAATTGTTCCAAATGAAAGCCTCATTTTTCCTAATTAATGTTGTTAAAGGGGCTGAAATGGATTGCTGGTTTTTTATATACTGCCTATAATATCCACACATACCTAGAAATATTTGAACATCTTTCACATTTATAGGTATATCAATATTTTTTATTTTGGCCAATTTATTCTGGTCAACAAAAATTTGTGAGCCATATACAAAGTGTCCAACTTATTTCAAGAATTGAAACCCAATCTTACATTTCTTTAATGAAATTTTCATATAAATTTCATCCATTTTTTGAAATATTCTTGTCAGATGATTTAAATTCTCATCATATGTCTTTGAAAACACTATAATATCATCAATATACACTAAGAGCCATTTTTCAACCATTTCCTTATGAAAAACACTATCCATCAATTTTTGGACAACTGAAGGGGAATTCTTTGGGCCAAAAAGCATTCTCACATATTTATATACTCCTATGTGTGTGGTTATGAGTAAGTAATTCTGAGAGTTCTTTTCCACAGTAATCATTTGGTAAATTTTATTTTCATACAGACAGGAAATATATTTTGCTTCTTGCAAGGTAGCATGGATAGAAGCTATCCCTGGGAGAAGGTAAATAACATCCCCAGTGAATGCATTCAGAGCTATGTAATCACCACATTATATTGCCTTATCTTTTTCATAAGATATTAAAACTTTTGAAATGACACAATACCTATATGTTGTGTCTATCTTTTCAACAATACCCATTTCTAACAACATCTTAATGTTTTCTTCAATATCTTTCCTTATTTCAGGAGAAGCTGGGTAAGGTTTCTTTTTTAAGCCTCCAGGAATATTATCCAAATCACAACTTATTGAGATTCTCAGCTCATGGTCTTTGACCAATCCTAGTTCATTTTAACCATGAGAAAATTCCATAGAATGAGATTTTATCAATCTCAAAATATTTTTTTCTTCAATTTTTAAGAGTTGTGTACTGAAAGAGGCTTTTGGGATTTCATTTTCCAATTCATCTGCTTCAGAGGTGGGTCTTCCACCTTGGAGTCTCCCTTCTTTAGGAGCAATGGAATAAATTGAATTTTCAGAACAAATCTTTAATTTTCTTTTTCCATTTACTCCAATTGTGAAGCAACTATTTGCAGGATCTAATTTGATTCTAAATTTGGTCAATAAGTCATTACCAATAATAAACCAATTACTGCAATTATTATTATCAATTACAAATTCACATACTGCTCTTCCATATCAATTATTATATTTAAAGAATACAGCAGTTTTGTATATTCCAATTGAGCATAATACTGAACCAAAAACTCTCCAGTTTTTTGTCTGCACAGGTTCCAGTTTTTCTTTGTACTTGCTATCAGTTTTCATTAAATTATTAAAAGAAACTACACTACTTGCAGCCCCAGTGTCAAGAATTGAACTCATTTCTTTTACACATACTATAGCATGTGCCCTAGTAGGTGTGATCTTGTAAGTATCATGATTTAAATCTTTTACTCCTTCAGCATCTTCAATGGAAGTTTAAGATGTATTTTTTGGAGATATTGCATCATTCAGGAACATAATATCTTGTTATAATACAAATAACTCATTTTTATCATCACTGTAAGAAATTTTACTTTTACAATCCTCACCAGACTCCTCCTTTTCATCTTCATGATTACTTGGCTCAGAATTTTATGAGTTTTCAATAACATTATTCTCCTCTTACAAGTATTACCTTTAGCTCAAGATTCATTACATTTGTGGCAAGTCTTACTTTTTTGTCTCTTACACTACACAATATAGGGGGTGGACTTGCTAGCAAGTCCTGAACCTGAACTCAGATGAAACTCAGGTGGAACTCAGACTAAACTCTACTTGAACACCCACCTAAAAATGTTCTGCTGAGTGGTGTTCATCCCTGACTGTATGGTTCCTTTATCAATATCTCAATGTGTGTTCAATCTGTGGTGAGTTTGGGCCCAAGGTTGTGGAATCACTAGCAAGTCGGCCCCCAATATTGTGTGGTGATAGGAAAAAGAGGAGAAGAAGGTTTTTTCTTCTCCACAAGTAAATTAATTGTAGTAGGTTTTACTACCCCAATATTTTTTATAATCATTATACCTTGTCTCATATTTTTGATTTAATAATATCTCATTGTGTATATTAATAACCCCAGAAGTATCTCTGATGGTTTCAGTTCTAGCTAAAATAATGTCTCTGACTGATATAGGAGCTTTATATATTATTTTTTATTTCCACTCATCATAATCCATTCTTGGATCTATGGCTTTCATGATTTTTATTTAATTAATTAAAAATAATGTTGGTTTATCCCCAGCATTTGGATTATATCTGGTTTTTTCATACAATCTTTGTTTAGTGATTCTAAATCTTGGGCCACCAAATTGTTTTTAAATTAGTGCCTTACATTCAACAAAGGAGTATTTAATTCCCTCACTCAATAAAGATTCAAACCATAATAAGGCCACATCTGTAAATAAATATCTTGATTTTGATGTAATTTCTTCATCAGGTAATTTGTATGAAAATTTTAAGTTATCAATTCTTTGTATGAATTGTTACCAATTATATTTTTAAGTCCTGAACAAAAATAGGGTACTGATCTAACTTAGGCAAGTTCTTTTAATTAGTTCTGACTTCCTTAACCAGAGGAGTATTTAGTAATTCACTTACTTTAAATAGATGATCATGCACCATACAATATTTGGGGTGGACTAGCTAGAAAGTCCTCAACTTGAAGTCACCACACAATATGGGGGGCGGACTTGCTAGCAAGTCCGCAACCTTGGACCCAAACTCACCATAGATTGAACACACATTGAGCTATTGATAAAGGAGCCATACAATCAGGAATGAACACCACTCAGAAGAACAGTTTTAGGTGGGTGTTCAAGTAGAGTTCAGTATGGGTTCAGTATGAGTTCAGTCTGAGTTCCATCTGAGTTCCATCTGAGTTCAGGTTGAGGACTTGCTAGCAAGTCCACCCCCTATATTGCGTAGTGAGTCTGATTGAACTCAGATGGAACTTATAATGAGCTGATACTGGACTCTACTTTGAGCTCATCTTGAGCTCTTAACCAAGGATGAATATTAATGTGCTGAAATAATAGCAATACTTTAATGAAAAATTAATAGAAAGTTAAAAAAAGGGAGCTTAAGAATCTGATTGATTCACTGTATTTTTTTTATAAAACACAATTTAATGTTCATTTTGAATTGCAATTGATCAGTAAAAAGGCTGAAAATTATATTTTTTTCTAAAAGTATCACTTTTAACCTGTCTAATCATTTTAATAACTTTTTTTTGGAAAAAATATTAAAGAAAATCATTGGCTCCTTCTATTTAATACTCCTTTTGACCCATAATTTGAAGCTTTACTTTTTAGATTTAAACCATATCACATAACTTTTTTGATGTGCTTTTCTAATTTTTGATTATGCAAGATAATTAGTTTTAATTGGCCTGATTTATCTAAAAACAATATTGGACTTTCAATATTAGTTTTTATATCCAATAATACAGTCAAACCACACATGAAAAAACAAATAAAAGATAGACATGTGTTTTCCTAATTTATTACTCAATGAAGTACCCTCACAGATATTTTATACTAAGCACTAATGATTGATAAATTATTTGATAATTTGTCTGAAAGAAATATAATTCTTATAATAGTAGATTTTAATCCTGTTTTTGTACATATTAAAAGCAGGAAGATGATTACAAGTAAAACAGAATTAATTTTTTCCCTTTTATCTCTTCTAGTTATTCCTCAACTTCTAAGATGTTTTGTAAGATTTATTTTGTAAATTTAATACATATATGATATTTTGAAACTCTTCATGACATAGTTCATCAAAATTTCATGAGAATTTTTTCAGTTAATAGAGTGAGTGATCTCATGAGTTGAAATAATTAATCACTACTCAGTGAATTGTCCATATGACAAACTAAAATTCAAACTATATGCAAAATTTTAAAGATAAAACAAAAAAAATAGTATTAAAATCTTTAAACTGTAATTTTAATACTTAAGTGTGCTTCAATGCTATATTTTGAAATAATTTCTGTGTCCACCTGGGACTCAGAACCATAGATTTTGAAACATTTTCTCCTGTTGTAGACAATCCTATAGTACTAGCTATAGGCCTTGACCAAGGGAGTTGGAGAAAAAACCAGAAAGAATAACCCCTTTCCCTTTAGAAAAACAAGTGAGATCTACCTGTTTCAGAAAATTGGAGATCTTTTTGCTAGACCCTCTAATTAAACACTTTTGACCTCTTTAAAAGTGAAAGATAATAGTCCCTGAAAGACTACCAGAAAGAGTTGAAATGGACAGTTATATATTCCAACAAAACACAAGCCAATGAGACAGTGAGGAACAGAGAGGCGATGAGTAAAGAGATAAGATGATTCTCTAAAAATCTTCCCACACATGCATCATACTGCCAGTGCACAGATCACCCTGACCGATTCCCCACTCAAAATCCAGCTTTCCCAGCCTTTTTCATGCATAAAAGTGCATTTTAGCGCCTCCCCAGTGCCCAGGAAGGCACTCTTCTTCAAGGCGGGTCGCCTCTTAGGGACGGGCAGGCCGCTTCTAGGCCCTAAAACACCCATACAACCCATAAAAACCCTAAAAACCCATAACTTCACTAATAAACAAGATAAACACAAATAAGAAATACTAAAATGAAAAGAAAATAAAGGAAAATAAGCTGAGAAATAATAAGTGACCCTAGCTTAAGCCTAAATAAGCACCACTAAGCAATAAACTTCTGATAAATACCAATAATAACACCATAACTACCCTATAAAACAAGGTAACCACCCATAGGGATAGCAAAATGAAGAGAAAAGAAAGGATATTAAGCTGAGACATAATAAGTGACCCTAGATTAAGCCTCCATAAACACTACTAACTATCACCTAAAGATGAAAAAATCTACTAATAACACCATAACCCCAATAACACCCTACATACCAAATACCCCCAAATATGCACTCCAAAGGCCTACCCAGGTTTGGATCACCACACTGTAAAAAAATATGATTCATGTTGAATTTTAGACTGTATTATTGTTAAAGAACTGAATTGAATATTTTAAAGTTGTATTTTTCATCATTCTATCAGTTTCTCATTTAAAACAACTATATGACATTTATTTTATAAAAAAGTCACAATAAGAATTTTTGGTCATACCCATACAAAATAAATCTTGTTCTAAAGGGATCATACTTTAATTAAAAGATATATTGATTTAAATTTCAAACTCATAGACACAATATTTCAATTCTATGCTGTTGAGAAATAAATTTAGAAAAATGATGAAGTTTAAATTTTTAGTCATTAAAACAAAGTTTTTGGCAGGAGTAATTCACAACTGAAAATTTACATCTCAATCATAAATAAAATATATGGGTTAAGGAATTATCAATTAATTATTAGAAATATGATACTCAAGCTGATAGTTAAAAATTATATGATTTTTTTATTTGATTTCTAAGTCTATAAAATATAATCCCTTGGATATTTCATTTAAACAGAAGAATTTATGAATCTTCTCTAAATTGGCCTTATCACAAAGAGATACTATAATGAGTATATTTTTATAAATATTGATTTAAAAAGTGAATATTTCAGTTCTTCAGTAAAGATTTAAAGCATAAATTTAACTATATAACTTGTCTTCTCATAAATATATGTATTGATTTAAAAGATATTTATTTAATTTTTTAAAGAAAATATAAATTTTAACCTATGTGGATTCTTTTTAAATTACACTTATTAATACAAAAAAAATAATGTGCTTCTCTGGAGAATCTATATAATTTCTACTTAAAATAAAAAGATTGGTTTTTTTGAAGTTGGAATCTAAACAGAAGATCTGATACTTTTGTTATATATTATACTTGTATAAAAGTACTTTTTATATAGTTTATTAATCTGTCATATAAAAAAATAAAATAATAATATTTTAAAATCAACTTACAACCCCTTTTAATGAAATATTTTATCAAAATAAATTATTATTTGTATATATCTCCAGAACTTCAAAGAATTTAACATAAAATTTACTGATATAAAAATATTCTTATTTTTATATTAAAAATCTTCTATAAAAATTTTATAAAGTTCAACAATTTCCCACAGTTTAACTTAGCCTGAATCACAGTTGGAAGCAGGATATCTATCAGCAGGTAATCTAGAAGGAGTAGGAAAAGGAAGATAAAAGAAGAGGTAGAATAGGAAGATAAAGAATAATTTGTAGGTAGTAATTTAAATTTATTTATGGAGAGGGATACAACAATATCTTATGAGTAATGACACTGTAGTGGATTTAATTGATATTTGATAATTTTTTAAGTTAGTTCTCAATGTGCCAAAATCAATTATTATTATTAATAGACTTATGGCAACCTTGAAATTTATTAAGATTTATATTAGAATTAAAAGACTTATAATAATAGTAATCATTTGTGTGATATTTATAAATTTAATAAAGTATGAGTATAATAAGTGATAGATAAAAGAGAAGAATTAAAAGACCTTTTATAGGCAAGGATACATTCAGAGGTGCTTCCAATGTATATACAACAATGATAGTATGTGAAACAAAAGACCAAAAGAAATTAATTAAAACATACATATTGAGGGAAAAATGAAACAAAAAATTAAACCTGTGTATAAATTAATAACTCTCCTGTATCAAAACTCCAAACAAGTAATGAATAACTAAATAAGTTTGAGGCCATGAGAATTGTGAGAAAAAATATCCTAATCAAGTAGTATACTAAGATGTAAAGGTTTTAATTTAAAACAGCTAGAATTATTTTCATGCAAAAACTTATGTAATCAGTTTAATTCAATTATAAAGAGAAATTAATTAATTGTTTTAACTAATTTTAGTAATTAATTTAATTGAAACAAAAAATTAATTTAATTGTAACTTATTAAAAGTGAGAATTTAATATTAATATAGTAAATATGTATTTTAAATTATTTATCAATTCTATTGACACAATTAAGGGTCAAAAAGCGCCCAATATTTATGGATACAATTATATAATGAGTTGAATTTAATATCTAAGTTATATAAAATTAATTTTAATTCTATTATAAGTTAAATATAATTAAGCTTATTATATTATAATTAATTTTATTATTTTTTTAGAAATATTAAATACATAGAAATGCACCATGTTTTTATAGAATATAATATTTGTTTATGTAATAAAAATTATTTAATAATAAAATTAAATATAGTAATTATTTTATTTATTCATAAAATAATTTATAATTTTATTATTTAATAAAATAATTTATTGTAACTACATAGTGTTATTCCCTTATATGGTTTCAGTAATTTATTATATAAATTACTGGGCTCCTGAGATAGCCTGGCTGACAATGTCATTGTCAGTTGAATCTAAGTTCAATCAAGACTAATATATATAAATTTTTAATAATTTATAAATTTATTTTAATGAAAAAAATTTAGAAATTAAAATGACTCAAGGAGTTTACTATTTTACTGCATAGATTTTAGTGCAGATCTTGATACTGTTAATATAGATATATATTCAATATATTTATACATATATATAAAGTTTCCTAGATATATCTAGTTATTAAGCTATTAACTTCTACTTTACATTATTTATAGAAAATCAGGTGTTTTCACAGGCCATATTAATAAATCAGTTTATTCTCCCCTCTATAACCTAATCATTAACTCAACAACATGATAGATTGAGTATTATATATGGATGCGTTGTAGAAAATCCTATAGTACTAGATATAGGCCTTGACCAAGGGAGTTGGAGAAAACACAGAAAGAAAATCCCCTGTCCCTTTAGAAAAATATAAGTGAGATTTACCTGCTACAGTAAATTGGTTCCTGTTGTTTAAAGCCCCTTTTCCAATACACTTGACTGCCTGATCAGCCAAGAAAATAGTCTCCAGACAGACTACCAAACCAAAGAACTGAAATGTAGACCAATGTCCACACCAGAGAAAGAAATGATACTTGATGTAGGTTGCAAATCCACACCAGAGACAGCAATAATACTTGATATAGCTTGCAAGACTACACCAGAGAAAACAGTTGCCAAAGTTGAGTTAAATGAAGAACTAACCTTGCACAAACACAGCCAATTGTGGCCAAAAAATAGTGAAAACTGAATAAGGAACAAGTATATCACCTCTGGATGGTTGTATGATAATTAAGGTTGCCCCAAGCTGTCTTATTCACTATATACACACAGACTGCTATCTAAGAGCCCATGTACACCAACAAATTTGGCATTTCTGAGTGCCAAATTGCATAAAACCCCTCTAGAAATACTTCCCAGCCTTCTAGCACTGAGGCAGGCGGTCCTCCTGACGTCAGGAGGCCCGCCTGAGGCAGCTGGACCACCCTGAAGGCAGAAAACCACCAAAAACCACCAAAAATACCCAAAATACTTAGAAAAATAAGCTACAACTACTAAAACCTTTAAAACAAATAATTAAGCTATAACAACGTTGGGACATGAAACGTAGAGAAAAATTAGCCCATTCTAATGGTACTAAGCACTTAACCCTAATACTTAAGGTTAGCCTGTAAAACACAAAAAACAAAAGTAAACAGCTATCTTTTAGAATGGAAAATGAGAAATAATCCCTTAAATACTTAGAATATAAAAAATGTCATCAAGAAATAAAATATAGAGAAAAACCGGGGCTATCCAATGGTAATACCCACATCTCCGCAGTCCCAATATTTGTGGAAAAATTCCAGAAAAACACCCAATTATTAAACAATGCCATTTAAGACATATCAAAACAACACCAAACAGACCAACAAATGGCTCTGCCAATGTTGGAAGACAACATCCTCGCTCCAATAGAGAATTTCCACATTCTCCTTCATCACAACCACCATGTTCCTCTTTCTTTCCAAATCTGCTACTCACATGGGTCCTTTCCAATACTGCATTGACAACAATATCATCTGTACCATCGCACCACCAGCTCATCCCTACAAAACCTCCTGTGATGCCTGTCACTCTAGGAAGAAGACTTGTTTCAGACCTGGTCCATTGTCCTCTTCAACATCTTCTCCTCCTCCACAACCTGATCCACCTTCCACCAGCACCAAAAGATCCAGACCATCCATCCTGATCCCCAGACTGGTCAACAAATTACACCCTTCAAAAAAGAGTGCCAACCCCGCTAAAAACACTAGCTCCACCATCCCTGGTCCTTCTGATGGTAAGCCCAATACTTCTTCATACTGAATTTAAATCTGAACAGTTTCCAGTTCATTTCCATCCAGACAGTGATGATGACAATGTGGGAACCATTGAAGAACCCCCACCTAATCCACTTCCCACCATCAAAGACAACTTCCAACAACATTCTTCTCAACAGAAGCATCTCATCCTAAATTACTTCCAATCAACTCCTTCCAGGAACCCATAGGACCTAGAGAAAAGGAAGAACCTCTTTCACCAGTTCAAAGCCAATGCTGAAAATTTTGTGACATCTCTTGATTCTTTTGTGTAATTGCTTCTTGCCCAAAAATCTTGATTTAGAAATAAAAAATAAAAAACTCCTCATTTTAAAGTCTTGGGGGACTAATACTCAGTTTTAAGTCTTGGGGGACTAACAGCCCTCATTTTATAGTTTTGGGGGACTGAAAAACTCTCAGTTTATAGTCTTGGGGGACTCAAAAACCTAAATCAAATGATAGAACCAGAGATCAAAACATTAAATACCAAAGAAACAAACTAACATTCTGGGGTAACTGTTCTACAGAGAAGCCAGCTCATCAGTTACCCTCACACTTGCCTTAATAAAATTCAGAGACTCCCCCTTGAATTCACTCTGCCAGAATCACACCAACTCCACATTATCAGTTTATATTCCTGAAAGACTCAACCTTTAAACCATCCTCAGTTTATAGTCTTGGGGGACTATACCATTTTTCAGTTTAAAGTCTTGATGAACTGTCCACAGTGTTCAGTTTAAAGTCTTGATGGACTTAAAGATCGACAGTAGTAATAAAAAATAAAAATCTTGAAGCAATCTTTAAATAACCAGCTAGTTTTAAGTCTTGTAGGACTACCAGTGCTCAGCTTAAAGTCATGACGGACTATTCACATTTTGCATATAAGGGCAGAGCCACCTCCATGCACAGTACTCCACATCCAACCTTCTAAACTTCCACTCTTTCTTTGTTATCTACACATCACTGATAAAATTTTCATTCATCTCTCTTCTCTTCATTATTTTTTCTTCACAGATCATGGCTGAATCCCTAGACTTTGACCCATCGGATCTTCCCTTTTTCACTGCTTCAAAGGACTATGCTTGTAAAAAGTGCATCCACATGTGCAGGCCTTGTATTTTCATTCTTCCAATTCCTCAGACCAAATTCTATAACAGAGCCTGTGATTCTTGCAACTCTAAAAAGAAAAAATGTGACAGAGACCCCAACTATCCAATACCTCCACCTTCACTTTCATAAAAAAATATATCTAGATCTCCTACCAGGTCACCAGAACTTGGACCTGCTTCCTCTTCTTTCTCTTCTGCTCCTTCCAGAAGATCACGCCATTCTATTCCCAAATCACTCCCTAAAAGACCTGCTTTATTTTCTCAAGAATCTGCTTTTATCTCAGAAAATTTGGCCAAATCAGCTTCAAAATCAGCTCCCAGGCGGCCCTCCTGACGTTGGGCGGCCCACCCACCTTTCCAGAAAGCAAAAATCAGGCTCAAAACTCCCATTTTCAGCCAGATAAAAGCCGAAATACACCATTTAAACACCAAAAACTCAAACATCCACCTCCTAGTGCTCCCAGAGCCATGCGTACACACAAAAGTTCTTCCTCAGACAACCCCAAAAATTCCAACATCTCTAGAAAACCTGCCAGAGAACCTCCTGAAAACACCAGAGCACACAACACTGGTTCTAAACAAAAATCTCCTGTTACTTCAAGAGGAACTAAATACACCTCTCCTATGGCCACCAATTATTCCTCTGATAGTTCCCTTTCTTCTAGATTTTCATCTAGAAAATCACAATCACCTTCCAGGTCACGTTCTACTGATCCTTCCTTCAACAACCCTGGTACTCCACCACCAGTTTCCAACCCAACTGGGCCAAGTAATAATAATATCCACAACAACAACAACAGCAGCCCTGCTGCTCCAACCAGGCCACAGGAATGCCCTTCTTCTCCTTCATCTTCTCAACACCATTTGGAGAATGATCATGAGAATCCATACCTCTATCTGGTTGATCCTCCTTCAACATCCATTCAGATTTCTTCAACAGCTCAAATCTCAGCCACTTGCAAATTTGATGATCTCCCAATCTGTAAGTACCAAATTAATTAATCCAGTTTCTTTAACAGAGAAAAATCAATGATCTAATTCTTCTGTGTAGTTGGAACCCCTCCTCCTGAAACTTAAATTGGAATAAGCCAACCTCTAGAAACTACCTCGACGCTGGATTATGCTGACATGAAACAACACCTAAGCATGATGTGTTCAAACATGCTTAAGGCATTTTCCCTCCACAGTCCATTGAGTGAGTTTGAGAATAATCTGAGGAAAAAGCTCCTTGATGACCACTAGAAGATGTCTAGAATAATCAAGCACACCTTCCAACACTCTATCCCTGCTTCTTCTACTTCTTCCCAAAAATTACCTTCCACTCTGGTCCCTGACCATTACAACCCATATATGCTTTCCAGCCGCCTACATCACAAAGAACACAGTTCTTCCACCAATCCTAACAAAAAGTAAAAAGGCCACCATAATCCAGACCAACCGCTGGAGGCTTCTTCATCCAGAAATTAAAATAAACAAGAAAGAAATTAATAAGTCACTAAATAGAGAGTGCAATAATAATTAACAGAAATATATATATAAAAATTTGTTTCATTTTTATTTTAATTTTTATTTTATTTTATTTTATTTTATTTTATTTTATTTTATTTTATTTTATTTTTTTATTTTTATTTATTTTAAACTACTAACATACTAAAAAAAACTTGAAAATAAATAACAAAATTAACCAAAAATATGAGAGTTGAAAAAAATTAAAATGAAATGAATAATAATAATAACATGAGACAAATAATAGTTACTAATGGCATCCCCCAGCCAATTGATGAGCTGATCCCCTGATACCTTACCCACATCCAAGTGCACCTTGATGTGGATACACTGTTCAATAATTTTTAAATGAATTGAAATAAAAATAAAGATGAAGTAAATAGAGATTGAGAGAATAATAAGAAAAAGAAAAAAAATAGTATTTCCCGGCCAATTGATGAGCCTTTCCCAACAAATGCTTCCCCACATCCAGATGACCCTGATGTGGTGACACCATATAATATAATTTTGTTATTTTTCCCACTATATATCCTAATAACTCCCATAAAAAATTAAAAGAAAAAAAAAGAGAAAAAAAGAAAATAATCTAAAGCCACTATCTAACACAAACATAGACACAGAAATTAAAGAAAAGAAAAATTGTGGGTCCATAGAAAGTCCAGTCCAAAGAAACAATCTCTGGGTGGGCTCCCTTCAATAAGTAAAAATGATGGGAGACTACCAGTGATCCACCACCAAAACCAAAGAAGCCCGTCTTTAACCAGTAAGCCAGTTTAAAGTCATAGTGGACTTAAAACCTGAATAACAAAAACCAGAACTAGGATTCAACTAGGACAAACAAAATACTTGAAACAGAAATTTTGGGGTAACTGTTCTCCAGAGCAGCCATCTCATCAGTTACCCCCACACTTGCCAAAATAAAATCTAGAAGCCCCCCCTGGGTACCTTCTAACAAAACACAAAATCCAACACATTAAACCAAAATCAATAAGCGTGAAAAGTCTGGCACTTGAAGACCAAAAGAATTTCTAGTTTAAAGTCATAGAGGACTAAAAACCTGTGAAGAGAAACTAATACTAGGGTTCAACCAAATTAAGAGAAGGGGTTGGAAACAGACAATCTGGGGTAACTTTTGATAGAGCATCCAGCCCATCAGTTACCCCCACACTTGCCAAAACAAAATCAAGAAACCCCACCCATGGGTACCTTCTAACAAAAAGTTTCTAACAAAAAAGATGCACAGCATCACCAAAATCCAAAATTAAAGAATGGTCCATAGTTTATCCTCATTGCGGAGTCAATCTTCTTCTTTTTTTGCGCCTCTAGGATAATATCTCTTCACCTGATCAGTAGCCACTCTCTTCTTTAAGACTGCGCCATCTAACTCCTCCAAAACATAAGAACCTCCAGACACCTGAGGTCTGACTCTGTAAGGTCCATTCCATCTGTCATCAAACATTTTTCCCCACTGACTCTCCAAACTTCTATTATACACCAAAACCAAACAACCAGGTTTCAAGTGAATCCTGACTCTATGAGCCAACTTCTTGTCCCAGTATCTGACTGATTGATTTCTTATCTTCATCATTCTAGAGTATGATTCTCTTGAAATTCCTCTCTACATTCCAACTGTTGCATCCTAGCACAGAGAAAATCTTCTGTTGAGCATATATCATGCCAATAAATTCCAAGATAAGAGAAAGCTTCCAAATTTACTGTTAGAACAGCTTTCTGCGCAAAAATTAATTCATAAGGGGAATAGACAGTTTTTCTTTTCACAGTGACTCTATCAGAAAATAACACCAAGGGTAAATAATGCCTCCATTTTTCAGCAACATCTCCACACATTTTCACCAAAGCATTCTTGATAACTTGATGGCCTCTTTCAACCATGTCTTTGGCTTCAGGATAATAAGGTGTAGCCACTCTGACCTTAGAGCCAATAGTTGCTAAAGCTTCTTTAAATTCAGCTCCAATCTCTGGGCCGCCATCAACAGTCACCAACTTCATTAACCCATACCTAAACACCCATTCCTTCTTCAAAAATTCTGCCACATGTTTGGCAGTCAAATTCACCAGAGGAACTGCCTCAACCCAACCAGACAAATCATCTCTGGCTATAATCAAGTATTTATACCTGCCCTCTTTGATATTGAAAGAATCCAAACTGACTCTTCCAAACAAAGTTGTCTCACCAGTAGCACAGCCAACCTCTTTAGATTTCAAGTGACTTCTTCTTTGACATTCTTCACAAGATTGAACACAACCCTGCACATCAAACTTCATACCTGGCCAGAAAAATCTATTTTCTACTCTTCTTTACATCTCCCCAAAGCCTCTATGACCAAGGTCTTCATGCAAACACTTCAAAAACAATTCTTGACCCTTCTTCTGAGTCACCACCACTTGAGGATTTGGATGTCTCCTCCTCATCAACCGCCTTCCTGACACATAAATACCAGGACTCTTCTTCTTGATTTCCACCCAAGTATCATCATCACAAGTACCGGCCTCTCTAAGGTTAAGAGATATTCAACCATAATAAAATAATACCCAATCTTACCCCAGGTCTCATCTTCAAAATACAACAAAACAATATCCAAGGGTACAACCCTGTCATCAAAATCTCCAGTGTACACATGAGCAACACGACCGACACATTCAGGACACCAATCCCTAAACTTTGGCACCTCCTTTTTCTTCCATTGAATCTTAAAAGAATCCAGTTCACCAACAAAAACACCATTCTCCAATTTTGAGCCATCCCAAACAATAGCCCCATCTTCATCAACAAAAACATTCTGATCATCAGAATCAAGATCAGAACCATCCTGTTTATCCTCTTCATAGAGGAGAGAAAAATCATCCAGTTTAGCCTCTTGGGGGAGGAGAGAAAAATCTTCCACACCCTTTGCCCTGGCCCTAACCACTGGAACATCTTCATCAAATTCTTCAGAATCAGAATCATCATCTGTGGGTGGTATTCTTGATAATCCATCTGGAATCGTATAAGTCTTACCTGGCTTGTGCACCAGGTCAAAAGAAAAATGTTGAATAAATGCCACCCACCTAGTCATTGGTGCATTTGGAAGACTAGGCATGTTGATCATTTGAACCAGAGATTTAGAATCCACCTGCAGCTCAAAATTCTACCCCCACAAAACGGTTTGTAGCTTCTTCAAATTTTTGCTACACCACACAATTCCAACTTTGGCTGAGAATACCTAGATTCCACCTCATTAAAGACTACAGGCTCATACCTTACTGGCCTGTCCTTCCCAGCTTTATCTTACTGAGACAAAACAGCACCAGCAGCAACATAACTTAAGTTCACAGCCAGATAAATTTTTCCAGCTTCCCTTCCATAATCTAACTTGTGAAAAATAATATCTTCACCTACCACCTTCTTCAATTTCTGAAAAGCCTCTTAACACTCTTCAGTCCATTCCCAATCCGCATCCTTCCAGGTCAACCTTCTCAAGGGTGAAGACAACAAAAAAATGTTTAATAAAAATCCTGACATACACACAAACTCCCAAAAATCCCCTAACTTCAGTAGTATTTTCGGGCCTTGGCCATGACTGAGTTTTATTAACTTTCTTCTTTGCCATAATCTTTCCCTCCTTACATACAACATTACCCAGGAGTTCCAGAGCAGGAACACAACAAAAAACCTTTGACCCGGAAATGGTCAAACCAGCCTCTTCAATCCTAAACAATACTCTCTTTGGAGTAATTGCATATTCCCAAACAAATCTCCTTATAACTGGGTTCTCCTTCAGCACCTCATTTTCATTATTAGTGGAGGGTCCTTTAATTCCACCATCATCAATAAAAATACCAGCATGAGTCAGAACCTCATCCTGTAAAATCCAAGCCATTTGAGCTTGATATACTTCTACTTAATTAGTTTCTCCTTGAGGAAACCTAGTAAGCTGAAATCTTCCCAGAGGAGTCTCAAATGTTGTGAGTGGCCATGAATCAGTGTGAAGTTCCCTTTCATAATAACCACCCATAATATCACCCAAACTATAACACACCCTTCCAGAAAAAGCTTCCACAAAGTCCTCTGCACTTGGAAGCATCCCCGCATCCTTGATAGTGACTATATTCAAGGCCCTAAGATCATGCACCACCCTCAACTTCCCATTCTGTTTCTTAACACAGAAAACCGGACTTGAGTAACTAGAAGTTGATTGTTCATACAATCCTGTCCTGACTCTTTCCCTAACAATCTCTGCAAAATCATCCCTAATAGCAGCTGGAATTGGAATAGATTTGATTTTCTAAGGCTCATGACAAACCACAGGAATAAAGTAAGGTTCCCCATAAGAGTGTTTCCACACACCCCTTCCCTCTTCAACAAATGCCACCGCTTTCTCCCTAAGCACAATAACGTGCAACAACAACTTCTTTTCCTCATAAGACAACCACCCATCAGGACCAAAATTAACAAATTTCAACCTTTCCACAGTCACCCAAGTGGTTTCCACAAAATCAGGATGATTCTTCACCAGAGGAGTACAGTACGGATCTCTTGACAATGGAGGTCTCTTCAAAAGAGGATTCAAACCCACAGTCATAGGCTCATTGACAGGCCTAATCTTCTGCACTACCTTCTTGTATCTTGCAGCTCCACCATCAACTTGAGGGATCTTAAGGACGTCTTCACCACCAGACCTGAAACAAAAACCAAGGGTTTCCCCATTGCTCACATGTGTGGCCCAGGTAATTTTTTTGAAAGTTTTAGAAGAAACCCTAGAGGAGCACAATTGGGAGGACTTACTTTTAGACCCCAATCTCACCACTCCACAACTTTTCCGCAATTCCACATCTTCATCCTCACTTCCATCTTCCAAATCTTCAAAAGTTGATTCATCTTCTGAATCACATGTTCTAAAATTATGCAGTATATCCTCATGCCAGAGGCCCAAAAATTGATCTTGACAATCTTCTTTCTTCAATAATGTGTGCAGTTTAACCTCATGCTGGAGGCCCAAAAATTGATCTTGACAATCTTCTTTCTTTAAAAATTTGTGCAGTTTAACCTCATGCTGTAGGCACAAAAATTTATCTTGATTATCTTTATAAAAATAATTCTTTTCTTCTTTTTTAATTATCTTCAGCTTTTTTCTTGCTTTTACTCAGTAATCTTGAAATTTTTATCTTCTTTTCTTGAGTTTTCTTCCATCCTACAAAAATAAACAGGGGTTTCCCCAATTCTCACAGACGTGGCCAAGGTAATGTTTTTGAAAGGCGTAGAAGAAACCCTAGAATTGCACAATTGGGAGGTCTTACTTTTAGACTCCAATATCACCACTTCACAGATTTTCAGCATATCTTTGAATAAAGATATATAGCCAATCTTCTTTTTTAAACTTGAATTAAAAATAATTGAAAATCTTGAGAGAAAACAGATACTTGATAAAAAACATGAATAATACTTGCAGAGAAGAGAAACATTAACAATAGAAAGTTGAAAATCCACTTGGTATATCTCCAAGGGAGCTGACCTACTATAACATGGGATTTCCTCATCTTGGGGAGAGGTTGTAGCACTAGGGCGATCAGCCCTTATTACTCTAAAAAAAACAGACTCTCACAAAAGCCTGAACCACACTCCAAAAAACCAGAGGCAGAACCCACTTCTTTTCTTCTCCTACAACAATCCATGCACTGGCACATTGAAGACAAGCCAGGCCTGGTCTCCCAACAATCATCTCCAGGAGATGATAACCTCATGTAAAGCCTCCTCTCATCTTCACTGGTCAACTCCATACTGATTCCCAAGTTGAACTGATAACCAATTCTTTCCTGGAAATCCATCAAGAATGGTCCACCCAAAACAGCTTTTACATTACTTTGGCAATGTAAAAATGAACCTTTCCGGAGGCTCCACCGACATCCAGATTTACAAATTCAGATGTCCCAATCAACTCAGTGACATGGCCACCAATCACTCTTAAATTTCCACCAATTCCTGTCTTGATGGGGAGACCCAGATGAGTAGCCTCAAAAAAAGAAATCAGGTTAATCTGAGAACCTAAATCCACCAATTCCCTAGCCTCCCTGCCATTCAGAGTGACATTTACATAACCCAGAGGAGCAGAAAAATGAGTTTCCAACCCCTCACCAAACTTCTCAGAAGAATCACAAATGTATTCCACCTCCCCAGAAGAAACCCTTCTCCTGGTCAAGAATATTTTTTGTCTATCAGCAAACCCAGGACTGATAGCATACAATTCCCCATAATAAAGTGAAACCTGACCTGATTCATCTTTTCTAGAACAGAGTCCATAACATTGGATTTGCAAGAAACTACTGGCCTCTCAAAGTGAGCCCTTGGCTTCACTACCTTGGTCCTAGAAATCTCCTGAGGACCAGAACCACCCTCAGATTTTAAATAAACAAGAATCAAACCAGATCCCTCACCAACACCTCTAACTCCAGCAGGCTTTAGAAATGAAGCCAAAGGGACATCCTCCTCTGAGTCAGAATCAACATCCATTGGCATTGGCTCACCATTCATGTTCAATGAACCAAAACTGGGGGGCCCATATCAGCAATCCCCTTCTGCATCTTGTACAGCTCCTCTTTGCTATACTTCCTCCTGGATGAACTAAGCTTAGGATCCACCTTTAAGGCCTTAGGCTTTGGTTGGGCCTGAGAACTGCTCTTAGGCCTTCCCACCTTTCCAGCTACAACATCATAGACACCAGCCAAGCATTCAACACTTGACTTTCCTCCACAAGAATACAACTCCAACCCATCAAAGGAAGTAGAAAAAGAGACTTCATTAACCTCCTTCCCTTTTTCCTTGACACCATCATCTGCCATAGCAGAAGACATCCCCTGATCAGGGATCTCCTCAAACCTTGGCCTCCTCTGATTGAGACCATTTCTTCTCCTGACCAAATCAACAGGAGCCTGCCCCGCACTGTGTTTTACAAATGAACCATCAGGGAATTTGAACACCCTGCCGTCAAACTCCACCTTTCCTTCTGAAACATCTCTGTTTAGAGCCCAACAATCATTGGACTTGTGCCCCCTCCTGCTGCAATAAGAGCAGACTCAAAGATCACACCTACCAGCCCTCCTATCAAAATCTCTAGGCTGAGAAGGAACCCTATTGAATTTCTTAGCCTCCTTAACAAAAATATGTAACTGTTTTGTCAGATCAGCCAACTGATCCACCACTGGGTCCCTCTCCTGCTTGGAAACCTCCACCATATTCTTCTCTTCCTTCTTCACTCTACTCTCCTCTTCAGCCAAAGCCTCACTGACTTTGCTGACATACTTGTCACACCCCTCTTGATAGGTGTTCACAGCCAACAACTTTAAATGGGCCTCCACAGCCTCCTTCACCTTGTCCAAGGCAGGCAACTTCTGGTCCCTATTGGAAAGAGTTTTCATCAAGTCCTTCCTTGACAACTCCTTCAACAAATCCATCCTGATATCTCTAGCCAGGGCAGACCAAAAAACATCTTTGGCAGCATTTTCATGTGCCAGCTCCTCAACTTCCACCAAATATTCTACCACAGGATAAAATGGCAGCAGAAACTTCCTGTAACTGAGTAAGTTACCAACACCACCATAAGACTTCCATTCACTGAAAACCTTGTTCAGATCCACCATAGTGAACCTGACATCCCATCTATCCACCATCTCCCTGCACAGCAACTTCCAATCCCTCTTCTTGTAGCCAGACATAGCCACAACCTCTTTCTCCACTGCCCTATCACCAATGAAGAAAATGATCTGCTTCACCATGTCCAGGTAAGAAGCACCATCCACACCAGCAGAAGTTTCATATTTCTCCAGAAACCACTTCACATCTTCTCCATTAAACTTGGTACCATCTTAAGTTTTAATCCTCACACACTCCCTTACAATCACAGCAGGAGGACCTTCCCCCCCACTGGCAGTCACCACAGAAATAGATGAACCAGAAGCCATTCTTCCAGACCAAAATCACCAAAAAACACCAACCAAAGACAACAGAGATTCCAAAGAACTAGCAGGTCCTACCCCACGTTGGGCGCCAGAAATGTAGAAAATCCCATAGTACTAGCTATAGGCCTTGACCAAGGGAGTTGGAGAAAACCCAGAAAGAAAATCCCCTGTTCCGTTAGAAAAATATAAGTGAGATTTACTGGCTACAGTAAATTTGCTCCTGTTGTTTAAAGCCCCTTTTCCAATACACTTGACTGCCTGATCAGCCAAGAAAGTAGTCTCCAGACAGACTACCAAGCCAAAGAACTGAAATGTAGACCAATGTCCACACCAGAGAAAGCAATGATACTTGATGTAGGTTGCAAATCCACACCAGAGACAGCAATAATACTTGATATAGCTTGCAAAACTACACCAGAGAAAACAGTTGCCAAAGTTGAGTTAAATGAAGAACTAACCTTGCCCAAACACAGCCAATTGTGGCCAGAAAACAGTGAAAACTGAGTGAGGAACAAGGATATCACCTCCGGATGGTTGTATGATAATTAAGGTTTCCCCAAGCTGTCTTATTCACTATATACACACAGACCACTATCTAAGAGCCCATGCACACCAAGGAATTTGGCATTTCTGAGTGCCAAATTGCATAAAACCCCTCTAGAAATGCTTCCCAGCCTTCTAGCACTGAGGCGGCCTGACCACCCTGAAGGCAGAAAACCACCAAAAACCTCCAAAAATACCCAAAATACTTAGAAAAATAAGCTACAACTACTAAAACCTTTAAAACACATAATTAAGCTATAACAACGTTGGGAAATGAAACATTGAGAAAAATTAGCCCATTCTAATGGTACTAAGCACTTAACCCTAAGACATAAGGTTAGCCCATAAAACGCAAAAAAAAAATTAAACAGCTATCTTTTAAAATGAAAAATGATAACTAATCCCTTAAATACTTAGAGTATGAAAAATGTCAACAAGACATAAAATATAGAGAAAAACCAGGGCTATTCAGTGGTAATAGCCACATCCCTGCAGTCCCAATATTTGCCGAATAATTCCAGAAAAACACCCAATTATTAAACAATGCCAAACAGACCAACAAAGGGCTCTGCCAATGTTGGAAGACCACAGAGTAATCATTCCTGATTACGCATTCATCTTTTCCCTCTATTTTATTTTATTTATTACTTTATTTGTCCCATTCATACTCATTACTTGTCTCCCTCCTCAAAGTCTCTTCTTGTCGACTTTAGTCACAAGTCCATTCTGTCCCCAGTGCTACATGCTCATTTATATTTTACTTACCTGCTATCTTTACCTATCAGGTAACTTTTCTTCTTGTACTTTAGTCCCAAGTCCATTCTGTCCCCAGATCTATGTGTCCATTTATATTTTACTTACCTGCTATCCTTATCTATCAGAGACAGCTTAATTTAGTAAATTTTCTTAAATCTTTAGCCTTACAAGTGTGTTTCATGGTATTTATACTGATAAATAAACAGGGAATAAAGCTATATATGAAATATATTAAATAATTTTGTTTAAATCCTTTATCTGAATTTTTAAATACAATTTTAATCTATTTTTCATCTCACCAAAATAATTTACTTTTAAACTTAAAGCTAAATGCATTCTACTCATAGAAGATATTAGACGGTTTGTTTGAAATATTATTGCAGGTCATTTCAATTTTTTCAATATTTTTTCAAAGTTTTTTAATTTCAGTTTTTATTAAACATATGCATAGTTTTAAAAGGAATTCTGTGAAATAACTTTTAAAGAGTAAAAATAGTATCACATGTATAATTCATATGTTTTAATACTTATTTAATTTTATAAGCACAGTATTTATTGAAACTAGCCAAGAAATAAATATATTTTATGTATTTAGGTGCACACATATCCATACACCATAATTATTGCTCATTTTGTATATTAGAATATTATGCATTTAAATTGAAAGGGTGCACTCTATTTTTCTGCAAAAAGATAGATTTAACTATGAAATTTTTTTTACTTCCTTTGAAACTCCCCACCTTGCTATGTGCTTTATCTTTAACTTCATTGCTTCAAGTTATTTTCTTACTACTCACATTTATTTTGCCATTTTGACACATTCACTGAACTCTCCAATCTTCCCACCCCAGTTTGAAGCCCTCCTCACCCCTCCCCTATTGTCAAATTTCATTTTGTACTCTACTCTAATTATTTTTCTTCCTTCTTCACCCCTTCTCACCCCTTTCTTTCCCATCCATCTCCCATCCCACCTCTTTAAACGCACAAGCTACCCTTTTAATTTGCCTTCCCCCCTAACCCACCTCTTTTTCAGAAATTCACAACTCTTTAGCTTCAAAACAGCCATTTATACTTCTTACCCTGTAAATTTCCACTTTCCATCCAAACTTACCCTTTCACTTTTTTCCCCACCCCTTTTGCTTTCCATATCACCCCTTATACTTCACATGGAGTAAAAGTTATGGGAAGGAGAGCAAAAGGAGTGAGATAGTGTCAGCCTGTATATCCCCAGGACTGATTAAAAAGTACTTATAATTTATGTTAAACACTGTGGTAGCCTAAAGTTTAGTACGGCACCTAAATATGTAAATGGAGTTATTACGGCGTGCAAGATTGGCGTTATTATTTTTTATAAAAGGGTTTTATTTAATTTATTGGAGTTTAAAATATGAAGAAATTGGTCACAAGCGAATGCCTACACAAATACAATTTATTTTACGGAGAAAACTTATTTTTACGGTCTGAAAAATTTATAAGTATCAAGTCAAGTCCCTCAAGAACCTTGGGAAATTTTCCCAGAATTTTTACTATTTTTCTTATATTTTTAAATGAATTTTAAAGTTTTATAGAAATATTTACGTTTTCAAAAATTACTTAACTTTGATGAATTTTCACGGGGTAATTAGAGCTGCGCAGACTACGAAAATTAGTTTGGTATGTAAAGGGGAAGTAGCTCTATTATGTGTAATTTTTCTAGATTTTTTATTATAGTTTTAAGGTTCTAATTGAGTCCGGAAGTCCGGACGGACTCCGTTTCGACTCCGTACGGACTCCGCTTTGACTCCGTACGGACTCCGTTCCGGCTCCGTATGGACTCCGTACGGTCTCCGGATTGACTCTGGAAGAGCTCTGGAGGGGAAAATTTAGGCACGTGACTAGGAATACTTAAGCGCTTCTCAAACTCGAAATTGAGAGGGGGACACATCATACAGCTTAATCATTAACTACCACAGTCTCATTTTTTATTACTCAACAAATTAAATAAATTTGTAATACCCTTATAACTTTATATTTTATATATAACATTTTTAGAAATACTACTCAACAATTTAAATCACACTTCATACAGGGTATCTTTAGAAAGGTCTTCATCGCTGAGACTTGATTATTGCTGTCTCATAAAAATTCAAATTATTATAAAAACATAAAAGTCAATCTTTTCAGATCTTTCACTGGTACACCTTAATTGTTGTTATCAGTATTTCTTTATCAACAGCCACGATCATTTAATTTCAATAAGCGTTAATTATTTTAGAGTTTCATTATTTTTATCAATCAGATCTAAGTAGATTGGTTAGCTTAGTGATTTAGAACACCTACTTTGTTATTTTTATTGGAAGGACGGGGTTTTCAGCTAAATCCATATATCTCCTCCGGATTCTGCTTACAGCAAGGCGACTGTAAGAGTTTACCTTACCATAGTTGGCGCCCAACGTGGGGTTCGATTTCTCTAGCTTTCTTTAAAGACTTACTTGGATCAAGAACGTTATTAGCCTGCAAGAGGCTTATTTTCTGGAACTCTAATTGGATCTTTGTTATTGGCCTGCAAGAGGCTTGTTATTTTATCGATTGTTAACGCTTTTCTTTACTTATTGGGATGTCTTCTTCTGCTGTTGCTTCTGGATCTTCTAACCCTCTTACTCCCTCAGTTAGAATTGTTTCTTGGGATGGCCCAAAGTTTGATGGGGAGGAGGTTAAATGGTTCATTAGCAGGTATGAAGCTGCTGCTGCTGTTGATGGTGCTTCTCATGTGGATATGGTGAAGCAAGTTAGGTTTTTTATTGCTGATAGGGAGGTGGAAAAAGAGGTTATTGCTATGCAGGCATTTAAGGAAAAGGATTGGGTTAAGCTTTCTAAAGCTATGATTGATAGATGGGGTGTTAGGTTTACTATGATGGACCTCAATAAAATTGTTGGAGACTGGCAAGCAAAAGGTGGAGTTTCTTCTATGGCTGACTTCAAAAAGCTCTGTGTTCAGTTTGATGAAGTGGTGGAATATCTCATACTGGTGGACGAGTTAGTGCATGAGAACCAAGCAAAAGATTTGTTTTGGACAGCATGCAGCAGGGATATTCGTATGGACGTCTTGAAGGATCTTTCAAGAAAAGATTTGATGAAGGAACTGCCTAATGGTGAGCAGAAACTGCCAGCTCTGGAGGTTATCAAGGACAAAATTCAAGCCCATCTAAAGTTATTGGCGTTAGACAAATATCAAGAGTCATGCACTCAATATGTTAGCAAGGTTAGCGAAGTTTTGGCCGAAAACAACGATATTATGGTCAAAGCGCAGGAGGCCAAGAAGGCTCAAATGGGATTACCTGCTGCTAAAGTTGAGGGCAATGTAGATAATAAGATGGTCGATCATTTGGCCGATTTAACTAAACAGTTAAAAATATTTGTTCAAGAAACCCAGAAGGCCAAAAAGGCCCCAATCGCTTCTTCGTCGACGTCGACTTCTTATCAGTCCAGAGGTTATGAACGTCAAAATTATAATGGCAATAACAACGGTAACCGCTTCCCAGGCAATGGGAGAAATGGTGGGAATGGTGGTAATGGATATAGAGGTGGCTATGATGAGCCAAAGGTGTGCTCCTATTGTAATAGGAGGGGTCATAGAGCAACAGTTTGTTTTGCTCTTGATAAGGATATGGATGCTGGGCGAGTTTTATTCGATGGTAAAGTTTATAAATTTCCTGATGGTTCGTTCATCAAGCCCAGTGATGGACAGTCTCCTTCTGATTTGGTCAGAAGAAGTTTAACGGCTGAAAGGAGAGCCAGATTTGAAGAGGTGACGGATGAAGATGTTAATGCCAAGGGTGGCAAAAATGGTAATGGTAATGGTGGAAAAGCTGACAAAGGTAAAGAGAAAGAGGTCAGTAAAGCCACATTTTCTACTTCTTTTGGTGGTTTAGAGCTGGCGACGGTTGCCCAGGTGGAGGGTAGCTGTATGGCTGGCGAATATGATGTTAATGCTGCTAGAAGAGCAGCTGCTACTAAGGCAAAAAGTAGCATTCAGAGCCAATTGAGGGCTAATCCTGGCAAGGCCAATAACAAAGTGAACCCTTACTCTAAGGACAAGAATTCTAGTGCTCAAACTGCCGCCAACAAATTGAACCCTTACTCTAAGGACGAATTATATAAAATGCAGAAGAGGATTGCTGATATGGGGCCCCCTAGTTATGGCAAGTTTGATTTAAATGGTGAGCCTATGCCAGAGGATGATTCGGATTCTGAGGAGAACGTACCGTTGGCGTCTCTACCCAGACCAAGTTTTAGCGGTCCCATCCCAATGGAGGGAGTAAGAAGGACTAGCGATGGATCAGGATTAGTGCAAGAAGCTGGTGACGGAGTTAGGGTTATAGAAAGTGAAGATGTTATAATGGGGGGTGAAGATGGCTCGGTTGGACCTCAAGAGGTACCCAGGGCCAAGGTTGTTAAATCAAAGGTCCAGTATGAGCGGCCAGTAGTTTCTGGTCAAGCTAATGCAATGGACGCAGTTTTGAATAGGGTGAATCAACTGCAGATTCCCTTATCTTTGGGGGAGTTATTTACGATTAGTCCGGCGCTTGCTGAAAAGCAAAAGAAGCATTTGACGAGGCATCGGGTTTCCACTGGAGAGGTGGAATATATTTGTGAAAATGCTGAAAAGTTTGGTGAAGATGTAGATACGCATTTTTCCGCTCCCCTGGGTTACCTGGTGGTAACTCTAAATGGTAAAGAGGTAAAGGCCTTGGTCAATTCAGGGTCTCAAATTAATTTAATTTCATTGGAGCAAGCGACGAGTATAGGCTTGCCAATTAAAAGTGGAACTGGGGGAAACCTCAGAGGTATTGGAGGGCATGCAACAGAGCTGATGGGTACAGCTGAGCATGTCAGGTTAGGCATTGGTGGATCTGTTGGTAAGGTTCACTTTTATGTGGCCAGAGGAGCAGTCAAAACTGTTCTTAGTGGTCCTTTTTTGATGGATTTTGAGGCCAGGATAGGGTATCAAGCTGGCATGGGGATTAGTTTGGAGATCACTGGTGAAGATATGCGGAGGTTACATATGCGGTTAGCGCCTCCTGGAGATGAAGGTTGGGAAACACGGCCAGGGATTACTACTCTGTGCCAGTGTTGTGTTTGCACCAAGAAGTGGCATATAAAATGGACGGCTTCTGGTGAATTATGTTTGTTGGAAAGGGATGGATGCCCTCATTTTTTGGGGTAGCAGGGGCTGATCGCTCAAATGTTGTAATCTCTCCTCAGGATGAGATCCCAGATTGCAATAGGTCAGCTCACTTGGAGATAATTCAAGTGGATTCTCAATTATTTTCTGTTAATATTACTTTGGAGTGCAAATACGTTTTGGACTTTTCTATATGTTTATTGGATTTACCCGGTTTTTCTATTAAATTTAAAAATGGTAAAAAAGGCAAAATGGGCCAAATCAGGTTGGATAAAAATTGGAAGGGTATGTTTGATTGCCTCCAGCAAGAGGTTAAACTGCAATTATCTCCTTCTATTTTGGACCTCCAGCAAGAGGGTAAACTGCGAAAATCTTATCAAAACCCAATTAAAAATCTTAGTATAATTAAAACACAAAAAACTAATTTTTGTGAAAATGTTATTTTGGACCTCCAGCAAGAGGTTAAACTGCAAGAATCTCCTTCTATTATGGACCTCCAGCAAGAGGGTAAACTGCAAATATCACATCAAAATCCGATAAAAAATCTCAGTATAATTAAAACTCAAAAAAATAAATTTTGCGAAAATTCAATTCCGGTCCTCCAGCAAGAGGCTAAACTGCCGACTTTCTTTACAGGTGATTTAATGTTGGATAAGGGAAGCAAAGGTGTTGGAAAATCTGTTTATAAATTAGACGAGGGAAAGGAGAAAAGGGTAAAATTTAAAAATGAAATAAAATATTTTTCTAATTTTTCTTATTCTGATTCTGGCGATGAAGAAGATTCATTTGATGAAAGTTTTAATGGCGATACAAAAGAAAATGTTTTACCTCAAGTTAATTTAGATGTGGACGCAGCCAAATATAAGAAAGTAGCAAATAAAGTTCGACCTATTAATGAACCGCTACCTGCTGAATTAAATCCACCTTTGAGAAGACCAAGGTTATCAAGAGATCCTTATGAAAGTCCCTTGGTAAAGAATCCGCCTGAATTTTCTGAGACGTCAAGAATCACTTTTGAGAGACTGGGTGTTGTTAATTTTGGACCTGATGGTTGGTTGTCTGGTGAAGAGAAGAAGTTGTTGTTGGATGTGATGGTCAAGCGAGAGAAGGCCATTGCTTTTGTAGAAGAGGAGAGGGGTGTGTTGAAGCATTCCTATGGGGAGCCTTACAAGATTCCTGTGGTATATCATGAACCGTGGAAGCAGAAACCGATTCCTATTCCGGCTGCATTGAAAGAAGCTTATATCGAAGTTGTCAGAGAACGGATACGCACTGGACTTTATGAGCAATCAACGTCAAGTTATTCTAGTCCGGTATTTTGTATCAAGAAACCAAATGGCAAGCTTAGAGTTGTTCATGATCTTAGGGAATTAAATAGGGTTACAATAAAGGATGCTGGGATACCGCCTAGTGCTGAGGAGTTTGTTGAAGTGTTTGCAGGGAGAGTGTGTTATGGTTTGGGAGATATTATGGGTGGATATGATGAGAGAGAGTTACATCCGGACTCAAGGCCACTCACTACATTCGATACGCCACTTGGACGTTTACAGTTAACAAGATTACCTCAAGGAGCAACAAATTCGGTTGCAGTTTATCAAGCTCAGATGGCTTGGATCCTTCAAGACAAAATTCCACAATATGCTGGAATCTTTATAGATGATGGAGGAATTAAGGGACCAACAACCGACTATGATAACCAGGTGTTGGAAGAGAATCCCGGGATACGCAAATTCATTTGGGAGTTTGCAATTACTTTAGAAAGAATCTTGTTTTGAATTGAAGAGGCTGTTTTAACTATTTCAGGTTCAAAATTTTCATGTTGTGTGCCAGCCTTAGAAATATTAGGCCATGTGGTATGTAGAGAGGGTAGGATTATGTCCAAGAAGAAAGTTAACAAAATTCAGTCCTGGCCAAGACCCAAGAATACGACCGAAGTTAGAGGGTTTTTAGGCGTTTGCGTATATGTTAGAATGTTTATCAAGGACTTTTCTTCATTGGCAGCTCCATTGAGACGGTTAACAAGAAAGGATGCAGACTGGGAGTGGGATGAAGAGTGTGAGAAGGCGTTTGTGAAGTTGAAGGAGGTTGTGGGGAAGGATTTAGTCCTGCACAAGTTGGATTATGGAAAAGATGCTGGCAGAATTTATTTAGCAGTTGATTCAAGTCAGGTTGCAGCTGGGGCGGTTTTGTCTCAGATGGATAAAGCTGGCTACATCAGGCCAGTTAGGTATGAATCTGTAGTATTTACTGAGGTCGAATCAAGATATTCTCAACCGAAATTGGAATTATGTGGTGTGGCGAAAATACTGAAGAAACTTCAGCATATTTTGTGGGGGCAACATTTTGAGTTGCAAGTGGATGCGAAATCGTTAATCCAGATGATTAATTCCCCAAGTTTACCGAACGTACCCATGACGAGATGGGTAGCTTTTATTCAACATTTTTCATTTGATTTAGTTCATAAGCCTGGAAAGACTTTTACTATGCCAGATGGTTTATCAAGGAGACCACCCACTCAAGAAGATTCAGACTCAGAAGAATTCGATGAAGATATACCTATTATCAAAGCCAGCACTAAAGGAGCTGAAGACTTTCCATACCTCCCCCATGAGGTTAAACTGGCAGGACTATTGTGTTTAGATTATGGTGATGATGACCTCCACCAAGAGGATAAACTGGAAAATAGTTTTTATGTTAATAAAGGTGTAGATAAATTTGGCAGAGAGGAGGTAGAAGAAGATGTGGTGTATGTAGAGGAAGATGGATTGGTAGTGTGGGATAGTAGTAAATTAAGGAATGGTGTATATGTTGGAGAATTAGAGAATTTAAATAAAAAGGAGGATAAAGAGAAAGAGGTATTTTTAAATACGGTTTTCGAAGGATCCAAAGGTTCAGAAGAAAAACGACGACATTGCTCGATTAAAGATTTATTTAGGGGTCAACGATTATTGGCTCATTCATGTGCAGGTGATATTGGTGATAGAGAAGTCCCTATTGATGTTATATTAATCGATTTTCAAGATGAAGTCTGGGGTCAGACTGGTTTTTATTTTTTGTTAGTCAAATATTTGTTGACTTTAGAGAGGCCAGAAGATTGTGAAGACGATGAATGGGTGGCTATCAAGAGGAAGTCATCTACGTTTTACCTATCTGGTCGACGTTTAATGAGGAGGAGGTATCCAAATCCTCAAGTAGTTATAACTCAACAGAAGGGGCAAGAATTAGTTTTGAAATCACTGCATGAAGATCTCGGGCATAGAGGCGTTGGAGAAACGTTTAGAAGAATTTCTGATCGATTTTGGTGGCCTGGCATGAAGATGTCTGTTAAACAGTGGGTTCAGTCATGCGAAGAATGTCAAAGACGAAGTTATTTAAGGCCAAAAGAACCTGGACGCGCGACCGGTGAATATACGCTCTTTGGAAGAGTTAGTTTAGATGCCGTTCATATAAAAGAGGGACGGTATAAATATTTAATTGTGGCCAGAGATGATTTATCTGGTTGGGTAGAGGCAGCTCCTCTTATTAATTTAACTGCCAAAAATGTGGCAGAATTTTTTTTGAATAATTGGGTATATAGGTATGGGTTGATGAAGTTGGTGACGGTAGATGGAGGTCCTGAATTTGGGACAGAGTTTAAAGAGGCCGTATTGAAAGTTGGATCAAAGGTTAGGGTAGCAACCCCATATTATCCTGAAGCTGAAGGCATGGTTGAAAGAGGGCATCAAGTTATTAAGGATGCTTTAGTTAAAATGTGTGGGACAAGTGCCAAAAAGTGGAGGCACTATTTACCTTTAGTTTTATTTGCTGATGGAATCACTGCCAAAAGGACGACCGGATTTTCACCTTATGAACTTGTTTTTGGACAGAAAGCAGTTTTACCTGTTGATTTAGAAGCTGAATCATATCTTGGAGTTGACTGGGACACGGTCAAAACTGCTGAAGAATTATTGTGTGCAAGAATGATGCAGCTAGAAAAGAAAGAAGAATATTTAGAAAAGGCATATTCACGGATGATGAAGATCCGAAATCAATCAGTTAGATATTGGGATGAGCGGTTGGCACATCGATTAAGGAAACCTTTGAACCCAGGTGATATGGTCCTGGTGTATAATAGGAGTTTGGAAAGTCAATGGGGAAAGATGTTTGCAGATAGGTGGAATGGACCGTATAAAATCAAGGAGCAAGTTTCCGGCGGTTCATATGTGCTAGAAGAGTTGGATGGAGTAGTATTGAAGAAGAGGGTAGCAGCCAATCAAGTGAAACGGTTCTATCCTAGAGGCACCAGGAGTGCCGAAGTCTAACTCCGAAATGAGGATAAACTACAATTTTAATGACTTTTATTAAATTTATACCTCCGCAATGAGGATAAACTATGATATCTACGAAATTTTATGGATTCCTCCGCAATGAGGATAAACTATGATGTTTATAAAAATCTTATGACGACCTCCGCAACGAGGATAAACTATCTTCTTTTTTTTTATCAAATAATTTACTATCGTTACACTGCATATGGGCAACGAAACTGTGATGAAACATAACGAAATACAAGAAAACCTTCATTGAAAATTTTCAAAATTTAAAATTCTTAAAATATGGGTGAAGATAGTGTTGGAAAAATTTTAAAATTTATTGGAAGAAGTGTTCACAGGGGAACCTTCTTTATTAAATATTGGCAAGTGTGGGGGTAATTGATGGGCTGGCTGCTCTATACACAATTACCCCATAATGTTTGTTT
The DNA here is from genome assembly GCA_030280995.1 of Hemileia vastatrix. Lineage (NCBI taxonomy): Eukaryota > Fungi > Basidiomycota > Pucciniomycetes > Pucciniales > Zaghouaniaceae > Hemileia > Hemileia vastatrix. The sequence goes on from JASXTE010000017.1 coordinate 18,511,750, forward strand.
CCAAAATTTTCCCTGTTTCTAGTTGAATCCTGGCTTTGTCTTTTAATTTTAGGAAGTCCACTAAGACTATAAACTGGAACGAATCAGGAGACACTGCTCTCAACGCCGGATTCAAGATTTTTTTATTTATTTTGTTTTGATTTTTTTATGATAGATTGTGATTTCTTTTCTTTAATATATATTATGAATTATTGTAAAGGTGATGCTCACTGGTGGTCTCTAATCATTTTTATAAATTGGAGGGAGCCCACCCAGTGATCATCATTATAAAAATTATCTTTTAAAAAACTTTCATTTATTTTCTTTTCTTTGCAATTTCTTAAAATTGTGTAACCACATCAAGTTGCACTTGGATGTGGGTATGTTGTCGAGGGTACGGCTCATCAAATGGCCGGGGGGCATCTTTTAAAATTTTATTTTAAAATTTTTTTTAGTACTTTTTTTATCTTTCTTTTCACATTCATATATCTTTCTTTAAAATTAAATTTTAACTTTTATTTAAAAACTATCTTTTCTAAAATCTTTTATTTTAAATTTAAAAAAATAAAAAATAAAAAAAATAAAAAAAATTAAAATAAAAATTAAAAAAATAACAATAATAATAATAATAATAATAAAAATAAAAATAAAAATAAAATAATAAAATAAAATAAAAAATTAATTAAATCAAAATTATTATATTTCTTAGTTTTATTTTTTTCAGTCATCATTCTTTTTAGTTTATTCATATAGTTTAGACAGGAAACAGGGTCTAGGGGAACTCAATACCTATGGGATTTTACTTCAAGACATCTGTTAGTCCTCCAAGACTTTAAACTGGCTACTTTTCAAGACGTTCTTTAAGGTTTTTTATACATATTTTGGATCTTTTAGTCCTCCAAGACTTTAAGCTGGCTACTGTTAAAGACTTTCCTTAAGGTTTTATACAAATTTTGGAGCTGTTAGTCCTCCAAGACTTTAAACTGGCTAATTTTCAAAACTATCGTTAAAATTTTTTATTGGATTTGTTAGGTCCACCAAGACCTTAAACTGGACTATTATCAAGTGTTGGGTCCACCATGACCTTAAACTGGATTTCTTATCGATTAAATGTTTGGTCCACCATGACTTTAAACTGGTAGTTCATTCATTGTTTAGTCCACTATGACTTTAAACTGGAAAATTAATATCTGCAGGATAATTCAACATTCGTTGGACCACTATGGCCTTATACTGGATTACTTGTCAATCAAATGTTTGGTCCACTATGACATTAAACTGGATTATCAAATTTATTCAATCTTTGGTCAAGCCTAGGCCTTACTTAGGAATTTATCAAGTTATTTATGCACCTAAACGATCTTTGGTCCACCAAGACCATAAACTGGCAATCGATTATATGTTTGGTCCACCAAGACTTTAAACTGGAATGTCAATCTTGTTTGGATAACTCAATTCAATCTTTTAATTTATCACTGTCCACTAAGACTCTAAACTGGTTATTCAATTATTTCTGGAATTGGGTGCAGATAGCTTTAGGAGGTTAAAATTTTAGGTGGTGATGATGCTAAAGAAAGCATAATGGTTAATTAGGTAAAATTTGTGGCGCTTTAACATGGTCTAAAGTTGAAATTATTATTTGAAGCCTGGCAAAAGTATTTTATGGGTTTGCTGTATAGCAAAGTTTGAAAATTGTGATGAAGGAATCAGAAGTTAGGATGGTAGTTGGATTTTAGGGAATGATTTTTTTTTAGTGCCTCATAGTTAGGCCATTTTTTTTTTGGTGTGAAGCTTGGAGGACCTTATGGCAAGATTGGAATCATAGAATTCGGCTCAGTGGGGGGCCCTATGAGGTTGGAATCAGGAGTATTCGGCTCATAGGAAGATCCACTCTCTCAATGCTGTGACAAGAAGGAAGACTGGTATATGGGAGTCTGAAGGGATTCAAACCTTGCTCTCGTAGTGGAATCATCACAAGATTTATTTTATTTTATTTTATGTTATATCAAGCCAGAGAAGAAGAAACAATGTTTTTATTATAAAGATTTAAAAGAAGACCAGCTAAAACAAATTTATCAAATTATTTTATTAGAAAAGATAATTCTTTTGGAATTTCTCAGCCACTTATGCAAAGTTATAAGAATGGGGACATTCTCAATTGGAGGGAGGATGTGGTAGCCTAAAGTTTAGTACGGCACCTAAATATGTAAATGGAGTTATTACGGCGTGCAAGATTGGCGTTATTATTTTTTATAAAAGGGTTTTATTTAATTTATTGGAGTTTAAAATATGAAGAAATTGGTCACAAGCAAATGCCTACACAAATACAATTTATTTTACGGAGAAAACTTATTTTTACGGTCTGAAAAATTTATAAGTATCAAGTCAAGTCACTCAAGAACCTTGGGAAATTTTCCCAGAATTTTTACTATTTTTCTTATATTTTTAAATGAATTTTAAAGTTTTATAGAAATATTTACGTTTTCAAAAATTACTTAACTTTGATGAATTTTCACGGGGTAATTAAAGCTGCGCAGACTACGAAAATTAGTTTGGTATGTAAAGGGGAAGTAGCTCTATTATGTGTAATTTTTCTAGATTTTTTATTATAGTTTTAAGATTCTAATTGAGTCCGGAAGTCCGGACGGACTCCGTACGGGCTCCGGATTGACTCTGGAAGAGCTCTGGAGGGGAAAATTTAGGCACGTGACTAGGAATACTTAAGCGCTTCTCAAACTCGAAATTGAGAGGGGGACACATCATACAGCTTAATCATTAACTACCACAGTCTCATTTTTTATTACTCAACAAATTAAATAAATTTGTAATACCCTTATAACTTTATATTTTATATATAACATTTTTAGAAATACTACTCAACAATTTAAATCACACTTCATACAGGGTATCTTTAGAAAGGTCTTCATCGCTGAGACTTGATTATTGCTGTCTCATAAAAATTCAAATTATTATAAAAACATAAAAGTCAATCTTTTCAGATCTTTCACTGGTGCACCTTAATTGTTGTTATCAGTATTTCTTTATCAACAGCCACGATCATTTAATTTCAATAAGCATTAATTATTTTAGAGTTTCATTATTTTTATCAATCAGATCTAAGTAGATTGGTTAGCTTAGTGATTTAGAACACCTACTTTGTTATTTTTATTGGAAGGACGGGGTTTTCAGCCAAATCCATATATCTCCTCCGGATTCTGCTTACAGCAAGGCGACTGTAAGAGTTTACCTTACCATAACACATGAACTATACATGGGAATAATAATTAAGAGTACACAAACACTATACATAAGTAAAATTATGATAATATACAAAATATGGCATTATAACACCTTATATACACGCATATATCCACCTTTTATAAGTCTTATGTACTTAATATTAAGTTGTAATATGTTAGGGTAATCTTAAGAACCTTAAGTATAAGGCTACATAATTTTTAAGTACACTTAAAGCTGTTATTTTCACTGTTTTATGCAAAAAACAAGAAATGCACTTTATTTCACTTAAAAGTTGACTATATGCACTATAAACTTGAGAATATCAAAAATGCGCTTTGACAGATCAAGTTGTCTCATTTAGAACTATTTATTTGGCTATTTAAATGCATAAAAATAACACTTTTCAAATTTGGTGTTTTTTATGCCAGAAATGGCTTCTGTGTACTGGCCACATACTGCCTGCTTTTTTCCCATGTGAATAGCTTCATTTTTAGCAAAGTTAGCTTTCTCACACTATAATTACCCCACATTCTATGCCCACTGTGGGGAAACACACTAAAATAGGCGACAGGCGCTTATTTAGTGTCCTAGCTTAATTAATAATGCATTGGCCCTCTTTATATGCACTAATTTCATTAATAATCTCACTCTTGGCGTCTTATTTCATCACCATGCTTAAATTCACCTGATTTTAGTCAAGGATTTACCCGTGCAAGTGCCTTCCAAGGACTGCATGTAGTTACCCCACATCTCACACTCTTTTTTGAGTTTTTGGGTGGTTTCTCAGTCAATATTGGTTATTTTTGGATGGGAATTTCACGCAGTATAATGTCAGAATTAGCCCCTCCATTTCTACAGTAAATCCCCCTTATCATTAAGCTATTATTAACCTTAAAAAGTCCCCTTTAGTCTTTTATATTATTGTTTTATACGCATATACTCTCTTTTTGTCTTTTTCTTTAATTTTGATGGATTTCCCTTATTATTACAGGATTTTGACGGTTGTTACTTGTCTAATTATGTCATGGGCTACTAGGGATGCTGATGGGCAGGTCTATTAGTTGTTTTTAGGCGTCATTAAATGTGTATTGGATGGTAAATCAAGAGAATCATTGGGGAATTCAGTGTGTATAAAAGAAGGAGGTTTTTGGGTCTTGTTTCTACATTCTTTATCATTTACAATTTAACCAATATAACCAAATAAATTACAATACATATCAATTAGTACTTTTATAAGACTTTTGAATAGTATCTGAATTATAAAATCTATTTTTCTACCAACTACAAAGATTGTAAGCCATATATAAAAATAGTGAGAATTATATTACTGAGACCTATATTTTTGATTATATTTTACTACTTTTTGGATTTATACTACAGTATTCATATAGGACCATTAAAATCTTCTAGAAAACTGACCATTCAAGCTAGTTCACATCTTTGTACTTGACCTCAGCCTGACAGATATGCTGAGGTGGTGAAGAGAAGGGTAAAGTGGGGATTAAAAGTGATTGGAAGGTGGGAAATTTGAGTGATGTTGGGTAGACTGGGATAAAGAGGAGTAAAAAAGGGGGCCAAAGTGATTAGAAGAGGAGAAGAGTATAGATAGTGAAGTAAGATTTAAGAGACAGAAAAAATGTCTGAGGGGGGAAGAATATGATACACATTTGAGAATAGAGAAGTAGTGGGAGACATATTTTTTAAAAAATATACAAAAACAATATATATATATATATATAATATAATATAACTCTTGGAAATTGTAATGACAAGAAATCACCCAAAAAACAATATACATTTTGTGCAATTTTCGTTAGCCATATGGTTTATTCTCATGAGAATTAAACTTTCATTTTAATATATAATTCAGATAGTGTTAAGCTATATTTAAGTAAAATTTTACCCATATATTGTTATTAAATTTAATAATATATAATATATATACATTTTGTAAACTATAGCATCAACTCAATTTATTCTGGAGTCAGTTTTAAGAGAGCTGTGTAGCTTCCCAAATATTTCAAATCTTGATAATATTTCATATTTACAATTGATAAAATGTGAAAATAAAGTTATTTCTTGAAATTTTGAGAATAAAAATTTTATGAAAAATATAAATTCAATGATTTATTTTCATGAATAATCTCTTATAATATTGGATTATTACTCTACATATTCATATGTAAAAAATCTTATCAAAATTGAAGAAAATATTAAAATTAAAATTATATGAGAAGTTAAATCCCTTAAAGGATAAAAAAATATCATAATGTTTCAAAATAGTAGGCATCTGAGATCCTGGCTTGGTATTGGGATTCACTTATAGTAATATTCCTTTAAAAATTCCAGTAAGTCAAGTCTCAATATTTTTTGCACTTCTTATCACCTATACTTCAATAAATGTTCAAATTTTCCTCAATTTGTGTTCAAGTAGAATCCATTATCTTTTCATAATTGTTTTAAAACTTCCTTATTGTGTGCTCAGATAAATATGAATTTGGGTTCAAGGTTGCAGACTTGCTAGCAAGTCTGCCACCCATATTACGTGGTGATGTATTTTATAGTTTACTGATTTTTTACTCTTATAGTCCATGACACTATTTTCTTTTTCAATCATTGGTTTTTCATATGAATGCTTCATATGAAGTGGTATATTTTCCATATAAGAGGTGTTGTAATTTATTTTTTCAGTATTTTTCAAAATACTAGCTACTTCTAGTTCTAATATCTGTACTCTATCTTCTATTACAGGTACATGTGATAGAATATCATTTACATTTTAAAAAGATGACTCTACATGTCCCTCAATTGTAGCCATTATATTATGGGAATGTTCTAATTATTGTATAAATTCTTGATCTCAGAGCTCAATTTTTTAATTTAATTGGCCAATTCATTATTTGAATTTTTAATAACCTTTAATTTATTGGTAGTAGTACTCAATGAATTTGTAAGCTTTAATAATACACTTTTTTGTATTATTGTTAGACTCTAGAGAACTCTTCCAATTTTTCAATCCTCAATAATAATTTACTTATAATTTTTGATTCCATTAGATTTTCTTTCAATTTTATCTGGGTCTAACTCAGAAGACTCATCATTATTATTGGATTCAAGATTCAATTTATTTGGTTCAATTTTAACGTTACTAGTATTATCCTTGTGTTCAATAAAACTATTTAGATTGTTATCATTTAAAGATAAATCAAAAATACTATGTTCAAATGAATAATCTTCAAGATACTTAAAAATTATATTCAATAAATCCTTATCAATTTCATTACCTATGAGTAATTCACTATTAGTATTATATAATTGATCATTAGAAATTCGATGACCTATCAAGGTCTGATTCCACTTCCCCTGCCTCTCTTTCCCTTTCCCCTGTAAGGGTGAATTCTAGAACTCAGTTGAGGAGTATGGATGTAGTTTTGAAATTACCAGTCTTACTTCCATTTTCTTACTGTGATTATTTGTTCCTCTTCTTGATTTGGAGCTGGAGGTACTTCTGGAAATACTGTGGAAGGTTTGTTGACTACCATGGTAGATTGAGGTTTGAGGCCTACCAGTGCTTGGTTTACTTCTATGAGTCCCTGGGCTGCTCTCTTTTTCAGGTTATTCATCTGGTCCACCATGTTGTTTAATTGTATTGTGAGGTTGTTTAGAAGTGCTGAAAGGGAATGAATTTGTTCTTGTAAATTATTTTTTGACTTCTTTGTTGTTATTTGATTTAAGAGTCTTTGCCTTTCCTCTATAGACATCTGTTGAGAGTTTCTGTTTGTGGGAGGGGATAATTATAGTGTGAAAATTCTGACTTTTCTAAAATGAAGCTATTCACATTGTACAAATGCAGGCAGTATGCAGCTAGTACACAGAATCTATTTCTGGCATAAAAAACACCAAATTTGAAAAGTTTAATTTTTATGAATTTGAATAGCCAAATCAATGGTTCTAATTAAGAAAAATTGATCAGTGAAGGCTCATTTTTAATATTATTAAATGTAAAGTGCATATATTTAAATTTTAAGTGATTTAAAGTGCATTTCTTGTTTTTTCCAAAAATCAATGAAAACATTTTTTAAGGTTCTTAAAATTACTCTGACATATTACAACTTAATATTAAGTGCATAATATTTCTAAAAGGTGGATAAATGTGAGTATATAAGGTATTATAATTGCATATATTTTGTTTAATCATTGATTTCACTTATGTATACAACTTGTATACCTTTATTTATTGTTCCCATGTGTACTACATGTGTTTAACATAGTTTATAAGTAATTTTAGCTCAGTCCTGGGAATATCCAGGCTGACAGGTAAAAATATAAATAGGGATTGTGTATTTTTACAAAATAAATATTATATAGTATTTTTCTAGTGAGAAATAAATATTATTATGAAAAAAACACTTCTATCTATTAAATTCGGCTCTTGCACAATATTACAGTTTAAAATTCAACCTGAAGAAAAAAAATTCATATGAAAAAACTATTTAAAATATATGGTGCTTATTACAAGGTGGACACTGTAATTACCCCACAATATAACATTTAAGCACATTTTAGTGTTAAAATTACAGCTTTAAGAAATTTATAATGTTATTTTTTGTTGTATATTTAAAATTTTACATCTATTTTTTATTTTAATTTCTCATATAGAAAATTCACTGAATTTTTCAATTCATGAGGTTACTCTACCACATCACAAAATTTACATGGAATTCTGATGAACTACATCATGAAAAGTCTCAAATTTTTCTATATTTATTGCTTTTACTAAATGTATATTCTAATACTATTTTTCAGTTGAATAATAAGTAGGTCAGAAAAAAGAATTAAACTTAATTTCTTTTTAATTTCTATCATCTTCTTAAATTTGTAAATCTTCAAAACTGGATTTAAATATACTATTATTAGAATTATACTTCTTTCAGACATATAATCAAATAATTTTATAAATATAAGCGCTTTTTATAAAGAAGCTTTGAGAGTACTTAATTGGGTAATAAATTTAGAAAGCACATTTCCCTCTTTTATTTGTTTAGTTATGTGTGTTTTTATTGTATTCTAAGATATAAAAACAAACAATAATGTTGCTTTAACATCTTTTTAAGATAACTCAATTCAATTAAAGGTAACTATTTTACACAATCAGAAATTATAAAAATAGATCAAAAAAAAATTAGGTGATATGGTTTAAATTTAAGAATTAAATCCTCAGACTCTTTGTTAAAAGGAGTTTTCAATAAATAGAGCCATTTATTTTTTTAAATATTTTTTTCCAAATAAATTAACTAATTAGACAGGTCAAAAGAAATGCTTTGGAAATAAAAATTTAATTTTTGGTCTTTTTAATGATTAATTTTAATTTAGAATAAAAATTGAATTTTTTTTTATGAAAAAAACTATGAATCAACCAGACTCTTAAGCTTCCTTTTGTTTGTATTTCTATTGATTTTTTTTAAATATCTCAATTATTATAACACATCATCATCCATCCTTTGTTAAGAGCTTAAGATGATCTTAAATTAGAGCTTATTATTAGATCATTAAAAGTTCCATCTTATTTTTATCTGAGATCCATCCAAATTCAATTTAAGTACTTTCTAGCAAGTTCACCCTAAATATTGTGTGGTTATAGTCTGAATAGGTCAGCTAAATACTTTAAAGAAGTGATTATGAATAAAAGGTTGAAATTTTATTATTGAAAAAGAATATTTGGTGATTAAAGTGGTTGAAAATCATGGTAGAAGCAGATGAAGAAGAGATGAATAAGCTATAGATAAAATATAAAAAATTAAGGAATGGTGAAATTCTTCATTTGAGGGAGGATTCAGTATACTAAAGTTTGATACCACATTCAGATAGAATGGAAAAAACTCTAAGGGCTTTAATTTGGTAATTTTCTGAGCTTAATTTTTTTAAGTTGGATTCACTACGCAATATAGGGGGTGGACTTTCTAGAAAGTCCTCAACCTGAACTCAGATGGAACTCAGACTGAACTCATACTGAACCCATACTGAACTCTACTTGAAAACCCACCTAAAACTGTTCTTCTGAGTGGTGTTCATCCCTGATTGTATGGTACCTTTATCAATAGCTCAATGTGTGTTCAATCTGTGGTGAGTTTGGGCCCAAGGTTGCGGAATTGCTAGCAAGTCCGCCCCCCATATTGTGTGCTGATTTGTAATGGAGAAAATTGGTTATTTTACAGTGTAAAAGTTGCTAATAAAATAGTCAGTTTAAAATGGTTATTTCACAGTCAAATATATTTCCATAATTTTGAAAATGTATTGAAAAGATAGCTCAGATTCTCAAGAACCTTCTGAATTTTTTCTGGAGCTTAAAGGATTTTTATATATTTTTAATTATTTTATATGTTGATTTTATTATTTTTTAGATATTCAGAATGTAATTAACTTTGATGATTTTTAGTTCAGTGAATAGGGCTGCAAAGACTAAAAAAAGTGCCTTAAATTTTTAAGAAGAGGTAAGGATATCTCACTGAAGATGTATAAATTTTTTAGAGTAGTTTTAAGATCTCAATTGATTCCAGAAGTCCAGAGAAGCTCCATAGAGATAAGGATGAGCTCCAGGATGCATTGAGGAGGTGAAATGGGGACATATGACTACTATATGAATAGATTTGGCTGTAGAATTTACAATAGAGCCATGAAAATATCAGAACATGACAATTAACTACAAATTATTCTTAATTCAACTATTGTAACTTAATATCACATATATAACCACCACAAAAAAAACCTGGAGCCTGTTAGAAGGTGCCAATCCCTCAATCTATTTGTAACACAAGAATAACTTAGATTTGATGCCACACGAGCTAGCATTCTCAGTGTTCAGTGCCTGGTCTTTCAGCAAGAATTACAGCTGAGCTAGAGCTGAATCAAATCAAAGATAGGGATTGGCACCTGAAGTCAGTTTCCCACATTTATTTTCTGGTGAACAGTACTCTTAAAATAGGGGGAGTCAGTCCTTGAAAATTTGAATTTAACTTAAGTACAGTTTTCAAAGCCAATCAGCTCATAAATTTTTCAAAAAGTCACTTATTTCATAAATGGGTGTCAGCTATGACCTCAAAGCAGCACTTTTTTTGTGATTTTTTTTACAACCACATGTTGACCACAACATCCCTTCATTACTTACCCCATCCCTGTCACATGTGACACTGAACTCCCTCCCCTCATCTATCCTTGGCACACATATTTGTAATAGTAATTTTACATTTTCAATGAAAATTTCTTTTTCAATACACACATCTTCATAAAAAATTTCAGAATTTATTCTATAACACATTTTGGAATGCATTTCATAATGTATATCATAGCAGTTTCATAATGCAATTATCCTTCCAGGTTCCACAACTAATTTTCTCCTCACTTATTATTCTTCCCTTTTATCAAGATATGTGTTTTTTATTCTTCTAACCATTATCATACTTCTCTTATGCTTTTCATCTTTTCATTTCTTCACCCTCATGTTTTTTAATCTGACCTTCTCTTTTTTCCTTTTTTTTTTCTTTTTCTCCTTTTTTTATTCTGTATCTAATTACTTTTAAAAAAGTATCAGAACATTTCTGAACTGTCTCCAAGAGTTTTCTGTAATTATTTTTTGCCTTGAAAATGCTTCAGAAAAATTTCTGAGATTTTTCCAAGTGTTTCAATGACCTATTTTTTTCATTTTTTTCATTTTTTTTTTTGTTTTTTTTTTCATTTTTGAATTGCTTTGAGAACAGTTCCAGAATTTTTCCAAACTGTTTCAGAGTGTTTTCTGTAAGTTTATTTTTGCCTCAGAAATGTTTCCAAGAAATTTTTAAGTGTTTAACTCACCTTTTATTTTTTATTTTTTCCTTTTTTTTCTATTTATAATTGCTTTGAAAAAAGTTCCAGAAAATCTTTGAACTTTTTCCAAGAATTTTCAGTAAGTTTTTTTTTTTGCTTAGGAAACTTTTCTGAGATGTTTCCAAGTGTTTTAATGACCTTTTTTTTGTTTTTTTCCTCTTCTAATCACTTTGGAAACAGTTCCAGAGAATTTCAAAACTTTTTCCAAGCCTTTTCCATATGTTTTTTTTGTTTTAAAATCTCTTCAGAAAAGTTTCTGAGAAATTTAAGAGTGTGTTACTAAATTTTTTTGGTAATTCTTTTTTTTCTTCAGAAACTTTTTGCCATGATAAATGAAAGGTAAATCATTAGGTAGGGAGTCTAAACATTGTAAATAAAGGATCTCCAAATATTCATTTTCTTTTCATAAATTTATAATATAATATTCATTAAAGATAATCATCAACTTTAAGTAATGGGCCATCAGGTCTTGCTGCTGTATCAAGTTATTAATTCAAACAATTAACTGATTGAATGAGCTCAAAATACAATTAAATTTCAAATGTATTCTTTGACTTTTCTCACATCAGAACTCATTAAACAGCATGAAGGAAAAGATGAATTTTAGGCAGGTTGTTTTTGAGAAATCATAGAGTAATCTATAAAGTAACCTGCAAGGAGCCATATTTTTAATATTTGAGCTTTGTACAGGTAAAATTCCTAAAAGTGATTTTGAATAATTTGGAAATTTTAAATAGTATTTTTACCTAATTCCACAGGTGTACCTAATTGCTTGTTTGAATGGCTAATATGATTTGGAAGAAAAATTTACATTTAATAATCCTCCTCACTCATATCATTTCCATCATAAGCTACTCTGCTTTTAATCATTGAAAATTGATAGATACTTCTTGAATGAATAAATTTGAATAAACATATCAAAATGGTAAAGCAGCATTTATGCATATAGCTTTATCAATAGAAATGTTCTTCATTTTTTTAAAGAAGAAGAACAGATTTGATTAAAAGTCAGGTTGCTTTTTGAAAGCCTATGCAGCCAAAAATCAGTGATTCAAGTTGTGAGGAATATGATATTTACCAAATAGTTATAGGAATATATTTTATAATTTTAATAAACCCTTACAACATCATAATTTGGTCTAGGTTCTATAGTTTTTATATTATTGAAGCTAGTAGAAATGTGCATAGAGAAATGTGTTTTTAGAAATTTATGAAAATTTTTAGTATTTGGGACTAATTGATTTAATATTCCATAAAAAATATGTCTATAAGTTGTGCATCCATAGAAATTAAAAAAGTTTCTGAAAATTTGAAATTTCAAAGAAAGAAATCCCCCCATATTTATAACACTAATCAAATTTACATTACTGAAGAATAAGTCAGGTAAAATTTTTTATTTTTCACATAAATGAATTTTTTTTAATGAATAACATGATTGGATGGAATTTTCTGTATATATTACAATATTCATCTAAAATAAGTTATCTCACATTCCAGAAGGTGTCTCCCCCCAACTGAACTTCTATACTTCAGGAAATAATATGGACCTTCTATCAGGTGCCAGTTTTTTTCTCATAATAAAAACTAATTGTAAATAATATATCAAAAGCAAAAAAAAATTAAAAACTTGAATATATTTTAATATCTGAAATTTATATGTCAATGTATTTTTTCAGGATGAAAAAAAGTTTTCATCCACAATTAACATGAAAAAAATATTCTTCCAGAGGTAAATTTGAAGGCGCTACTTCATTCAGCCTGAATAATTACAAACCCTTATTTAAAAATATTTTCAATAAAATTTTGGTTTCCTTTTGACATCATAGTATTAATATTTTACAATATCTAATGAAATACATATATCCCATGTAAATTGGAAAGATTTTTATCCATGATGTACCAGAAGTTGAAGACATAAACTTATTATGCTTGAATGAGATAATTTAAATACTAATAGATTTAAATGAAATTATCAATTTTTTTAAAATTCCCAAATTTATTTTTTCAATTCTTTTGACATCCCAGAAATATTTTTTTATGAAATATATAATTTTACCCTATTACAAAGTCACCATGAATAATCAAACACATGTTTAGTTTATGAAAGTGTGATTTTATAAAATGTAGATTAAAATTTTACAAAACCATTTCTTTTAAATAAAAATTAAATAAAATAAAAATAAAAATAGAAAAAAATGACTTTTGTATAGCTCCATAAATACTTACATTTTGACCCTTTTTTATCCTCTGTAAATTTTTATTACCCTTTTTTCATCCCCTGGGGCCCCCACTAGGCCCGACTGGGGGCTAAGAAAGGGATGACAATGTGCCAACTTATTCTTATTAAAAATGTCTAAGTTTTATCAAAAGAGACTGACATACTTCATACAGTTTTGAATATTGTGATGTGTTCATATAATAAGATTTTTTGTCATATTTAGCACTCATTGTTGCTTTTTTCCTTATTATGATACCCCATAATCATATATTTTTTTCATTTTTAATATATGAAGCACATACTTGCACATTATTCAATAAGAATTAAATAAAGAAGTTATTTTGGAGAAATAGTTACCATAACATATTTTTTTTCATGAATTTTTTATCATTCTTCAAAATTTCATGTCTTAAAAAATATGGATGCTGTGTGCTTTCTTTTGATGTAATTTTTTTTTAAAAAAATTATTAATAATGTTTAGACAATTTTTATACATTTTATAATTTAGTTAAAAATTTTGGAATTTTTTTTAAAAAAATAAGATTTTTGGTGTCTTTTTAATGATTTTGTGATCTTTTGAGTTTTTTGAATTTTTTTTAATTTTTTGTGAATATTTTCAATTTTTTGTGGAATTTTTTGAACCTAATGTTTTTTTTGGCATTTTTTTGATTTTATTAATGCTTGAATAGGAATAAATTCATGTGCCAAAAAGACACAGTGTCTTTTCAAGCACATGAATTGATTCCAATTCCTCTAGTGCAAATTTCCAGATGGAGCACAAATTTTCACAGAATTATATTTCTTGTGGTCCATCTAACAACTTGCATTGATGAATTGGATTCAAGCCTTTTGCTTGACAAGATGTAGAATCTTTTTGGCACGTGACTTCAATCACAATTCAAGTCATGAGCTTGAAAAAATGCTGCATCTTTTTGGCACATGACTTCAAGTTCAATTCAAGCATTAAAATAGTTAGAAAAAATTCAAAAAAATGCAAAAAAACTAAAAACATCAAAAGAAACATCAAAAAAAATATATATAAATTCAAAAAAATTCAAAAAAATTCAAAAAACAGCAAAAAAATTCATAAAGTCTCAAAAAATTCAATTAAATCCAAAAATACTTAAAATAATTTTAAAAAAATTTCAAAAAATTTCAAAATTACAAAAAAAAGTCATAAAATTCTAAAAAATTCTAAAAAAAATACTAAAAAAATCTAAAAAAATCTAAAAATTTCACAAATCTTCAAAAAAATCCAAAAAAAATGCAAAGAGCTCAAAAAAATTTAAAAAACTTAAATTAAGTGCTATTAAATTCCAAAAAATTTATAAAAATTATTTAAAAGCCAAAAAAATATATATATATAATCTAACAATGCTAAAAATTTTAAAAATTCTGAATATCAATCAAAAACTAAGAAATATATTTAATAAACAGCAGAAATTAAAAAAAGCTTAATAAATTTTAAAAATTGAATAAAAAATTTGATACAAGTGAAAAAATTCAGGAAATTTTTCAAAAAATATATAATATAGAAAATAAGATAAATATTTCTTTTTTGAAAGATATTTGGTATTCATATATTTTTTTTCTGGAAAATTTTTGACTCATAACAACTCCTGATTTTTTTTTTCAAGTAAAATGATGCACATATGATAAAAATTTTGATCCTTGATTCATGAGTCAACCATTCTTTTAAAAAATAGGGCCACTGGAGTCACTACTGAGGTTACTCTTGGGGTAGTCTGATGGATAAAAAAATCACTTTCCTACAAGTTGCCTTATATTTTACCCTGTGTTAAAAGGTAGTATTCTGAATGCCATGACTTTTAATTTGTATATTATCTTTTTTGATTGGTTTAATTATTAATATATGAAATAAAAATGAAAATTTGCTAATCCTGATTCCCTCCCATAGTAAATTTAAGGGGAAGGTATTGCCTTTTTTTAATTTGGTTGGAACATTTCTTTTAAGAATAAGTTTACATAACCTAAAGAATATAAGAGACATGTTAAAAAACTTTCACAAGGATGAGAAAAAAGAAATAAAGAAAGAGTTTGAGTAATTGTAGATAATCTGATGGAGTGTATCACTTTAAAAATAAGAATAATAAATTTCTTAAAAAGTTATGAATAAATTAAAGCTGAATCTATCAGTGTGCTAGTATAATTGGAAGAATTTTTGTCCTTATGATACTGGTTTGAGAGATAAAAGTGTTGGATATAGTGGGAGTTTTTTTGACTTCTTCATCTTCATTGATCTCTAACCATTGATCTTTGAGATCAGTGAGTAAATTATGGAGTATAGCACAACACAGAATCCAGTTGATAACTGCCTCTGTTTCAGATTTATTTATAGGATTACTTCTTAAATCCCTTAAACTAGAAAAAAAAACTTTCAAGATTCCAATAGAATGTTCAATATGAACTCTTGAATTTTTAAAATGATTGTTGTACATGGCATTTGGGCTTTCTCCTGAGCATGTCCCCTGAAAAGCAGAAAGTACATACTTTCCACTCACATAAGCAGAATCTTCTAGAAGATACTGATCTTTATTGAAGAATTTTTTGGCTTACTTTGAAATTTGCAATCTTTGGAAGAGGTAAGAATCATGAAATGATCCAGGAAATCCAGAAAAGAAAGATATAAATTTGCTGACCTCACATATAAGCTGAATGGAAATTGAATATCTATAGAGAAGATATAGGTGTTTTTGTTAGCATGAAAAATAATGAAAGGAACAAAAAATAAGCTACATTTTTTTTGGGTCAAAGTAATTTTTTCCACCTTGAGCAGGTTTATGACTCAAAAGAATTGTTGTACCATCAACAGAGAAAATTTATCTAGGGAAACCCTCTTCTTGAATCACCTGAGTTGATCTAAGTCTCTCTTTTTTTGTTTTCCGGGTAAGAAGTTGAGATTTAAAGGAGTTGATAGCAGTGATTCATTGTTTTGTATAATTTTTAACAAAAACATAAATTAAATTAAAGACATCTTCAAAAAGTTTCATGGCAGCTCCATTACCATTGGAACCAAAATGACATAGTTTTATGTCCAATTTAATTGAAGGATCATGTTTTTTTTAGAATTTTTTTTTTGAAACACAGGGAGATCATCAATTGGCTTGAGAAATTTAAGGAAAAACTCCTGTGAATTTCTGAAAAACTGTCTTTACTGGGCTCAGATAGGTTAAGAAGCATCTGTGATGTACTAAGGGTTATGAAGTACTTGGGGCTTTCATGGAAGAAGCTAATGTTTCCTGGCCATTTTTGATAAAAAAATTAAATCTTCATCAAGATAAGAATCACAGTCAAAGAGAAGATCAAGAGCAATGAAAGTCATTGCTTGATTTGATTTATCACAATTTGAGATCAAGGGAGGCATGACTCTAATATGTTATAAAAAGTTAAATGTTGTACAATGTTTTGAGGTATAAAGTATTATGCTTCAGAGTGCTGTGTATGAATGGGATGATTCTGACAAATTAGTGAAATGGGACATTATGGTGAAATCAGAACATTTGGTTGAGAAAGTGCAGATTTGAATGAATTGAGTGATTTACTTTACTTTTGTAATCCACCAGTGTTGGGGCTAGTGTGTTTTGGAAATATGCACTTAGATAAATGTGGATTTGAAAGAACTGAAACCCCCTAATTTCTACATTTAGTAATCATAAATAGTATTTTACACAAAACTTCATAAAAAATCTAGATATAGGGTAAAATCAGAAAGGTCACAAACTCAGAGACTCAAAAATCACATTACTTTCATAAAATAAAAACCTTATAAAAACATATATTACTGCACTAGGCAACAAGTAAGATATCCCTGATGGGGACATCTGGCACAAGTTGGGGATATTTTAGGGAGAGACATAAGGATAGAAAAATATGTGAAAGAAAAATATGTGCAAGATAAATATGTGTCAAGAAAATATGTGCAAAAAAAATATGCAAGGAAAATAAGTGTAATAAAAATATGTTGAAACCATGGTATATTTTGTCTTTTAATTTTTTATTCTCAAAAAAATGATTTTTATTTCATTTTATATTTTTTTCTCTTTTTTTACAATTTATTTGAAAAAAAATATTATTTTCCAGTGAGCCTTATCACCTTCAAGAAATTTTGAGCTTACTTCTTAAATCACTTAGATAAATATTTTGAGACATCTTCTTGAAGGAGTCCTTGAATCCTGAAAGAAGATTTAATAGATTTTGAACTTGATTCTTAGCTCCCCTTGAGCTCCTTGACTAAGTTTCAAGTCAGCCAGTGACAGATATCAAATTTATACTAGAATAAAATATTACATAATTCACTAATAATATTTCACATCACACTTTCTATTTTCAATTATACTTTATACTCAAATATCACATTCTGTCATTTGCTAACTTTTTTACTTTTCAATAAAAACTCAAAATTTTCTAACTTGTTTCTCACCTCAATTACCACTTTTCAATCATTATTTTGTACATAAACAACACATTTTATCATTCACTAATTTTTTTCTCTGATAATATTCATCCTTTCCATATAAATTTTATACTATAATATAACATTCCATCATTAACTAGCATTTTTTCTCATCTCCCTTGGTATTTTTCCATCATAATTTTATACTCATATCAACAATTAATCATTTTCTAAAATTTTTCCTTTTACCATTTTATACTTTTCCATCACATTTCAATATTTTCTAACTTTTTATCTACCTCACTAGCATTATTTCATTCATTATTTTGTACTTAAATAACAAATTAGGGGGTATCAAAGTTAGAAATATTTGATTTCAAACCACCTCTTTTTTCCGCCAATTCAGCCATAATTATTTTTTCAAATATGCCATATTTTGCCCCCAACACCTTTTTACTCAGAATTAATGTCAAGTGTGTGGCTCTCTTTTTGTTTTGTGAAATACCTTTTAAATAATTAAAAATTTCTAACTTTGATACCCCCTATTTTATCACTTATTAACATTTTTGTCATCTGATATTACCCTTTTCAATATCAATTTAGTACTAAAATAACATATTACATCATTCACTAATTATTTTACTTAAACTTTTCCATCACAATTTGATATTAAAATATCACATTCTATTACATGCTAACTTTTTTTAATCTAACTTGCCTTCCTTCAATTAAAATTTTTCATTTAAACAACACATTTCCCCATTTACTAACTTTTTTGTCATCCCATATTCCCCTTTTCCTTATCTATTATATATAAAACTATCACCTTCCATCATTTGCTAACATTGTTTATCATCTCACTTGCCTTATTACCTCATCATTCAATATACAAATATCAAATTTCATGATTTTATAGCTATCTTCTCATTTCATATTCCACTTCCCTTTTAACTGTATACTCAAATACCATACCTCATCACTTTCCATAAATATAGACTAGTAAGTTTATGGTTTAAATCACTAATTCACCATATAAAAACCCATCATCAAAGAAAAAGTACATCTATTAGAAACATCAATAAGGGGGTGTCAGTTCTGGATAATCTGCACTTATTCAAGTGAAGATTTTCAAAACACACTAGCCCCCACACTGGTGGATTTCAAAATGAAATAAGTCACTTATTTCACTCAAATCTGCACTTTCTTAACCAAAAGTGCTTACTTCACCATAACATCTCATTTCACTGATTTGTCTGCATCATCCCATTCATACACAGCACTCTGCAGAATAACACTTTATAACTCAAAAAATCAAACATAACTTACATTTTTATACCATATATGAGCCATGCCTTCCTCACTCTCAAATCATGATGAGCTACATCATGCAATAAGTTTCACAGCTTATGATCTCCTCTTGGACTCTGACTGAAATTCTAATTCTGATCTTGAAGAAGATTTTCTTTTTTTATTAAAAGTGCCTAGGAAATTTTACCTTCTTCCAAGAAAGGCTCAAGTACTTCACTCACCCGATTACACTATCAAAACACTTCTTAACCTACCTGTACCCAGTTTTAGACAATCTTTTAGGAATTTTCATGAATTTTTCATTAGAATGGTTATTTTTATTAGATTATTGACATTAAATTTTTGAAATTTCTGTTATAGTTACTTTTTTTCAAGTCTCTTTATTTTCCCTCATCAACTCAACATGAAGTTGCATAATTTTTCAGGCATTCTTTTCTTCATTCATCACTAATATCCATTTCCTCCTCTTCTCATTCATACCTAAAATAATTTGAAGACAATTTTTTTTGCTCAACTCATCTTTCCAGGTAAGTGATTTTTTCACTTTTACTTATATATTTGCTAATTATTATTATTATTTTTTTCTTTTTTGTATATAAATTCTTTTAGTAAGTGTTTACTTTTTGATTTTAAATCTAAAATTAAACTTTTTTCTTCTCTCCCTCTTTTATTTCTTTTTTAACTCCATCATCCTACTCTTCATCCCTCATTGGCATGTTCATTACTCCCCCTTCCCCCTATTTCACTTTTTTTGGGGGTTTCATGTTGTTGAAACACATACATTGCACATTCTTTAGGAATGCACTTGCTCCATATTCAATTTACGTCAAATTTCAACTTCACTCTCTCTAACTCTTTTTTCCTACCTTTCAATCAAGGTAAGTTTCATCTCTTTTTTTCATGTCTATATTATATCTCTTTCTTTCTATAAAAATTTAATACTTAAATACATGTAGGACTCATATCTGGATAAATGTGGACTTATTCAACTCCTCATGTTGTCATTTTCATTATCACTTCTCAAGTTTTTGCAAAATTTTGAAAATCAGTCTCAGAAATAGTGTTAGGTTTATTCAAATCTAACTTATTTCTAGCTGAATATTTTCCTGAAGGCTATCTTTAATTTCCTGTAAGAAGATTTGAATTTGCTTTGGATTTTGCTAAGATATTGACCTTTAAAGTTGAGCCTTTTTTCCCAATTTAACTTTTTTTTATTTCATGTTTTTATATTTTAAATTAGGCTTAGGTTTATTCATATCTACTTTCCTTCTAGATAAAGTACTTCTGAAGCCTATCTTTCATTTCTCACAAACCAATTTGAATTTGGTTCACTAGTTTCTGAGTTATTGACCTTTAAGGTTGAGCCTTTTTTCCCAATTTCACTTTTATTTATTTCATAATGTTTACATCATGCATTTGTCTTTCCAGATTCCTCAAACAACATTTCTCTTTACTTATTAATCTTTCCTTTCATCAAGGTATATTTTTTCTTTTTCTTAGCATTTTCATATGTATAACCATTCACTCTTTTTTTCTGCTCTTATCAGATCAGTCAAAATTTAGTCTAACAAATTAACTAGGTAAAAAAAGAAAGTAAAATTGATAAATTTAAAAAACTTTATGTAGATCAAAAAATTATGGGGATTTGTAAAATCATTGAATAACTTTTATTCTTTCATGAATTTTTAATAATTAAATCTGATAATTAAATTTACTTAATTAAAGTAATGATCCAATGAACTTGTGTTGCATAAAAGGTTATCATAATAAATTTGAATTTTTTCATGAGGTTCCTCCAGCCAATAGTTGTGTAAATTCCCAAAATTAATTTCTAGACTTGTCTGTGATTCGGCTAGAAGAATTCTCATTACTCTAAAATTAGTAAATTTGACGTATCTTATTTATATATTTATTAATTTATGTAATTATATTGAATTTTGGTGATTTTCTCTTTTTACTTCATTAAAATGCAGGGGAGGGTATTGCCAAATTTTCAAATCTGAAATGAGAAATTGATAACTTAAAATAACTTGGTGATAACCACCCCTTGCTTCAATAAAATTCATGGGAGAGTATTTCCAAATTTTTCAAACAGATATAGAATTTTGTTGACTTAGATTTATTTAGAAATGTGAATCGGTGGTGAGGTGATAAAATTATGTTGGTGATGAGGATTTTTGCACAGGTGTCAGTATTATTTTACCATCTGTAATTCCAAAGGTGCAATATTTTAGAGTCAAGTAAGTACAATTGATGTTATCATAATCTCATGAAATATGTCAAGGGGTCTTTCAAGTCTAGAAGGTTTTATAGGGAGGTCCAATGGTGGTAACGACGGTTTTTGAGGGATTCAAACTCAGGTACGTATTTTCCTATCTTAAAGATTATTTAATCAATAATAAGAGGTAAAGAGTTGGATTATTATTAAAATTAATGGATTAGAATTAGGTTTAATGTAAATACTAAGGCAATAATAAATAGTAATAAATGGATTGTAAATAGTTGTAATAAAGTAAGTAAGTAATGAATGAATAAAAGACAACCAAGAGAGAGGCCTTATTATAGGCAAAGGAGGGACAAACCATGGCAATGAAATTCTAAAAAAAGTAGTATGAGAGAGGGAGAAAAAAGAATATTCCAGAAGGAGTATTTCAAATAACAAAGTTGTTCTAAAAAGAAGGTGTCAAAAAGATGTATTTACAGAGTATGTCAGAAATACATAAATTTATTTAATATTTACTGTAGAAGTCAATTCTAAATAAGAAATTTAAATTTTTTGTATATATTTATTTTTATTTGAATATTATAATTTTAATTTAATTTAAAATCTATTTTTTAATGTAAAATTTTAATTTTTCTAACCTGTCAATGAGCACGGTGTTAGAGAAAAAATTTAAGGGACATTTTATATTTAATTTTAATTATTCATTTAATTTTACCATTGTGTAATTAGTTAATTTATTACAGGTAATTTTAATGTAACTAATTTAATTAAATAATTAAAATAATAAGGTGTGGCTTCATCCAGTAAATAATTAATTATTTTACTGGGTAATTCTAGTAGCCTGGCTGACTCTCCCTCACTCTAAAAAAACAATAAAAAAATTCTATGATTTTTTCTTTTTATATTTCTTTAGCAGAGTGGGAAGATTAGATATTTCCTTCCCAGGTAACCAAGAATCATATTCAGAAGATTTATTCTTGAATCTCAATAAGTATTCTGTACCTTTTTCAGCAGTAACTATTCTGTCATTTAGAATATTATCAATTTCTGCTGTCTCAGTGATTTCATTAGGGGTCTTTTTTGGTCTCCCCCTCCTTTTGGGAAGTAAATCACTATTGGATGTATAAGGTTTCAAAAGAGATATTGGAAAAACAGGATGTTTTCTGTCATATGGAGAATACAAAATAACTTCAACTGCATTATCACCAACCATTCTTCTTACAACAAATGGACCAACAAATGGGTCTTTCAATTTGTTATTACCTTGTAAATTGAAGTGGAATGTAGAAATCAACACCTCATCACCCTTTTTAAAAGTGTATTCTTTATGGGATTTGTCCCATCTCTTCTTCTCATATTCTAATGATTTTTCAATACATTTTTGAGAATGACTTCTGCAAAGTTGTTGCATTTGAAGAGAAGATTTTACACCAGGACGTAAATCCAATTTAGTTATTTTATTATTGAGAATTTGGGCAGGAGTATTTTGAACATATCCAAGCCAGAGCTCAAAGGCTTTCTATGAGTAACAGAATGAACAGTGCTATTATAAGCAAATTCTAACCCAGGAAGTAAGGTAACCCAATCATGAGTGAATCTGTCATTATCTTTATACTCAAGGCCAAAGGCACAGTACCTTCTTATCATGTCCTCTAGAGTCTGAATCATTCTTTCAGCTAATCCATCAGTCTGAGGGTGATGGGCATTAGATAGTTTCAGATCACAACCACACACATCCATCAGAGACATCCAAAATTCAGAAGTAAATTTAGGGTCTCTGTCAGAGATTATGGCTTTAAGAAAACCAGCAGTATTAAACATATGAGACCACCATAAGAAGGCTAATTCCTTAGTGGAAACATCCTTGTGAGTAGGGATAAATTTACACATTTTGGTGAATCTGTCCACAATAACCCAACAAGAGTTATAACTGTCTTTTCCAGCAATAAGTAATCCTGTTACAAAATTCATGTTCATTATCTACCATGATGCATCAGGAGGTTCAATATGTTGCATTAATCTAGCTCTCTTACCAGTCAATCTTTTTGATTTTTGGCAAGAATCACAAGATTCAACATATAATTTGGTGTCTTCAGACATATTAGCCCACCAAGAAGTGTTTTTAATTCTGATCATTGTTTTTTCAAGATCAAAATGTCCAGATAATATGTCATGACAAATTTTCAAGATGATTTCTTTCATAGAAGGAGGAATAACAATGACATTACTCAACTCTCTTCTATAATATAGATATCCTTCATCAATTGAAAACTTACCTTTTTCCAAAGCCTTCTGGTACTTTGTTGGAAGGGTTTTAATTAATGCTTGTATTGAAGCATTCTTTGGATCATTTAATATGGTGCATAACTTTTTCAAGTCAGTGTCCTTATCATATGAATCCAGAATAAGCTGCAATAGCTATTCCTCCATATCAACCACATATATCCCATGAATATGAATAATTTCATCCTCAGGATCATAAGCAGGATTTGAGTCATCATTTGGTAAATGTAACCTTGATAACATATCCACATTTGAGTGAACAATACCAGCCCTATGGATAATTGTAATTCTCCCTCTGTATTTCTGAACAGCTAACTGCCATCTGAACATATGTCTGTTAGGTGTTTTCAAGTTTAAAAGGGATTTAACTGCACTTCATTCTGTAACAATTTCAAATATATGGTCATCTAGGTAATAATGTAGATTTTCTAGAGCCCACACTACGGCTTAACATTCAAGCTGAGTGGAACCATATTTCAATTCACTATTTCTCAAGGTTCTTGAAATATAACAAATTACTACTTCTGATACTTTATCATTCATCACTTGTTTTTGATGGAGGGAAGCACCAAGACCAATAAAACTGGCATCAGTGTACAAAACAAATGGTTGATTAAAGTCAGGTAAAGCAAGAATTGGTGCTGACATCAAACAGTGGTTCATAGTGTCAAAAGCTCTCTGTCTTTCACTATTCCAGACAAAAGCAACATCCTTTCTAGTCAGTTGGGTAAGGGGTAAAGCTATGACTTGGTAATTTTTAATATACTGTCTATAGTATACACACATTCCCAAAAAACTCTGGAGCTCTCTAACTGTGGTAGGAGCCTTCACCTGCTGTATGGCTGCCACTTTATTTTGGTCAACACATATCTGTAACCCTGAAACAACATGACCCAGCACTTTTAAGGAATGAAAAACAAATTTAAATTTCTTCAAAGCAAGTGTCATATTTATTTCATCCATTTTGTTGAACACTTTACACAGGTGGTTGAGATGGTCCTCAAATGTTTTTGAGAATATAATGATATCATCAATATAAACCATCAGACATCCTTCAATTATCTCCTGATGGAATGTGTTATCCATAACTTTTTGAAAATCTGAAGGGGCATTTTTAGGGCCGAATTGCATCCTAATATACTTATAAATACCCATATGAGTGGCAATCATCAGAAAGTTCTGAGAATTTTTCTCAACAGGTACCTGGTGATATCCCTTGTTACCATCCAAGCAGCTGATATATTTAGCACCTTGTAAGGTAGCATGTGTAGAGCTAATTCTAGGTAAAGGGTAGATATAATCAACAGTATAAGTATTCAATGCTCTATAATCACCACATAACCTGGCTTTGACTTTCTCATAAGAAATTAGGACAGGGGAGATAACACAATATTTAGGTGTTTCAACTACCTTTTCAATAATATTCATTTTCAATGGGGTAGAGATATTATCCTCAATATCTTTTCTCTTTGTGGGAGAAGCAGGATAAGGCTTCTTCTTCAAACTAGGTGGTATGTCAGTTAATGGACAAGATAATGAGAGTTTCATTTCTTCTTTAACAAATCCTAGTTCATGTGACCCATGAGCAAAGGCAATAGGAAACGATTTTATCAATTTAATGATGGAATCTTTATCCTCACCAGAAAGTTGTTCTCCAAAAGAAGCATTTTCAATTTCAGACATAAGAGCATGCATTTCCTTTGTAGACCTTCCTTTATATTGAATCACAGAATTACATGTGTTCAATTCTGGTTTTAATAATTTTTTGGGGAGGAAATCTTAAATTTTCTCTTCCCATTTATCCCCATTGTGAAGCATTGGTTTGAAGGATCTAATTTTATGCCATATTTGGTTAAAATGTCATTTCCTATGATAAACCAACTGCTTAAATTATCATTTTTCATGACAACAAAATCACAAATAGCTCTTACAAAACTATGGTTATATTTAAAAAACACTGTGGCTTTGTATTTACCAATGGGGGACAAAACAGAGCCATAACCTCTCCAATTTTCAGAAATGATAGGCATCAGTTTAGATTTACAGTATTGATCCACTGAAGCAAGTGC
Source organism: Hemileia vastatrix (assembly GCA_030280995.1). Taxonomy (NCBI): domain Eukaryota; kingdom Fungi; phylum Basidiomycota; class Pucciniomycetes; order Pucciniales; family Zaghouaniaceae; genus Hemileia; species Hemileia vastatrix. The sequence goes on from JASXTE010000017.1 coordinate 18,537,345, forward strand.
TGTCCAGATACTACAGCTCCTCCAGCTCCAGAATCCAGAACAACTTCAATGCTGGTTCCATTAATCAAGACTGGTTCTTTGAGAGGGGCAATAACAGTTGAGCTATCCTCAATGTTCCTTATGATCTCAGCATCCTCAACTGTAGATAAATTATTATTATCAATATCAATAGTGTTTAAATAATGAATATCTTCTTCCAGAATCAAGATATCTTGTTGAGATTCATATGAAATATTGCTGGCACAATCACTTGAAGTATCATCCAGTGCTATTGTGTCATCAGTCTGCTCCTCAGTTTGTTCAACAAGATTTATCCTCTTGTCACAAACATGGCCTTTCTGACAAGTCTTGTTGCACTTGAAGCAAGTGTTTGTTGCACACTTCTTTGGTGCAACAGGGGCAGAAGGTTTACCAACCTTTTCCAGAGGTTTCTGTTGGTATGTGGAGGATTTGTCCAAAGGGGTCCTATGAATGAATCTTCTGGCATCATTCTTGTTGTTTAGAAGGATCTCATTACAAGTATTAATGAAGGAAGAAGGTTCTCTGGAGAACTCAGTCCTGGACACTATCAAGTCTCTCAAAGACATTGGTAATTTATAAAGGATCCTGTCCTTCCATAACTCAAACTCCATATTTGGGTCCATTTCCCTCAAGATTTTTACAAGTTTCATTAAGAACTCAATAGTTCTATCAGTAGAAGAGCTATATCTAGTTTCCTCATACTGCCTTTGTTGAGCCATCCTAAACTTGGAGCCACCAAATTGTGCTTTAATCAATTTTTTCCAATCTTCCCATGAGTAGTCATTCCTATCCAGGAGAACAGATTCATACCACATTAGGGCTACATTGGTAAACAAAGAAATTAACTTAGACACAATTTCCTCATCTGAGAGTTTGTAAGAATTTTTTAAGTTATCAATTCTCCTAATGAATTGCTGCCAATCAGAAGAAAAATCACCATCAAATGTTGGGTACTGGTCAAGTTTTGGCCAATTCTTTTGATTTGAAGGAGCCTCCTTAGTATTAGCTTGTTTCTGACTAAGAAGCAGCTGTAACCTCTCCAATTGTGCTTTAATCTCATTGTTTTATACTTCTGTAGAAGATCCTGGTGCATCATCAATTTTTGATGGAAACTCAGTGGTATCAACAGGCATTTCTGAATCTAATTTTATTTTAGATGAACTAGCAACAGGTAAACTTGGAGCATCCTGTACAATATGCTCCTTCAAAGAAGTTTCAGAATATTTTTGATCATTAAACAATGAATTCAATTTCTCTTCAATGGTTGTTAGTATGGTTTTCACTCTTGGAAGACTAGATAAACTCTCATTGACTGTTGCAAAAGATAACTGGGTTTTATTTTGAAAAGATGAATAATGATCACCCAATCTTTTCAGGTTCATCTTATCTACCTCTAGCTCCAGGCAACAGGTAGATACACTATCCTGCAGTTTAGACAAATCATTTTTAATATTTTGCCATAAAGCAAATTTCTTTTCATGGGTTGCTTTTTAATGAAACAAATCATCAGAAACTCTCTGTAACTCACTCCTCAATGCTTGATAACCCTGTTCAGTTAACAAACTATTATATTTCTGAGTCAATTGCATGTTGTTCATTATATGATTTTGTTTAGCAATAATATCCCTCAAATATTCATCATTAATGTTAGCTACATCTGTAGTGTTTCTCAATAAGGAAACAGAGTAACTTTTCAGATTCTCATAAAACTCAGGCTCAAGTTTTTCATCAATAATAGCCATATCAGGATTTATCATTGAAGTAGAAATTAGGACTAAAGGATTATATAAATTTGAAATTTGAGCAATTTGTCTACTGTTCTCAGCCTCTACACGTCTCACAGACTCATCTCCTCTTCCAGAATTACCTGAAGGAACTGAATCAGTTACAAGAAATGGTACTTGAGATTCAATAGAGGGGCTTACCATGGCTTGGGAAAGACTTGGGTGTGGTTTTTCTTTCTCCTTCTTCCTCCTTGATAGGGATGAGGAGGTATTTGATTGAACTGATTTGTTCTTGAAGGACCTGCCTGAGGTACTTGGTGATGTTGCTGTTGGGACAGATAATCCCACTGGGTGTTCAGCCAATCCCACTGCCACTTTGAGACTTCCACCTTTTCTTTTTGCTGGGGGGCCAGTTGTGGAAGGGCTTTTGGAGGAGGAGGTTTCTTCTTCTCTTGAAGAAAAGACTCTATGTTTCTTACCTTGTCTTCTAGACAATCTATCCTTGACCTCAGCTTGAGGTTTTCTGTCCTCAACTCCTTGATGTGAGTAGAGAGATTATTTACCTGCTGGTTTAAGGGCATCTTTTTTATCTTGAGGCCTTTAAGAAGCTCTTCTGGGGGGTTTATTGAAGGTTTTTGTTCCTGGGCATTTGTCTCTACCAGAATCTCCACTTCCTCCACTTCCATGTCCTGATTGGTTCAATGATTTATTAATTTGAGCTAATTTTGTAGTTAAAGGAGAACTCACAGAAGTAGCCTCATCATAATCAATCAGATTCTGTTCATTTTCACGTGCAGTAGAAAAACCTTGGTCAGTCATTGTTTTAAATCTAACCTGAAGTGAGGAAAAGAAACAATAAGATGAATCAGTTTTATTTTTGCTTTATAAAAGAAAAATAAATAAATAAAAGAATATTAAATTCTTCAGGATAAAAATCAACTGAAAATAATAATCAATTATTTATTACTTCAAAATAATCTTATAACCAGGACTTACAAGAAATCAACTGAAGAAATTAAAATAATTTTTAATTTAACAAATTAATTTATGATGATTATCAGGATTTAAATCAACTGAAGGATATTTAATTACCAGTACTCAATGTCAACTGATATAATTTAGTATAGTTTTATTTTTTATTAATTAAAATTTTTATTGTCAGGACATTTTTTCAACTGGAACAAAAAAAATATTTTTATTTATCAGGACAAAGTCAACTGAAAATTACAATTAATTTTTTAAAAAAATAAAAATTTATTACTTCTAGGACTAAGAACAAAATTTCTCTATCTTTGTCAACTAGGAAAATAAATAAATAAAAATAATTTCAATTTACCAGACACCTCCCCCTGTAAAATGAGAAAATTAATGCCACTTACAGAGTGCTGAGTAAAAGGAAATACGTGGAGTATGAAGAGTGCAAAGTGACCCACTAATAGTAATTAATAATTACCACAAAATATATAACTATTAGTTAGTATATATGCATAAGTTTTAGAGTGCGGTTTGATTCCTGTTCGCAGCAAAAAAAAATAAGTTATGTAATATATGACGTTTGTTGAATTTGTCGTCCACTTGTCCTTACAGGTACCTTGATGTTAATGGTCCCATGGTCTCCAGTCCTCAAGATAACAATGTGCTGTTGACGATTCGGAAAGGTTCCCGACTGTCAAGGGGTCTTTAAAGTCTAGAAGGCTTTATAGGGAGGTCCAATGGTGGTAATGATGGTTTTTAAGGGATTCAAACTCAGGTACATATTTTCCTATCTTATAGATTATTTACTCAATAATAAGAGGTAAATAGTTGGATTATTATTAAAATTAATGGATTAGAATTAGGTTTAATGTAAATAGTAATAAAAGGATTGTAAATAGTTGTAATAAATTAAGTAAGTGATGAATGAATAAAAGACAACCAAGAGAGAGGCCTTATATAGGCAAAGGAGGGACAAACTGTCATGCGCCATGTGACACTCGAGGCAAAAGAAGCTCATTAAATCAATAATACAGAGGTCTAAATCCATACTCAAAGCGCAGAAAACGATTCTACATAGCAACTACGACTTTCCTTTGTGTACTCACTATTCAACTGCGCTAATATAACTTTAAATCTAAATTAGTCAATCTCTCAATAGTGTGTTTAGTATTTTCTTTGATAAGCAAAACACAGCGCAATAGCTAATGCAATATTCCACTAAAAGGTTTATTAAGTATCTCTGGGTTATTAACAGGGGTAGTGAGCATGGATGGGATGGTTAGTGGAGGATTAAAGGGTTAACAAATGTTAGTGAGGAGGGTCTAGGTGTAACCGGTGTATTTTCGGAGGTCTGTGGTGTGCGGAATGATGGATGGGTATAAGTTCAATGCGAGGAGGATTAATGGATATAAAAGGGGTTGGATTTTGGTTCAATATTTCTTTAGAATTAAATTATAAAACATATATATAGTTAATAGTGGTAAAGCTCCAAGTTAAATCATTATTATTGTAAATTTCTTTATTTTCTCAGTAATCATTTCTAAAACTTGAATCTTTGATTATTGAGTTTCTAACCCTTTGTGAGATCATAAAAATATTAATATTACATTTAAATTATATTAAGATTCTTATCAAAAATATCTCAAAGAAGTAACTTTTCCTTTGACTCATCTTCGAATCACTTCCTCAAATATTTCCTCTGTACTTCCAAGAAGTCTCTAAACTCCTCCCTCCATCTCACTTCAAGAAACACCCTCGACCTTGTGCGTAGGTTGTCCTGTGACAGTATAATTTAATTCTCCGTATTTCTCATTCTTTGCACTACTACGTCCTTTTTCACATGTCTCTAAATTTTATAAAAATGGCACCTGTTCAATGCACTCCTCCTATAGGAGCTAGTACTAGGGCTTGCGCCAGAGGCAGGCCAACAGCCACACAGCCTGTTTCCCGTACTCACTCCCTAGAACCTCTCGACCTTAGGGAACGGGGACACTCAGTCCAATATGTAGAAGACATCTCCCAGGAATTTGATGATTCTAGCAAGGAAGAAGAAGGAGAGGATACAATGCATGAGGCACCATCTGCCCCTGCTACTCACCCTTCTGGTCAAGCTTCAGAACCTGGACCATCTAATTCTCTGGAAGACTTCATGAGACTTTTCATGAAAAACCCTTCAAATACAAATTCTTTGGAGAAATCAAAATTTAAAACTCCTTCCATGAAATCTCCTGATAAATTTGATGGAGAACATCCAGACAGATTGCGCCCCTTCTTGCAAACCTGCAAGCTACTGTTCCATAACGACCAATCAAAGGTTGTTTATGCTTCTTCATTCCTAACCAGAAAAGCAACAAGGTGGTTTGAACCTTATCTTCTCATGCTCTCTTTGACAGAAACCCACTTACTCATTAATAACTGGTAAAAGTTTGAAGACCAACTTTTTACGTTGTTCCATGACCCCAATGAAACTGAAAATGCAGAAATTGAACTTGATTTCCTCCGCATGAGTAATAATGGTAAATCCTCTTACTATATCTCGAACTTCAGAGCACTTCAAACTTGAGTAGTTTGGAATGATGCTGCCCTCAAGTATCATTTCAAAAAGGGACTTCCTTCAAGGATTCTGGATCAATTAAATCTTCATGGTCAGAAGATGACTACTTTAATAGATTTAATGGATTGAACCCCTGAACTCAACGGCGTTTACCAAGGACGACTACAACATCGTCGATACACCAACAAATCTCAAGGCCTAAATTTGAAATTGGGACCTTCTTCACACCCACGGACAACCAAATCCTCCTTGAATCAATCCAAACCCAATAAGGGAAAGGACAAACCTTGACCAAAAATCTCGACCCCAGGCGATATCAGTAAGATACTGGATCCAAAAGGGGAACTTAAAGAAGCTGAGAGGAATAGACGAGCAGATAATGGGTTATGTATGTATTGTAGGGGTAAGCACAAGCTAGAAGATTGTGTTAAGTTGAAGGAAAGATAAGGTACTAGTTCAAGGTCAAAAAACTAGTAGATAGTTTACTTGTGTGCAAAGCAAACTATCTTATCTCTCCCAGTGCACAGAACCTCCATGTCTTAAGGACTGGAGTTGCCTTAAACCGCTTGAGATTCATTCTTTTTAAGGAAGATACCCCCTTCAGTTGTCTTATAGACTATGGAGCTTCAATTTCTTTTGTCAGTTTATCTTTTGCCGAGAAGTTAAAGCTGAAATTCACAGATATCAATCAAACTCAAGTTTATTTAATTGAATCAGAGGAACCCAAATATTGGGTAAGTAAGAAAGTTTTATAGGTTTTCAACTTTCCAAATTTTCCCCCTTTGAGTGGGAATTATCAGTCTTGGACACCCCAAGAATTGACGATACTATCCTTGGCCATGACTTTTTAACACATTGAAATCCTGAAATTGATTTGTCACGGGGATGGATCACCCCATGCGCCAAGTATATTTCTGATTCTTCAATGCAGGTCAATAGGGAGTTAAACAACCTACCTGAAAATTTCCTGCTAGAGGACAAATCTCTGCCAGATGACTTGCAAGCATCTGATCTTTCTCTATATGAGCAATTGGCTAACCCTTCTAGCTCAATCAATTCACTCAAAGATGATTTAAATTTCCTCAAAGTAGTCAAATTATGCTCTCTCAATTCTTTTCTTCCCTCGACAGATTCTCTCAAAGATGATGAGGACGACCAAATAAATGTTGAAGCCATTAAATCAACTCTACCGGAAATATATCACAGTTTGCTTGATTTTTTCTCAATCCACAAGGCCAATAAGTTACCACCTCATTGACCCTAAAACCATCAAATAGAGTTGATAGGTCCAGTACCTCTGGCAGGTCCTGTCTATTCTTTGTCAAATGACAAATCTAAAGTTCTTCAAGACTACATTGCAGAGAATGTAGCCAAAGGTTTCATCAGAGCCAGTAAATCTCCAACCAGCTCCCCTTTTCTTTTTGTAAAGAAAAAAGAAAGTAGCCTTAGGTTGTGTGTTGACTATAGAAAGCTCAACACAGTCACAAAGAAGAATGCATATCCCATTCCTCCTATGTCATTGCTTCTTACCCTTTTTAATGGTGCTAATTTCTTTTCTAAAATTGATCTTAGAGGCGCTTATAATCTTATTTGCATTGCAGAAGGTCATGAACCACTGACTGCAATGCGCACTAGATTTGGTAGTTTTGAATATTTAGTCATGCCTTTTGGATTATGTAACACACCATCTACTTTTCAAACTTTTGTTAATCACATCTTTCAAGATGTTGTCTGCTTAGACAATATTTTAATTTTCTTGAAGACACTAGATGAACATATTCATCATGTTTGACAGGTTCTAAATTGCCTTCAAGCTCATGGTCTCTACGCCAAACACAATAAATGCAAATTCCATCTCAAATCTATTGATTTTTTGGGGTTTACGTTGTCCACTGATGGTTTAGTCATGGATGACAAAAAGGTCCAAAAAGTCCTGGAATGGCCTGAGCCCAAAACCATTGAATCCCTCCAAGGATTTTTGGGTTTTGCCAATTTCTATAGAAGATTTATTAAAGATTACTCTAAAACTATTTCCAATCTTACTTCTCTTCTTAGAAAAGATATTCCTTTTGTTTTTACTTCTACAGCACAAAAGGAATTCAAAGAATTGAAGACTGCGCTCACCACAGCTCCAATTATTTGACACTGATCCTTTTGCTTCAACAATAGTCGAGAAAGACGCTAGTGATTATGCTATTTCAGGGGTAATTTCTAAATTCAATCCTGAAACAAAATTGTTTCATCCTGTTGCTTTTGAGTCATGAAAACTCATTGCTGCAGAATTAAATTATGAGATTCATGACAAAGAGCTTTTAGCTATTATTCATTGTCTTAAAAAATGGCTCTTTTTTCTTCTCAGCCTAGATAGTCCTTTTCAAATCCTGACTGACCATAATGCTTTGAAATACATTATGTCTTCCAAAGTGTTAACCAGGTGTAAATCCAGGTGGGCTGTATTTCTGTCTGAATTTCATTTTCTATTTCCTATTGCCCAGGTAAGAACTGAATTGTCCCAGATATCCTGTCATGTTGGGACAACGTTTACCCACAGCAGGGGGACTCATTTGCTGACAAGAACCAAGCAAATGTGAAATCAATCTTCAACAAATAAATTTTAACGACTCATCAACTTAATTTGATTACAATTCAATCTTTTCAAAATCCACTCTCCAAAATCCTTGAAGCTCAGTCAAAGGACAATTATTGTTTAGGGTTAAAAGACAAAATACTCTCAAAGCAAGGGGCCAAAATATTTAGTATTGAATCGGATCTATTAGTATTCAAAGGTAGAGTAGTCATACCCAACAACAATGAAATAAAATTATGGATTTTCAACAGTCGACATGATTCTCCATTAGCTGGTCATTTTGGGGTTGATAAAACCTACCAGTTAATAGCGAGGGATTTCTTCTGGCCAGGAATGACCAGAGAAATTAAGGCCTATATAAGATCTTGTTTCAAATGTAATAGTAATAAGGCTCCCCATCACACGAAGCATGGGTTGCTTCAACCACTTCCTATTTTCTCTAAACCTTGGGAATCTTTATTTATGGATTTTATTCAAATAATTTTGATGCTATACTAGTAATAGTAGATAGATTTTCAAAAATGTCTATTTTCATCAAAACCACTACTACTGCTACAGCAGAAGATTTGTCAAAATTGTTTCTAGAATATGTATTTTCCAAAAATGGCTTATCTAATGATATTATTTCAGATAGAGACTCATTGTTTGTATCAACATTCTGGACTCAATTGTGTTGACAACTCAATATCACAATGAATCTCTCCACGGCCTATCATCCTGAAACTGATGGGCAAACAGAAAGGGTTAACCAAATCCTCGGACAATACCTTCCAATGTATGTCAGTTATTAACAAGATGATTGGACCACATGGTTACCATTGGCCAAATTTTCTTATAATAACTCAACTCATTCTTTGACACAACAATCTCCCTTCAAAACTGTTTATTGAAGACATCCTCTATTCAACTCAATCCATGTAGGAACTAGTCATCCTGCGGAACATTATCTTCAAACCATATCACAACTCCAAGAATAAATTAAGTAAAACTTGGAATTAGCAATTCAAAGGTACAAGGAACAGGCTGACAAACATTGACAATCTGCTCCTTCCTTTAAAACAGGCGACAAAGTATGGCTTGACGCACAAACATTCAAACAACTCAACTATCAAAGAAACTGGCCAAAAAAAGCTTGGGACCATTTGAAATAGACTCTGAAGTCTCTAAAACTGCATTTTGACTCAAGCTACCTCCTAAATGGCAGGCTATTCACCCTGTTTTTCACGTAACTCTCCTGGAACTGGCTTGAGAAACATACCCGGGAAGGAACCAACCTCCTCCGGAACCGGTCAAAGTAGAAGACCATCAAGAGTGGGAAGTAAGCCATATCATTGATTCAAGAATGGGCAAGGAGAAACTTCAATACCTCATGGAATGGGAAGGCTTCCTCAATGACTCAGACAAAATATCCTGGGAACCAGCCATCAATGTTTCTAATGCCCCTGAACTCCTAAAATCTTTTCATCTTAAATATCCTTTAAAACCAAAACCTTAGAAATCTCTTATATTTTTCTCTTCTCTTCTCTTTTTTCTTTTCTTTCTCTTTTCTTTCTTTTCTTGAAATTCTAAAACTTCTTTACTTCTAAAAAATCCTTACTTTGTTTTCTCTTTTCTTCTTTCTTCTTTTCAAAAGCTTTTTCAACCTTCTTTAAAAATAAATAATTAAACTAAATAAATAAAATAAAATAAAATAAAATAAAATTAAATGAAAAATAAAATAATAAAAATAAATTCTTAACAGTCATCAAAATAAAATCTTAAAAAAAAAATCAATAATTCCTTTAATTTTTTTTCTTTCTTTTTCTCCTTTCAAACTTTTTTTTTTTAAAAAAAATACATTTTTTTTCTCCTTCTTTTCCCTTAATTCTTTTTCTTTGAACTATCAAAATTTTTCACAAACTCAATACAACAATCTTTCTCAAACTTCACTTCAACCTTTAAATCTCTCTTTTAAAATTCTTTGAACAAATTACTTCTTTCTTTCAAATTCTTTTTTCAAAACTATTTTTCTCTTTCTTTCCAAAACTTAAAACTGAAATTTTCTCAGTTAAATATTTTTTCTTTTCTTCTTTTAAAATTTAAAAAAAAAAAACATCATTCAAATATTTTTTTTCTTTCTTTTTCTTTTTCTTTTCAAAATCTTATAAAATATATATTAAAATTTCAATTAAAACAACAAAATAAAATAAATAAATAAATACGCAAATTGCTTTCTACTTTTTTTCTTCCCTCTTTATTTCTTTTTTCTCTTTCAATTCAAATTTTCTCCTGTATTTTCTCCCACACCAATTTCTTCATTTTTTTCCAATACCACCCTTATTTCCTTACTGAATTTTTCAAATAACTCCTCCTCTCCTACCGGTACCACTTCTCCAATCTCCAGTAATTCTTCTGCCACATAAAAGGAGGCGGCATCAAAAATCTTGTCTATCTCATCACTTAAATTTTCAATGAATTGAGCTTGTCAAACCTGCCGAGGTTTCTTTGACCATACCTGGTCAAGGGTTTTCTTGTTATCCTCCCTCAAATCAACCGCCGTTTGACTTACCTCAACTGGAAGAGATGGCGTAGCTTCCACAGTTAGAGCTTCTGCGATGAAATCTGAATTCTAAAAACATACAGTCATCAGTAACAAAATTTTGAAACAAGAAATGGCAGACTTACTTCAAAAACCAGGTCAGGCTCTAAAAATAGCCTTGGGGTGACCTCTACTGTCACTTCCTTCTCCTCTTCCTCATCTTCGATGATCATCTGCCGCTTCTTCCGAGTACGGTTTGAGATGGGAACTTCATCCTCATCCTCCTCGACCAGTTCATCCACCTCCTCTTCCACCCCTCGTTTTTTACCTGTGGCCTGGGTTACCCAAGTTGCCACAGTATCCTAAACCTCTTCCTCAACCTCTTCAACTGAAAAATCGTCCCTGACTGACCCGTCCCGAATGTCTTAGAGCACCTCTTTGGTCTCCGGGATTACCCAGTACTTAGTCTTTGTAAATCTTTGCTCGATGTCCTCATTTTTTGAGAAGAGCATCACATGTCACCTGTCTCCAGCGGCAAAACTCGCATTTCTGGCGAGGAATTTGTGTGGCCATGCTTTCGACGCAAGAATACTCCATCAATTCGTAGGCTGTGCATGCTTGGGAATATTTCCGTGTAACAATTCCACCATCCGCTTTGAGGTGTGGAGGTGTGGGAGTTGGAGTAGGGCAGTTTGACATAATACAAGAAAAAAATAATAATTAATAAAAGAAGGATTCAGAGAAAGTAGTGTGTGAAGAATGTCTCTCACGCTTAATGGAGCTCGCATTTTATACCCAGGCATCTTTCACGCGCCACGTGACACTTGAGGAAAAAGCTGCTCATTAAATCAATAATACAGAGGTCTAAATCCATACTTGAAGCGCAAAAAACAATTCTACATAGCAAATGCGACTTTCCTTTGTGTACTCACTATTCAACCGCGCTAATCTAAACTTTAAATCTAAATTAGTCAATCTCTCAATAGTGTGTTTAGTCTTTTCTTCAATAAGAAACTCACAGCGCAATAGTTAATGCAATATTCCGCTAAAAGGTTTATTAAGTATCTGTGGGTTATTAACAGGGGTAGTGAGCATGGACGGGATGGTTAGTGGAAGATAAAAGGGTTAACGGATGTTAGTGAGGAGGGTCCAGGTGTAACAGGTGTATTTTCGGAGGTCTGTGGTGTGTGTAATGATGGATGGGTATGAGGTCAATGCGAGGAGGAGAAAAAGATATAAAAGGGGTTGGATTTTGGTTTGATATTTCTTTAGAATTAAATTATAAAATGTATATATAGTTAATAGTGGTAAAGCTCCAAGTTAAATCATTATTATTTTACATTTCCTTATTTTCTCAGTAATCATTTCTATAATTTGAATCTTTGATTATTGAGTTTCTAACCCTTTGTGAGATCATAAGAATATTAATATTACCTTTAAATTATATTAAGATTCTTATCGAACATATCTCAAAGAAGTAGCTTTTCCTTTGAATCACTTCCTCAAATATTTCCTCTGTACTTTGAAGAAGTCTCTAAACTCCTCCCTCCATCTCACTTCCAGGAACACCCTTTACCTTGTGCGTAGGTCGTCTGGTGACAGTACATGGCAATGAAATTCTAAAAACAGTAGTATGAGAGAGAGAGAAAAAGGAATATTCCCGAAGGAGTATTTCAAATAACAAAGTTGTTCTAAAAGGAAGGCATCAAAAAGATGTATTTTAAAGATGTATTTACAGAGTATGTCAGAAATACATAAATTTAATTAATATTTACTGTAGAAGTCAATTCTAAATAAGAAATTTGAATTTTTTGTATATATATATATTTATTTGAATATTAAAATTTTATTTTAATTTAAAATCTATTTTTTTAATATAAAATTTTATTTCTTCTAACCTGTCAATGAGCACGGTGTTAGAGAAAAAATATAAGGGACATTTTATATTTAATTTTAATTATTCATTTAATTTGACCATTCTGTAATTAGTTAATTTATTACAGGTAATTTTAATGTAACTAATTTAATTAAATAATTAAAATAATAAGGCGTGGCTTCATCCAGTAAATAATTAATTATTTTACTGGGTAAGTCTAGTAGCCTGGCTGACAATATAACTATTTTTGATAAGATTAAAAGAAACTGTTAAATTGGGAACTAAAATAAATATCCATTTCCTCATACAGAAGACACATAACATTGAGCTTTTTGGAAACAGGTGCAATTCTATTCTCCAAATCATAATCATCAATACCAATAACAGTGGAAGTGGAAGCAAAATTAGCCTTTTTATATTTTGATTGATAACTTTTGAACCTCTCCTTCCTTTACTTAAGATTGATGTTGATTCTCCCTTTTCTTTTCTTTTTTACTTCATTTGCCATCAACAAGAAGACATTGGCCTTTGATGAAGGTGAGCATCTGATTCAGGTGGACTTCTCACATCCAAAAACTGCATCATAATTTGATTTAATTTTGAGTAAGTTGATAATGATGAGATAATCTTCCTTTTTTAGCTGTCCAGACTTTGATTTCTCAGGTGAAGGGCTTGAATTATGGGAAGACTTTTGTGATGAATCTTTTTTTGAGTTGCCTTTTGAGTGTTGGATTTTCTGGGAGTCATTATAAAACTGTTATGTTACAAGAAAAGAGATTAAGAGGTTGAAAACATAAAAAATGAAGGAAAAAACATGCCTGGTTAAAATTTTTCAATAATATGTTTCAAATCTCAGTAAGGGATGTGTGGCAAGGATTGATGAGAGGATTGAGGTCTGGGTGTCATGTTGTGGTCTTCCAACATTGGCAGAGGCATTTGTTGCTCTATTTGATGCTGTTTGTGTATGTCTTAATTGACATTTGTCGGAGAATTAGGTGTTATTTTAGTTTTATTCAGTGAATATTGGAACTATAGGTATGTGGGCACCACCATTGGATAGTCCCGGTTTCTCTTTATATTTGATGTCTTTATGATATTTTTAATATTCCAAGCTTTAAGGGGTCATTTCCTCATTTTTCATTTCTAAAAGATAGCTGTTTAATTTTGTTTTTCATGTTTTACAGGATAATCTCAAGTCTTAGGTTGAAGTGCTTAGTACCATTAAGTAGAGCTAATTTGGCTCTATATTTTATGTCACAATGTTGTCATAGCTTAATTTTGTGTTTAAAGAGTTTTAGTAGTCGTGCTGGATTTTTCTAAGTATTTTGGGCTTTATTGGAGGTTTTTGGTGGTTCTTTGGCTTCAGGGAGGTCCACCTGCCTTGGTTATAGAAGGCTGGGGAGCATTTCTAGAGGGTTTTTATTCAATTTGGCTGTCAAAAGTGCCAAATTAGTTGCTGTGCATGAATTTTTAGATAGGTGGTCTGTGCATACATACTGAATAAGACAGTTTGGGGCAACTTTAATTATCATACAACCATCTGATAGTTATATCATTGTTTCTCACTCAGTTTTAACTGTTTTTTGGCCATAATTGGCTGTGTTTGTTGTAAGTTTAGTTCTTCATTTAACTCAACTTTGGCAACTGATTTCTCTGTTGTAGCTTTGTAACCTTCATCAAGTATTTTTGCTGTGTTTGTGCAACAAGTGCACTGTGTCTTTGGTTTCTGGTGTGGATTTCTCTGCATTTCTGGTTTTCTGGTTCTTTGGTTCTCAGTGGTCTGCTATTGGCTACTGTCTTGACTTGTAAAGCAGTCAAGAAGTGTGTTGGAAGGGGTATTGTAACAGTCTCTAATTTTCTGTAGAAAATAAATCTCACCTGGTATTTCACAAAGGGACAGGGGTTTTTCTCTCCAGTTTTACTCCAACTCCCTTGGTCAAGACCTATAGCTAGTACTATAGGATTGTCTACAACATGTGACAGGGATGGGGTGGGCAAGGAAGCAATGATGTGGCCCACATGTGGTTGTGAAAAAAAAAATTGGGAAAAAAGTGCTGATTTGAAGTCATAAGTGACACCCATTTTTGAAATAAGTGACTTTTTTGCAGAATTTAAGTGCTGGTTTGGTTGGAAATCTGCACTTAAGTTAAGTTCCCGGTTTGCCAGAACTGACAGCCCCTAATATGGACTTTAGGGCATGGCATCCAAAGTTTTTCTGTGAATCCCTTGAGCAGGTTGTGCATGGGTTCAAAAAACATTTTAGTGACCACCATTTTTATGCAAGTATGAAAATGCACACTTTTAAAGAATAGTTGATAAACTAACAGACTTATATTGCTTGCATATGTAAACACAAACCTCAAAGAAGGTATAATAACCATTCTGAAGAAGAGGGATACTATATTATTGCCTGATGCTTGCCTTTGAATGTCTGGTTGCCATTTTTTCCCCTATGTATGAAATCCAATACTTGATGCAATTTATCACACTCCATGGAAAACTGTGTCTCAAACTTTCCTGTGACAACCAGACCAAGGCTTGTTGTAGCACAGAGATTGTGACTTTCAAGACTCACAATTAGCAGAGACCTTCACCTGTGGTCTGCAAAACCAAATGATGTTTCAGCACATATTTTTTCCTTTGAATTCCAGTTTCATGATTTGTTCCTTTTTTCTTATTTCCTCATTCCTAAGTGTAAGTAATTTAAACTTGAAAGATTAAAAATTCTTTTTTCTTATTTTGAATGTATGTTAAATACAATCAAGTTCAAAAAGTTGTGAAGTGCTTTTTGACTATATACAGTAAGGAAAATAAATAATCTCAAAATGACTAGCTTTTTAATTCAAACAATTGTATACTTTTTCGAAAGCTTACATCAAATCTCGTATTTGCAGTGCACCAGTGTCTTGTCTCAATGTTTTACATTCAATTTTGATTTAATAAAATTGAGAATCATCAAGTATTAAATCTTTTTTTATGTCAGTTCCTAGACGTCCGACAAGATGTTCGACTTCGTTCCGAAGCTCAGCGCACATACAATCCAATGGCAGGTCTGATAAATCAGTACCAAAAGGATTCTCACATTCACGAGCTAAACCTTCGATCCCTAATTAATAAAATAATGATGGATTTCAATAGAATCAATTATGATAAATATTATCGGAAAACCAACCAATCAACGTGAAAGCCACCATTGTTACAAAGGGAATTAAATTCCATCCAAGTTCTGCAAGACGAACATTAGTGATCATAATATTTTTATATCCCTTTTAACTTACCGCTAGCCAGTACCAATGGAAGAGATAAAAGATATAAAGTAGTACATTGCTTTAAGTGGATTCCATAACAACTGGGCATCGGCAAACTGGCCAAATTCTCAATTTGGGTAAAGAGATCGCACAAGGTTGTAACACTTTGACACATATTCGTGTAACCTGGAGGGCCGACAGTTTCCAACATGCCAGTGGCTTTGCATCTTGTCAAGTACAAGTGAATATGATGAGAGATCACAAGTGGCAAGGGGAGTGAAGGGCGTAAAAGATAATTTGGGACGTTTACTGTGGTACTTTCTTTCAGATCACGGTTTAGTGGCTTTGTCTTGAGTAATGGACTGGTTTCATTGAGCTCATCTTGTTGGGAAGCAAAAAGGAAAGCTACCGTGGAGCGGGGGCCCCCACGGAATACATTTAACTGTTTAGCTGGCATGGACTCGGAAGGTTGGTCTGCATGATCATCGGTTTGAGTTCGCAAATCATTATTTTCAGTTGTGTCTTCAGGCTCTTCTACCATCACACCGTCTGTAACTGAAGTCTCATTTTCAAAGCCAAATCCTGGTACCTCTTGTTGCTGGTAAAACCTCGGGGGTAAGAGGGCTCGCAAATCATCATAATCGATTCCATATTGACACCGTACATGCCTCTTAGTTGCTATTACAAACGCAACAAGCAGTCTTAAACATCTAGCTTTCATTCTACGTTCCTCTTCTGAAAGTTCATGGAAGACTGGACCAGATTTGGGTTGATAGACGGGTGCGCCAATCGAAATACAATACATTCGGGCCTGGCTGCGAACAGTTCCCACCAGATTTGCAAACAGCTTTCTACCTTCGTCCCATCGTGCAAAAGCAGTAGTATTTCTGAACACTAACATCAAACCTACCACAACGGAAAGCAGTGGAACAACAGAATTTGTCAATTTGAAAGCCCGTCCGTATACGAAATCAGCAACAGCGACAATCGTTGCCCATATTGTTATTCCAAGGACCGACTTCCATACATGCACTACTGTCTACAAGCAAGGAAATAGATTTGAGAGACAAAATGTGAAACTGGATTTGAAAGCATCATCTTGGAAAAAATATGGATTATTTACAGATCCTTTCAACCGAAAAACCTGAACATTAAGTCAAAGATATTTTTTAGTGAACGAAGTAAATTTGACAGTAAAACCAATTTTTTCCAGATGAAAAAAAAACTGATATATCCTTACATCACCAAACCATGCTACGCTCCCTGTGAGTCGCAGCCGTTCCGCGTTTTCCGCTTCGATCTGAACCAGGTTTTTCAAGGAATCCTTGATTTTAGAGTTTGAAGTGGACATGGTGCCAGCACGTTGGGCGACTCCACGATAATCTGCCAAATGAGTCTGTGCTTGTGTAATTTATCAACAATGAAGTTGAGTGTAGGTTTAGATTAATAAGATCACACCGATGCTTAGATTTATTTCACCGATTATAAAAGGGGATGATAAAGTGTTTAAAGTGTTCAAAAAAATATTTAAACTCTGCTTTGTCCTGGTTATTTATTTATTGAATTGCCAGAATCGTTCGCCCTTGACGCTTTAAAGAGCTCACGGTTAAATTATCATCAAGAAGTGGAGAAACCAAAACCAACAGAGGCGTTAGCTCGAATACGCCACTTCAATTGCACGTGGCTTGATATCAAATCAATTGCGGTAATTTGCGGCTCTCACGGATGTCAAAATGAAGAGAAAAATATAGAGTTGAATTGATCAAATCCATTATGAAAAATAATACAGCCAAGTCATAAACACTTGCGGAAATTTTGAAGAAAAAATCAAAGTTGTTCAGACCAAAAAATGATTTGCCTATTCAAAAGGGTCGGGGTTACTTCCTTTTGAATAGGCAAATCATTTTGTTGAGGGCTAAACTTTTACAGCCAAGTCACAAAAGCTTGCGGAATTTTTGACGAAGAAATAAAACTTTCGCCAATAAAAAAATGATTTGCCTATTCAAAAAGAAGTACCTCTGCCCGATCCCCGACACTTTTGAATAGGCAAATCATTTTTTGGTGAGAACAACTTTGATTTTTTTATCAAAAATTCCGCAAGCTTTGGTGACTTGGCTGTAAAAAATAATTAGTATTTCAGTCATCCGTGACAAAATCCATGGGGATTTCATGTCCATGACAGTCGTTCATGATGATGTTTGCTACACAATGAGAGACATGGTGCCATTTTCTTGGAAGCTACAAAAATTTCTTGCCACGCCACCCTCCTTCCATCATAATATTTTACTTGAGCTGTTTTTCTTTGTATTTTCATACCCAGAAAAATTCAAACTGCTGCATATCACACTACAGCACATTTTTGTTGGTGCGATGATTATGCAACAGTTGTGCAATGGTTATTTACAGTAACATCCAAAATTCTTGAAACACATATGAATATTTTTGATTGAAAATTTATTGAAAGCCCAAAATTTGAGTTGAAGTTTTTTTTTTTTTTTTTTTTTAAATTTCAATTCATTTTGCAGCAACTTATTTTTTATTTTTTATTTCTTACAATCTCACTCAGCTAGGGGCATGAAAGCGTGGCAAACCAATTGGCTAGGTACAAGTGAAAAGTAATGAACATAAAGGATAGGTAAAAGGGCAATTGACAGGATGACAAGGGGGAGAGGGGGAGTGCCAGGTGGCTTGAGAGCACAGGTGGGGTTGCCATGGGGGAGATTTTGTGGCAATTGGACTGACTTGCCCTTCATCATCATCTGAGTTTAAAGAGAAGTCAACCTTTCTGTCACAAAATTAACTCAAGCTGTCAAAAAAAGACGGCAGCTTGCTTTCTGGGTTGTCAAAAAATTATTTAAAAAAATTCATCTTTGTTGCAATGTGTTTGGATGTAGCTGTAACAATTGGATGACTTTTTTAAGATATCTTAGAAAAAACTGGACTGTACATTCCATGTCATTAAAACACATACATTGCACATTCTTTATGCATTTCACTTACTCCATATTCAATTTCCCCCAAATTCCAACACCATTCTTTCTTGCTCTATTTTTCCTACTTTTCAATCAAGGTAAGTTTCATCTCCTTTTTTTATAACTAAATAATATCTCTTTCCTTCTATGAAAATTTCATACTTAAATATATGCATGACTCTTATCTGGATAACAGTGGACTTATTAAACTTTTCTTGTTCTCATCTCCATTACCACTTTTCAAGTTTTTGTAAAATCTGAAAATATGACTTGGAATTAGGGTTAGGTTTATTCGAATCTAATTTTCTTTTTACTGAAGATTTTCCTTAAGGCTACCTTTTATTTCCCACAAACAGATTTGAATTTGGTTCAGTGGTTGCTGAGATATTGACTTTTAAATTTGAGCCTTTTTTTCCCAATTTAATTTTTTTTATTTCATATTTTTATCTAATAAATTAGGTTTAGGTTTATTTAAATCACATGTCCTTTAACTGAAGATTCTCCTGAAGCCTATCTTTCATTTACCACAAACAGGTTTGAATTTGGTTCAGTGGTTGCAGAGATTTTGACCTTAAAAATTGAGCCTTTTTTTCCAAAAGTTACTTAATTTATTTTATCTTTTTATATTGCATAATTAGAGAACAATGCTTCTGAAACTCTTATATGATGATTATCTAGACTTATATCCCCATCTTGTTGGAATTTTCATCTTCAGTTTTTAATTTTTTTTGAAATTTTGAAAATCAGAGTCAAAATTAGGGTTAGTTTTATTCAAATCTTAAGTTCTTTTTGCTGAAGATTCTTCTGAAGCCTATCTTTCATTTCTCATAAATGGATTTGAATTTGGTTTAGTGGTTGCTGAGATATTGAACTTTAGAGTTGAGCCTTTTTTCTAAATCTCATTTAATTTATTTCATGTTTAGACCAGGATTTGTTAAAGGCTATTGTCCTTGGTATGTCTGATAATATATGTTTCATTCTTAAAATCATGTCACTCATTTTATTTCCATAGGCATCTATTCCTTACTTAAAAAAAGTTTCTCAAGTTCATCACCAAACAATCAAAGCTCCACCTGGCTTGGAATCTTGTCAAGAGTTCACACATTTTGAATGTTCATTTCAAATCAGTCAAAAAATAATCCACAGAATAAACAAGGTAAAAAAAGAAGGTAAATTCAACAAATATAAATTTTTTTAAAAAATCCTGTGAATAATTTACTCCCTTTGGCTGTTCTTTTAAAATCAATAGGGAGCTGGTCAATAGGATTGATAAGCTATGAGAAAAAGTTGAGGTAAAACAAAAAAAATTAAATAGAAAGAAAAAGTATGGGGTGTAATATAGGTTGTCAACTTTTATTTTTATTTCACAAATTTAAATTTTATAAGTCATATATGATACTCTACTTACCTAAATTAATGAGCCATTGGCCATGTGTCATATAATGGTAATCGTGAGGAAATTTGTTTTTCACATGAGGTCCATGTATAAATTTGTGTTTGATTTCATTGACTTTGGTCACAAATGATTTACACTCACATTTTTACTTGCATTGTCATTAATTTGGGTTTGTAAATTATCTTATAAGACTTGTTTACATGCTAATTTATGCAATGAACATAAATTTTGGAAATCTATGCCCCTACTTCAATAAAACACAAGGGAGGGTATTGTCATTTTTTTTGTCATAAATTTTTTTCTGACTTAGAAAAAAATGGTGATCCCAACACCCTGTTATAGTAAAGAGCAGGGAAGGGTATTGCCAAAAACTTTTTTTTGACATAAATCATTTTTAATTCATTGGCTTGTAACTGAATTTTGGTTTTTTCCAATTGAAATTGATTATTTTAGAATTTTTCATCATTCCTTCTTTGAATCCTCACCTTCTCCCTCTCCAAATCTAAACAGTCTTTCTCAATTTCTAAAAAAATTTCTTCCTTTGATTGTGAATGAAACCACTTCATTTCTTCAAAAAGTAGTTGACGTTCTGCAGTTTTTCCATGAGACTCCAACTTCATGATTTTAATTTGTGCTTGTTCTTTTTCTTAAACAAGTTTAACTTTTTAGAGTAAGAGAAATAAATTAAGAAAAATTCTTTAATCATAAAAAAAATAAAAAATGTATGAGTTTTTCAAATTTTTTCAAAAAAAATCATCTAGAATCAAGACCTTTAAAAAGTCATCACATATGAAATGATCACCAAAAAGAAATAAAACAAAATTTATTTAACCAAACAAATAAATAATCCAAAATGTTGCAATAAAATGTTTCACATCTGAGTGAGGAGTGTGTTCCAAGGATTGATTCTTAGCTTTAATGCATTCTATAAGAAAAACTTTCTAAACGTAATAAAAAAACTAGTTATCAAAAATTTTCATTAAGAATTTAATTTCCTCAATAGATTTATTAGCTTTAACACATTCTCTCAAGAAATTATTCTTTTTTGAACCATCTTCAAGTTGAAACTTGAGTTTAATTTGATCGAATAGGAAATTTTACTCTAAAGCCTTCTCCCCTTTCTTTATCTCAAATTTCTTCACCTCCAAGTCATGTGCCCTCTCATCCCTCTTTAAATAAGGCTCAAATTTCTTCTCCAAGTCTTGTACCCTCCCATCCCTCTGTGAAGAAATATCAACTTTCTTCTCCTCCAAGTCTTTTTCCCTATAATCACTTTGTAAAGAGAGCTTGTATTGTTTCGTTTAAAAGTTGAGGGTATATCTTTCAACTTCAACCTTACCTAGAGTGAAAAGGAATATTAAAAAGGAGAGAAAAGCTCACTTAATTATTAAGAGGTATGCTATCTGTCAGGCTGAGGTCAAGTACAAAGACGTGAACTAGCTTGAATGGTCAGTTGTCTAGAAGATTTTAATGGTCCTATATGAATACTGTAGTACAAATCCAACAAATAGTAAAGTATAATCCAAAATAAAGGTCTCAGTAATATAATTCTCACTATTTTTATATGTGGCTTACAATCTTTTTAGTTGGTAGAAAAATAGAGTTTAATAATTCAGATACTATTCAAAAGTCTTATAAAAGTACTAATTGATTTGGTTATATGGTGTAAGTTTTAATGATAAAGAATGTAGAAACACAACCCAAAAACCTCCTCCTTTTATACACACTGAGTTCCCCAATGATTCCCTTGATGTACCACCCAATACACAGTTAATGACGCCTCCAAAAAACTAATAAATATGCCCATCAACATTCCCAGTAACCCATGACATAATTAGAAGAGTAACAACCGTCAAAATCCTGTAATAATAAGGAAAATCCATCAAAATTAAAGAATAAGATAAAAAGAGAGTATATGCATATTAAACAATAATATAAAAGTCTAAAGGGGATTTTTTTAAGGTTAATAATAGCTTAATAATAAGGGGGATTCACTTTAGAAATAATGGGGCTAATCCTGACATTATACCACGTGAAATTCCAATTCAAAAATAACCAATATTGACTGAGAAACCACCCAAAAACTCTAAAAAGAGCGTGAGATGTGGGGTAACTACATGAAGTCCTTGGAAGGCGCTTGCATGGGTAAATCCTTGACTAATTTTAGCCGAATTTAAGTGTGGTAATGGAATAAGGTGCCAAGAGTGAGGTTATTAATGAAATTAGTGCATATAAAGAGGGTCAATGCATTATTAATTAAGCTAGGACACTAAATAAGCACCTGTCGCCTATTTTAGTGTGTTTCCCCACAGTGGGTGTAGAATGTGGGGTAAATATGGTGTGAAAAAGCTAACTTTGCTAAAAATGAAGCTATTCACACGGGAAAAAAGCAGGCAGTATGTGGCCAGTACACAGAAGCCATTTCTGGCATAAAAAACACCAAATTTGAAAAGTGTTATTTTTATGCATTTAAATAGCCAAATAAATATTCCTAAATGAGACAAATTGATCTGTCAAAGCGCAATTTTGATATTCCCAAATTTATGGTGCATATAGTCAACTTTTAAGTGAAATAAAGCGCATTTCTTGTTTTTTGCATAAAACAGTGAAAATAAAAGCTTTAAGTGTACTTAAAAATTATGTAGACTTATACTTAAGGTTCTTAAGATTACCCTAGCATATTACAACTTAATATTAAGTACATAAGACTTATAAAAGGTGGATATATGCATGTATATAAGGTGTTATAATGGCATATTTTGTATATTATCATAATTTTACTTATGTATACTGTTTGTGTACTCTTAATTATTATTCCCATGTATAGTTCATGCGTTTAACATAACTTATAAGTACTTTTTACTCAGTCATGGCGATATACAGGCTGACACTATCACTTATCAGATTCACATTTCTCAAGAAAATCATCAATGGAAGAAAAAGGGGTTTGGGAAAAACTATCTCTATTTCACTTTCTATGACTGTTGAAATTAAAATTAGTTGATGGTCTTTGCTTTTTTTTGGAGGTAAAATTTTTCATCTTAATCATTGATTCTAGCTTCAGACTCACTTTCTTGAGGATCCTGGGTTTGTTCATTAGCCTTTTTAGAAATAAAAAAATAAAACAACTAGACAAGAAATAAAAACTTACTGGAGGGGGATCATTCTGGTTTATATCACCATAAGGATCTATTGGAAAGCTCTCTAGATTTGTTGAATTTAGAACAGGGGAGGCTTGAGTGGAGGAAGAGGATGGGAAAAGATTTCTTCTGACATCATGTTTGGAGACAGCATCTTCAACATCCAACATGTTGACAGGATTGACATCAGCTTTCTCTCCAAAAATAGCATCCATCTCTTTAAAGTATGGACATAGAGATTCAAGTTTATAATATATGGATTTTATGACCTTACTAATATCAATTTTGGTAATAACAAAACCAGTAGAAAATGAAAGAGTCTTTGCCTTCTTGTATTTGGAGTGGTAATGCTTGCAATTTTCAGACATATGTTTAGGTAAAAGATCAATTCTTCCCTTTGTCTTATTTTGTAATTCATTGCCCATTAGAAGATATCCATTCAATTTTTATGCAGGGGGCTGTCCTACTTTAGTTGCTTTCTCAGTGCCAAAACAAGAATTATAATTAGTTTTTATTTTCAGTCAGTTGATAAGTATGAGATGATCATCTTTTTTTAGTTGAAAAGTCTTTGATTTCTCAGCTAAGCAGGGGAAAGAGGGAGTAATGGGATTTTAAGAAAAACTGGGGGAAGTCTGCCTTTGAGAAGATCTATGATGATGGGGCATGTTGAGATATTTGAAGATGAAAAGTAGAAGAAAAAAACAGAGGAGATGGGGAGGGGTTTTGAATGTAAGTGAATAGACAGGATGGGAGTGCGCAGAAAGGTAGGTAGGCTGGCACATCCATAAAGTTGTCCAAGATGTGTTTATGAAAAATTGAGGATAAAAATGTCCAATAGAGGGGAAAATTGACACATGAAAGGTCTAATAACCCAATTATTAGCAAAAAAAAATTCAGAAGATAATTGTGGTATAATGATTTCTATACTCAATCAATTTGATTGCGGATCAGTCAACATTGATACCCCCTATTATTCTATTTAAACCTATGAAAATGTTTCCTTATTGATTATTTATTTATCTGTATCTTGTTGCTTACTTATGATATTTTTATTGGCTATTGAAAAGTGTGTATGGCAGCAAGAAAATGAGAGAAAATGAGGTGAAGTTAAAGGGTGGAGAAGGAAGGGGAACAAGAAAAGAGAGAAAGAATGAGAGGGTGAAAGGGGAGTTGAGCTAATCTGAGATAGCAAGAAAAAAGAAGATATAAAAGGAGGTAGCAAATGGAATCATAGTCATACAATTTAACTGAGCTTGCAGGCAAAGGCCAGCTGTGCTTGAAAATTTGGTAATGATTTGTTTTTCTTTTCTTGGAAAGGGGAAAGAAAAGAGTAGACTGTGCATTTGGTACAGCTATATTAGAAACAGTTTTTCAGCCTGGATATTCCCAGGACTGATTAAAATAAGCATATGAAATATGCTAAGCACATGTATTACACATGGGGACAATAAGTGAAGGTATAAAATAGGAGGTGTCAAACATTACCATATATGCCATTCTATCAAGCCTCAAAAAAGGTAGCAAGTAAGTCATTTTAATTCAAATTACATACCCCATTAACTGGTATACTTCAAAAGCCTACTTTTCCCTACAAACACCATTTTTTGGGTACATCCAAGCCCCTCAAGTACTTCTTCCCCTTAACTCGATTAGTCAGCATTAGGTATGCACACACCCATACCTTAATTTTTTTCTTCACCTAATACTTATGAGCTTATTTAGACGCACACAGTACATGGTGTATCAAGTCTTAAGGCACCCTAACATCATATTCTAACACTTAATTTATCCCACCCTTGTTTACTCTCACTCTTATTTTTTTCCTCCAAAAACTAACATGACTCCTTCACTTTGTCAAAAGCTTTAAAAAACTACTTATGCTCTAGCATGTAATCTTTTGGTTGAGTCTGATCTAGATTCTGATGCTGAGTTTGATTTGATTATATGAGTCACCTGTTAGAGAACTGCTACATTACTTCATGAACCCCATACAGTTGCTGTCAACCATGATATACACTTCAAACACTTTCTGAAATACCTTATCCCAGTTTTCAGAAAATTTTACAAACTACAAATAAAGTTTTTAAATACTTAAATGATTTGATTCATGGTCATTCTATATACCACAACAATTCTCATTACCCACAGAGGGACCCTGCAATACAAATCTCTATGGCACTTTGATGATTTGGTTCAAATGGGGATGGTGCTGCCATAACTTGTCTCAACAACTTCTTCAGTATAATTCATGGAACAGTATATTTATGCATCAAGTGAACAATCAAAGCCATCCATTCACTTCAATAACAGCTCCTCACATGGATCAATAAGGAGGTTAGACTGGAAAACTTACAGGTCATGCAAAATGAAGGATTCCCTGGATGTATTGGTTTTGTTGATGGCACAACCATCCCTTTGAGACAAAAGCCTGAAAAAGATGGAAATAATTATTTTGATTGGAAAAAGAGATAATTTCTTATCTATATCTTACATATTCTTACATATAATACTAATCCACTCTTACTTTTTATTTTTCAGGTATACAATTGCTCTCCAATTAGTTTGAAATATAAATATGAATTTTATTGCATCTCATTACAGCTTTCCTGGTGTTCACAATGACTCTTCATTTTTTCAACAAATGATGATTTCTCAAAACTCTGAGAATTATTTTGATGAACATTAATATCTTCTTTCCAACTTTGCATACACCATGTAAATTGGCCTTGAGTATCTGGATTGAGTTTAAGGAGATCACAATGTAAATGATTCCATTGACAAAATTCACAAGTTGAAGTGAATTGCTTTACTGTGGTTTTATTAGCACCATATTAATTGGACCTTTTGCAATGAGTGCAAGAATAAAGTGTCCCCTTGTAAGATTATGGTCTTTTGTACTATGCTCTTTTGAAGTAGATGATGATGATGGTAGAGATGTCATATTGAGAAGCTATAAAAGACTAATTATGAGTTTTGAATGTTTCTAGAATGGAAAAGATGAAATATTTGATTTGTTCTAAAAAGCTACTATGATTTTTGGGGGAAGGAACTACCTTTTATATATTCCAGACTCATATTTCTGTTAATATTTTTATTTTGAAATTTTTGTTTTTTTGTACCATCTTGAGGATCAAGAACTACTTAGTTGGGTGTTTTTTGGATTACACACTTTCTGCTTAAAATGCAAGTAAATGCATGTTTCATGAAATTTCAATCTTCAAAGGGAGATCTTTTGTCTTTTAAGTGTATATAAGTTGAAAAAAATTGAAGCAAAATCACACAAAGAGAAAAATGGCAATACCCTCCCCTTCAATTTACTCTGGGAGAGGGTCAGGATTACCAAATTTTCACTTTTATTTCATAAATGAATAAATAAATCATTCAAAGAAGGATAATCAACCAATTAAAAGTAATGGCATTCAGAATAATAACAGCCAGTGAGTTCAGATGTGACCAAAGCCAAAGAGTACATTGAAATGGAATTTTATTGTGAACTCATTTAATAAATTAATTGTTTTAATGACTAACTTTATACAGCATCAAGGTCTGATGGTCCATTACATAAAGTTGATGATTATATTTAATGAGTGATTAATTATAAATTTAAGAAAAAAAATGAATCTTTGGAAATCCTTTATTTACCATACTTTGTGTCAGCCTGTATATCTCCAGGACTGAGTAAAAAGTAACTATAAGTTATGTTAAACACATGAACTATACATGGGAATAATAAATGAGAGTACACAAATAGTATACATAAGTAAAATTATGATAATACACAAAAAATGCCATTATAACACCTTATATACACGCATATATCCACCTTTTATAGGTCTTATGTACTTAATATTAAGTTGGAGTATGTTAGGGTAATCTTAAGAACCTTAAGTATAAGGCTACATAATTTTTAAGTACACTTAAAGCTGTTATATTCATTGTTTTATGCAAAAAACAAGAAATGCGCTTTATTTCACTTAAAAGTTGACTATATGCGCTATAAAATTGAGAATATCAAAATTGCGCTTTGACAGATCAATTGGGCTCATTTAGAACTATTGATTTGGCTATTTAAATGCATAAAAATAACACTTTTCAAATTTGGTGTTTTTTATGCCAGAAATGGCTTCTGTGTACTGGCCACATACTGCCTGCTTTTTTCCCATGTGAATAGCTTCATTTTTAGCAAAGTTAGCTTTTTCACACTATAATTACCCCACATTCTACGCCCACTGTGGGGAAACACACTAAAATAGGCGACAGGCACTTATTTAGTGTCCTAGCTTAATTAATAATGCATTGACCCTGTTTATATGCACTAATTTCATTAATAACCTCACTCTTGGCACTTTATTTCATCACCACGCTTAAATTCGCCTAATTTTAGTCAAGGATTTACCCGTGCAATCGCCTGCCAAGAACTGCATGTAGTTACCCCACATCTCACGCTCTTTTTTAAGTTTTTGGGTGGTTTCTCAGTCAATTTTGGTTATTTTTGAATGGGAATTTCACGTAGTATAATGTCAGGATTAGCCCCATTATTTCTACAGTCAATCCCCCTTATTATTAAGCTATTATTAACCTTAAAAAGTCTCCTTTAATCCTTAATATTATTGTTTTATACGCATATACTCTCTTTTTGTCTTTTTCTTTAATTTTGATGGATTTCCCTTATTATTTCAGGATTTTGGCGGTTATTACTCTTCTAATTATGTCATGGGTCACTGGGAATGTTGATGGGAATGTCTATTAGTTGTTTAGAGGCGTGATTAACTGTGTATTGGGTGGTACATCAAGGGAATCATTGGGGAACTCAGTGTGTATAAAAGGAGGAGGTTTTTGGGTTGTATTTCTTCATTCTTTATCATTACAATTTAACCAATATAACCAAACCAATTACAATACATATCAATTAGTACTTTTATAAGACTTTTGAATAGTATCTGAATTTATATAATCTATTTTTCTACCAACTACAAAGATTGTAAGCCATATATAAGATTAGTGAGAATTATATTACTGAGACCTTTATATTTGATTATATTTTACAACTTAGTGGATTAGTACTGCAGTATTCATACAGGACCATTTAAATCTTCTAAACAACTGACCATTCAAGCTAGTTCACGTCCTTGTACTTGATCTTAGCCTGACAATTGGGGGCCTTTCCTCAAGAATTCTGTTATAATCCTGTAAGTGAAATTTTCAAGAGAAGGTGCACGTAAATAATATCCCTATAGAAATATTTGGATAATTACAACAGGTTGGGGTCACTTATATAGTGATTTCAGAAAAAGAAGCCCTGTTATATTATAAAATTGTGATATTGAATCAACAATTTTACCACTAATTTAACTTATAATTGTTATTAGTGGGTCTGTCAATAGACCAATTAAATTTGAGATCTTTGCAGATAAAATTTTTTACCACTAATTTAACATATAATTGTTCTTAGTGGGAGTCTGTCAATAGACCAATTAAATTTGTGATCTTTGCAGATAATAAACCAATTAAACTGATTAATTGTTTTCTTTTAACAGGACTCTTAATCTTTTCTTTTATTGGTTTGTAAAATTCATTAAATATTTAGAAAGAATCATACTGACAGTTGTTTTCTTTTGAATATAAAAACACGGCTACATATTGTAGACCAGTTAAATCAAGTGACCACATAAAAGTATATTTGACTTTTGGCACTTAAATATTCACTTCATACCAATAAGTAAGCAATAAAATTGTCTTCAGTGGTATTGATAAATACTGATAAAACTCCTTTTTGAAGTTTTCATATCTAAACTTTCAATTCTTTAAATTCCACGTAAAAATGTGTGACAACAATGACATTGTAAGTAATAAGGTAAAACCTTATAACTTAAGACCTAGAGCTGAAAGACCTGTTACAGGACATTCAAATGGAGGGCCAGGACTCTCCCATAATCAACAACACTCCGTCAATGTCTCTGGAGGAAAGGGAAAAGCTTTTAAAGCAGGTTTCAATAAAGAAAACAAAAAATACTTTACAAGAACAAGTTCACTCCCTATCCACCCTACTGAACACCTTGACAATAAGAGTCAACAATATAGTGGACCAGATCAACAATCTGGAAAAGAGAGCAGCTCAAGGTTTCATAGAAGTCAACCAAGCTCTAGTGGACATAAAGACTCAACCACCAACAGTGGCACCCAACAATTCCATAGCAACACCTCCAGCCCAAGAGGAGGACCAAAAAATTACTGTAAGCAAATGGAAATGGGATTGGTACGCCCAAAACTACAACAATCCTCAACAGCAGGGCTCCAGCAGTCACCCTTACAGGGGAAAGGCAAGGAGAGGCAGGGGAAGTGGGATAAGACCTTGGTAAGTCATCCAACTTCTTATGATCAATTATATCAACCTGAAAATAAATTACTTATAGGTAATGAGATTGATAAGGAAATATTGGATATTATTGATAAGGATTTAAAGGATTATTCATTTGAACAGAATATGTTAAACTTGTCTTTACATGAGGACAATGTAAATAGTTTTATTGATCACCAGAAAAATACTATTAATATAAAAATGGAATCAAATGAATTAAATCTTGACCCTGATAATGAGTCTTCTGAATTGGACACGGAAAAAATAGAATATTTTTTAAAAGAGAATCCAATGGAATCAAAAATAATAAGTAAATTATTATTGAGAATTGAAAAATTGGAAGAGTTCTCAAAAGAGTCAAACATTAATACAGAAAATGTATTATTACAACTAACACAATCATTGAGTACCACAGCCAATAAATTAAAAATTATTGAAAATTCAAATAATGAATTAATCAATGAGAATAAAAGATTAAAATCTGAGATTAGAAATTTAGAAAGTAAGTTAGAACACTCTCTGAATATTATGGCTACCATAGAGGGACGTGTAAAATTGTCTTTTTCAAATGTAAATGATACCTTAACTCATGTACCTGTGATAAAAGATAGGTTACAAAGAGTAGAAATTGAAGTAGCTAACATTTTGAAAAATACTGAAACAATAAAAGATAATACCTCTTATGTAGAAAGAGTACCAGTTTTTATGAAACACTCTGATGATAAACCAATGATAGAACATGAACATAGTGTTATGGGCTCTGAGAATATAAAATCAGTAAAAGATGAAATAAATGATCATCTTTCTAAAGTAAGTGAATTACTCAATATTCCTCAGGTTAGGGAAGCAAAAACTAGCCAAAAGAACTGGCCTAAGTTAGATCAGTACCCTTCTTTTGACGGGGATTCAAAATCTGATTGGCAACAATTCATACAAAGAATTGATAACTTAAAATTTTCATACAAATTACCTGATGAAGAAATTACTTCAAAGTTAATATCTTTATTTACAGATGTGGCCTTATTATGGTTTGAATCTGTATTGAGTGAGGGAATTAATTACTCCTGGAATGAATGGAAGGCACTAATTGAAAGGCAATTTGGTGGCCCAAAATTTAGAATCACTCAACAAAGACTGTATGAAAGGGCCAGATATAATCCAAATGCTGGAGATAAACCCATGGTCTTCTTAATGAATTTAATAAAAATCAAGAAAGCTATGGATCCAAAAATGGATTATGAAGAGTGGAAAGAAAAAATAATATACAAGTTGCCTATATCAGTTAGAGACATTATTGTTGCTAAAACTGAAACTATCAGAGACACCTCTGGATTCATTAATATATGCAATGAGATATTATTAAACCACAAATATGAAACCAAGTATAGTAATTACAGACAAAGTGTTGACGTGGTAAAACCTACTACAAGTAAGTTACCAGTGGAAAAGAAAAAACCTTCAGCTCCCCTTGTCCCTAAGAGACAAGAAAATAACACTTGTTACAAATGTAATGAACCTTGGGTTAAAGGTCACACGTGTAAGAAAAGAATAAATGTTATTGAAACCTCACAGAATTCTGAACCTAGTAATCATGAAGATGAGAATGTGGAATCTAGTGAGGATTGCAAGAGTAACATATCTTACAGTGATGATGAAAATGAGATATTTGTATTAGAACAGGATATAATGTTCCTGAATGATGCTATACCTCATACAGACACATCTTTAACTTTCATAGAGGAAGCTGAAATAATTAAAGATGTATCTCATGATACTTACAAAATAACACCTATCAGAGCACCTATTATCATATGTGGAAAAGAAATGAATGCCATTCTTGACACTGGGGCTGCAGGTAGTGTAGTTTCACTTAATGCATTAATGAAACTTGATAGTAAGTACCAGGAAAAACTAGAACCTGTTCAGACAAAGAACTGGAGGGGTTTTGGTTCAGTATTAAATCCAATTGGCAAATACAAAACTGCTGTATTCTTTAAATATAATAATGGATATGTTAGAGCAGTTTGTGAATTTGTAGTAATGGATAATAAAAATTGTAGTGATTGGTTTATTATTGGCAATGATTTATTGACAAAATTTGGCATTAAACTAGATCCTGCAAACAATTGTTTCACCATAGGGGTGAATGGTAAAAGAAAATTCAAAATATGTTCTGAAAATTCAGTATATACCATTTCTCCTAGAGAAGAACAACTGCAAGGTGGAAGAACCACCAATGAAGTGGGTGAATTGGAAAATGAAATCCAAAAGGCCTCTTTCAGTCCTCAACTCTCAAAAATTGAACAAGAAGATATTTTGAGATTGATTAAATCATATCCTATGGCATTTGCTCATGGCTCAAATGAACTAGGATTGGTCAAAGACCATGAGATGAAAATCTCTTTAAGCTGTGATCTGGATAATATTCCTGGCAGTTTAAAAAAGAAACCTTACCCAGCATCTCCTGCAAAAAGGAAAGATATTGAAGACAATATAAAATTGTTGTTGGAAATGGGTATTGTTGAAAAAGTGGACACAACACCTAAGTATTGTGTCATTTCACCAGTATTAATCTCTTATGAAAAAGATAAGGCAAGATTATGCGGTGATTATAGAGCTCTGAATACATATACAGTAGATGATATTTACCCTCTACCAAGGATAGCTTCTATCCATGCTACCTTACAAGGAGCAAAATATATTTCCTGTCTGGATGGAAACAAGGGTTACCACCAGATTCCTGTGGAAAGAAATTCTCAAAATTACTTATTAATAACCACACATATGGGTATATATAAGTATGTGAGAATGCCATTTGGCCCAAAGAATGCCCCTTCAGTCTTCCAAAAATTGATGGATAGTGTTTTTCATCAGGAAATGGTTGAAGGATGGCTATTGGTTTATATTGATGACATCATAGTGTTTTCAAAAACATATGATGAACATTTAAATCACCTGAAAAGAGTCTTTCAAAAAATGGATGAAATTAATATGACTATTGCATTAAAGAAATGTAAGTTTGGATTTCAATCCTTGAAAGTACTTGGACATGTTGTATCTGGATTACAAATTTGTGTTGACCAGAATAAAGTGGCAGCAATTAAAAACATTGGGATACCTAAAAATGTAAAAGAGGTTCAAAGTTTTTTGGGTATGTGTGGATATTATAGACAATATATTAAAAATTACCAATCCATTGCAGCCCCTTTAACAACATTAATCAGGAAGAATGAAGCTTTCATTTGGAATAATGAAAGACAGCACACCTTTAACAAATTAAAGGAATGTTTAATGTCAGATCCAATATTGGGACTGCCAGATTTCACCCTACCTTTTATCTTGTACACTGATGCAAGTTTCATAGGTTTGGGTGCTGCTTTACAGCAAAAACAGATAATAAATGGAAAATTATCTGAAGTAGTTATCTGTTATATATCCAGAACCTTAAGAAAGACAGAATTAAGGTATGGTGCCACACAGCTAGAATGTTTAGCCGTGGTGTGGGCTTTGGAGAAACTTCATTACTATCTGGAAGACCAGAAGTTTGAACTTATAACAGATTGCAGTGCAGTAAAATCATTACTAAACATGAAAACACCTAATAGGCACATGTTTAGATGGCAACTAGCTGTACAAGAGTACAGAGGAAGAATGACAATCACTCACAGAGCAGGAACATTGCATTCAAATGTGGATTTATTATCCAGAAGTCCTTTGCCAAATGATGCTGACAACCCAGCTTATGTACCTGAAAATGAGGTTATACATATATTTGGGATTTATATAGTGGATTTAGAAGAAGAGTTTATGCAAACTATATTGGAAAATTATTCATCTGATAAAGATTTGTCTAAACTATCTACCATTCTTAATGATCCAACAAATGCCTCCATGAGTGCATTAATTAAAACCTTGCCTCCAAAGTAAAAAAATGCGTTGGAAAAAGGTAAACTATCAATTGAAGATGGATATATATATTACAGGAAAAAGTTAAGCAATGTAATAGTAATACCACCTTCTATGAAAGAGTTAATGTTGAGTACTTGTCATGATGACATCTTAGCTGGTCATTTTGACTTTAACAAAACATTAACCAGAGTTAAAAATACAGCCTGGTGGATAAACATGAAAGAGGATGTACAAAAATACATTGAAACATGTGACTCTTGTCAGAAATCTAAAAGATTAACTGGGAAGAGAGCTGGGTTGTTACAACAAATAGAGCAGCCAAAAGCTCCATGGGAAATTATAAACATGGATTTTGTAACTGGCTTGCCATTAGCAGGAAAAGAAAGTTTCAATTCTTGCTGGGTAATAGTGGATAGATTAACAAAAATGTGTAAGTTTATCCCTACCCATAAAGAGGTATCTGCTAAAGACTTGGCGTTACTATGGTGGACTCAGATGATGAATACTGCTGGGTTCCCCAAAGCCATAATCTCTGACAGAGATCCTAAATTTACTTCAGAGTTCTGGACATCTTTGATGGAAGTATCAGGTTGTCAATTAAAATTGTCTACAGCACACCATCCACAAACTGATGGGCTGGCTGAGAGGATGATACAAACTCTAGAAGACATGATCAGAAGATATTGTGCCTTTGGATTAGAATACAAAGACAATGAGAAATTCACACATGACTGGGTAACATTTATTCCTGGCCTTGAATTTGCTTATAACAGCACAACTCATTCTGTAACAGAGAAGAAACCATTTGAACTCTGGCTGGGATATGTACCAAATACCCCAGTAAATCTTTTAAATAAACTACCAAGGTTGGATATACACCCTGGCACTAAATCCTTTATTCATATGCAACAAATGTGTAGAAAGCATGCAGAAGAATGCATCCAAAAAGCATTTGAATATGAAAAGAAAAGGTGGGACAAATCTCATAAAGAATTTGAATTTAAAAAGGGAGATGAAGTCCTCATATCAACACTACATTTTAACTTACAAGGTAATGTTAAATTAAAGGATCCCTTTGTAGGACCTTTTGTAGTAAATAAAATGGTTGGGAATAATGCAGTGGAAGTCATATTATATGCTCCATATGATAGGAAACATCCAGTTTTCCCTATCTCATTATTGAAACCTTACCATGCAAATGATCCTGACTTATTTCCAAAAAGAAGGGGAAGGCCTAAAAAGCAACCTGAAGAAATTGTGGAAAAAGCAGAGATTGAAAAAATACTCAAGAAAAGAATCCTTACTAAAGAAAAAGGAACTGAGTATTTACTAAGATTTAAAGGGAAATCAAATGAATTTGATAAATGGATACCTGAAAAAGAAATTTCTAATTTATCCACCCTTCTTAAAAAATTTAAACAGAAATAAATTTCTGTTCAACCAGCTGAGGGGTTAAAAAACCAGTACTCATAATATTTTATTATGTTTTATTTCTTTAAAGTTGAATCTTTAATGCTACAGATTTATTCTGAATACCTGAAAATTACAAATTAAATAAAATAAAATGCATAACTTATCATTTTTTTTATTGTTTTTTTTGGGTGGGCGAGTGTCAGCCTGTATATCTCCAGGACTGAGTAAAAAGTAACTATAAGTTATGTTAAACACATGAACTATACATGGGAATAATAAATGAGAGTACACAAATAGTATACATAAGTAAAATTATGATAATACACAAAAAATGCCATTATAACACCTTATATACACGCATATATCCACCTTTTATAGGTCTTATGTACTTAATATTAAGTTGGAGTATGTTAGGGTAATCTTAAGAACCTTAAGTATAAGGCTACATAATTTTTAAGTACACTTAAAGCTGTTATATTCATTGTTTTATGCAAAAAACAAGAAATGCGCTTTATTTCACTTAAAAGTTGACTATATGCGCTATAAAATTGAGAATATCAAAATTGCGCTTTGACAGATCAATTGGGCTCATTTAGAACTATTGATTTGGCTATTTAAATGCATAAAAATAACACTTTTCAAATTTGGTGTTTTTTATGCCAGAAATGGCTTCTGTGTACTGGCCACATACTGCCTGCTTTTTTCCCGTGTGAATAGCTTCATTTTTAGCAAAGTTAGCTTTTTCACACTATAATTACCCCACATTCTACGCCCACTGTGGGGAAACACACTAAAATAGGCGACAGGCGCTTATTTAGTGTCCTAGCTTAATTAATAATGCATTGACCCTGTTTATATGCACTAATTTCATTAATAACCTCACTCTTGGCACTTTATTTCATCACCACGCTTAAATTCGCCTAATTTTAGTCAAGGATTTACCCGTGCAAGCGCCTGCCAAGAACTGCATGTAGTTACCCCACATCTCACGCTCTTTTTTAAGTTTTTGGGTGGTTTCTCAGTCAATTTTGGTTATTTTTGAATGGGAATTTCACGTAGTATAATGTCAGGATTAGCCCCATTATTTCTACAGTCAATCCCCCTTATTATTAAGCTATTATTAACCTTAAAAAGTCTCCTTTAATCCTTAATATTATTGTTTTATACGCATATACTCTCTTTTTGTCTTTTTCTTTAATTTTGATGGATTTCCCTTATTATTTCAGGATTTTGGCGGTTATTACTCTTCTAATTATGTCATGGGTCACTGGGAATGTTGATGGGAATGTCTATTAGTTGTTTAGAGGCGTGATTAACTGTGTATTGGGTGGTACATCAAGGGAATCATTGGGGAACTCAGTGTGTATAAAAGGAGGAGGTTTTTGGGTTGTATTTCTTCATTCTTTATCATTACAATTTAACCAATATAACCAAACCAATTACAATACATATCAATTAGTACTTTTATAAGACTTTTGAATAGTATCTGAATTTATATAATCTATTTTTCTACCAACTACAAAGATTGTAAGCCATATATAAGATTAGTGAGAATTATATTACTGAGACCTTTATATTTGATTATATTTTACAACTTAGTGGATTAGTACTGCAGTATTCATACAGGACCATTTAAATCTTCTAGACAACTGACCATTCAAGCTAGTTCACGTCCTTGTACTTGATCTTAGCCTGACACTTTGCCTCCCTCCCTGTAGCTTTACTTTTTATCAAAACTTCTTGCCTCACTTTACTTATCCTCTTTATCAAATTTTGGTTAATCTGAAATGAGCAATCAAAATGAGTAAGCTTTTCATAAGATTCTAGCCCAGGAGGAGCTAGAGTTTTTTGATGATTGTCTCATGAAGAATTCCAAGTTACTTCCACCAGCACATTCCCTAATCCAAACTCAATAAAATATTTGTGATCAAGAAAGTATAATCCATGACCTTTGAGTTGAGCAGGTAAAATAAATTAGTAGTCCAGTAACAGAATTAATATAAGTGAAAATCCCAAATGTAAGAAAATTAAAATCAATTTTATCCATATTAAAAGAACCCTTTCATAAAATAAAATAATTGTTCAATTAGTGAAAAGAGCTTCAGCCTCTAAATGATGTGATCTCTGCTAATATACCTTTAAAGTTAATGATAAAAATTTGTGTGAAAAAAACAGAGATGAAGAAAAGAGGAAGAAACAAGTAGAACTATTTAAATAAAAAGAAGTTTTCCCAAAGTAGTAATTAGATATAATATTGGATAGCACAGCAAAAGGATGTGAAGGTTTTGATAATATAATAAATAGATGTGCTAACAGGTCATGGGTAACTAATGAATTCTCAGCATGTACAATAAACAAAATTAGAAAAGAAGAGAATATCTACAAATTTTCACACTCACCCTTGCTATCAATATTATCTATCAAAGCAATTCTATTTGTGAATTTTATAAATTTTTCTTTACTGAGTGATTTGGTGAATATATCAGCAACCATATCAGAAGTTTAAATTTACCAAATATCAATTTGACCATTTGTCACTTTTTCCCTGATCCAATGGAATTTTATTTCAATGTGCTTTGTCCT
The DNA here is from genome assembly GCA_030280995.1 of Hemileia vastatrix. Classification (NCBI taxonomy): domain Eukaryota; kingdom Fungi; phylum Basidiomycota; class Pucciniomycetes; order Pucciniales; family Zaghouaniaceae; genus Hemileia; species Hemileia vastatrix. Next base: position 18,574,619 of record JASXTE010000017.1, read on the forward strand.
AGCATGAAATACAGGGTTTTTTCACAATACAATACTTCTTTTATTGTCAGAAAACAGTGTTGAAGACACCTTGCAATTATAGCATAAATCAATGAGTAAGGTTTGCATCCAAATTTCTTCTTTAATGGCATAAACAGTTGCTTTACTTTCAGCTTCAGATGTACTTAAAGAAACGGTTGGTTGTTTTTTACACCACCAACTGATTGCAGTTCCATTTATAGTAAGCACATAACCAGTAGTAGACCTTTGTGTTTCACAACACCCTGCCCAATCAGCATCGGCATAGCCATCAGGCATAGAATGACTAAGGTTACATTGATTCAGAAGATTATCAAAATTTTTGAAGGTAAATGATTTATTTATTGATCCTTTTAAATAAAATAAGACTCTTTTAAAGGCAACACAATGTTAAATGACTGGATAGTTGAGATGTTGTACAAGCTTTCTATTGACAAAAGCAATTTATGGATGAGTAGCTTGAGAGATATAATTGAGGTTTCCAACTGCTTGTTGATAATTCATATTTAATTTGGAAAATTCATTGAATTCTTCTTCATTGGCTTTCTCCAATTGTGTGTTCATTATCATTGGTGTTGAAATTTGTTTACAATACAGCATTTCATATGAGTTCAACAGATATTTTATCTCCTGATCTTGAAATAATATCAGAGTTTTAGATTGACAATTTTGAGTTACAGGAATTCCTAAAATAAATCTAGCATCTCAAAAATCCTCCATTTCAAAATGAGATTTGATTGTCTCTTTAAAACATTCAATTTTTTTTACCAAAAATTGATAGATTGTCTACATTCACATGGACAAAGAAGGGATTGAGTTCATCTTCATGGATAAATAAGCATGAATTGGTGGAATTAGGATGAAAATTTATTGAATAGAAGAAATTTAGAAGCTCATTACACCAACAAGAAGAGGCTTGTATTAGGCCATAGAGAGAACTCTGGGTAACAAGACAGATTTTTTGAGATATCCAGGTTTCTTCATTCCTTAAGGAAAATTCATGAATACTTCCTCATCTGGCTTTCCATGAAGAAAATCTTCTTTGAAATTCATCTGCACAAAATTCAAATTTTTGCTGTTGGCTATTCTGATGAGAACTTGTAAAGTAGTCAATCTTCCCATTAGAGCAATTTTTTTGAAATAATTTATGCCAGCTTTCTGTGAAAAACCTCTAGCACAAAGTCTAGCCTTGTACTTGTTGAAATTACCATCAGCATCACTTTTGATTTTAAAAACCCAGGCTGATCCAATAGTTGGCATATCCTTTGGCTTTTCAAATATTTCCCATACTTTTTGTTTGTCAATCATGTCCAATTCCTTATCAATGGCATTGATCCAATCATCACCACCAGAAAAATTAATTGCTTCATAATAAGTGAGTGTATTTGAAGAAATTGAGTTCAATATGAGATCATGTTGAGAGTGAGAGGAAAATGATGAAGTCATACAAAGATAATTGTCAATTAATGAAGCAGTGTTAAGAATTTGTTTAGAATGCATTCTGGAACCTTCAATTATGTTAACAACATCAACATTGAAATTAATATCTTTTGTTGCTTTATTTGATGTTGTTTTATATTCCCAAAATTTAGAACTTTCTGAATATATTTAATTTTTATCAGGTAGAATTTCAATGTTATCCTGCACTGGAGAAACAACTTCTAGATCTAAATGTTTGTTCAAAGGATTTTCATTGGGGTTGAAAATGGGTTGAAAACCATCTGCACATTGACTTAAAATTTCAACTAAGGGGACATTATTTTTGAAATCTTTAGATAATAGAAAATTCAATTCATCAGAGTTAACACTGTGAGAATATATAATTTTATTATTATCAACTCTTAGAAGTTGATATGAGGTGGTATCATTGGCATATCCGAGAAAACAACATCTGATAGAATTCAGAGAAAATTTTCCTCTTCTTAAACTTTTATAAATTAAAGCATAAGCCATACAACCAAAATTTCACATATGAGTTAGTTTTGGAATCTTATTAAATCTCATCTTGTATGGCCTCTTAAAATTTATGCTGGCACATTTAAGGCAACTTTCAATATAGGCTGCAGTATTAACAGCCTCTCCCCAAAATTTTACTGGCATTTTTTCATGGAAGAGCAATACTTTGGCCATTTCAGTGGCAATTCAATTTCCTGATTCAGAAATTAGATTATGTTGAGAAGTATAAGGTGATGTAGTAATGATCTTAAATCTTTCTTTAGCACTTAGATCAATGAATTTTTTATTAATAAATTTGGTGCCATTGTCACAAAAAAGGTTGGCTAAATTTTGTGTTGATAAATTTTCAATTTGAGTTTTTAATTTAAGAAAAATATCGAAAGTATCTGCTTTAGTTTCAATAGTAAATAGAAAACAATAGGATGTAAAGGAATTTGGTATTTTAAAATAATAATGGGAATTCCCTATAGAAGGTGGAGTAATTTTTCCACTTAAATCACAATGTAAGAATTCAAGAAAACAGTTTCCTCTGGGAATTTCTCCAGAAGATAGATGAGAGTGATTTTTAGAATCAATGCAAGGTTAACAAATATTTAGATAATTTTCAAAATTAAAACCAAGAGCTTTTTTCAGTTTATTTAAGTATGCTTCATTTGTATTTCCTAGTTAATGGTGCCAAAAATATTTAGATTTATATAACAGAAAAGATTTGAAAGAAACACTTAAAGACTCACCTAACTTAGCATCAAGAACAATCAGTCCTTCAAGTGGATCCCAATTTCTGTCTAAATGATATCATCATCTTTGAGAATTTGAATGATGCCATTGGGATCTGCAATTTATCCACATCCTTGGGCAATGAATGGGACTATCCCAACAAGATTTTGATTATTAGAAGGAAGATGAAGACATTTAGTCAATGTAATGACTTCTCTCAGTGTAATAATATCCACTGAGCCTAATCCTTGACTGTAAATTATAGAGCCAATGTCTAGTTTTATTAGCTTGCAACTAGACTGATAATTTTTGAAATGTTTTTTATTTCCAAACATATGTACCATTGTACCACTGTCAAATATAATCAGATTACCAGCAGCATTGTGAAAACTGGCTTTGAATATTTTATCTGGACCATTGCTAATATTAGCCTGTATCTCATATTCTGTAGTTTGCACATTTTGTGAAATTGCTCAACTTTTCTTCTTCTCAGGTTGAAGCTCAAAGAAATTTTCTTTACTGTGCTTTGTTTTTGGATTGTGCTTCCACTTGCAGCACACTGGCCATTTTGGCTTATCAGAATTCTTAGAATTAGAGACAAGTTCTGAATTTTTAGTGATATCAGATTTTACTTCTATAGCTAATCTGGCAAGGCAAGATAAAAGATTATGGACTGAACGTTTTTGATGAGATACTTCAGATAAATGTAAGATGAGGGCTTTATGTGTCTGATAAGAATCAGTTAAAAGACATAATATGTGATATGCTTCAAGTTCTCCTTCAAAAGATACTCCAACTTCTCCTAGTTCATTGATTTGAGTTCTCAACTCATTGACAAAAGTCTTGAGGCCTTTATCATGACATTTAACATCATGATAGCAAGAGAAAATTGATGCCCTATTTGTAGCATCATCAGCGGAATATTGAGAACATATTTTTGACCATATTTGCCAAGGTTTCTCCATATCTTCTTTGGTGACAAAGGCCTCTGAATTGCCAGCAACAATCTTTGAGATTATGATGTTGGTTGATTTTTCAACTTTTAACTGAAAATCTTCTTTGAGAGTTTGAGAGGCATCTTTGGAAGGTTGTGATACATTTCCTAAGACTAGAGCTTTTAGTTTTTGACAAGTGAGATGTACAAGCATTCTGATACATCATTTGTAAAATTTATGTGAAGATAAGACAGAGATATTCTGAGAGGAATAATTGGAAATTTCAGAATTTTCCATGATGACTGGTAGAGGTCAAGAGTAGCTGCTGAGGACTCAGATGAAAGAATAGAGGGAGCTGGTGATGGGAAATAAAATGTATTGTCTGATGACATTCAATAGAGCACTGGGCCCATAACCTGAAAGAACCTTTTTTTAAAATAATATAATTTTTCAATTAGTGAACAGAGCTTCTGCCTCTCAATGATGTGATCTTTTCTAATATACCTGTAAAGGTAATGATAAAACTTTGAGCAAAAATAACAGAGATGAAGAAAAGAGGAAGAAAAAAGTAGAAATATATAAATACAAAGAAGTTTTCCCAAAGTAGAAATTAGATATAAGATTGGATAGCACAGCAAAAGGATGTGATGGTTTTAATAATATAATAAATAGATGTGCAAACATGCCATGCACAACTAATGAATGCTCAGCATGTAAAATAAACAAAATTAGAAAAGAAGAGAATATCTACAAATTTTCACACAAATGAATCTTGTTGTGAAAGCCTCCATATGTAATAATAAATTAGATGAAAAGATATAATCGTCTTCCAGATTGACCCATTACATATATGTCCAATTCAGTAAAAAAATGTTAGTAAAAATGCTCAGAAATGTGCTTAATCTTAAGAATTTTAGACATAAGGTTACACAATTTTTAAGTGGTCTTAAAGCTGTCTTTTCATTATTATAGTGAGATAATGAATAAATCACAACAAAAAATCAAGTGGCACCTGCTATCAGGAGGCTATCCCTAAATTCAGTTTTGATTTAAGAGAAAATTTGATTTGATTTTGCACAAGCTAGTGTGCTCATTTTTTGTTCAGTGCACAGTCTTTCCAGAAGAATTACAGCTGAGCTGAAATTGAGTTAAGTCAAAGATAGGGTTTGGCACCTGCTATCAGGTGCCCATATTTTTTTCTGGTGAATGTGCTTTATATCACTTAAAGTTGAATATATGTGCTATAAATTTAATAATATTAAAATTTTGCTTTAACAGATTAATTTACCTTAGTTAGAACTTTTTATTTGGCTAGTTAAATGTATAAAAATAACAATTCTAAAAATTGATGTTTTCTATGCTAGAAATAGCTTCAGTGCACTGGCCTTATGCTTCCTGCATTTATCTCATGTGCATAGCTTCATTTTTAACAAAGTTAATTATTTTATACTAAAATTACCTCAGAATGTATGCTCCATATGTGTAAACAGGCTGAAATAAATGAGAGGAACTTATTTAGTGTCTTGATTTCATAATTGGTTCATTGACTTCATTATTTGCACTAATTTCATTAATAACCTCAAGACTGGCACTTAGATTTTACTACAGCACTTAACATTTCCTATTTAGTTAATGATTAACCCATGCAAGCAACTTCCGAAAATCTGAATTCAGTCACCCCACATTTCATGTCTTATTTTGGATTTCTCAATGGTTTCTCAGGCCATATTGGCCATTTTATAATGTGTAATTAATGTATAAACTTATTATAATTATATTTTTAACTTCTACTGTTGATATCCCCTAATTAGACATTTCTTAGGTCCTTTCTTTCCTTAATTAGTCTCTTATTTTAAGATTTTATTGCATATAATCTCTTTTTAGTTTATTACCTTCTTTTGATGGATTAAGACATGTTATTCTTGTAGTTTTGTGTGTGATATGATTCTTCTTTTGTTATAGGATGATCATTGGGTTTATGTGAATGTGGAAGCTCTAGTATTAGGTGTCATTAGAAATGGAAAGGACTGGGGAAACAAGGGAGAAAATTGGGGATTTAAGGGTATATAAGGAGGAGGCTTTTGGGCTTTTATTAAACATTTTTTAAATCACCTTACAAATATATGACCAACCCATCAAAATACATATTCATTAGTACTGTTAAACTCTTTCAAATACTGTTTAAAATCATTAGTTCTATTTTTCTACTAACTGTAATCTGTATACCATTTATAATTAGTGAGATTAAATTACTGAGACCATTACTTTGAATTATATTTTAATGCTTTATTGGATTTAAACAACACTATTCATACTGGACCATTAAAATATTGTAGAAAACTTACTAATGAAGCTATTCAAGTCTCTGTACTGGAACTAAGCCTGATACAGTTTATTCAAGAACAAAAATTTTGTGAAGAGTTTCCCAGAAAAATTAGTTCAAAACTCTGACAGGAACTGGCACTAGTGACAAAATTTCAGGCTAAGTTCAAGTACAGAGATTTGAATAGCTTGATTAGAAAGTTTTCTAGAAGATTCAATTGTCTAGTATGAATTGAGTTGTTTGAATCAAACTAAGTATTAAAATATGATTCAATATAATTGTCTCAGTAATTTAATCACACTTATCATAAATGGTTACAGCTTACATTAGGTAGAAAAATAGAACCAATGATTTAAAACAGTATTTAAAAGACTTTAACAGTACAAATGAATATTTATTGAAATTGTTTAGCTATGTGTTTAAAATTTGATGAAAATGAATTTAGAATGATAGCACAAAACCTCCTCTTAATATACCAATAAATCCCCAATTTTCTCCCTTGTTTTCCCATTCCTTTCCAAAGCTAATGGCACCTCATACTAGCAATTCCACAATTTCATTAACCCAAGGAATATCCCATAGGAAAATAATAATTATATCACATTCCAAAATACAATAATAGCATGGGGTAATCCATCAAAGTAAATTAACAATCCAAAAAGAGAGTATATGTGTGAAATTTTTAAAATTAAAGACCAAATAAGGAGATAAATCGCCCTAAAAATAATGTCTAATTAAGGGAGATAAACAGTAGAAATCAAGATATTACTTATAAAAAATTTATTGGTGAAACTCACATTCAAAAATAACCAATATAGCAAAAGAACCCATCCAGAAACCCAAAAGAAGATGTGAAAAGTGGGGTGACTGAATGCAGACTCTTGGTAGGCGCTTGCATGGGTGAATTCTTGACTTAATAGGCAATTTTAAGTGTGGTTGTGAAACCATGGTGTCAATCTGAGTTTATTAATGAAATTAGTGCATATAATGAGGTCAATCCACTAATAATGAAATTAGGACACTAAATAAGTGCCTCTCACTTAATTTAGCCTTTTTAAACATATAGAGCATACACTGTGGGGTAATTTAGTGTATAACTGCTAACTTTCTTAATAATGAAGTTATGCATGTGGGATAAATGCAGGCAACATAAGGCCAGTACACATATATCATTTCTAGCATAAAAAAATCAGATTTAAGAAGTATTCTTTTGGAAATTTAGGTAGCCAAATAAATTTCTATAAGAGATTCATATCAGTCGGTTAAAGGGCAATTTTAATATTATTAAATTTATAGTGCATATATCCATCTTTTAAGTGATTTAACGTGCAATTATCAATTATTTCACTAGAATTACAAAAAACAGCTTTAGGACCACTTAAAAATTATGCATCCTTATTTCTAAGGTTCTTGAGATAACTCTAAAATATTCCAACTTAATATTAAGCACATAATACATATAAAAGGTGGATATATGTGTGCATTTAAGGTATTGTAATGGCATATATTGTATTAAATGATTTATTTCACTTATGCAAACATATTTTATACCCTTACTTATCGTCCCTATGTTTAAGATATGTTTTTAGCATATTTTGTCTGCTTATTTTACTCAATACTTGGGATATCCAGGCTGACACAAATCCTTAGTGGTTTTGTACAGGTTTTGAGTTTTGACAATAATAATGAAACAGGATATGTCAACTTGCTGAGACAAAAGTTCTGGTTACGTCTATCCACAACTTTTTTGTGCACAAACTGTTTCTAATATGGCTGTATTTATTTATTTTTATTTTAACCTATTAAAATATTCTTATTTTTTATGTACTATCTAGCAACCAAAACTTGTTTCTTGCATGAGCTTCTTTGAGAAATCAGGGTGAGTATAATCTATGGAGAATGAGATATATTTTCTCAAGATGTGGAATCCCATGTCTTGGATAGGCTATGAGTTTGAAAAAAATTTCAAGAAAATTTGAGATTTAATTCTTTTGTATGAGTGATATACAATGTGTATTTTTTCTAGTTATTAACAAGGGAGTGGGAAAGAAAAAAAAGGGAGAAAAGAAGAGGGTATATTAAAATGCAAGAAGGCAAGAGAATAAAATGGGGAGAGATTGTGAGAGAGAGAGAATGGGTTTTAGCAAGAGGAAACAATCAGGGAGATATAATGTGGTATTCTAGAGGTGGGTTAGGCCCATGTTGAAGCTTTACAGTAAATTTTAAAAATTTAGAGTTTTTGAGTTCATTTTATACTTGTATGGTTTTTTTGTGTGTGGTTTGGGTGCTAGGTGTGGAATCTACTTTTGGGTCTTCTTCAGTCCTCACTAGATTGAGTGGCCTTTCTTATTTCTCAGCCATTTTTTTCTATTTTGCATTCTTTGTTCTGTGTTGGTCAGCCTGCCTGCCTCAACCATAGAATTCTTAGGTATCAATTTGGTTGTTGGTTACATATGTAGAGATTTAAGTTTAAGTTTATAGATTTAAGAGGCCTATATTTAGTCTTGAATAGCAAGGAATAGTTCTTTCTAGATAGATTTAGGAAAATTTATCAATTATTTTATTTTGTGTCCACATTTGGCTGTTATTGGCAAAGGTCATGTCTTCATTGGATTTTAACTCTTGTATTTGTTTTCTGTGGTATAGCTTTACAACCTGAATCAAGAGCACTAGTTCTTCTTTGGTGGAAGGTGTAGATTCTATCTCTGCATTTTAGTTGTCTAGTTTTTGGAAGATTTCCAAGTACTTACTATCACCAGGAAAAAATGAAGGGGGAATTACATGCAAGTCTGCACCCAATTTTATACAGTAGGGGAACAGAATTTCATGCAAGTCTCCTCTCATTTTTTTCTGGTGCGTCTTGAATTTTCAAGCAGTCAATAGTGTTGAGCCATTTTAGATGGTATTTTTCAAAAATTATTAAAGGATAAAATTATATTCTTCAACCTCTAGACCTGAAAGGTCATTGGCTATTTGTGGATGGAAAATGAAGTAAATAAGAGAAAAAAAGGGTATAATTGAAATTATTCCTAAGAAAGGTACTATGCAATATAGGGGGTGGACTTGCTAGCAAGTCCCCAGCCTGAACTCAGATGAAATTCACAATGGAACTCAGACTGAACTCATACAGAAATTATACTGAACTCTACTTAAACACCCATCTAAGACTTTTCTTCTCAGTGGTGATCATTCCTGATTTTATGGTTCTTTTATAAATAGCTCAATGTGTGTTCAATCTGTGGTGAGTTTGGGTCCAAGGTTGCACACTCGCTAGCAAGTCTGCCCCCCATATTGTGTGGTGATATGTTAAGTAAATTAATAAGATCAATACTTCTAAATGATAAGATTTATAAAAGGTAGCAGATCTTCTGTTTAATTTAAAAAAATTTAAAGATGGAATTTTTTTTAAATACAAATTATTTAGGTGCTTCTTATTATCTTCATTTGTTTTGGATTTATATATATAAGCTCAAGTGAAGCCTAAAAATATAACCTGGGTAGTTTTTGTAAAAGGGAATAAATATTGTTACATAAACCAATATTTTTATTCAAGAAAAGTATAAAACTAATTTTAGTTGAAATAGTTACTGAAGAGATGAAAGATTCTATTTTTAAACTTATTTTTATAAATATAGATTAATACTGTTATATATTTTCCATAATGCAATTACTATAAATATTAATATTGTTTTTTTCTAATAAAATTTAATATTTTTAATGCTATTATTTTCCCATAGGGATATCTAAAAATACCTATTGTATCTCTTGTACAAAATAAACATCATATAGTAGACCTTCAATGAGAAACTGATAGAATAATAAAAAACAACACTTTTATCTACTACAGAGAGTCCTTGAAAAATATTAAAGTCTAAAATTAAATTTTAAACACCTCTTTTCACACATATTTTTTTTTTAAAATGTGTGGTTTATATTGCCTGGTGAGCACTTTTATTATCCCAGAAAAAAATATTGAAGCACACTTTAGATTTAGAATTACATTTTGAAGAATTTCATATTTTTATATTTATTTTATCTTTAAGATTGATTTTTGTTTATATGTCTTTTTGTCACATTAAAAATTTACTGAGTATTGATTAATTTTTCAATTTATGAAATACCTCTACCAACTCATAATATTCTTATGAAGTGGTGATAAAATATATTACAAAAATTTCCATAATCTCAGATATGTATTTCTTTTAATAAGATTATATTATGAAATTCTTGGTATTTGAGGAATATATAGAACTGTAAAAGTCAGAAATTAATTTTATTTTACTTTTAATCATCTTTTGAATTTGAAAATCTCAAAAACTGGATTAAAATCTACTATCATAAGAAATAGACTTCCTTCAAGAAATATATAGAAATAATATTTAAAATAACAGTTCTTAGTATAAAGAAGATGTGAGACTCCTTTATTGAGTCAGAAATTAGGAAAAAACACATTCCTATATCTGAACTCTTTAGTTGTGTTTGTTTTCCACTGAATTCTAGGGTATAAAATTTAAGAATTTTGATGGTTAAATGGGTTTTTAGATAAATTAATTTAATTTGAAATATTTATAATGCATAATCAAAAATTATAAATTCAAAGCAATGAAAAAATAAGTTTATACAGTCCAAACTTAAAAATAAAAGTTTCAAATTCTGAATTGACAGGAATTTTCAACAATATCAGTCACTGAGTGTGTTATATATGTTTTCCAAAAAAATTTATGAATTAATTAAGCAGGTTAAAAGTGTTATGTGTGTGACAAATAATACAATTTTCCATCCTTTTATTGATTAATTTCAATTCAAAATTGACATTGAATTATGTTTCTTTAAGAAATTCTGTGAATCATATGATTTTTAAGCTCTCCTTATTTTATTTCTATTAATTGTGCATTTAAATCTCAATATCCTTTCAGTAAAGATCCATCCATCCTTGGAAAAGAGTGCAAGATGATCTAAAAGTAAATCTCAGTATGAGTTCAGTATGGGTTCTGTCTGAGTTTTTCACTGGACAACCTAGGAACAAGGTCAAGAGTGTTCCTGGTGTGGTGATCCAAACCTGGGTAGGCCTTTGGAGTGCATATTTTGGGGTATTTGGGTAGTTATGGTGTTGTTATTGGTATTTATCGGATGTTTATTGCTTAGTGGTGCTTATGTAGGCTTAAGCTAGGGCCACTTATTATGTCTCAGCTTCTTTTCCTTCATTTTCTTTTTATTTTGGTATGTCTTATGTGCGTTTATCTTGTTTACTAGTGAAGTTATGGGTTTTATGGGTTGTATGGGTGTTTTAGGGCCTAGAAGCGGCCCACCCGCCCCCAAGCGGCCTGCCCGCCCCTAAGCGGCATCCTGCCTTGAAGCGGTGTGCCTGCCTGGGCGCTGGGGAGGTGCTAAAATGCACTTTTATGCATAAAAAAGGCTGGGAAAGCTGGATTTTGGGCGGGGAATTTGTCAGGGTGGTATGTGCACTGGCTGTATGATGCGTATGTGGGAAGATTTTTAGGGGATCATCTTATCTCTTTACTCATCACCTCTCTGTTCCTCACTGTCTCATTGGCTTGTGTTTTGTTGGAATATATTACTGTTCATTTCAACTCTTTCTGGTAGTCTGTCTGGGACTATTATCTTCACTTTTAAAGGGGTCAAGAGTGTTTAATTAGAGGCTCTAGCAAACAGATCTCCAATTTGCTGCAACAGGTAAATCTCACTTGTTTTTCTAAAGGGACAGGGGATTTTCTCTCTGGTTTTTCTCCAACTCCCTTGGCCAAGGCCTATAGCTAGTACTATAGGATTGTCTACACTGGAAGTGAGATGGAGGGAGGATTTAGAATCTTCTTCGATGCACAGAGGAAATGTTTGAGGAAGTGATTTGAAGATGACTCGAAGGAAGAGCTACTGCTTCAAGATATTTTTGAGAATAATTCTAATATAATTTAAAGGTAATATTAAAATTCTTAAGATCTCACAAAGGGTTGGAAACTCAATAATCAAAGATTTAGGATTTAGAAATAATTACTGAGAAAATAAGGAAAGATAAAATAATAATGATTTAACTTGAAGCTTTACCACTATTAACTATATATACGTTTTATAATTTAATTTTAAAAAATGTTGAACCAAAAACCCAACCCCTTTTATATCCTTTACTCCTCCTCGCATTGATCTTATACCCATCCACTATTCCGCACACCACAGACCATTAAAAAATACAACCATTACACCTGGACCCTCCTCACTAACATCCGTCAACCCTTTAATCCTCCGCTAACCATTCCTTCCATGCTCACTACCCCTTTTAATAATTCACAGGCATTTAATAAACCTTTTATTGTACTATTACATTGACTATTGCGCTGTGCATCGCTTATTGAGGAAAAGACTGAGACACACTATTGAGAGATTGACTAATTTATATTAAGAGTTTAGACTAGTGTGGTTGAATAGTGAGTACACAAAGGAAAGTTGCAGTTGCTATGTATAATTGCTTTCTGCACTTCGAGTATGGATTTAAACCTCTGTATTATTGATTTAATGAGCTGTTTTTTCCTTGAGTGTCATGTGGCGCGTGACAGATGCCCGGGTATAAAAACTTAAGCTCCATTGACTGTGAGACATATACTTCCCACACTATTTTCCCTTTATTTAATTCTTTTTATTATTATTATTATGTCAGCTTGTCCAAATCCAGCTCCCACGCCTCCTCACCCCAAAGCGGATGGTGGGCTTGTTACTCGACAGTACTCCCAAGCATGCACGGCTTGTGAAACAATGGAATACTTCTGTGTTGAAAGCACAGCTACTTGAGGTCCTCGCCAGAAATGCAAGTTTTGTCAATGGAGATGGGTGGTGTGCGATGCTCTAGCTGAAAACTCTGACACAAACGTAGGTTTACCAAGACCAAATATTGGGTAATACCGAAGACCAAAGAAGTGGTTGAAGATATATGGGATGCGTAGATCAGTTATGATCACTCAGAAGCAGTTGAGGAGGAAGTTGAGGACACCATGGCGACCTTGGTAACCCAAGCCATGGGTACAAAACAAAGGGTGGAAGAGGAGGTGGATGAATTGGTGGAGGAAGATGAGGAGGAAGTCCCCATCTTAAGGCGGACGCCGAAGAAGCAGCGGATAGTCATCGAAGATGACAAAGAAGAAAAAGAAGTGATGGTGGAAGTCACATCAAAGTTATTTCTAGAAGCTGACCCATTATTCGAAGTAAGTCCATTCTTCTGTTGTTTTACAAACTTTGTTACTGATGATCTTGTTTTAGAATTCAGATGTCATTTCAGAAGTTCTGATTGCAGAAGCTGCACCATTGCTGCCAGTTGAGGCAGATCAACCAGTGGTTGATTCGAGGGAGGAAAACAAAGAGACTCCCAGCCAGGTATGGTCAAAGAAACCTTGCCAAGGTCGACAAACTCGATTCATCAAAGAGTTAAGCGGTGAAGTCGATAATATTGTTGATGCTGCCTCCTTCAATGTGGCCAAAGAATTACTTGAAATTGGGGAAGTGGTACCAGTAGGAGAGGAAGAGGTTTTGGAGAAATGTAGGAAAGAAATAAGGGTGGTTTTGGAGAAGATGAAGGGATTGGTTCAAGAGAAAATAAAGGAGAAAATTTAAAATGGAAGGAAATAGAAAAAAAAGAAAGAGGGAAAGAAAAAAATAAGAACACAATTTGTGTATTTATTTATTTATTTTTATTTTGTTGTTTTAATTAAAATTTTAATATTTATTTTATAAGATTTTGAGAGAAAAAGAAAATAAGAAGAAAGAAAAAAAATTTGAATAGAATTTTGTTTTAAATTTTGAAAGAAGAAAAAATTTGAATGAAAGAAGAAAATAAAGAATATTTAATTGAAGGAATTTTTTTTGTTTAAATTTTAAAAAAGAAAAAATTTAAGTAAAAAAAAAAGAAATAGTTGATTGAAATAATTTTGTTTGAAATGAAAATTTAATGAATGAAAAAATTGTTATTTGTGAAAGTTTATTTATTGAAATTTTGAGGAATTTTAGTTATTTGAAAAGAAAGAAGAAAAAGAAGAGAATAAATAATATTTTAAAAAGAATTAGAAAGAAATAAGTAATTTATTCGAAGAATTTTAAAAGAGAGATTTAAAGGTTGAAGTGAATTTTGAAAAAGATTTTCGTATTGGGTTGGTGAAAAATTTTGATAGTTCGAAGAAAAAGAAATAAGGGAAAAGAAGAAAAGTTTTGAAAGAGAAAAGAAAATTCAAAGGAATTTATTGATTTTTCAAGATTTTTATTTTATTATTTTATTTTATTATTTTGTTTTATTTTTAATTTAATTTTAATTTTAGTTTATTTTATTTTATTTTATTTTAATTTTAATTTTATTTTATTTATTTTAAAGAAGTTTGAAAACTCTTGAAAGAAAAAAGAAGAAAGAAGAAAAGAAAAATAAGGAAATTTTTTAGAGGTAAAAATATTTTTGATTTTAAAGAGAAGAAGTTTAGAATTTTAAGAAAAGAGAAAGAAAAAAAAACAAAAGAGAGTTTTAAGGTTTTGGTTTTAAAGGATATTTAAGATGAAAAGATTTTAGGAGTTCAGGGGCGTTAGAAACATTGATGGCTGGTTCCCGGGATGTTTTGTCTGAGTCATCGAGGAAGCCTTCCCATTCCACCAGGTATTGAAGCTTTCCCTTGTGCATTCTTGAATCAAGGATACAGCTTACTTCCTACTCTAGATGGTCTTCTACTTTGACCGGTTCCGGAGGAGGTTGGTTCCTGCCCAGGTATATTTCTAGAGCCAATTCCAGGAGAGATACGTGGAAAAAAGGGTGAATAGCCTCCCATTTAGGAAGTAGCTTGAGTCGAAATGCAGTTTTAGAGACTTCAGAGTCAATTTTGAATGGTCCCAAGCATTTTTCAGCCAGTTTCTTTGATGGTCGATTCATTTGAATGTTTCCTGCATTGAGCCATACTTTGTCGCCTGGTTTAAAAGAAGGATCAGATTGTCGATGTTTGTCGGCCTGTTCCTTGTACCTTTGAATTGCTAATTCCAAATTTGATTTAAGTTCCTCTTGGAGTCATGATATGGTTTGAAGATAATGTTCAGCAGGATGACTAGTTCCTACGTGGATTGAGTTGAATCAAGGATGTCTTCCATAAACAGTTTTGAAAGGAGATTGTTGTGTTGAAGAATGAGTCGAGTTATTATAAGCAAATTCGGCCAATGGTAACCATGTGGTCCAATCGTCTTGTTTGTAACTGACATACATTCGAAGGAATTGTTTGAGGATTTGATTGACCATTTCCATTTGCCCATTTTTTTTAGGATGATAGGCCGTGGAGAGATTCCTCGTGATATTGAGTTGCCAACACAGTTGAGTCCAGAATGTGGATACAAACAATGAGCCTCTATCTGAAATAATATCATTAGGTAAGCCATATTTGGAAAATACATATTCTAGAAAAAATTTTGACAAATCTTCTGCTGTAGCAGTAGTAGTGGTTTTAATAAAAATAGACATCTTTGAAAATCTATCTACTATTACTAATATAGCATCAAAATTATTAGAAAGAGGAAGTTGAGAAATGAAATCCATCAATAAAGATTCCCAAGGTTTAGAGGGAATAGGAAGTGGTTGAAGCAACCCATGCTTCCGGTGACAGGGAGCCTTATTACTATTACATTCGTAACAAGCTCTTATATAGGCCTTGACTTCTCTGGTCATTCCTGGCCAGAATAAATCCCTCGCTATTAACTGGTAGGTTTTATCAACCCCAAAATGACCAGCTAATGGAGAATCATGTCAACTATTGAAAATCCATAATTTTATTTTATTTTCGTTGGGTATGACTACTCTACCTTCAAAAACTAATAGACCTGATTCAATACTAAATCTTTTGGCCCCTTTCTTCGAGAGTATTTTGTCTTTTAACCCTAAACAATAATTGCCCTTTGACTGAGCTTCGAGGATGTTGGATACTAGATTTTGAAAAGATACAATTGTCATCGAATTAAGTTGATGATTCATTAACATTGATTCATTGAAAATTGATTTCACATTTGCTGGGTTCTCGTCATCAAATGCGTCCCCCCGCTGTGGGTAAACGTTTTCCCGACGTGACAAGAAATCTGGGACAATGCAGTTCTTACCTGGGCGATAGGAAATAGAAAAAGGAAATTCATACAGAAATTCAGCCCACCTGGCTTGACGCCTGGTTAACACTTTGGAAGACATAAAGTATTTCAAAGCATTATGGTCAGTTAGGATTTGAAAAGGACTATCTAGGCTGAGAAGAAAAGAGCGCCAATTTTTAAGACAATGAATAATAGCTAAAAGCTCTTTGTCATGAATTTCATAATTTAACTCTTCTGCAATGAGTTTGCGTGACTCAAAAGCAACAGGATGAAACAATTTTGTTTCAGGATTTAATTGAGAAATGACCCCTTCGATAGCATAATCACTAGCATCTGTCTTGACTATTGTTGAAGAATCGGAGCTGTGGTAAATTCAGTCTTCAATGCTTCAAATTCCTTTTGTGCTGTAGAAGTAAAAAAAAGGAATATCTTTTCTAAGAAGAGAAGTAAGATTGTAAATAGTTCTAGAGTAATCTTTAATAAATCTTCTATAGAAATTTGCAAAACCCAAAAATCCTTGGAGGAATTTAACGGTTTTGGGCTCAGGCCATTCCAGGACTTTTTGGACCTTTTTCTTTTCCATGACTAAACCATCAGTTTATAACGTAAAACCCAAAAAAATAGATTTATTTAAGATGGAATTTACATTTATTGTGCTTGGCATAGAGACCATGATCTCGAAGTTGATTTAGAGCCCGTTGAACATGATGAATATGTTCATCCAGTGTCTTCGAGAAAATTAGAATATCATTTAAGTAGACGACAACAAATTGTTTGACAACATCTTGAAAGATGTCATTGAAAAAAGTTTGAAAAGTTGATGGTGCGTTGCACAATACAAAAGGCATGACTAAATATTCAAAACTACCAAATCTAGTGCGCATTACAGTCAGTGGTTCATGACCTTCCGCAATGCAAATAAGATTATAAGCACCTCTAAGATCAATTTTAGAAAAGAAATTAGCACCATTAAAAAGGGTAAGAAGCAATGACATAGGAGGAACGGGATATGCATTATTCTTTGTGACTGTGTTGAGCTTTCTATAGTCAACACACAACCTAAGGCTACCATCTTTTTTCTTTACAAAAAGAACACGGGAGCCAGTTGGAGATTTACTGGCTCTGATGAAACCTTTGGCTACATTCTCTGCAATGTAGTCTTGAAGATCTTTAGATTTGTCCTTTAACCAAGAATAGACAGGACCTGCTGGAGGTACTAGACCTATTAACTCTATTTGATGGTTGTAGGGTTGATGAGGTGGTAATTTCTGGGCCTTCCGGATTGGGAAAACATCAAGGAAATCATGATAGATTTCCGGTAGAGTTGATTTAATGGCTTCAATGTTGATTTGTTTGTCCTCATCATCTTCAAGAGAATCTGTCAAGGGAAGACCAGAATTGAGAGAGCATAATTCAATTTCTTTGAGGCAATTTAAATCCTCTTCAAGTGAAGTCATCAAGCTAGAAGAGTTAGCCAATTTCTCATTTAGAGAAAGATTAGATGCTTGCAAGTCATCTGGAAGAGATTTTTCCTCTAGCAGGACATTGTCAGGCAGGTTGTTTAACTCCCTATTGACCTGCATTGAAGAATCAGAAATATACTTAGTGCGTGGGGTGATCAATCCCCGGGACCAATCAATTTCAGGATTCCAATGGGTTAAAAAGTCATGGCCAAAAATTTTATTGTCCATTCTTGGGGCGTCCAACACTGACAATTCCCACTTGAAGGGGGGAAATTTCGGAAAGTTGAAAACCCATAAAACGTTCTTACTAACCCAATATTTGGGTTCCTCTGATTTGACCAAGTAAATTGGAGTTTGGTCAATATCTGTGAATGTCAGTTGTAACTTCTCGGCAGAAGATAAACTAACAAAAGAAATTGAAGCTCCAGAGTCTATAAGACAACTGAAGGGGGTATCCTCCTTGAAAAGAATGAATCTCAAGCGGTTTAAGGCAACTCCAGTCCTTAAGACATGGAGGTTCTGTGCACTGGGTGAGATAAGATAGTTTGCTTTTCACACAAGTAAACTATCTACTAGTTTTTTGACTTCAAACTAGTAGCTTCTCTTTCCTTCAACTTTACACAATCTTCCAACTTGTGCTTACCCCCACAATACATACATAACCGATTATCCGCTAGTCTCTTCCTCTCAGCTTCTTTAAGTTCCCCTTTAGGATCCAGTACTTTGCTGATATCGCCTGGGGTTGAGCTTTTAGGTCGAGGTTTGTCCTTTCCCTTATTGGGTTTGGATTGATTGTCCGAGGGTGTGAAGAAGGTCCCGATTTAAAATTTAGGCCTTGAGATTTGTTGGCATATTGACAATCTTGTAGTCGTTCTTGGTAAACACTGTCGAGTTCAAGGGTTTGATCCATTAAATCCATTAAAGTATTCATCTTCTGACCGTGAAGATTTAACTGATCCAGAGTCCTCAAAGGAAGTCCTTTTTTGAAATGATACTTGAGGGCAGCATTATTCCAACCTACTTGAGTTTGAAGTGCTCTGAAGTTCGAGATGTATTCAGAGGCTTTACCATTATCACTCATGCGAAGAAAATCAAGTTCAATTTCTGCATTGTCAGTTTCATTAGGGTCACCGAACAAAGTGAAGAGTTGGTCCTCAAACTTTTCTCAGTTATTAATAAGTAAGTGGGTTTCTGTAGAAGAGAGCATGATAAGATAAGGTTTGAACCATCTTGCTGCTTTTCCGGCTAGGAATGAAGAAGCGTAAACAACCTTCGATCAGTCGTTATTGAAGGTTTGAGGGTCATTATGGAACAGGAGCTTGCAGGTTTGCAAGAAGGGCCGCAATCTGTCTGGATGTTCTCCATCAAATTTATCAGGAGATTTCATGGAAGGAGTTTTGAATTAAGATCCCTCTGAAGACTTTGAATTGGAGAGGGTTTTCATAAAAAGTCTCATGAAGTCCTCCAGCAAATTAGATAGTCCAGTTTCCGAAGGTTGACCAGAAGGGTGAGTAGCAGGGGCAGATGGTGCCTCATGCATCGTATACTCTCCTTCTTCTTCCTCGCTAGAATCATCAAAATCCTGAGGGATGTCTTCTAAAGATTGGACGGAATGTCCCCGTTCCCTAAGGTCAAGAGGTTCCAAGGAGTGAGTGTGGGAAACAGGCCGTGTAGCTGTTGGCCTGCCTCTGGTGTGAGCTCTAGTAGTAGCGCCCATTTGAGGAGTGCATTGAACAGGGGCCATTTTAAGAATTTAGAAAACACCTGAAAAGGGACGTAGTAGTGCAAATAATGAGAACTATTAAGAATTGAATTATACTGTCACCCAACAATCTACGCACAAGGTTGAGAGTGTTCCTGGAAGTGAGATGGAGGGAGGATTTAGAATCTTCTTCGATGCACAGAGGAAATGGTCGAGGAAGTGATTTGAAGATGACTCGAAGGAAGAGCTACTGCTTCGAGATATGTTTGAGAAGAATTTTAATATAATTTAAAGGTAATATTAAAATTCTTAAGATCTCACAAAGGGTTGGAAACTCAATAATCAAAGATTTAGGATTTAGAAATGATTACTGAGAAAATAAGGAAAGATACAATAATAATGATTTAACTTGAAGCTTTACCACTATTAACTATATATACATTTTATACTTTAATTCTAAAGAATGTTGAACCAAAAACCCAACCCCTTTTATATCCTTTACTCCTCCTCACATTGACCTCATACCCATCCACTATTCCGCACACCACAGACCATTAAAAAATACACCCGTTACACCTGGACCCTCCTCACTAACATTGGTCAACCCTTTAATCCTCCACTAACCATTCTGTCCATGCTCACTACCCCTTTTAATAATTTACAGACATTTAATAAACCTTTTAGCGTACTATTACATTGACAATTGCGCTGTGCGTCGCTTATTGAGGAAAAGACTGAGACACACTATTGAGAGATTGACTAATTTAGATTTAGAGTTTAGACTAGCGCAGTTGAATAGTGAGTACACAAAGGAAAGTTGCAGTTGATATGTAGAATTGCTTTCTGCGCTTTGAGTATGGATTTAAACCTCTGTATTATTGATTTAATGAGCTGTTTTTGCCTTGAGTGTCACGTGGCGCGTGACAGAGTTCCATCTGAGTTCCATGTGACTTCAAGTTGAGTACTTGCTAGCAAGTCCCCTTCCAAATATTGTGTGGTGTATAATACTCTTTTCAGTGTGAAAGAAGATTCATATAATTATTTTAAATCTAATAAGTTACTAATATTCAAACTCAAAGTGAAATTAAAAAATTTATAGTAAATTCAATCTAATAGTGGGTATCAATGTTAGAAATTTTCCATCTCAAAATACCTCTTTTATTCACCAAATCAACAATGATTATATTTTAAAAAATGCCAAAGTGTGCTTCCAAACTACCTTTTTGATGAAATTTAATTTCTTGTTTGTGACTTTCTTTTGTGTTGTGAAATACCTTTAAAATAATTACAAATTTATAACTTTATACCCCTTAAAAAGTTTTTTTCACAAATAATTACAATAACTCAATATATTTTTTAGCCACACTCATCTGTTCAAGATATAGGAAGATTAGGTGGTATCAAAGTAAGAAATCTTCCTGTCACGCGCCACGTGACACTCGAGGCGAAATCAGCTCATTAAATCAATAACATCGAGTCCTAAATCTATACTCGAAGCGCAGAAAGCAATTCTCCATAGCAACTGCGATTTCCTTTGTGTACTCACTATTTAACTGCGCTAGCCTAAACTCTAAATCTAAATTAGTCAATCTCCCAATAGGGTGCCTTAGTCCTTTTCAATAAGCGACGCACAGCGCTAGGTTCAACGAAATAGTACAGTAGTAGTTTTCATTAAAGTTTTGTTAATTAATTAAAAAGGGGTAAATTGAGCATGGACAGATATTTAGCAAAGAGGGTCTAAGTGTATGTTAGTAATGGTGCGATGGAAGTGAGGTCAATGCGAGGAGGAACAAAGGATATAAAAGGGGTTGGGTATTTGGTTTGATATTCCTTAGAATTAAATTATAAAATCGTATTTACATTAATAGTGGTAAATCTTTAAAGTTAAAATCATTGTTATTGTATCTTTCTCTTATTTTCTCAATATTCATTTCTAAATCCTAAATATTTGATTATTGAGTTTCCAACCCTTTGTGAGATTTTAAGAATTACTATTACCTCTGAAACTAGTCTATAATTCTTCTCGAACAAACCTCGAACCTGTAGCTATTACTTTGAGTGACCTTCGAATAATTTCCTCGAATCATTCCTCTGTGCTTCGAAGAAGTTTCTAAATCCCTCATCTCACTTTCAGGAACATCCTCGACCTTGTGCGTAGGTCGTCCAGTGACACTTCCATTTAAAAATACTTTTTTTCCACCAAATAAACCATGATTATTTTTTAAAATATGCTATAATGGGCCCCCAAAACATCTTTTTATAGAGAATTAATTTCAATTTTGTGGCTTTCTAATTTTGTTTTGAAATTCCTTTTAAATAATTTCAAGTTTTTAACTTTGATACCTCCTATTGAGATGAATATTTTAAATCCAATGAGTAATTCAGATTTGAAATCAAAGTAACATTGAAAGAGATATACTCATATAAATTTAACATGCATTTTTTACAAAGAAGTGTCATATTCCACTTAATGTTTTTGCTATAATTAGCTTTTTATGATATAGAAAGTTTAAGCTGATGATTAAAAATCTAATCAGATCTTTTGGCCTTAAATTGAAGTAAAATTGACAAAGTTAAATCCATTTTAATTTAAAATTTGTTTTTCACTAATAAGTGTCATACCTAACTTAAATTTTTAGCAACAATAATCATTTTAAGATATTAGGGGATGTATGTTCTGGAAAATTTGCACTTACTTTAAGTGAAGATTTTAAACAAAATCAGCACTTAAATATTGCAAAAAATTCCATTATTTCAAAAATGGGTGTCAGTTCTGACCTCAAATCATCACTCTTTGCATAATTTTTTTCTTAAACACATCTTAGCCAGAGCATCCCTCCCTTGCTTACTCTATCCCTATGAAATATCACACACAAATTATCCTCTCTACCCATCACTTCTTGGCAAAAACCCTTCACTTAAATTTGAAACATTTTGTTGTCACATTTTTGAATTTTTTGTAGTCAAAATTTCTGTCAGCCTGTATATCCCCAGGACTGAGTAAAAAGTACTTATAAGTACTGTCAAACACATGAACTACACATGGGAATAATAATCAAAAGTACACAAACAGTATACATAAGTAAAATTATGATAATATACAAAATATGCCATTATAACACCTTATATACACGCATATATCCACTTTTTATAAGTCTTATGTACTTTATATTAAGTTGGAATATGTTAGGATAATCTTAAGAGCCTTAAGTATAAGGCTAAATAATTTTTAAGTACACTTAAAGCTGTTGTTTTCACTGTTTTATGCAAAAAAAAAGAAATGCGCTTTATTTCACTTAAAAGTTGACTATATGCACTATAAATTTGAGAATATCAAAAATGCGCTTTGACAGATCAATTTGTCTCATTTAGGACAAGTGATTTGGCTATTTAAATGCATAAAAACAACACTTTTCAAATTTGGTGTTTTTTATGCCAGAAATGGCTTCTGTGTACTGGCCAAATACTGCCTGCTTTTTTCCTGTGTGAATAGCTTCATTTTTAGAAAAGTTAGTTTTTTCACACTATAATTACCCCACATTCTACGCCCACTGTGGGGAAAGACACTAAAATAGGCGACAGGCGCTTATTTAGTGTCCTAGCTTAATTAATAATGCATTGACCTTGTTTATATGCACTAATTTCATTAATAACCTTACTCTTGGTGTCTTATTTCATCACCACGCTTAAATTTGCCTAAATTTATTCAAGGATTTACCTGTGCAAGCACCTGCCAAGGACTGCATGTAGTTACCCCACATCTCACGCTCTTTTTTGGGTTTTTGGGTGGTTTCTCAGTCAATATTGGGTATTTTTGAATGGGAATTTCACGTAGTATAATGACAGGATTATCCCCATTATTTCTACAGTGAATCTCCCTTATTATTAAGCTATTATTAACCTTAAAATTTTCTCTTTAGTCTTTTATATCAATGTTTAATACGCATATACTCTCTTTTTATCTTATTCTTTAATTTTAATAGATTTTCCTTATTAATACAGGATTTTGGCGGTTGTTAGTCTTCTAATTATGTTATGGGATACTGGGAATGTTGATGGGCTTGTCTATTAGTTGTTTGGAGGCGTCATTAACTGTTTTTTTGGTGGTACATCAAGGGAATCATTGGAGAACCCACTGTGTATAAAAGGAGGAGGGATTTTGGTTGTATTTCTACATTCTTTATCATTTAAAATTTAACCAATATAACCAAATAAATTACAATAAATATCAATTAGTACTTTTATAAGACTTTTGAATAGTATCTGAATTATAAAATCTATTTTTCTACCAACTAAAAAGATTGTAAGCCATATATAAAAATAGTGAGAATTATATTACTGAGACCTTTATTTTTTATTATATTTTACTACTTGTTGGATTTATACTACAGTATTCATATAGGACCATTAAAATCTTCTAGACAACTTACCATTCAAGCTAGTTCACGTATTTGTACTTGAAGTCAGCCTGACAATTTCTGACTCAAATAATAATCTTTCTTATCACAGTAAGTTCATTCCTTTTCATTCCTTGATTCATTATCTTTTTCTAGCTGAATTTTTTATCTTTTTCTACATTTTGTGGTTTCTGAGATATTGACTTAAGAATTTGATCCTTCATTTTTTCAAGTTCATTCTTTATGCATTTCACTTGCTCCATATTCAATTTCCCCAAATTCAAAATTCACTCTTTCTCACTCTATTTCTTCCTACTTTTTCATCAAGGTAAGTGTTGTCTACTTATTTTTATTCCAATCTGATATCTCTTTCTTTATATGAAGTTTTCAAACTTAAATATATGTGGGACTCTTATCTGGATAATAGTGGGCTTATTTTATCCTTCTTTTTGTTATTTTTATCATCATTTTTCAGATTTTAATTTAACTTGGAAAAAAAATTGAAATTAGGGTTAAGTTTATTAAAATCTCATTTCATTTTAGCTGAAGAGTTTCCTGAAGGCTGTGTATTGTATCCTTTAAATGGTTCTGAATTTGGTTCAGTGATGGGTGAGATATTGACCTTTAAACTTGAGCCTTTTTTTCCCCAACTTCACCATTATTTATTTTTATATTATATAATTACAAAAAAGGGCTTCAGAAATACTTATATTATAATTATCTAGGATTTTAGCTTTCATCAAAGTACCTGAAAATTAGCTTTGGATTAGTATTTGATTCTTCTTCACTCATTCTCTCCACAACACTTTTATCTAATTTCAAATTTTGTCAACTTGGTCTCATTTCTATAATAAATGCACATTAAAATATATCTAGAGCACAAATATGGATAATAGTAGACCTATTGAGCCCTTGTTTCTGTCATTTTAGCTATCACTTCTTAAATTCATATACAACTTAGAAAAAAAATTAGAATTTGGGTTTGGTTTATACAAATCTCATGTTCTTTTAATTAAATAATCTCCTGAAGTCTTCCTTTCATTTCCCTTAAACAGTTTTGAATCTGATTCAGTCTATAATGAGATGGTTATCTTTTAAATTGAGTATTTTTTTACACCATTTTACTTTTTTTTTTCTTTGACAATACATACTTAGATAATCAAGATTCTGAAAGGATTATATCATTATAATTTGAATATTTGTAACTTTGATTTTGAATTTACAAAGTGAATCTCAAGTTAACTGATTTCATTTTCACTCTTAAGAACTTTTTGGATTTATTTTGGCACAATTATAACACCTTTTTGGCTTGAATTTTTTTTGGGTTTATCATTGTGAGATTTTATTAAAATAAGTGGGTAATCTATTTATATAAATATTTTATCAATATATTTATTTTTTTTCTGTATACTATAGAATCATCTTGACTCAAATCAAAAAAATTGAATAAAATTATTTATCATTCTAGTGACAATCATGAAACAACACAAGCTCCCCCTGGTTAGAAATAATGTGATTACTTCAGTCATCTTGGCTGTTCTTTTCAAATCAACCAAGACTTAATCAATAGGGTATTTAAGGTAATAAGAAAAGATTTAATTAATTATAAAGCTTTATGTAAAAATGAAATGAATTTAATCCTAGAAAGATTTCCTTTTTCCTTTTTTTGATCTCATAATTTAACATATGCAAGTAATTTATCCACTTCACTTTCTGTTTTAGACCATCAGGATATGCTACTTTGGTTCATGTCTACATTAATTTTTGGCATGTTTTTTTGATATTATATGTGATTCAAATTTATTTTGTTGAAGTATAATTACTTTATCTTTGTGCCTTGCTCTGAATAACTTTTTTATCATTAATTTATGGAATGAAGTAAAATTTTGAAAATCTGCACACCCTACTAGGATAAAATGCAGGGATGATTATTGACATTTTTTATAACTTATAAATTTAAGGAAAAATTTAGATAAAAAGAAATTTATCACATTTTAGACTTATAAAATTGAAAGGAATATAAATCTTCCATTAGACATATAAATATTTATTCATTTACATTAATACGTTATAGGTTACAAACACAGATTCAACAGTGTAGCAGATTCAATGGTACTTAATTAAATTTTGTTAAAAATTAAAATGACCAATTAATGAAAAATTCTTGTAAATAGAAATTAGCTGGTGAACAAAAGCACTGAAACTCTTCAAACTAGAATAAAAAATTCCACCTCTTTTTTCAGTCAAGGTAAATTTTTCAATCTTGAGAAGTTCTCTGACTCAATGAAGTATTTGTACCATCAACAAAACCAATAAATCTGGTGCACACCTCTGTTTGAATAATTTAAAATTATTCAATTCACTCTTCTTAAGTTGGTCAGGAACAAAGTTGAGAACATAAGGAAAGAATAGCAGTGATGCATTGTTTGGCATAGCTTTAAATTAATCCATAACTTCCAGCCTGGATATCTCCAGGACTGAATAAAAAGAATTTATAATTCATGTTAAATGCTTGGGCTATACATGGGAACAGTAAATAAAAGTACTTAAGTTGTATACATAAGTAAAAATTATGATAAAATACAATATATGCCATTATAACACCTTGTATACACACATATATCCACCTTTTATAAGTCTTATGTACTTAGTATTAAGTTAGAATATGCTAGAGTAATTTTAAGAACCTTAAATATAAGGATACATAGTTTTTAAGTAGACTTAAGTCTGCTGTTTTATTGTTTTATGTGAAAAACAAGAAATGCACTTTCAATCACTTAAAAGTTGAATATATGCACTATAAATTTAATAATATAAAAAATGCACCTTGACAGATTACTTTTTCTTGATTAGGACTATTGATTTGGCTACTCAAATTCATAAAAATAAAACTTTTAAGAATTGGTGTTTTTTTGGCCAGAAATGGCTTCTGTGTACTGGCCACATACTGCCTGCATTTTTCCCATGCAAACAGCTGCATTTTTAGCAAAATTAGTTATTTAACATTATAATTACCCCACATTCTACACCCACTGTGGGGAAACACACTAAAGTAGGAAAAAGTTGCTTATTTAGTGTCCTAATTTAATTATAGGTGTATTGACCTTATGATATGCATTAATTTCATTAATATCCTCAAGCTTGATACCTTAAATTCACTGCAACGCTTAAATTTGCCTTTATTAGTCAAGGATTTACCCATGAAAGTGCCTGGAAAGGACTGCATGTAGTTACCCCATATCTCACAGCCTTTTTTGGGGTTTTCAGTGGTTTCTCAGTCAATCACCATGGGAAAACTGGGGGTGAACTGCTAGCAGTTCCCTCTATTTGAAACTATTAGGAATTTGTCAGGAAACTGTTGGGAAACCATCCTGAAACTGTCAGAAAGATGTTTTTAAATCTGATGAAAAAACATTGAAAAAATAAACTGTCACAGATTGAATCCAGAACAATCCCTCCTTGAGCAGAGCTTAAGAACCACATTGAACATCAGTTAATCTCAGGTTTGGCAAAAGGTTGAACAACATCACTTAGAATACCTTAATATTCAAATATTAAACTTGAATATATGTTGCGTGTATGATATAGATGCATATGCATTTGAATTTGCATGGTGGATACTTATTGCATGCTAAAAATTGATGTGAAATGCCTATCCAAAGTGTATGCATAATGACTATGAAGAATAAATATGCATAAAAAATATGCATAGTGATTATGCATAAAAAATATGCATATTTAATATGCATATAAATATGCATATTGAATATGCATATAAATATGCATATTGAATATGCATTAAAAATATGCATATTGAATATGCAAAAAAAAGGTGCGTATATGTATATGAATAAAATATATTAATATGCATATAAATCTGTATAATGAATATGCATAAATATGCATAATGATTGAAAAATGCAAAAAATGATGCTTAACGAGTATATTTTATGCATAAATAGAAATATGCAATATGAGTTCATATTGCATACAGATAACACTGGCAAACCATTTTGACCAAAACTCATACTAAATTTTCATTCTGGACTAAAGGTGTGAGGGAAGGAAGAAAAACAGTCCGACGTTAGAAAAATGCTACATGCACTCATTTTGTAGCAGAGCAAATGAGAAGTACTGAATTATGGTTGGTGCCCATAATTTAGTATGATATCATAATTTTATTTAATTGTTTTCAATATTGAAAAGACTTTAGGTCGGTTGGTATGGATCTAGCTGTGCCAGGGTCTAATCTAATTATTTTAACAATTTCTTAATAATTAATGGGCTTTAATCCAAAAACTGGTTGTATTTTTTGTGGGATATTGGATATGAAAAGGTCTTTTGTAAAAATACTTATATTGTTTAAGAATATTCCTGAATCAGATGTGGGATAATCACTACAAAAAATTGTAGTACTGTGGGCAATAAAATATATGCACAAGCAGTAAAGAAAGGACCAAGTGAACCCTTTTTGTGCAGTGGGAATCATTAGAGTGGAATTGTGGATGAAAAATATAATTCATTATTACCATTTTATTTAATCAAAAAATTTAAAATATTAAAAAGAACTATTGATTAATTGGTATTTGACCTTTGTGCCTCACTCATATTTATCATTTGATTGATTTTTGTCACCATTATGTTATTAATATTATAAGTATAGCAAAAACTCGTGTGCCAAATGCATACCGGGTGATGTTACACCTTTTATAATTTTA
Source organism: Hemileia vastatrix (assembly GCA_030280995.1). Lineage (NCBI taxonomy): Eukaryota > Fungi > Basidiomycota > Pucciniomycetes > Pucciniales > Zaghouaniaceae > Hemileia > Hemileia vastatrix. Next base: position 18,602,949 of record JASXTE010000017.1, read on the forward strand.
TTAAATAAAGGTAAAAAAATATGAAAATGATTTGTTTTACAAAAAATAAATTGATATCCAAAAGCAATATGAGGGATAAAAAAGTAAAATTAAAGGGATCAAATATGAAATAAAAAATTAAAGTGAAATTCCTCCCATCAAGAGCAAGTAGACATGATGGGGTGAACACCCACCAGTGGCACTAAACTTGGACTATAATATCTTTTTTGTAAAAATAAAAAAAATCTACTGCAGCTTTACCAAAACTTCAGGATGACAATTTTGCCATATCAAACAACTTCTAGTGCAATTATTGAAGAAAAATTTATTTTCATTGCAATAGAGAGAATTTATCACATCAGACTGCATGTGACCAAAAGTGTCCAGCACAAGTTCGGCCGAACTTGTGCTGGACACTTTTATGATGGAGGTTAGCTAGGGTGGAATTTTTCTTCAGTTCATCTGGTATTTCTTATAAACATGTCCACTGGTATTTGATCTTTGTGCCTCACTCATATTTATCATTTGATTGATTTTTTGTCACCATTATGTTTTAATATTATAAGTATAGCAAAAACTCGTGTGCCCAACGCATACCAGGTGATGTTACACCTTTTATAATATTATTATATAAAGGTAAAAAAATATGAAAATGATTTGTTTTACAAAAAAAAAATTGATATACAAAAGCAATAGGAGGGATAAAAAGGTAAAATTAAAGGAATCAAATATGAAATAAAAAATTAAAATAAAATTACTGCCATCAAGAGCAAGTAGACATGTTGGGGCAAATGTCCACCAGTGAGGCTAAACTTGGACTATAATTGCTTTTTTGAAAAACAAAAAAGTGCCAATCTGAGGTTTAAAAAAACTTCAGCAGAACCATTTAGCCATATCAAACAACTTCTAGTTCAATGATTGAGAGAGAATTGATCACACCAGACTGCATGTGACAAAAAGTGTCCAGCACAAGTTCGGCCAAACTTGTGCTGGACACATTTATGACAGAGAGTAGCTAGGGTAGAATTTTTCTTCAGTTAACTGGTATTTTTTATAAACATGTCCATTGGTACTGGATCTTTGTGCCTCACTCATATATATCATTTGATTAATTTATTGTCACCATTATGTTAATAATATTATAAGTATAGCAAAAACTTGTGTGCCCAACGCATACCAGGTGATGTTACACCTTTTATAATATTATTAAATAAAGGTAAACAAATATGAAAATGATTTGTTTTACAAAAAATAAATTGATATACAAAAGCAATATGAGGGATAAAAAGGTAAAATTAATCTCAAAGAGATCAATTATGAAAAACAAAATACTAGTAAAATTCTTGCTCTCAAGAGCCAGTAGAAGTGTTGAAAAAAATGGGAGCCATCAGGGCTAAATTGTAATAAGTGACCTTTTTTTTAAAGATAAAAAATTATACACCTGAGGTTGGGAAGAACAACAGGTGGATGATTCAGCTAAACAAAACTACTTGTAGTGAAGTTTAATAAAAAAATGTTTTTTTGTTGCCATATAGAGAATTGATCCCATCTGACTGCACGTGACTAAAAGTGTCCAGCACAAGTTGGGCCGAACTTGTGCTGGACACTTTTATGATGGAGAGTAGCTTGGGTGGAAATTTTCTTCAGTTCGTTCATCTTGTATTTCTCATAAACATGTCTACTGGTATTTGATCAGTCTGTACCTTTCATATTTATCATCCGATTAATACTTTATCACCATTATATTATTAATGTTATTAGTATAGCAAAAACCTGTGTGCCAAATGCATACCATGTGAAGTTATACCTTCAATAATTTTTTAAAATAGACATAAATAAATATGGAAAGGATTAGTTTTACAAAAATTAAATAGAAATTTAAAGGTAAAAAGAGGAATAAAAGAGTAAAATAAAAGTCAAAGAGTTTAAATATGAAAAAAATACTGGTAAAATTCCTGCTATCAAGAGCCAGTATAGGTGTTAAAGCAAATGGGAGCCATCAGGGCTTAATTGTAATAAGTGACCTTTTCTTTAAAGATAAAAAATTATACACCTGATATTGGGCAGAACAGCAGGTGGATGATTCAGCTAAACCAAACTACGTCTAGTGAAATTTGATAAAAAAATTTTTTTGTTGCCATACAGAGAATTGATCTCATCTGACTGCACATGACCAAAAGTGTCCAGCACAAAATCGGCCAAACTTGTGCTGGACACTTCTATGATGGAGAGCGGCTGGGGTAGAATTTTTCTTCAGTTCATCTGGTATTTCTTACAAACATGTCTACTGGTATTTTATCTTTGTGCCTCACTCATACATATTGTTTGATTAATTTTTTGTCTTAATTATATTATTAATTATATAAGTATAGCAAAAAATCGTGTGCCAAATGCATACTGAGTGATGTTACACCTTTTATAATATTATTAAAAAAATGTATAAAAATATTAAAATAATTTATTTTAAAAATTATTAATTGATATCCAAAAGCAATATGAGGAATAAAAAATTAAGTTAAAGCAATCAGATATAAAAACAAACTCCAAGTATTATTGCTAATATCAAAGGCCAGTAGAGATGTTGAAGCAAATGAGAGCCATCAGGGATAAATTGTACTAAATTGATTGTTTTTTAAAGATAAAAAATTGTGTACCTGTGGTTTGGATGAACTCTAGGTGGATAATTCAGCTATATCAAACTACATCTAGTGAAGTTTCTTAACAAATAATTTTTTTCATTGCCATAGAGAGAATTGATCCCATCTGACTGCACCTGACCAAAAGTGTCCAGCACAAGTTTGGCCAAACTTGTGCTAGACACTTTTATGATGGATAGTAGCTAGGGTGCAGGTCTTCTTCAGTGCAACTGTTATTTTTTTAAAAAATGTCAAATGGTATTTGATATTTCTGTGTTATTAATATTTTATTATCTGATTAATTTTTTGTCATTAGAATATTATTAATTTTATTAGTATAGAAAAAACTTGTGCGCCAAATGCATGCCATGTTATATTACACCTTTTATAATATTATTAAATAATGTTAAAAAAATATGAAAATGATTTCTTTTCCAAAATTATAAATTAATATCCAAATGTAACATGAGTGATAAAAAAGTAAAGTAAAAGAGATCAAATATGAAAATGAAAAATTCATGAAAAATTTCTGCCTTCAAGAGCCAGTAGAGGTGTTGAAACAAATGTGTGCCATCAGGGCTAAATTTGATAACATTTAATTTTTTTTAAAGATAAATAATTTTTCACCTGAGGTTTGGAAAATCTTAAGGTGGATAATTCAGCCATACCAAACTACTTCTAATGTAATTATTTAGCATTTTTTTTAATTTAATTTCCACAAAGAGAATTGATCCCATCTGGCTGCACCTGAACAAAAGTGTCCAGCACAAGTTCAGCCGAACTTGTGCTGGACACTTTTATGATGGAGAGTAGCTAGGGTGGAAGTGTTTCTCAGTACATCAGTTTTTTGTTTTTCACATTTCTATTGGGTTTTTAACTTTTTTTTATCATTCATATTTATCTTATAATTAATTTTTTGTCACCATATATATTATTAATGCTTCTAGTATAGCAAAAACCTGCATGCCAAATGCAAAATTGGTGATGTTACAACTTTAATAATATTATTATATAAAGTTAAAAAAATATGAATATGTTTAGTTTTTAAAAAAATAAATTGATATTTAAAATTAAAAAGAGTAATAGAAAAGTAAAATGAAAATAAATGGGATCTAATACGAAATAAAAAATACAAGTAAAATTTTTACTATCAAGAGCCAGAAGTGGTGTTGGGACAGTTGGGGACCCCTAGGTCAAGACTTGGTCAAAACTTACTTTTATGTATAGCTAACAAATTTTGACCTGAGGTTTGGACAGACTTCCAGGGGAAAATTTTACAATATTAAACATTCTTTACTTCAATAATTGAGTGAAATATCATTTTTATTGCCATAGAGAGAATTTATCTCATATGACTTCATGCAACCAAAAGTGTACAGCACAAGTTCGGCCAAACTTGTGCTGGACACTTTTATAATTGAGAGTAGGCATACAGCAAATCTTCTTAAACTCAAAAGGGATTTCTTATAATCATTTCCACTGGAATTTGATCTTTCTGTGTCATTTAAATTTACCATTTGATTAATTTTTTGTCATCATTATATTGTTAACGTTATTACTAAAGTAATAACTTGTGTGAAAAATGCATACCAGGTGGTGTTCCACCTTTAATCATATATTATTAAATAAAGGTATAAGAGTATGAAAATTATTTATTTTAAAAATTAAAAATTGATATCCAAAGCAATATGAGCAATAAAAAAGTAAAATAAAAGGGATAAAATAAGAAAAAAAAATCTAAGGAAAATTCCCACTATCAATAACAAGTAGAGGTGTTAGATCAAATGTGCACCACCAGGGCTAAACTTGCACTATATTTTCTTTTTTGTTAAACCAAAGAAAGTGTCCTGATGAGTTTTGAAAAATCATCAGGAGGACATTTTGGCAATATCAAACTACTTATTGTGCAATGATTGAGCAAAATGTCATTTTCATTTCCATAGAGTAAATTTATCCCATCTGACTGCATGCAACCAAAAGTGTCCAGCACAAGTTCGGCCAAACTTATGCTGGACACTCTTATGATGGTGAGTATCTAGGGTGCAGGTCTTCTTCAGTTCATCAGGTATTCCTTATAAACAAATCCACTTGTATATGATCTTTCTGTGTCATTCATATTTATCATTTGATTCATTGTTTTTAACCATTATAATATTAATGTTATTAGTATTGAAAATACTTGTAAGCCAAATGCATACTGGGTGATGCTACATCTTTCATAATCTTATTAAATAAAAGTAAAAAAAATATGAAAAGTATTAGTTTTACAATAAATAAATTGATATTTGAAAGCAAAAACAGGAATAAAAAAGTAAAATAAAAGTGATTAAATATGAAATTAAACATTCAAATAAAATTTCTGCCATCAAAGATAATTTGAGTTTTCAGACCAAATTTGCACCACCAGTTCTAGATTTGGAATATGTTTTCTTTTTTTTAAAATTAATAAAAGTGTCCACCTGAGGTTTTCAAAAAAATCAGGAGGATAGTATAGCAGTATAAAGCTACTTCTTGTTCAATGATTGAGAAAAAATTCATTTTAACTTCCATTGAGTAAATTTATCCCATCTGACTGCATGCAACCAAAAGTGTCCAGCACAAGCTCAGCTGAAATTGTGCTGGACACTTTTATGATGGAGAGTAGCTAGGGTGCAAGTCTTCTTCAGTTAATCTTTTATTCATTTTAAAAATGTCTATGGGTATTTGATCTTTCTGTGTCATCCATATTTATTATTTGATTATTTTTTAGTCACCATTATATTATTAATGTTTTTAGTATAGCAAAAACATGTGTAATGAATGTACACTGGATGATTTTACAACTTTAATAATATAATATAATAAATGTAAAAAAATGTGAAAGTTATCAGTTTTACCAAAATAAAATTGATATTTAAAAGCTAAAGGTTAAATATAAGGGTAAGATTAAAATTAAAGAGATCAAACATGAAATAAAGATATTAAGTATAATTTCTGCTATCATAAGCCAGTAGAGGCTTCAGAAAAAATAGGCACCATCATAGATTAACATGGATCAAATTTACTTTTTACCAAAGGAAAAAATTGTCTACCTTAGGTTTGGACAAACTTCCAGGGGACAATTTGTCTATATAGAACTACTTTCAGTGCAATGATGGAGTGATAATTCAGTCTCATTTCCATAAAAAGAATTGATTGCGTCTGACAGCATGCAACCAAAAGTGTCCAGCATAAGTTTGGCCAAACTTGTGCTGGACACTTTTATCATGAAGAGTAGCCAGGGTGCAAGTCATTTTTAATCATCTGAAATTTCTTATAAACATTTCCACTGTTATTAAATCTTTGTGCCTCACTCATATTTATCAATTGATTAATTTTTTGTCACCATTATATTATTAATATTATCAGTATAGCAAAAGTTTTGTGCCAAATGAATACTGGGTGATGTTACATCTTTTATAATATTATTAAATAAAGGTAAAAAAATATGAAAATGATTTATTTTACAAAAAATAAACTTCTATCCAAAAGCAATATGAGAGGAATAAAGTAAAATAAAAGAAATCAAAGATGAAATTTAAAATCCAAGTTAATTTCCTGCCATAAACAGAAAAAAGAGATGTTGAATTAAATTAGCACAATCAGGGCTAAACTTGCACTAAATTTTCTATTTTGTAAAAATAAAAAAAAATCCACTTGAGCTTTACCAAAACTTCAGCATGAAAATTTTGCCATATCAAACTACTTCTAGTGTAATTTTAAATCAAAAATTTATCTTCATTTCCATAGAGAGAATTGCTCCCATCTGACTGCACCTGACCATAAGTGTCCAGCACAAGTTCGGCCGAACTTGTGCTGGACACTTTTATGATGGAGAGTAGCTAGGGTAGAATTTTTCTTCAGTTCATCTAGTATTTCTTACAAACATTTCTACTAGTATTTTATATTTGTTCCTCACCCATTAATATCATTTGATTAATTTTTGGTCGCCATTATATTATTACTTTTATAAGTATAGAAAAAACTCATGTGCCAAATGCATACCAGGTGATGTTATGCCATTTATAATATTATTAAATAAATGTATAAAAATATGAAAATAGTTTATTTTAAAAATTATTAATTAATATCCAAAAGCAATATTAGGAATAAAAAATTAAGTTAAAGGGATCAAATATGAAAAAAGAAATCCAAGTAATATTCCTACCATCAAAGGCCAGTAGAGATGTTGAAGCAAATGAGAGCCATCAGGGATAAATTGTACTAAATTGACTTTTTTTCAAAGATAAAAAATTGTGCACCTGTGGTTTGGATGAAATCTAGGTAGAAAATATGGCTATGTAAAACTACTTCTAGTGAAGTTTTTTATCCAAAAATTTTTTTCATTGCCATAGCAAGAATTGATCTCATATTACTGCAACTGACCAAAAGTGTCCAGCACAAGTTCGGCCGAACTTGTGCTGGACACTTTTTTGATGGTGAGTATCTAGGGTGCAGCTCTTCTTCAGTGCAACTGGTATTTTTTTAAAAAATATCCACTGGTATTTGATCTTTCTGTTTTATTAATATTTTATCATTTGATCAATTTTTTGTTACCAGTATATTATTATTTTTATTAGTATAGCAAAAAAACATGTGTCAAATGCTTACAGGGTGATGTTAAACCTTTAGTAATTCTATTAAATACAGGTAAAAAATTATGAAAATGATTTGTTTTACATAAAATTAATTGATATCTAAAAGAAAAAAAAGGGATAAAAAGAAATAGGTTGAATAATAGGGATTTTATATGAAATTCAAAATTCAAGCTAAATGCCTACTTTCAAGGCTCAGAAGAGGTGTTGGATAAAATGGGCATCATCAGGAATAAAATTTTACTTAATTTGATTTTTTGAAAAACTAAATGAAGTTTTAAACTGATTTTTTTTCAATATTTAGTTGGACACTTTATCTATATCAAATTACTTCTAGTACCATGATTGACCAAATTAAATCCTCATTTCCATATGCAGAATTGATCCCATATGGCTGGACCAGGCCAAAGGTGTCAACCACAAGTTTGAGAATTCTTCTGGTGGACACTTTTATGATGGACAGTAGTAGGGTACAAGTCTTCTTTAGTTAATTTAGTATTCCTCATAAACATTTCCAACTTATTTTTGGCCAAAAATCAGGTGGAAAGTTTTTCCATATAAAATTACTTCTAATGCCATGATTGACTAAAAATTGATTCTCATTGCCATATAGAGAGTTGATCCCATATGACTGGATCTGGCAAAAGTGTCACCACAATTTTTGATAAACTTAAGTTTGAAAATTTTATGATGGAAAGTAATTGCAAGTCTTCTTCATTTCATCAAGTAATCCTCATAAAAATTTTCACCTGTATTTTGGCCAAACTTCAGGTGGACACTTTGGCCATATTAAATTAATTCTAGTTCCATGTTGATAAAAAACTGATACTTATTGCCATATATAGATATTAAACCCATCAGACTGTGTCTTTCCAAAAGTGTCTACCTGAATTATGGCTAAACCTCAGTTGGACACTTTTATGATGCAGAGTAGCTAGGGCAAAAGTATTCTTCAATTAATTTCGTATTCATAATAAATTTATCCTCCTGAAGTCTATCCTAACTTGAGGTGGACAATTTTTGAAAGCACCAGTTAGTCACTATCCATCAAAAAAGTGTTCACCAAAATTTTGGCTAAACTTGTGGTGGACCCCTTTGATCAGCCACAGTCAGATGAGATCAACGTTTTAGATGGGAATGAGGATGATGTTTTGGTCAATCATGGAAATAGAAGTAGTGTGATGTGGCCAAATTACCTCCCTGAAGGTCAGACAAACCTCAGATGGACACTTTTTAGCAGGGAGTAACTGAGAAAAATCTATTTATCAGAAGGAAAATCTTTTATTGGATAGATGCCAAGGTTTCATACTTGTGTATTATGGTCAGTATTAATTTTGAAAGTGTCTGTCCAAGCAATTTCATTTCCCATCATGACTCATTTTGTTTTAAATGTTTCAAACTGCGTGATACAGTATTAAGGTGTCACATAGTATAATTAAGTTCTATTAAGTGCCCTCCTATGATGCCTAAATTTATAATTTAATATCTTACATAATAATTTTTTTTATATAAATTCATCAATATTTTATTTTATTATCAAATTTAATAGAGCAAGTATCCTGAATTATTATATATGCATAAGCTTAGGTTAGATCAATTTGTGCTCATTAGAGGACCAAAATCAAGTTCTGAAGGATCAACTTGTGCATAATTTGTAATCAGTTGATATTCTGTCTATAATAAATCTGAGAATAAATGTAAATCTAACTCTAATTTACTTATGTTTATAAAGTATTCATAAACCTGGCATATTTAAGGGACACTCTAAATTTCAAGAGAGGGGATTGCTAGCAATTCACCCCTAGATTTCCCGTGGTGAGAGTTGAGATCACAAACATGAAAAATAATTACCATCTGTACTGATGTCCATTTTTGAGGATAACTTGGCTTAGTAAAAAAAAAAGATTTGATACTCTTGAAGGTAGATGTTGAATGTGGTTGTAATTAGAAAATAAGGCAAGTTTTGAAATATCATAGAACCTTCTTAGAACAAAATAATTATAATATGCATTATTCATTATATCTGACAAGAAGAAATAAATTTATAGTAAGAATTTTAAAACATCCATAATAAGATAGCCATTAGGTAAAAAAAATTGCAATTGATTCTTTCTGGTCAAAAATATGAACTTTTACTCAATATTATTAATTTGTAAAATATATTTCACTCTTCCATGGAAATGGAAATTAGTAATTCATAGCCATCAATTGATCTTTTTATAAAATATATTAAGATGGAAAAAAATTTATATTCACGCAAGCAAACATGAAAAAGATAATCAGATCATATTTATTTAAAAAAATAAAGCAATGTATTTACAAGCTTATACTAGGAGGCTGATCTTTTTTCCCCCCTTTCTTTCAGCCTAAATATCCTTAGGACTGAGTATTTCTTATGCTTAAAATAAGATAAGCTTAATTAGATTAAGCTTATATCTTAAAAATAAGGTTAAAATAATAATATATATTATTTTATTATATATATATATAATTATTATTCTATTATATAATTTATAATAGTTTAAATAGCTTATCCATGGCCTAATAATACTTATTAAGGTGCTAATGGAGTCATAATATACTTATCTTAAGTGATATGAAGTAATTATTGACATACATAAGCTTATATGTATACATAAATCTCATATTCAGTGAAATATGCAGTATATTATGTATATTTAGGTATATAAGTGGGTTTTAGCCTCTTAATAGCCTATAACCTTTGTTTTTCTGCTTATTTTAGGTCATATGGACGAAATCAGTGGATTCACAACGCCTACAGAAGCATAGACACCTATATCAGGCGCATACACCCAGTTTGGACAACTAAAATTACTTCCTTGGATGGTTATTCACGGATTTATGGGTTGGAAAGATGTTTTTGGGTTAATGTGGATGCTTGGGGATGTTATTGGGGGCTTGGACATTTTATTTGTTTCCTTTATATGCTTTTAGTTTCATTAAATCTCTTTTTGATCATTTATTTTACCTGTTTCTTTATGGTATCCGCTTTTATCTGGGATTTCTATTTATGGTATGACTCTGTGTTATTATTAATAGTGATGGAGGGTCCTTACTGGAGGTCTGGGTGTTGAAACTGCTTGAAGTGGACGCCATGGGGAGGTGATGGGCCCTCACAGTGCTGTAATTGCCGGGGATAGCAGTGACATCATCTGGATTGAAGGTCTGTGCACTCCAGTGGATTTGGGTATAAGTAAGAAAGGATTTTGACGGTTTATTATCATCATTCAATTACTAAACTTCAAAAAAACACTATAATACAATTATTAACATTCAGAAATATATTATAAAGCCCTTATAAATTGATATTATCTTTATAAAAGCTATAACTATATTTTATTCTTCTATTTTCCACCACTAGCACGCATTTAAATCCAAGTATTGTGAGTTTAATTTGAGTATAACTATTCTATTAGTCTTCCCCTGAGGTTTAATCACTAAATCATTTATTAATAAGTAGTAGGACCATAAAATAATACTATTATATCATACTTATATACTAGACTGTACTGACAATTGGGGGTCTTTCCTTATATTTTACTTATTATTTAGTATAAGCCTTGGGACGTGATTTTTACCTTAGTACAACTCAAAATTAACCAAATATTTGGGTCTTCTGCATATTAGTGGGTCATCATAACTCATTGATTGCGGAAAAGAACCCTTATAATAATTTTACTAATTTTTTATCATAAAAATTAGATATTTACAGTAGTAACTGTACCCAATATAAACCCAATTTCACTTGGTATTTGGAGACCAATATAACACCCAATTAAATTGGTATTTGGCTAAAGCTTGGTAAGCTAATTATTCACCCTTATAGAGGTCTAGTTAAACTTATTATTATATTTTTAACAGATTTTTTCGAATTTTTCTTATATTTTATTTAAATAAATAAAGATATAAATTCAGGGTAAGCTCCATTGCTTTTTTATTAGTAATATAATTACTAATATCTTTTGTCTACTAATTCCACAGAGTTTTTCCTTTTGTAGACGTAAAATATTGTTATTCTGAACAATATGAGTGCTCCCCAGGATAGTGTAAGTGAAAAGCCTGCTTATAATACCAGGTCTAAAGCTAATAAAAACTTTCCAGGACATCACCATGGAGGGACAACAGTACCCCCAGCCAGAAAGCATGAGTATAGAGGAAAAGGACGCCCTCTTAAAAAAGATAACTATCAAAAAGACGTCTCCTCCTCTTCAGGATCAACTGTCCCACCTGGCCAAACAGGTTCTGAAGCTAGAGGAATCAAAATCTCTCATGTTCAAAGAGGTAGAGCAGTTGCAAAACAATTGCAAGGTAGGATTTCAGCAGATGAATCAGGCAATGGCAGAATTAAAGGGAGGCCAGCCCAGTCAATCAAATCAGCAACCCCCTACCCAAGGAGGGTCCACTCACTCCCAGGAGAAAATCCTGGTAGACAAATGGAAATGGGACTGGTTTCACCAACAGTGGACAAGCCACAGTTGCAACAGGGATCCACCCCCTCATCTGACTTCCTCAGCTCACCCTTACAAGGGAAAAAAGCGCCAAAAATCAGGACTGGCAACCATCCCTTGGTAAGTAACTTACCCTCTCAGATTAGACATAATACTGATAATTACAATATAGGTAATTCTATTGATGTTAAATCTGTACAAAAAATAGAGGAGGATTTAAGAAATTTAGGTTTTAGAGTAGATACACCTGACTTGTCTTTTGTCCATAATAACAGTACTATATACAATGATAATACAGTTAATCCTCAGTTGCAACCACCTACTAGTGAGATGAGAAGTTCACAGGAGAGTGAGAGAATTGAAAAGGAGGACATGGAATATTTTAACAATAATCCAACTGTCCATAGAATTGTTTCAGCATTGTGGAATAGAATGACTGATTGTGAGGAACAGACAGTTAAACTCACTAGTGATACAATTTCATCCTTAACATTGAACATTTCTCAATTAGCAACACGTAATAAAGAATTAGAGAAAGAACATTTGTCTCTAACTCTTAAATATGATTCATTGAGTAATAAATATAATGACCTTTCAAACAAATTTTGTGAGTTAGAAAAATTATATGAAACACACTTATTAAAGACTGAATCAAGAACAAAGTTATCTTTTGCACAGATAAATCAAAGTGTCTCTGAGTTGCTACAAAGATTAACTAAAGTTGAGATTGAAACTGCCAATCTACTAATGAACCAGGATAATCATAAGTATAATCAATATAATAATAATCCTTTCATTGGCAAAAGTGAATCTCATTCCTTCCCTATACCACCACAATTGAAACCATCTGGTGGTAGTGTCAAATCTGAAAATGTAAGTCACAAATCCGTGCAGGAAGAAATACAAGACCATTTATCAAAAGTGAATGAGTTGTTGAATTTACCTAAGATTAGTGAGATAAAATCCAATCAGAAGAACTGGCCTAAGATAGATTAGTACCCAACTTATGATGGGGAAGCCAGCTCTGATTGGCAACATTTTATTCAAAGAATTGACAACTTGAAATTCTCATATAAGTTACCAGATGAAGAGATAACATCAAAATTAATTTCTTTATTTAAGGATGTTGCCTTATTATGGTTTGAAGCTGTCTTAAGTGAGGGTAGAGACTACTCTTGGGCTGAATGGAAACAACTTATTGAAAAACAATTTGGAGGTTCTAAATTCAGGCTTACTCAGCAGAGACTGTATGAGAAGACTAGGTATAATCCGTTGAATGGTGACAAACCTATGGTATTTTTAATGAATTTAAACAAAATATTAAAAGCCATTGAGCCTCATATGGATTTTAACTTATGGAAAGATAAGATAATATACAAATTACCTATATCTGTCAGAGACATTGTTGTAGCTAGAACATTAAATGTTACTGAATATTCTGACTTTATTAATATTTGCAATGAAATATTATTAAACCATAAGTATGAATCAAGGTATTCCACTTATAAGCAAAATGTTGAACCTGTAAAAACTCAGAATTCAAAAACACTTCAGGAGAAGCAGAAAAAACCTACTGCACCTGTAGTACCTAAAAAGTATGAAACAAATACTTGTTATAAGTGTAACAAACCTTGGGTCAAAGGTCACAAATGTGAGAAAAACATAAATATTGTTGAAAATCAACGTGAATCTGAAGCTGAAACTGAAAAAAGTAAAGAATCAAGTGATTATGACAGCAATATCTCATATAGTGATGAAAATGAAGTCTGTATGTTGGAAGATGATTTGTCCATCTTTGAAAATCCAATATTAAATATGGACTCAAATGAATCTTTAATGAATTTTGAGGATGCTGAAATCATTAAGGATATACAAGCTGATAACTTTAGAATGACACCTATCACGGTTCCAGCTATCATTTCTGGTGAAAATGTTAATATAGTATTGGACACAGGAGCTGCTGGTTCAGTTGTTTCCACTAATACATTACAGAAAATTGATAGTGAATATAAGTTTAAGCTTGAACCACTTCAGAATAAAAATTGGAGAGGTTTTGGATCAGTACTACACACCATTGGTAAATACAAAGCTGCTGTTTTCTTTAAACACCAACATGGTTATGTAAGGGTAACTTGTGACTTTGTAGTAATGGATAATACAAATTGTAGTAACTGTTTTATCATTGGAAATGATATTCTGACTAAATTTGGTGTAAAATTAGACCCTGCTAATAACAATTTTACAATTGGCATGAATGGTAAAAGGAAATTTAAAATAAATTCTTTTAACACAGTCTTACACATTGAGTCAGTAACAAATTCCCCGTCTAAAGGAAGAGAATCCAATGAGATGGAACTTCTGGAAACAGAAATTTCAAAAGCATCATTTGGCACTCAGATAAGTGAAACTGAGAAAGATAATATTTTGGAATTAATTAAAGCTTTTCCAATGGCTTTTGCACATGGTACAAATGAACTTGGCCTTGTAAAAGATCATGAAATGAAAATTAGTTTAACCTGTGATATGGATAATATTCCTGCTAGTCTTAAAAAGAAACCATACCCTGCTTCACCAATGAAGAGGAAAGACATAGAGGATAATATTAAGATGTTATTGAAAATGAACATTCTTGAGAAGGTTGAAACTACACCAAAATATTGTGTAATATCACCAGTGCTGATTTCTTATGAACAAGATAAAGCAAGACTGTGCGGTGATTATAGAGCATTAAATACATTTACAGTAGATGATATTTATCCCTTGCCAAGGATTGCCTCTATACATGCTACCCTTAAAGGTGCTAAATATATAAGTTGCCTAGATGGAAATAAAGGGTACCATCAAATTCCTGTTGAAAAGAATTCACAGAACTTTTTGTTGATAACAACACACATGGGAATTTATAAGTATGTCAGAATGCCATTTGGACCAAAGAATGCTCCATCAGTATTTCAAAAGTTAATGGATATAACATTCCATAATGAAATGATTGAGGGATGGTTAATGGTATACATTGATGACATCATAGTGTTCTCTAAAAATTTTGATGAACACTTAATCCATTTAAGGAAAGTATTTCAGAAAATGGATGAAATAAAAATGACCCTTGAATTGAAAAAATGTAAATTTGGGTTTGAATCTTTAAAAGTGCTTGGTCATATTGTATCTGGCTTACAAATATGTGTAGACCAAAATAAAGTGGCTGCAATAAAGAATATTGGCATTCCTCAAAATGTGAAGGATGTACAATCTTTTCTTGGAATGTGTGGTTATTATAGACAATATATAAAAAACTACCAATCAATTGCTGCACCACTGACCACACTGATAAAGAAATCAGAAGCTTTCATTTGGAATAATGAAAGACAACAAGCTTTTAATAAGTTGAAAGAATGTTTAATGACAGCTCCTATCTTGGGATTACCAGATTTCCAATTACCTTTTGTATTATATACAGATGCAAGTTTTATTGGACTGGGTGCTGCTTTGCATCAAAAATAACTTATTGAAGGTAAAATGTCAGAAGTAGTAATCTGCTATATTTCACGTACTCTGAGAAGTGGTGAATTGAAATATGGTGCTACTCAACTTGAATGTTTGGCAGTGGTATGGGCTCTTGAAAAGCTACATTATTACCTGGAAGACCAAAGGTTTGAGTTAATAACTGACTGTAGTGCAGTTAAGTCACTCTTAAACATGAAAACTCCTAATAGACACATGTTTAGATGGCAATTAGCTGTACAAGAATACAGAGGACGGATGACTGTTACACATAGAGCAGGAACCTTGCACTCTAATGTAGATCTGTTATCTAGAGTACCTCTGCCTAATAATGATGATAATCCTGCTTATGTTCCTGAGTCAGAGATTATTAACATTTATGGCATTTATATTGTAGATCTTGAGGATGAATTTATGCAATCAATTCTTGATAATTATAATTCAGATCCTGACTTAAGTAAATTAACTACAATATTAAATGATCCATCTAATGCTTCAATGAATGTTTTAATAAAAACATTATCAATTAAGTATAAAGAGGCATTAGAAAAAGGAAAATTTTCCATTGAGGATGGTTTTATATATTACAGGAAAAAATTAAGTAATGTAATTGTAATTCCCCCTTCAATGAAGGAGTTAATGTTAAGTATATGTCATGATGATATATTAGCAGGTCATTTTGACTACCATAAAACATTAACCAGAGTAAAAAACACAGCTTGGTGGATTAACATGTCTGAGGATGTTCAGAAATATGTTGAAACATGTGATTCTTGTCAAAAATCTAAAAGATTAACAGGAAAAAGAGCTGGTTTATTACAACAAATTGAGCAACCAAAAGCTCCATGGGAAATCATTAACATGGACTTTGTAACAGGTTTGCCAATAGCAGGGCATAAGAGTTATAACTCCTGCTGGGTAATTGTAGATAGATTTACAAAGATGTGTAAATTTATTCCTACCCACAAAGAGGTTTCTGCAAAGGACTTAGCTTTTTTATGGTGGACACAAATGTTAAATACAGCAGGTTTTCCCAAAGCAATAGTTTCTGACAGAGATCCTAAATTTACTTCTTAGTTCTGGACGTCACTTATGGATGTTTCAGGGTGTCAATTAAAACTTTCTACAGCACACCATCCACAAACTGATGGGCTAGCAGAAAGAATGATACAAACCTTAGAAGATATGATAAGAAGATACTGTGCTTTTGGTCTTAATTTTAAAGACAATGACAAATTCACGCATGA
Source organism: Hemileia vastatrix (assembly GCA_030280995.1). Lineage (NCBI taxonomy): Eukaryota > Fungi > Basidiomycota > Pucciniomycetes > Pucciniales > Zaghouaniaceae > Hemileia > Hemileia vastatrix. Next base: position 18,619,394 of record JASXTE010000017.1, read on the forward strand.
TTGGGTAACCCTTATCCCAGGTTTAGAATTTGCATATAATAGTACAGTACATTTTGTCACTGGCAAAAATCCATTTGAGTTATGGTTGGGTTATGTACCTAATACCCCTGCTAAAACTCTTAATAAGTTACCTAGATTGGATATTCATCCAGGTACTAAATCTTTTCTTCAAATGCAGGAATTATGCAGAAAACATGCTCAAGAATGTATAAATAAGGCTTTTGAGTATGAAAAGAAAAGATGGGATAAAGCCCATAAAGAACAAATGTTCAAAGAGGGTGATGAAGTCCTTATTTCAACGCTACATTTCAATTTAAATGGTAATGTTAAATTGAAGGATCCATTCATTGGACCATTTGTAGTTAAAAAGATGGTTGGTAATAATGCTGTTGAGGTTATTCTATATGCACCTTATGATAGAAAACATCCAGTATTTCCTATTTCTCTTACAAAACCATACCATTCTAATGATACTGCTCTCTTTCCAAGAAGATCAGGAAGGCATAAACAGCAACCTGAAGAAATAGTGGAAAAAGCAGAAATTGAAAAGATACTTAAAAAGAGACACCTTACTAAAGAAAAGGGAGTTGAGTATCTATTAAGATTTAAAAATAAATCAAGTGAATATGACCAGTGGATTCCAGAACATGAAATCTCTGATCTTAAAAATCTCTTGAAAAAATTTAAATCTAAATAATACTGTTCATTCAGTATATGTATTATAAAAAATTTTTTATTTTATTATTTCATTCCTTAAGATTAATTAAAATGTCTTAACATTTTTTTTATTGTTTTTTTGGGGTGAGGGAGTGTCAGCCTAAATATCCTTAGGACTGAGTATTTCTTATGCTTAAAATAAGATAACCTTAATTAGATTAAGCTTATATCTTAAAAATAAGGTTAAAATAATAATATATATTATTTTATTATATATATATATAATTATTATTCTATTATATAATTTATAATAGTTTAAATAGCTTATCCATGGCCTAATAATACTTATTAAGGTGTTAATGGAGTCATAATATACTTATCTTAAGTGATATGAAGTAATTATTGACATACATAAGCTTATATGTATACATAAATCTCATATTCAGTGAAATATGCAGTATATTATGTATATTTAGGTATATAAGTGGGTTTTAGCCCCTTAATAGCCTATAACCTTTGTTTTTCTGCTTATTTTAGGTCATATGGACGAAATCAGTGGATTCACAACGCCTACAGAAGCATAGACACCTATATCAGGCGCATACACCCAGTTTGGACAACTAAAATTACTTCCTTGGATGGTTATTCACGGATTTATGGGTTGGAAAGATGTTTTTGGGTTAATGTGGATGCTTGGGGATGTTATTGGGGGCTTGGACATTTTATTTGTTTCCTTTATATGCTTTTAGTTTCATTAAATCTCTTTTTGATCATTTATTTTACCTGTTTCTTTATGGTATCCGCTTTTATCTGGGATTTCTATTTATGGTATGACTCTGTGTTATTATTAATAGTGATGGAGGGTCCTTACTGGAGGTCTGGGTGTTGAAACTGCTTGAAGTGGACGCCATGGGGAGGTGATGGGCCCTCACAGTGCTGTAATTGCCGGGGATAGCATTGACATCATCTGGATTGAAGGTCTGTGCACTCCAGTGGATTTGGGTATAAGTAAGAAGGGATTTTGACGGTTTATTATCATCATTCAATTACTACACTTCAAACAAACACTATAATACAATTATTAACATTCAGAAATATATTATAAAGCCCTTATAAATTGATATTATCTTTATAAAAGCTATAACTATATTTTATTCTTCTATTTTCCACCACTAGCACGCATTTAAATCCAAGTATTGTGAGTTTAATTTGAGTATAACTATTCTATTAGTCTTCCCCTGAGGTTTAATCACTAAATCATTTATTAATAAGTAGTAGGACCGTAAAATAATACTATTATATCATACTTATATACTAGACTGTACTGACACTTTCTGTCACGCGCCACGTGACACTCGAGGCGAAATCAACTCATTAAATCAATAATATCAAGTCCTAAATCTATACTCAAAGCGCAGAAAGCAATTCTCCATAGCAACTGCGATTTTCCTTTGTGTACTTACTATTTAACTGTGCTAGCCTAAACTCTAAATCTAAATTAGTCAATCTCCCAATGGGTACCTTAGTCTTTTTCAATAAGCGACGCACAGCGCTAGGTTCAACGAAATAGTACAGTAGTAGTTTTTGATTAAAGTTTTGTTAATTAATTAAAAAGGGGTAAATTGAGCATGGACAGATATTTAGTGAAGAGGGTCTAAGTGTATGTTAGTAATGGTCAATGGAATGGGAATGCTGCAATGGAAGGGAGGTCAATGCGAGGAGGAACAAAGGATATAAAAGGAGTTGGGTATTTGGTTTGATATTCCTTAGAATTAAATTATAATATCGTATTTACATTAATAGTGGTAAAAACCTTAAAAGTTAAATCATTGTTATTTTATCTTTCTTTTACCTACTCAAATATTCATTTCTAAATCCTAAATTTTTGATTATTGAGTTTCCAACCCTTCGTGAGATTTTAAGAATTATTATTACCTTGGAACTAGTTTATAATTCTTCTCGATCAAACCTCGAACCTGTAGCTATTACTTCGAGTGACCTTCAAATCATTTCCTCAAATCATTCCTCTGTGCTTCGAAGAAGTTTCTAAAATCCCTTATCTCACTTACAGGAACATCCTCGACCTTGTGCGTAGGTAGTCCGGTGACAGTATAATTTAATTCTCCGTAGTTCTCATTCTTTGCACTACTATGTCTTTTTAGGTGCTTCTAAAATTTTAAATGGCACCTGTTCAACGCACTCCTCCTACGGGCGCTACTACTAGAGCTCGCGCTAGAGGCAGGCCAACAGCCACAAGGTCTGTTTCTCGCACTCACTCTTTGGAACCACTCGACCTTAGGGAACGGCAACATTCAGTTCAATCTGTAGAAGACATTCCACAAGATTTTGAGGATTCTAGTGATGAAGAAGAAGGAGAGGATACAATGCATGAGGCACCATCCGCCCCTGCCAATCACCCTTCTGGCCAATCCTCAGAACCGGGACCATCTAACTCTCTGGAAGATTTCATGAGACTTTTTATGAAAACCCTTTCAAATCCAACGTCTTCAGAGGGATCTAAGTTCAAAACTCCTTCTATGAAATCTCCTGACAAATTCGACGGAGATCACCCCGACAGATTGCAACCCTTCTTGCAAACCTGCAAGCTACTGTTCCATAATGACCCTCAAACCTTTAACAGCGACCGATCAAAGGTTGTTTACGCTTCTTCATTCCTAGCCGGGAAAGCAGCAAGATGGTTCGAACCTTATCTACTCATGCTTTCTTCGACAGAAACCCACTTACTTATCAATAATTGGGAAAAGTTCGAAGACCAACTTTTTACGTTGTTTGGGGACCCTAATGAAACGGACAACGCAGAAATTGAACTTGATTTTCTTCGCATGAGTGATAATGGTAAAGCCTCTGAATATATCTCGAACTTCAGAGCACTTCAAACTCGAGTAGGTTAGAATGATGCTGCCCTTAAGTATCATTTCAAGAAAGGACTTCCTTTGAGGATTCTGGATCAATTAAATCTTCACGGTCAGAAGATGACTACTTTAACAGATTTAATGGATCGAACCCTCGAACTTGACGGCGTTTATCAAGGACGACTTCAACATTGTCGATATGCCAACAAATCTCAAGGCCTAAATTTTACATCGGGACCTTCTTCACACCCACGACCAAATCAATCCTCCTCGACTCAATCCAAACCCAATAAGGGAAAGGATAAACCTTGACCAAAAGGCTCGACCCCAGGCGATATCAGCAAAGTACTGGACCCTAAAGGGGAACTTAAAGAAGCTGAGAGGAAGAGACGAGCAGATAATGGGTTATGTATGTATTGTGGGGGTAAGCACAAGTTGGAAGACTGTGTAAAGTTGAAGGAAAGAGAAGGTACTAGTTCAAAGTCAAAAAACTAGTTGATAGTTTACTTGTGTGCAAAGCAAACTATCTTATCTCTCCCAGTGCACAGAACCTCCATGTCTTAAGGACTGGAGTTGCCTTAAACCGCTTGAGATTCATTCTTTTTAAGGAGGATATCCCCTTCAGTTGTCTTATAGACTCTGGAGCTTCAATTTCTTTTGTTAGTTTATCTTTTGCCGAGAAGCTTCAACTAACATTTACAGATATCGATCGAACTCCCATCTATTTGGTCGAATCAGAGGAACCCAAATATTGGGTAAGTAAGAAAGTTTTATGGGTTTTCAACTTTCCGAATTTCCCCCCCTTCGAGTGGGAATTATCAGTCTTGGACGCCCCAAGGATGGACGATACCACTCTTGGCCATGACTTTTTAACGCATTTGAATCCCGAAATTGATTGGACTAGGGGATTGATCACCCCACGCTCTAAGTATATTTCTGATTCTTCAATGCAGGTCAATAGGGAGTTAAACAACCCGCCTGAAAACGTCCTGCTAGAGGACAAATCTCTGCCAGATGACTTGCAAGCATCTGTACCTTCTTTAAATGAGCAATTGGCTAACCCTTCTAGCTCGATGACTTCACTCGAAGAGGATTTAAATTGCCTCGAAGTAATCGAATTATGCTCTCTCAATACAGGTATCACCTCGACAGCTTCTCTCGAAGATGAAGAGGACGACCAAATAAACGTTGAAGCCATCAAATCAACTCTACCGGAAATCTATCACAATTTCCTCGATGTTTTCTCAATCCGCAAGGCCGATAAATTACCACCTCATCGACCCTACGACCATCAGATAGAGTTAATAGGCCCAGTACCTCCGGCAGGTCCTGTCTATTCTTTATTGAAGGACGAATCTCAAGTTCTTCAAGACTACATTGCAGAGAATGTAGCCAAAGGTTTCATCAGAGCCAGTAAATCTCCAACCAGCTCCCCTGTCCTCTTTGTAAAAAAGAAGGACGGTAGTCTTAGGTTGTGTGTTGACTATAGAAAGCTCAACACAGTCACAAAGAAGAATGCATATCCTGTTCCTCCTATGTCATTACTTCTTACCCTTTTCAATGGTGCTAATTTCTTTTCTAAAATTGATCTTAGAGGCGCTTACAATCTTATTTGCATTGCGGAAGGTCATGAACCACTAACTGCAATGCGCACTAGATTTGGTAGTTTCTAATATTTAGTTATGCCTTTTGGATTATGTAACGCACCTTCAACTTTTCAAACTTTTGTTAATGATATCTTTCAAGATGTTGTTGAACAATTTGTAGTCTTCTATTTAGATGATATTTTAATATTCTTGAAAACACTGGATGAACATATTCATCATGTTGGACAGGTCCTAAATCGTCTTCGAGATCATGGTCTCTACGCCAAGCATAATAAATGCGAATTCCACCTCAAATCAATTGATTTTTTGGGTTTTACGTTGTCCACTGACGGTTTAGTCATGGATGACAAAAAAGTCCAGAAAATCCTGGAATGGCCTGAGCCCAAAAAAATAAAATCACTCCAAGGATTTTTGGGTTTCGCAAACTTCTATAGAAGATTTATTAAAGATTACTCTAAAACTATTTCCAATCTTACTTCTCTTCTTAGAAAAGATATTCCTTTTGTTTTTACTTCAACAGCACGAAAGGAATTCGAAGCACTAAAAACGGCGTTCACCACAGCCCCAATTCTTTGGCATTTTGATCTTTCTGTCTCGACAATGGTTGAGACAGATGCGAGCGATTATGCTATTGCAGGGGTCATCTCCCAATTAAATCCTGAAACAAATTTGTTTCATCCTGTTGCTTTTGAGTCACGCAAACTCATAGCCGCGGCATTAAATTATGAAATTCATGACAAAGAGCTTTTAGCTATTATCCATTGTCTTAAAAAATGGCGTTCTTTTCTTCTCAGCCTAGATAGTCCTTTTCAAATTTTAACAGATCATAATGCTTTGAAATACTTCATGTCTTCTAAAGTGTTAACCAGGCGTCAAGCCAGGTGGGCTGAATTTTTGTCTGAATTTTCTTTCTCTATTTCATATTGCCCAGGAAAAAACTGCATTGTCCCAGATATCTTGTCACGTCGGGACGACGTTTACCCACAGCGGGGGGACGCATTTGCTGACAAGAACCCAGCAAATGTGCAATCAATCTTCAACGAATCAATGATAACGACTCATCAACTTAATTCCCTGACAATTCAATCTTTTCAAAATCCACTATCCAACATCCTCGAAGCTCAGTCGAAGGACGATTATTGTTTAGGGTTAAAAGACAAAATACTCTCGAAGCAATGGGCCAAAAGATTTAGTATTGAATCAGGTCTATTAGTCTTCAAAGGTAGAGTAGTCATACCCGACAACAATGAGATAAAATTATGGATTTTCAATAGTCAACATGATTCTCCGTTAGCTGGTCATTTTGGGGTTGATAAAACCTACCACTTAATAGCGAGGGATTTCTTCTGGCCAGGTATGACCAAGGAAATCAAGGCCTATATAAAAGCTTGTTGCGAATGTAATAGGAATAAGGCTCCCCGTCACCGGAAGCATGGGTTGCTTCAACCACTTCCTATTCCCTCTAAACCTTGGGAATCTTTATCGATGGATTTCATTTCTCAACTTCCTATTTCTAATGATTTTGATGCTATATTAGTAATAGTAGATAGATTTTCAAAAATGTCTATTTTTATTAAAACCACTACTACTGCTACAGCAGAAGATTTGTCAAAATTGTTTCTAGAATATGTATTTTCTAAACACGGCTTACCAAATGATATTATTTCAGATAGAGGCTCATTGTTTGTATCCACATTCTGGACCCAACTGTGTCGACAACTCAATATCACGAGGAATCTCTCCACGGCCTATCACCCTGAAACCGATGGTCAAACAGAAAGAGTTAACCAAATCCTCGAACAATATCTTCGAATGTATGTCAGTTACCAACAAGAGGAATGGACCACATGGCTACCATTGGCCGAATTTGCTTATAATAACTCGACTCATTCTTCGACACGACAATCTCCCTTCGAAACCATTTATGGACGACATCCTCGATTCAACTCAATTCATGTAGGAACTAATCATCCTGCGGAACATTATCTTCAAACTATATCACGACTCCAAGAAGAACTTAAAACAAATTTGGAATCAGTGATTCGAAGATACAAGGAACAGGCCGACAAACATGGACAATCTGCTCCTTCCTTTAAACCAGGCGACAAAGTATGGCTCGATGCACGAAACATCCGAACAACAAGACCATCAAAGAAACTGGCTGAAAAGCGCTTGGGACCGTTCGAAATCAACTCTGTAGTCTCTAAAACTGCATTTTGACTCAAGTTACCTTCAAAATGGAAGGCAATTCACCCTGTTTTCCATGTATCTCTCCTGGAACTGGCTCGAGAAATATACCCGGGCAAGAACCAACCCCCTCCGGAACCGGTCGAAGTAGAAGATCATCTAGAGTGGGAAGTAAGTCGTATCCTTGATTCAAGAATACGCAAGGGGAAACTTCAATACCTCGTGGAATGGGAAGGCTTCTTTAATGACTCAGACAAAACATCCTGGGAACCAGCCATCAATGTTTCTAACGCTCCTGAACTCCTAAAATCTTTTCATTTGAAATATCCTTTAATACCAAAACCTTAAAATTTCTTTATTTAAAATTTTCTTTTCTTTTCTTTCTTTCTTTAAAATCTAAAACACCTCTTAAATTTCTTAAGCCTTGTTTTCTTTTTTCTCTCTTCTTTTTCTTTCTTCTCCTTCTATGAAATTTCCTCCAAAACCAACTAAAATTAAAATCAAAATTAAAATTAAATACAATAAAATAAAATAAAATAAAATCAAAATTAAAATTAAATAAAATAAAATAAAATTAAATTAAATAAAATAAAATAAAATAAAATAAAATAAAATAAAATAGAATAAACATAAATAATAAAATGAAATAAAATAAAAAAAAAACTCATAAATCTCTCTAAATATTTTCCTTCTTTTCTTTTCAATTCTTTAAATACATTCTTTTCTTAAATTTAAAATTCTCTTCAAAAAAAAAAAAAAATTCTCTTCCAAAAAATTTATTCTCTCTTTAAAAACTTTCTTTCCTTCGAATCATCAAATCTTGCACGACACGACCATTTCCTTGAACTTAACTTCAACCTCTAAATCTCCCTATAATAATTCTTCGAAACAAATAAATCTTCTTTTCAATTCTCTTAAATTCTAAATTCTGTTTTTTTTTCTTTTCTTTCTTCTTCCTCTCTTTTCAACTAAAATTTCTTAAAAAAATCCTCAATTTAACAAACTCATCTCAATCACAAAACCGTTTCTTTTTCTCTCTCTTTTCTTACATAAAAATTTTCCTTTTTTAAAAAAACACTAAAACTTCCTTCAATTTAAAACAACCTTTTTTCTTTCTTTAAAATTCTTCTTTCAAATTCTAAAATTTTTTATTTAAAACTTCTTTTTTCTTTTTTTTTTTTTCTCTCTTCTTTTTCTCTCTCTCTCAAATCTTATAAAATTAACAACATTCACCTACAATAAAAAATAATCATAATAAAATAAAATAAAAATAAAATAAAACTAAAATACAATTTTCTTTCTTTACATCTCCTTTTCTTTTCAAATCTTTTCTTTTAACTTCTCTTAAACCAATCTTTTCATTTTCTCCAAAACTACCCTTATTTCCTTCCTGCATTTCTCAAACACCTCCTCCTCTCCTACCGGAACCACCTCTCCCATCTCCAATAGCTCCTCTGCCACGTCGAAGGAAGCAGTGTCAATAATAGCGTCGACCTCCCCACATAGTTCTTCCGCGAACCTTACTCGTGGACCTTGACGATGTTTCTTCGACCACACCTGGTCCAGGGTGTCTTTGGGCTCTTCAACTACTTCCGTGGCTGGAGGGTTTGCCTCAGTTGGTATAACCGGCGCAGGCTCCGCAATCGGCTCTTCAAGGTTATTCGATGTCTAAAACAAAACTCATCAGTAACTTCATCCTTGAAATAAAACAATTAAAACTTACCTTGAAGATGGGATCAGGCTCCAGAAATAACCTGGGCGCCACTTCGACTTCTACCTCTCTCTCTTCCTCATCGTCCTCGATGACCACCCGTCGTTTCTTGGGTGCCCGCCCTGGAACAGGGACTTCATCTTCATCCTCCTCCACCAATTCGTCAACCTCTTCCTCGACACCTCGCTTCGAACTTGTGGCCTGGGTTACCCAGGTTGAGATCTCGTTGTTCATCTCCTTATCATTTTCCCCCACCGATTGTTCATCTTCGATCGAGACATCCCAAATGTCTTCGACCACCTCTTTGTTCTTCGGAACTACCCAAAATTTAGTTTTTGTAAAACTTTTTTCGATTTCCGCGTTCTTCTTCAACGCATCGCACGCCACTCGCCGCCAACGGCAAAACTCGCATTTCTGGCGAGGGCCTCGAGTCTCCGTACTTTCGACACAGAAATATTCCATGCTTTCACAAGCCGTGCAAGTCTGTGAAAACTGTCGTGTGATTATTCCCCCATCCGCTTTAGGGTGTGGAGGCGTGGGTGTGGGAGTAGGGCAGTTCATTATAAAAAAAAAGTAATTAAGAGGTGAGGGAAAAAAGTATTAGACAAGGGAAATTAGTGTGGGAAGATGACTCAAGCTCAACGGAGTTCGCGTTTTTTATACCTGGGCATCTGTCACGCGCCACGTAACACTCGAGGCGAAATCAACTCATTAAATCAATAATATCGAGTCCTAAATCTATACTCGAAGCGCAGAAAGCAATTCTCCATAGCAACTGCGATTTTCCTTTGTGTACTTACTATTTAACTGCGCTAGCCTAAACTCTAAATCTAAATTAGTCAATCTCCCAATGGGTACCTTAGTCTTTTTCAATAAGCGACGCACAGCGCTAGGTTCAACGAAATAGTAAAGTAGTAGTTTTTCATTAAAGTTTTGTTAATTAATTAAAAAGGGGTAAATTGAGCATGGACGGATATTTAGTGAAGAGGGTCTAAGTGTATGTTAGTAATGGTCAATAAAATGGGAATGCTGCAATGGAAGGGAGGTCAATGCGAGGAGGAACAAAGGATATAAAAGGAGTTGGGTATTTGGTTTGATATTCCTTAGAATTAAATTATAATATCGTATTTACATTAATAGTGGTAAAAACCTTAAAAGTTAAATCATTGTTATTGTATCTTTCTTTTACCTACTCAAATATTCATTTCTAAATCCTAAATTTTTGATTATTGAGTTTCCAACCCTTCGTGAGATTTTAAGAATTATTATTACCTTGGAACTAGTTTATAATTCTTCTCGATCGAACCTCGAACCTGTAGCTATTACTTCGAGTGACCTTTGAATCATTTCCTCAAATCATTCCTCTGTGCTTCGAAGAAGTTTCTAAAATCCCTCATCTCACTTACAGGAACATCCTCGACCTTGTGCGTAGGTCGTCCGGTGACACTTTCCAATCCATGGAAGTTCCTGGTTTTTAGTATCTACAGACCATTGCTCTAAAAAATCTAAAACAATAGCCATTGAAATGTCTTCAATACTCATACTAAACTTATTGAAAAAATTTTCAGAACCCAGACAGGTAAAAATAATATCAACAATGTATTTATGTGTCCTGGGCCACTTGACTCTATCCCTGTTTTTGTGACTCTTCTTGAGCCAATTGGTGACCTCAATTAGCTCAGCACAAAAAACATATCTTGCCTTTCTGATATCATCCTTGCAAAAAAACAAACCTCTTACCCCACCAGCTAAGAAAAAAGCTAGATAAGAATAGTTTTTATCCTGATTTTCTGACTGAAGTTCTGTGTTTGTTTTTGATTTAACCAAAGTATCCCCAGTTTTTTCTTCCAACAAAAAGTCAGGTTTTTTGGAGTATCCCTTCAACATAGTCAAACATTGAAGCATAAGAAGGATTTGGTCATGAAGAAGAGTGAGATGTCCAATAGAAACCTTCTTACTAGTTGACAGTGCATCTGATTTCTCTTCATTGTTGACATCTTTCTGTATCTTCAAGCTCTCCAAGTATGAGATAGCATCTAGGACACTATCTTCAGTGCTGCCAGTCTGAAAAGTTTCTCTTGAAGAATTCAATCGGGGTCCGGATAAACTGATTGCTTCCATTATAAGATGAGCCCAAGAATTCTTCTGACCCTTGGATGGCTCATTTAGCTGGAGAAGAGCAGTAAATAAGTAGGTTGAATTCTTGAATTTACTTTTGATAAAGCCTGTATGGAAGATGTCACGTCAATACCATAGTTCAGATTCTGAGGGAAGGAGGTAAGAAGGTGCTGTAAAAAATGTCAATCACTGCTATTATAATTCAGATTAAAATATGAAATAACATACCTAAAGTCAAAACCTGCTGAAGCCATTTCCCTATAGAGCAGCTTTCTTGCTGCCATGCACAGTTTTTTGAATTATTCGTTTCACTAGAGGAATCAACCTTGATAGAGTGATGATACTCCAATATACTGTAAGAAGTTAATTCCATTTTCCTCCAGGCATCTCAATCCTTTCTCCCTGAAAATGTGGAACAAATTTTTTCCACAGATTCTCTATGCTGGGCCAAGACAAAGCGGTAATTTGATTTAGCAGTAGATGATGATGGCTCATTATCTGGATTGGATGTAGAAGCTGGGGCAGTGGAAGGAATGGCAGTTGAAGATGAGGCAATGGGAGCTGAAGTGGGTTGGGGAGGGAAAGATGTAGAGGAAGCAGGGATAGAGCTTTGTTCTTTTGAAGTTGAAGAAGATTCTGGAGGGCCAGCCAGTTGCAATGAAGTTGAAGCAGATAAGGGTCTTAAGGATTCATCAGGGATATATTTTTCAGCTGGAGCATTAACAGGAGTTTGAGTTGAGGGGGACTGAGCAGGAGATTGAACAGGGGGAGATGTAGCAGGGGGAGATGTAGAAGTGGGAGATTTAGCAGGGGGAGGTTTAGAAGTGGGAGGTTTAGAAGGGGTTAATTGGATGATAGATTTGGTAACAGTTGCTTTAGAACCAGCAGGTTTCTTTGAAGGGAGTGATGGAGCTTCAATATTTTTAGCAGGTTCAGGAATAGAGACAGAAGGATTGGGGATACAGGGAGCTGATGAAGTTTTCTCTGCGGGAGGAGGTATCTCAGAGGTTGAGGCTTGTGGTAGTGAAGAATCTATATTAGCTGATAAACTTTGCCTCTTGGGTGCATCCTTTTTGTATAGTGAACGTAGCTTTGAGTGAGGCTGGGAGTCATCCCCTGAGTCAGATAGAACAGGATGGCTGGAAACTTTAATGGTCTGTTTTCTTTTTGAAGCCCATCTTTCAGGTTCGTTTGTGAGATCAATGATGACAATTTGATCATTTGGTGGAAGCTGTTTTCCGCTAGCAACAGCTAAAATTGAAGAAATTAGTTATTTGAAAAATAATTAATACTAGAATAAATACTTTTTTCGGATTTTTCACATGCAAGTAGAAGCTCTTGAACCTTTTGCTTTATTTCTCCTGAAAGAATCTTCTTGCCAGCAAGTTTTTCCACTGATGCTTGAAACTCAGATACAGATGTGAGGAAATCATCCTTTGAGATTTGAATGACTTCATCCTTCAAAATTCTGTCCTCATGCTCTTCAAAGTCTTCCATTTCGTGAGCGTGATCTGAAGCACCATCTGAAGTAGAGCTTGTTAGCTCAAAATAAAACTAATAATGATACAAAAAACTCACCAGAGCCTCCACCTGATTCTTGAGAATCTTTTATGGAGGAGAAGGGGCTAGATATATCCATGGACTTAGAAAACTTTCCAGACTCTAATTGATACAGGAAGAGACCAAAGTAAAAAAAAAGAACTCAAGAGGTAAAAATTACACAAAAAATTAGACTTGCCTGTTCCAGCATTATCTTTATCTTGAGTAGAAACTTGTGCTGTAGCAGGTACAGGAAATGCTAATTCTTTAGCCACAGAGGGAGAGCTTGGAGGGGCTTGGCTAGGGGTTGAAGTCTGGGAAGGCATAATATTTGAATGAGTTGAGAGAGTTGAGCCTGATTGTGGTTAAAGGAAGAAAGAAGCAGCTGCAGATGTAATTGCGCATGAATCTCAATGTGAAGGTCATCTCATATTCATTATTCACATTGAAGTTGAATACAATACATTTTGATTTATGCACAAATTTATATATATTAATTTAAATTGAAATATAATATTATAAAAATTAAATTGAACTCATATGTGCATAGCACAGCCATGTTATTTCACAGCCCGCCTGATTTTGTTTTTTCTTTGTGGTGTTTTTGATTTTTTTGTGATTAATTTGAGCTTACTATAAATTGACATATACTTAAGTTAATGAATTTTTCTTTAAATTTTTATTAACTCTCAATTTTTCTATATTATTATTTATTTTGCCTAATGGCACATTTAAATTTTTTATTATTCATTATTTTCATTTTTTAGCCATATGAAAAAAGGTATAACTGATACTTTTTTTTATATGGTCATTTCTTTTTCTCACACTATAGCTAGATGAACCAGAATATCTGGTCCATCTAGCTATTTCCTTTTTTTTTGCTTCTCACCTCTAGGTCACGTGCAGCAAAGTATCGCAGCAATACTTTGCTGCACGTGACCTTTTTTTTTCCTTGCCTTGGCTTGGTCAGATAGACCATAACTTAATGTTATTGTCTATCTGACAATAGCCAGGGAGAAGGCGCTGTCATGTGCAGCGAACTGTTGCTGCAACTCTTTTCTGCACGTGACCAGCCCTCTCCGGCCACACCCTGGGTCAGATAGACCATAGTACTTTGATACTATGGCTCATCTGCCCAAGGGGGCATAGGAGAAGGCTGGTCACGTGCAGCAAAGAGTCGCAGCGACATTTTGCTGCATGTGACAGCGCCTTCTCCCTGGCTATGGTCTATCTGACCAAGCCAAGGCGAGGAAAAAAAAAGGTCACGTACAGAAAAGTATCGCTGCGATACTTTGCTGCACATGACAAGTAATGGTTTAGGTGGCCAGGTCAAATGGACCATATCATAAAACAGATATGGTTCATTTGACCCAGCCTTTGGTGGCTAGCTGCTGGTCACATGCAGCAAAGTGTCGCAGCAATAATTTGCTGCACGTGAGTAAGTAGCAGGCACCAATCCTGGCTCAAAAATGAGCCATAAGAAATTGAATTTTTGATTAATATAGCAAAAATACGTGAGTTAAAATACTGTGGTCCCATGAAAATAAAAATAATTTTGGGATTTTTTTTCATGGGATCAGAGAATGTGAGTTTAAAAAAAGGTTCGATGCACCATAATTTAAACATTATGGTCCATCAAACCATGAATAAGGGAGCTGGGACAGGTAATGACTTTTGAATAAGTATAGAGGTAATTCTTTTTTCAATGTGAAAAGTGAGTAATTGGGGAGTTTCATAAGACTAAATCAACAAAAAATTTACTTTTTTCAACTAAATTTTTCTACATATTTGATGGGAAATAACATATATATAAATTTGTGACTGGCAACATGGAGAGAGAGAAAAAAAGTAAGCAGAGATTAAACATAATATTTATATAAGGTTATGGATTTTAAGTTTATGAAATTGAGAAAGGTTTTTATGAGGGGTTTAACAGAATTTTACTAGAGAGAAACACCTTTGCGCAGCCTTTCCTGGCACTTTTTAAGCCCCTTTTCCACCCCCAGTAAGCCCCAGGGGGGCCCCACTGGGGGTGACAGAGGGGCTAAAGGGGGGCTTCAAAGGTTTAAAATAAGTGATTCAAAGGGGTAAGTCAGAGGTAATGAAGGTAAAATTAATAATAAACTGTTCTTAAAATATAAAATAATAAATTTTTTTTTTGGTTTTTATAAAATTAAATTTTTTATGTCAAATATTTTGTATAATTTTTTGGTGTTGAAGATAGCAATTTTCAAGATTCCTAATATCAAGGTACATATAAATTCTTTAAAATTTCATTGGGAAATTAAAAGCTGTTTTTGAATTTTAATAAGCTATTTCATAAGGTAAAATTTAATCAAATGTACTAAAATATATTGTGATATTATTCTATACACTGAACAAATCTAGCCTTCAAATCTAAAACCATTTCTAGGAAACAGGTTCTTAGAATGTTGCAAGATGATTATTCAAGTGAAATATGAAAAAATATAATCATTATTAATTTATGTAAGCAGCTGTAAGCTAAAGTAAATGTAGGCAAATCAGTATTATTTAATTATTGATCTCTCAAACTATATTTGATGACCTTTTTTTACAAAATATGAATTTAATTTATTAAATGCACCTCCAAGAAATTAATAATAAAGTTCCTTGAAAGTTTTTACTATTTAAAAATGAAGATTTATTATGTAGTACATGTAGTTTTTATATATAATTGAAGGATTTACATTATTAATTTAGCTCTTTATACTTCTGCATTAAATTAAAACACTTCCAAACAAAAAAGTCCCTATGTTCCCAAAATATCAAGTCCTATATATAGGCCTCTGCTTCCTCAAAAAATTGTCCCATCTTTTATTTCTTTACCATCATGGATGTTTCTACTATCAAACCCATTTGTATTGGCATCTTGAGGTCCTACACCACAACTATTCACAATACAGCTTCAGTTCAGAAACAGCATGTTTCTATTTATTTATCTAAAACTGAAAATATTATCAAAATATTTTCAAAGAAGCCAAAGTTTTGTGTGGGAAATCTTATATCTACACATGCAAAGGTGCTCTACACTCTTCTTGGAAAACCATCCTCCTCAACAACTATAGCTCCAGTTTGTGGTTGGACGCCTGGTCAAGAAACACCTCTTCTACTCATTGAGACTCTTCTTGTTCCTCACCTAGATCTCACCCTTCCTCCAACAATCAATATATTACTTTTCTTTTTACCGGCACATATTTCTTCCCTCTACACCTTCCTTCTTCCTATCAAAGAGGATATTTATGAACCAACTAACTATACACCCTCTCTTCACTTGGGCTGTGAAGTTCAATATCCGTTTTCAACTCAGCTTGACAGTTCATTCATTCACATACAGGAACTCCTCTCCATCAAATTCAGTCACCCAGCTTCTATGGCTCAACCCCAACATTTGAAAACACGCCTTTTACCCCATCAAAGCCAGGCTCTTGCATTTATGCTACTTCAAGAAAGGCATACTGAAACATATTTATGGAGGTGCTGTGGAGATTCGACTTGGGAAAATGAATTGAGTGGAAGAGTTACCAACACACTTCCAAAATCAATTCTATTAGCAGATGACATGTGCCTTGGGAAGACAGTGTCAACAATTGCTCTGATTTTTAGTACTTTAAATGAAGCTGCTGAATTTTCACATCTTCAAAACCCTTCATCAAGCACAAAGAAGGTGAAGGCAACACTCATAGTGGTACCCTCAACTTTATTGAAACAATTGGAACACGAAATTTTACGACATACTAATCCTGATTTGATGATTAAAGTGATTATTCATCATGGAAAGGGCAGAAGTGAAAATTTCATAAGCTTTTATGAGGCTGACATTGTCTTAACATCATATCATATTATGATAAATGATTTAGGAAGTTTAGAAAAGGAAGGTTTGTTCCATGTTCGATGGTTTTGTGTGATTCTGGATAAAGCACAGTAAGTTTTTAAACACTATTGATTTAATAAATTTGATTCATTTTCCTATAGTCAGATATGTGATCCATCTTCAAAGTCCTCCATATCTGTTACTGCACTAAAGACATCTTGCTGTCTTAGTCTAACTGTAACTCCCATCCAGAACAAAGTCCAAGATTTATTTCCCATCTTTCAATTTTTACGTCTTGAGCCACTATCAACCTCTGAAGGATGGAATAAATACGTTGGAACTCCAGCAAAGAAAGGCCAATTTACCGATGTCAAAAAGATTATTCAAAACATCTTAGGGGACATAATGATTCAAAGGACAAGGAATTCTATATGTCTGGATCAGGGGGATGTTAACTTCATAAATAGAGTGAAATATAAAAACTTCATTATCAATTTGACAGGTCAACTTTCAGAAATGTACATCATGCGGCATAATACCTTATTCAAGCAGCTCAACATGGATGAAAACAGCTTACCTGCTAAATATCCTTCTGGATTAGTGGCTCTATCAGCATTGCAACGTTTCTGCAATCACCCTCAGTTCCCACACAATTCAAAAAAAATCTGTGGTGGAAGAAATGGACTGGAAGGAGAGTCCAAAATTTGTCCACCTGGTCAACTTCCTTCTCAAATTATACTCTATTGAAAAAGAAATGAGCTGTGTTATTTTCTCTGAGTGGACTGACACACTCAAATTGTAAGTTTTTCTTTCAATGAAAGAATATTAAAACTAACCTTCAAAATAATAGAATTTCATTTGCTCTTTCTGAGTACAATATCCGAAATCTCAGATTTGATGGTTCACTTGACATGAGTGCACAGGAAATTGTCCTCCAGTCATTCTCTACCATTGATTCCGGTGTTCTTTTGGTGTCTTTGAAGGCTGGAGGAGAAGGTCTTAATCTGACAATGGCATCACATGTTTTCTTAATTGTAAGATTTAAATTTCTCAAATTATGATTAATCTAACTTTTATTTTTAGGAACCTTACTGGAACCCTTTGATGGAGAAACAAGCCATTGACAGAGTTTGCAGGATAGGTCAAACTAAAGAGGTCCATGTTTACAGATATATTGTTGCCTCTACAATAGAAGAAAACATTACACGAGTGGGTAATTTTCCAAGAATCTTTATCAATATTATTACTCAATAATTTAAAAATTTAAATTCAATCAAAAAAACTGTACTTGGCTGAGTAAGCTATTTTCATTTTCAACTGTGATTCTTTGAGACTGAATTTGAAATTCTTTTAGCTTGGCTGTTCCTGAGAGCAGCATCTAGATGGGCGAAAATATCTTCATAATCATCTTGTAATTACATGTAATTTTAATAAAATGTTTGATTTTCTTAGTTTGATTAAAAAATGTTTTTAGGTTCATAAGTACACAAATGAAAAAAAAATTATTAGGCCCTTTCAAAGTTATTAACAAGGGGAAAATGTTAAAATTTGATATATAAGGTGTACTTATCCCCTCTTTTCCCCCATTTCCCCTGATTTGTACATATTTTTAATTACCACAAACAATGTCTTCATGTAAGTTTCCTATTTGATAGGCTATAATTTTTTCACTAATGTAAAATTTTAGATTCTACTTTAATACCAGCAACAGGTTTCAAAAGCTCTAGGGCATTCAATAAAATTCTTGCTGAAATAGGTGTTCCCAACTCCAAGGCTACCTCAACAGCTTCTATAATTGATTTTATATTGCTTATCCTTGGGAAATGCAAGAAAGAAGATACTTATCCATCTTCTCCGACTGTTTCTGAAATCTCTTCTCTTGTCAATCCTTTACCTTCTAATTCCCTTCCAACAATATCCGAAGCAACTGAAACCATGGAGGAACTGCAGTTATTTCCCTCTGGGCGACAAAAAACAATTCCACTTGTTTTTCATCATATTTTTCATAATGATGCTAAAGCAGTTGGAATACCTTGACTATGCTTTTCTATGAATGATGACACAGAATGGAATCAATTGGTTATCTCTCATCTGACAAAGCACTATTGCTATACCTTCAAAAACCAGGCATTCCGATATTATGTCTTTGATCATAATGAGTACCAAGAGGATTTTGTGCCACTCATAATAGAACAATGGCTCCGCACCCAACAGGGACAGTCCAGATCACCTCCAATTTTCTGTCCTGGAAAAAAAAATAAGGAAAATAGAAGAAAAGTGAGTCAAGTTTTTTTTTTCTAGAGAAACTTTCATTGAAACTCTACTTCAGTTACAAAAATCTCGGCTCCATACTGTGATATCTGTACTGGATAAAGAATATCTCTTCTTATTTGATAACCCAAATTATCACTCTGACACCGAGCAGGATGAGGAAGGAAATCTTTGGAAGAGAAAATTGAAATGGCGATCAGATGAACTTTCCAATTTTTATTCCCAGATTGATCAGATTACTTTGAATAAGTTAAGAGGAACCAGAAAATGTAAATCTTTGTATAAACATGTTGTTTCACTTAGAAAAGAATCATCCATTATGTCGGAAACATCATCTTGTTCAAGTAATCTTCCACTGTGTTGCTATAATACTGATTCATTAACTACATCACAGTTTTTATTGCTATGCAGGAATCGATCCTTTAAAATACCCTCTCTTTTAAATTTATTATAATATTTATTCAATTATTTATAACCTTATTTTTTTAAAATATGTGTACATTAAATAGCAACAAGAAAAATTATTTCACTGTATTAATGAATTTTGCAATTTTTAATTTTATCCATTCACAAGAATTCCTTGAATTATGAAAAAATTTTAAAAAAAAACACTGAATATCATTTTTCATAATTGCACCTGAAAGATTACCTTTGAATGGTATAATTTTTAAGTTTTGACATGTCATTGCTTAAATATCATTTTAAATTCATAACTTCTTTCCTTTAAATTCTATTCACTCCATAAACGTGATTTTAGAAATAAATTATATGGTTCATTATCTATGGTTAAGCTGAATATACAAATATGATTTTTGAACAAAATTTTCCTTTTTCATTTTCCTAAAAATATAAATTACAGTCTTTAAATTTTAAATTATACTTTCTTTTTTCATTGACCAAAATACTCAGAGAATCATGCAGTACAACAAAAAGTACTCTAGTTTTTAAATGAAAAAAGTTAAGTATCTTGTCAACCATTTCTTATACATGTATGTTCAATATCCCTTATTGATTATGGTACAGAATTTTTTACTTGTATCTGTATCTTCTACCATGCAGTTCATGCAATTTCATGATCCTACACCTTTAATATTAAACCCATGAAACTTGAAAAAAATTTTAATTCAATTTAGTATATTATTCAAATTGAACAATCAGTTATGATACATATTTTGGCATGGAGTACATCAAATTTCATTTCCCCCTTGTTTCTCTATCACCACCATCCTAAGTATTATATTTTTATAAGCCATTTAAAAATGCCAACTAAGTACAAGATTTGCGTTTGCTCTGAAATTCGCTGTGATAAAAAGACATTTACTAATCCTAATGGTGAAATTGAAAGAGGTGTTTCAATGTCTTCTACAACATTTTATAAACATCAACAAAAAATTTTACTCTTTAAAAAAATTCAAGAAAGACAATCACCAACAATTTCCAACATTCCATCCTCTCTTCCTTCAACCTCCCATTCTGAAGTAACTTTGAGTTCACATCCAATTGCCAGCACTTCACAACAAAGAATCCCCCTCTCAGAAGAGGTATGCAATTGAATTATTCTCTAATTTTATATCATTTCTAACCACCAAAATAATTTTTATCATCATAGCCAACCCACTAACCCATTTTAACACCTGATACTTTGAATACCGACTCAACTACCCCTATTTTAAGAAAATCTAATATCTCAAAATCATCTAGTTTGTTGAACTCAAATTTCACACATGTTGATTCCTCTGATTTTTCTCCACCTGCTCTTGCCCATCTCTCACCTTATATTTTCTTTACACTCATTGAAATTGCTCATGGCCACTTGGTACAAAACCTATCTAGGGACCAAATTGAAATAAGAATTAAAGCTGAATTTTTCAAAATTCAACTAATTTCCAGAAGTTTTGGAAATTCTGCTAGTTTTGAACAAGAATCTCAATTACTTCCACACAATATATACACTATTATCCAGAGACTTAATCTCGAAGCCCCTTTAAAAATGTTACTCTGTTGTCCAAATTGCTTTCATCAACGTTTCAAATCAGTCAATGAGTACAACTATGATTATAGTCACTGCAAACAACTTCTACTAAATCCCATTCCTAAGAAGGATGAAGATTTGCTGATATGCAACTACCCCTTGTTCAAAGTGAAAAATAATAAATCCTTACCAGCACAAACTTATACAACTCAGTCCCTTATATCTTGGCTTGCACAACTTCTACATCTTCCTGGATTTGAGGATGATCTCAACACTTCTTTGAGAAGACCATGGCAGACACATGGAAAAATGTGTGACGTATGGGATGGGTCAGTGTGGAAAGAATTTAAAGCTTCTAGTGGAGGTTATTTTACAAAAAAAGTGGGAATTTGGTTTTTAGTTTGTATATGGATTGGTTTAATCCATTTGGGAACAAAATTGGTGATCATAATAAGGTATCATTTGGTTCAATCATACTGATTTGTCTCAATCTCCCACCTCATTTACGATATAAAAAGCAACATGTCTTTTTGGCCGGAATTACACCTGGGCCTCATGAACCCAGTTTGGACCATTGTAATCACATTATTACACCACTTTTTGACAAACTTCTTGCCTTTTGGAAAGGATGTTTTTACTCCAAGACTTATAATCACCCAAACGGACGGTTAATCCATGCAGCAATATTTCCTTTGATTGGCGATATTCCAGCTATCCAGAAGCTGTCAGGATTTTCCAGCTATAGCTCTAACATCCCATGCCATTTTTGCTACATTTCAAAGGAGGAACTGAAATCTGGCAAAACTCCTTCTGAATTTCTTTCTCGGACTGATTCTCACCATCGCACATACGCTCTCAAATGGAAAACTGCCTCCAGTGCACAAGAAAGGAAAGAAATCTTGGAGAGTAAAGGTTTAGGATATTCATCACTTCTTCAGCTTCCATATTGGAAACCAATTTCATTTGTTGGAATTGAGTTGATGCACTGCTTACTCCTTGGAATGGCAAAGGACTTTAGCAAAACGTACCTTCAGATACATGTGGCTTGAGAAAGAATTCAAAAACAAAAGAAAAATAGATCAAAAAGAGGCTTTAATGATTTCGATCCAAATCCTTCCATATCAAGCCAAAATTCATTTTCTAATGCCTCTAGTTATTACAT
The DNA here is from genome assembly GCA_030280995.1 of Hemileia vastatrix. Lineage (NCBI taxonomy): Eukaryota > Fungi > Basidiomycota > Pucciniomycetes > Pucciniales > Zaghouaniaceae > Hemileia > Hemileia vastatrix. The sequence goes on from JASXTE010000017.1 coordinate 18,641,323, forward strand.
ATATTCGTTTTCAACTGAAAAGAAAAAATCAAAGTCTCCTTCTTACCCTAATTCATCCTCTCAACCTTCAAGAAAATCTAATAAATCAAAAAGTTCTGTTTGTGTACTTCTACCTCCGCAAAAAATTTTTAAACGTAAACCTTCTCATCAAGATAGTTTTCATGAGCAGGTCAAGAAAGTAAAAACGGCTGGTCCATCAAAAAGTCACAATCAACTTCCTAAAGATATCTGTTTAAATGAAAATGATTCTAGATCCAATTTTTCCAGTTCAAGTTAAAATGAGCTATTATTAGATGAAAATTGTATCTCAAAATATTTTTGTAGATCACACCTTTCAGAAATATTCAGATTTATCAAGACCCAAATTCACTTTGAAACCAGCATAAAACCCAGATGCATCAACAGATAATTTGTGTCTACAATCGAGTGAGTTGTTAATTGTTCAACCCTGTATCCGCAATACTAAGACCCCTTCATGGCTAACCCGTGTTCCTAGTAGTCTATGAGAGGCTGGTACAAATCTTAAAGCTGCTGAATGGTTTGTACTATGTAAAATTTACTATGTGGAAGCTTTGATACTAGTTTGGGCTATTGAAAATTCTGACGCACGAGAGAAGAAGTTGATTAAATGTCTTTCACTTCTGGTTTCAATAATCAATATTCTGACTTCCTTGGAGATATGTGAAGCTCAAATATCATCTCTTCAAGGTCAGTTAAAATATTATATGAAGTGTCTTAAGGAATTTTGGCCAGATATCAATATAAAGCCAAACATACACTTAGCACAACATTTTCCTGAAGTTCTGAGAAGATTTGGGCCAGCACCATCAACTGCAGCATGGGCCCACGAGCGTATAAATGGAATGTTAAGCTCCATTCCAACCAATAAGAAAACATGTATGTTTTCCTTAATTAAAGCTACTTAACTTTATTAATTTCATTTTTTTAAAGATCAAATGGACAAGACCATTATGAAAAGGTTTATTTTGACCGGTCAGCTTCAACCATTAATGGAAAGAACTAATGATCGATTTGAGAATGAAATGAAAAATTTCTTCAGTTCAGAGAAAAGAAAAATTCCCTCAAAATCATCTCAACTACTGTGTGAAGACTATGAATTGTGGATAGAGTATCTCAACATGATTGATGGTAAAAAAATATTTTCCAGTATTTTTACAAAAAATCAACCATCTGTTTCATCTCAAATTCTATCACCTCAAATTATTGAAGTAGATAACTTGTTACTGGATGGAAAAAACTACTCATTATATTCAACAAATCAAGGAAATGGCAATGTTGAGGTAAATTCATCAAAAGGAAATGTTGTTGGGATTATACTGAAAATGTGGCAGTCAACAACATTTTCAGGTCAAAATTTTATTTTAGTTGGCTTATATGACATTATGGATCCTAAAATTGAAAATCCTTATTTAAAAGCTGGGCTTAATGTTTTTTGGTGTTATGATAAATGGTAAAAAAAAGTAGTTATGAATAGCAAGGAAATTATTGGTCATGTTTCAAAAACTACACATCCTAGTGGTTTTACAAATGTTTTCTCAAATACTTGTTGTATGATATCATTAAAAAATATAGCCAGCAGCTATTCTGATTTTTAATGTGGTTTTAGAATTGTATATTTTTTGTGGACAATAAATATATATACAAATATTTACTGCCAGTGATTGAGCTAACTAATAAAAGTAAAAAGTATGGACTCCAAATTTCACTCCCTGATTCATGAAAGGAAGTTTTGAATATGGATCACTTGAAGTTCTAACCAGGTTACAGCAAGGTTAGTCAGAAATACAAAAAAAGGACTTGCCTACAAGTCCTCATTTTTCCCCCCCTGTGTGGCCATGCTTTCGAAGCAAAAATACTCCATTGATTTGCAGGCCATGCATGCTTGGGAATATTGCCATGTAAAGATTCCACCATCCGCTTTGGGGTGTGGAGGTGTGGGAGTTGGAGTAGGGCAGTTCGACATAATACAAGAAAAAAATAATAATAAATAAAAGAAGGAGTCAGAGAAAGTAGTGTAGGAAGAATGTGTCTCACGCTCAACGGAGTTCCCGTTTTATACCCGGGCATCTGTCACGCTCCATGTGACACTCGAGGCAAAAGCAGCTCATTAAATCAATAATACAGAGGTCTAAATCCATACTCAAAGCGTAGAAAATGATTCTACATAGCAACTGTGACTTTCCTTTGTGTACTCACTATTCAACTGCGCTAATCTAAACTTTAAATCTAAATTAGTCAATCTCTCAATAGTGTGTTTAGTCTTTTCTTCGATAAGCAATGCACAGTGCAATAGTTAATGTAATATTCCGCTAAAAGGTTTATTAAGTATCTGTGGGTTATTAACAGGGATAGTGAGCATGGAAAGGATTGTTAGTGGAGGATTAAAGGGTTAACGGATGTTAGTGAGGAGGGTCCAGGTGTAAGGGGTGTATTTTCACAGGTATGTTGTGTGTGGAATGATGGATGGGTATGAGGTCAATGCGAGGAGGAGTAATGTATATAAAAGGGGTGGGATTTCGGTTTGATATTTCTTTAGAATTAAATTGTAAAAAACATATATATAGTTATTAGTGGTAAACCTTCAGGTTAAATCATTATTATTGTACATTTCCTTATTTTTCTCAGTAATCATTTCTAAAACTTAAATCTTTGATTATTGAGTTTCCAACCCTTTGTGAGATCTTAAGAATATTAATATTACCTTTAAATTATATTAGAATTCTTATCGAACATATCTTGAAGCAGTAGCTCTTCCTTTGAGTCATCTTCAAATCACTTCTGTGAACATTTCCTCTGTGCTTCAAAGAAGTTTCTAAACTCCTTCCTCCATCTCACTTCCAGGAACACCCTCAACCTTGTGCGTAGGTCATCCGGTGACAGAAATGAGGTAACAGTTTTTGTAAAGAAAACACAAATAGGCTAAGGCATCTTCAAAATCAGAGTCAGATTTGTAGTAGAGAACTAAAAGTAAAGTGATAGCATTAATAGTGGAGTGAATTAGCCGTCTAGTAGAGAGGTGCTTCATTCTTGTCAGTAGTATAGGTGTTGGTAGAAGGTTTAGGTGATGAGTGGGAAGTGGGAATTCACCACCAAATGTACAGTTGGGGTGTGTAGATAGAAAAAAAACTTAAGTGTTTGCCACCAAAATTAAGTAGCATAGTGTGAGGAGAGACTTAAGGATGACATCAGAAATTGTATGTCATGTGACTTTCTTAAAAATCCATCATGGATGTGATGAGTTTGGGATCAGGAAGTAGGAAGTAGGAATGGAAATTGGGGTATAAGAGGCAGGATAATGCACTATGATGGATTTCATATTCACTAGCCCCGGGGCTAGTGGATAAGAATCTTCCGCAATTAATGTCTGCTCCCGGGAAAAAAAATTTCTGATCTCTAATTGCGGATCCCTGAGCATTGATACCCCCTAATAAATACATAACAATCTTTATGTGCCCTAGCAATTAATTATAATTGTTATGTACTTGTTACACAACCATTACACAACTGTTACGCCGTGTGGCACAACAAATAATTTTGGTAGTGTATGAATTCCACAGTGACTCTAAAATGGCATGTGTGAGGATCTGTTTCCGGCATCTGTACAGCGACTGATACTAACTCTATTTTATATTTTATTTTCTTCTTTACTTGTTATCTCACAATTACGTTTGATGCTTGTATGACTAAAAAAATTATGAAGTATTTAAGTTAGAAATCTGCATTCACAAAATTGTCTTTTTTTCCACCAAATCAATCATAATTATTTATTTATGCATGGCATATAGTGCTCTAAAAACAATTTTTATGAAAGTTATAGTTGAGTTTGTCATTGAATTTTTATTTCAGGAAATATATTTTAAATAATGTGATCTTTATATTTGATATCACCTTTAACTGTTGTGACATAAAGGTAGCCATAAGTACATACTCGACTACATAACAAATGTATATAAACTAGCATACGTAGTAGAGTATTAGATATAAAAATCTTAATCTTAACTTCCACCATGACAGGTTATGGGCTTGCTCTTTTCTTAAAAACAAATCCCGAAATTATACTACACTACTTTCAAAAATAATTTTTTTTTCTTTTCTCTCACTTTTTTTTCTTATTTCCATTTTTTTCTTTTTCTTCTTTCACTTTTGCTTTTTTTTTTCTCATCATTCTCTCTATCTCTATCGTGTCGGGTTTCCTTACCTAAGGGGTCTAATCATTTAAATTTTATTTCCTCATTTATTTCTCATATTTTTTTTTCTCTCTCTCTTTTCTTCTTCTTTTCAGTTCTCCTTTTCCTATCTAAATTTTTTCTTTCTTATCTAACAGCATAGTGAAGTGATTAGGTCAATTCTGGTAGCTTGGAATCAAGATTATTACTGACAAAGAAGGAACATCTTTGCCACCAAAAACTAAACTTTGCTATATATAAAAAAAATAAAATAAAATAAAATAAAAAATAATAATTAAAATTAAAATTAAAAATAAAAAATAAAAAATAAAATAAAATAACAAAAATAAATAAATAGATTAAATAGATACTTTTATATACTTTTATAGTTTTTTTTAGCCTTATAGTTTGATATAACTATTATTATAAATTTCACGACCGACTTCAAGACACTCTTCTCACCGACAAAACAAAACACATTCAATGCCGACACCAGCGGAAACTGAGGCACAAGATACAAATGTGCGAGTACCTTCACAGGTTGCAGAAACAGGCTGGGACAAAGATCTTGCCTTTGAAAATCTCACTAAAGCAAAACCATGGATTGAAAGCATTACAAAACTAACAACAACAGGGGAAAATTTCCAAACATGGATTAGGAAGACAAGAGAACTTTTTGGAAAAGTGATTCAAGACAAAACATACGCAAATGAACGACGACAAATGTTAAACATCCACAAAGATTATTTGGTCAGAGAATTAATCATTGAATGCTGTGATGATGGTGTGCAAGAAATGATTTCCAATGGTACTTACCCTACTGCTTTTGATGTGCTAGTTTTTCTCATTATTCATTTCAATCAAAGAACACGGGTCCACCACTTAAATATATGGCAAGAACTGGTATCTTTAAAGCTTTCAGATTTCACAACTGGAGGAGAATACACTCATGCCATTTATGAAAAACTTTGATTTCTTCGTTCTTCAGGACTTGATCTCACTGTTGATAATTTTCTTGGACTAATTTTGCAAAATGGAGCTACAGGCAATCAGAGAATTGAAGAAGATATCATGAATCAAATCAGTACTTTATATTGAATTCAATATATTCTTCAGTCAAAAGAAATAAGCTGAATTATAATTGACTCACACAGACAAGAATTTTTGAAATCCAAATTCAACAACGAAAATACAATAGTTTTGAAACAATCATCTGCTAACAATTCTTTACCTGAGGAGATTGAGACTGATTTCGCCTGGAGAGGAAACCAAAATTTATGCTTTCAGTGCAACCGTCCGGGTCATCTTGCTGCTGATTTCAGGGCATCTACAAGACAAAATTCTTCCCAAAATCAAATAACTCCCTTCCCAAATTACTCGGCACACTACCCTTTACCTTTTTACCCAGCCCTCACCCCAAACTTTCCTTATCCTTTTCCTTCCTTTCCTAATCAAGCACCTTTACCAAATCAACATACTCAACAACTACTGTGGAAAACGCCACCAAAATACAATTGCAAGGCAGATTATTATCGACCTAACTACGATAAAGATAAAATCAAACCTACAATGAAATCCTGCCTTCTCAAAATTGATGATTCCCGAGAGCCTTCTGAAATCCAAATCGACAGATTGACTATCTCTGATGATGGACCTCTTCTGATTCTTGATAGCGGTGCTACGCATCATGTGACTGGTGATAAAAAAAGTTTTGTAACATTTGTCCTCTTAAATCCACCAATTCCCCTAAAAGTTGCGACTAATGGCAAACCCAATTTTATTACAGGGAAAGGCTCAATGATTTTCCCAGGGCTGAATGGGAATAATGTAGAATTGAAGAATGTATATTTCTGTGATCAGGCAGCAGGTACACTAATATCTCAAGCGTCGCTTATTTTGGGTGGCTGTAAGCTTGATTTTCAGTCAAACAACATGAGGATTTTTTTTAATGATGGAACTCAAATTTTTACTGCACGATTCAACAACAGAAGCTGCACATTACCTCAACTGTTTCCGGCTCATTTGTTAGGGGCAATTTTGGACATTGATATTGTTGTATCTAAATATTATACAGATGTGCAATGCAATACTATTACTCCATCTTACAATATATGTGTCTTCCCAACAATACTATCTGGAAAAAGGGTAAAACTTGATATTGAAAAAGAAGAAGTTTTAAGATTTTGGCATAGATGTTTTGGCCACCAAAGCTTGAGAAGTATAAGAAAACTAGTTAATGGTAAATTTGGTGAAGGTCTACCCAGAACATTCCTTCAGGAAATATTGATTGCAAAGAATGTAAAATTGAAAAATCAAAACAAATTGACACTACAAGCAAATCTGGTAGATTTCATGCGCCTGGCGATGTTTTGGCAGTCAAACTCATGGGACCTTTTAAAGTAACCACAACAAATCAAGGTATATATTTATTAACTATGTTAGATGTAGGCTCTAGTTATGGTAATGTTGAAACTTTGAAAACTAAAGATGAATCCAGTAAATTTATTATTTCATATATATCTTGGTTTGAAAGATGTACTAATATTAAAATAAAGACCCTAAAAAGTGACAATGGTGGAGAGTTTATTAACAAAAAGTTACGAGAATGGCTCTCTTTACAGGGAATCATACACAAATGTTCTGTACCGTACTATCATGAACAAAATGGAGACATTGAAAGATTTAACCAAACAATTTTTGACATGGGTCAAAAAATACTAGTTGACAGCGGTCTTCTGAAAAATCTCTGGGGTCCAGCTTTCAAATGGGCTGTTTATATGCACAACTGACTACCTAACACTTGCAGCTCAGATATGACCCCATATGAAAAGCTATTACTCTCAAAACCAAAATTGGATCATCTCCAAATTTTTGGCAGCATTGCTTATGTCCACATATCCAAGGAAACAAGAAAGAAATTGGATGCAAGAGGCAGAAAATGTAGAGTGATAGGTTATCTGGAACAATCAAAAGGTTGGATGTTTCTGGACTTTGAGACAGGCAAGTTGATCCCTTCTGCATGGGCAGATTTTGAAGTAAAAAAACCAATTATTAATAAACAATTAACTAACACACTAACTGATGATACCAAGGACAGTAAAATGTCAATAGATTTTATTACTAACAAGTTTGAGTTTAACAATTTTGAAGCTGAAAATACATTTTTTGAACAGGAAAAACTAGTATCAAATATAGAAATATATGCATATGCCATAGCTAGTGGTACACCAATGACTTTTAAACAAGCAATGAAATCTCCTCATAAAGAAAATTGGTTAACAGCTTGCAAAAGTGAATTTCAAAACCTGAACAATATGAAAGTCTGGTCTTTAACTGACATACCAGTAACAGCAAAAATAACCAATGCCAAATGGGTATTTGCTGAAAAACTGGATCAAGAAGGTAATCTAATAAAAAGAAAGGCAAGATATGTGGCAAAAGGTTTCTCACAGGTAGAGGGTGTTGATTATGCTGAGACTTTTGCGCCTACAGCAACATTTACTTCTTTAAGGATCTTACTGACTATTGCAGCAGCCAATAACTGGCCTGTACACAATTTTGATGTAGTTGCAGCATATTTAAATTCTCCGATAGATGAAGACATATGGGTTAGGGCACCACCTGGTTTTGGAAGAGATGAAGGAAAAGTGTACAAACTACATAAAGCCTTGTACGGCACTAAACAGGCAGCTAGATGCTGGTGGAAGCATCTAGAATGTAAGTTACGAAAAATGGACTACATACCAAGCTACTCTGACAGTTCTCTTTATGTGCTAAAATCCAATAATGAAACAGGAATCTTATGAATTCATGTGGATGATGGAGTAATAACAGGTAGTTTGATGGCAGTATTAAGAAAATTCCATCAGAACTTATCGGAGCTAGTAAATATTAAATGGCAGGAACGCTTAGATAACATAGTAGGAGTAAAAGTGATACGAAATAATAATTCATTCCTACTCTCCCAACCTGTTTTAATAAAGAAAATAGAAGAAAAATTTTCACGATCAACAAATAAAAACACAACTGTTCTACCAAAAGACTGCAACCTTAAAACTAATACAGGAGAAAAAGTAAAACCAACAGAATATCTTAGTCTGATAGGATTGTTAAACTATTTAGCAGTAGGTACTAGGCTGGATATTTCTTTTGCAGTAAACTATTTGGCTTGATTTGCAAATAACCCTAGCGAGGATCATTGGACAGCGCTTGGTCATCTTACTCAATATGTACTGACAACAAAAGATCATAGTTTTCATGTGTGTCCAGATAAAAATTTAGGTTTACAAGCTTTTGGTGATGCGAGTTGGAACGACGGTACCTCTAGGTGTACAAATGGTGGAGTCATCTTTTTCCTTGGAGTCCCAGTCAATTGGAGCTCAAAGAGACAGACGCTAGTGGCTCTGTCAACATGCGAATCTGAACTGGCTGCGCTGGCAGTGGTCACAAAAACAGCAACATGGATTCAAAACATTATAGAAGATTTAACCAACATACAACATACAATACAATTATACTGTGATAACGAATCGACCATTTATGTAGCCAGAGATCAGCCATCCAACAAAAGAATATGTCATATGGATAGGAATTTTTTCTATGTTAATGCTCAATTATATAATAAAAAAGCAACAATTAACTGGATAAGTACAAAAGATCAAAAAGCTGATATATTAACAAAAAATCTAGGTCCTAATTTGATGACAAAAGCTAGGGAGATGATTAATGTATACTGCAGTAATCTTTGATGGCGGAATGTAGTCGAGCAGGGGGGTGTTGTGACATAAAGGTAGCCATAAGTACATACTCGACTACATAACAAATGTATATAAACTAGCATACGTAGTAGAGTATTAGATATAGAAATCTTAATCTTAACTTCCACCACGACATTAACAAGGCTGTGAGCAGGTAACTGATAATACCTTTTTTATTGACCGTTCAGTCTGCATGGGGTTAGCAGAAATATTCGTTTTATAAATAAAATACAGGCTCTTAATTAAAATTAGAAAACTCAAGTATTCTGAAATTATGACGTACTATTGATTTACCTAGTAATTAATCACAATATATATATATATATATATTGAGCCTGGTCGCCTCAAATTAGAAATTTCGACGCAAAATAAAAAGCCGTGAGTGTAAACAGCAATATTGACCTCATTACCTGAAATGCGATACCAGAGCCACATATGTGCATGAATTAAAGAAAAAATAGTCGAGATTTATATAAAATGATTAATAAAAACATATAAAACCTTTTAACTCGATTATTCGTAGCGGAAATATAGCCAGGAACTCATTAACGGACTTTGATCAATTATGGGCTTGTTCGGACATTATAAGAATTCTCTCGGTGGATTTCAGTACCCATGGATAAATCTTTATATAGTGGGTTTAGGATTTGTGCCCACATTTGCGCTTACTAAATACTTTTTAACATCAAATTGTGCTTGTTCAGACTGCTCTTTTCAGAGTTACTTCTTCATTCCATCCAGCTTATTCTTAGTTGTTTTAAATCTAGTAATGCCATATTCTCATGACTTTACAATTCATCTTTTGCCTGGAGAGCACTGTGGTTTCCAACATCAATGTTCTCGATATCATCCACAACCACATCCTACTAATGTGTATGCCACTCCACCGCATTCTTTAAATGATGAGAGTGCGTATGCGCAGGACTATGATACCCACACATTACTTGGTCATCCCCATATGCTCAAGCCTGACCATCAGCGGATAAAGCCAGAACCACTGCCTCAGTACTTGGTTACCCTCCGTGCCACGTATCGAGCTGCTTCCACTTCACTGGCTCAAACAGCGTTCTTTGGAGCTTCTTTGTCATATGCAACTCTCTTTGGCTATGTGCGTCCTCGGCCGATTTTTGTTGCTTGGTCTGCTAGTGTGTTTGTTTTGGGTGCTATCAGTGCTGGGTCAATGGCTTTTCTTGGTCACCTCGATAAGGCAGAATCCTCTAAAAATTCCCAAAAAAAGAATAAATTACGATATCTTGAAGATGGCATTAACTATCAAAACGAGAAACAAATAGTAGCACATCTTCTCAGACCCCAATCGACAGAGTGCAGAATGGAGTCCACTTCTCTTCAAACCCCATCAGAGGTTCAAATTCATAGGGAAAGAGCCAATACCAGCTTGGTTTCTAGAATATTAAACGCTCAAACACTTGCCTGGACCTACGGCTGGCTGAGTGCTATATTTACATGGGTTGGGTTGATTTTGCTTAATATGGCGGTGGTTTTTGGCACCAAGTTATCAAATATCCCCACAGCTAGCATTGAAGAATTGGATCAAAGCGAGCATATAGGAATCAAGCTCTCTGGATACTTTTCTTTCGTCATTTCTCTTTTTGTTATATCTGGAACACTCTTGGTATATTTTAAAGATCAAAGTGATAGATAAAAAGGTTTTTCTCCTCCCTTTTTCCTTCTTTGCAGAAAGGTTAAAAAAATTATATCTAACAGCACATATATGTTCCGAATTTATTGTAGCTTAGGATTATTTTCTTTGTCTAGAATACAAAATGATTCAACAACTCAAATTTTTGGCAAGCTAAAATCGAACCACGAACTTTAGCCAATTGTTTTTGGAGATGGAAAATATCTGGAAAATAATTTTACGATTATTGAAAGTGGAATATTGGAATAAAAATTATAATTCGTATTGATTATGAATTCTTGAAATCCCTCATTAAAATGGCATTCTTGATGTTCAAAGGGTTCTATTTATTTGTTTTCTTGCTAAATTTTTGATACATATATATTTAATTATCAAAATATCCTTTTGCACTTGCACGTGTGTATGATAGTAATTCATATTTCACTTTGAAAGTTTAGGATGTCTTAAGGACCGTGGCAGACAATATGTAAGCATTTCAGTGTTTTTTGGTACTCTGATCGCTCAGTCACTTACAAGTTAGGGGAGATGTATAACTTTTGTTTTAAATGAGCCGATAATTACTCAGTATCTGAATCTCTGATTTTTCTAGGCCACTACTATTGATTTTTTATGACCTTTGAACTGTTTTTTTCGAGCACATACTTTTTCTAATTGTAAAACAATGGGAAGAGTGTTCTTGAGGAAAAGAACTAATTAATACTTTTTATTTGTTTCGAATAAAAAAATTCACAAAAAAGAGTATCCTCATTTTAATTAATTTTTTTTCAGTATAGCTTGAATAAGGCTTGATATTTTAGATCAAGGATATCTTTGACTTTGCAAAAATGTTGGCATTGTCAAGGTTGACTGGTTGGAATACTGCAACCTTAACATGAAGTTTACTTATGGTTCTCAAATTTGATGACTATGCAATATCAGTCTTCATTTTGTATGAATATCATGGGTATACATTTTGATCCATTTTCATCATTGAGTTTTCATCCTTGACATACTGTCAGAAGACAAAACTATTAATTCACACAAGTAGGAGTCATACTTGAAACATTTTTTTGTAAGTGTGAACTTGATCTGCCCCATATCTTTTCATCAGTTTTATTGTTCATTATCAATAAACAATGATAGTTAGAAGGTATATCTCTCACAGTAACTGGATTGTCTAATTTCATGGCTAAATATAACTGACAAGAAAAATGTTTCTGAAACAACTATAGTCCTTTTTTTCATATTCTGTGTCACATTTGGGTAAAAGGTTAGATATCTTGATCTATTGCATGTACCTTGGTAAAACTATCATTTTATACAAACAAGAATCTTGTTGAGAAGTCTTTTTTGGTCAGTGTTTTGTCTACTTTTTAGATCTTTTCAGAAGTTTCATTTTTAGTATTAATCAAAGATGATTGCCAGTGGATATGGATCTAGTATAGGATCATAAATCTTTATTGGCATTTACTGATGGATACATTACAGTTGACTCTCATCTGTGAACTTTTTCGTCGCTGCCTGCGTGCGGACCCGATTGATGGCCTCTACTCCCATTCAGCAAAATGATCCTCCAGACTCACCACAGCAGACTCGGTCAGCACTATCAGGAACTGGGAAGTTCCTACTGGCTGGAGGAATCGCGGGTGCTATATCAAGAACAGCAACCGCTCCATTTGATCGCCTCAAAATACAACTTATCACCAATTCGTCCACACCACCTCCGCTACTCTTCTCAGCTTCCTCCTCTTGCATCCATTCATCCTCTGGCCTCAGTAAAAAAACACCCAATCTTTTGGTCGCCACACGTGCCCTTTATGCTGCGGGTGGATTGGCAAACTTTTTTGTTGGAAATGGCCTCAATCTTTTGAAAATATTCCCGGAGTCTTCGATCAAATTTTTCACCTATGAAGCTTCCAAACGGATACTTGGTGTCTATCTTGATGGCATTGATTCTCTTGATCCCAACCCTGACCAACTTTCCAATCTAACCCGATTTCTGTCTGGTGGATTAGGTGGTGTGTTGAGCCAGTTTGCAATCTATCCTATTGAAACACTCAGTGAGCCAGCCCTCTTCGAGATTGTCCTTTGGGATTCAAGAACTTAACTCGTTTATTAATTTTCTGAAATCATCCTATTTCTCACTCATGGTGATGTGCCCGTGTCAATTACTTGTTGGACTTGTAGAAACGCAGGTGATGAGTAGTACCAGCAATCGGGCCAAACTAAAAGGGTATAATCTTTTACGGCATACTGTCGATTCTATCAACAAGCGAGGTGGACCAATTGTGTATTATAAAGGACTATCTGTGGCTCTCATGGGTGTATTCCCTTACTCGGGTTTGTCCTTTTCTTGTCCAGAACGTTCTCAAAATACTGACATTCCTTTTGCCCTCATATAAACACGTTGACAACCATATATGCTGATACCCTTTGCAACTGGGCATTATTCGTATGTTTTAATCTTGGATAGCCATTGATATGTGTGCATTTGAAATGCTAAAGCAAATGTATCGGGAAAAAGTTTCATCAGAACCAGAGAAAGAACCTGGCGTGCTGGCTACTTTGTTGTTTGGCGCTTTAAGTGGTGGAATCGGAGCCACCATTGTTTACCCCTTGTTAGTTTCTTATTATATTTTATGGAAATATATCTAGTCTAGAAATAATGAATTTTTGCATATTTTGTGTCGTTCAGGAATCTGGTCAGGACTAGATTACAAGCACAAGGTAACTTTCACTGTCCGTCTAAATATTATTTGAAGAACCCTGTTGATCCTAAGCGCTTCACCTATAACCACGTTATGCTATTCTCTTATTAATAAACAGGAACTCCTTCCCACCCTAAAACATATCTTGGGATTAAAGATTGCACAATGCAAACCATATCAAATGAAGGACCAAGAGGACTTTATAAAGGTCTCACCCCTTCTTTGCTTAAAGTAATGCCGGCTGTTTCAATCAGCTGGTTAGTTTATGAGAAAATCATTCGATTTTTGGATGGTTGTTGATTCAACCAAAAAATCACTGGAGAAACTCAAATTGTTTTTGCAAATAATTCATTTAATTTTGATTATAATTGTATGTCATTCTCTTTGTTGATTTTTTGATGATATTATTTATAAATGGATACTTATGAATATTAGTAAAGTCATACATTTCTATATATACTTATAAGGAAAAATATTTGCCTGAAATACAATAGAGTAGGAGATATAGTTATGCTCATCAAACAAATTGTGTAAAAGTATCTTTGTATTTATACATTTTGTGCACTTATAAAAGTGCACAGACAATTATTGATTGCACAGCTGCCATGTGTCATAAAACTCTTTGAATGGACTGGATGGTTAATCTATAATTTATCAGTTTCTGAAACACTATATGGTTGTTGGTGTATTAATTAAATTTGGTTTTTAAAGTTTGAGAAAGGGATTTTTTCCATTTGTCCATTATCAAAAATTATATAGTAACTCAGGGTGGGACAATTAGCAGAATAATCATAGAAAGTGCACTCAACAAAGAGTTTGACTGTATGGTAGTGTTAGGATTTGGGTTGAGAGGTGAGGAGCAGGAGCACTATGAGTGATATGCATTGTAATGCAGAATCAAGAGATATTGTGTAAGGGGGTCTTATGGGGCAAGTTCTGTGGTGTAATCCTCATTGGACAACTTATTTAGTAATTCAGTTACTTCTTAGCCTTCCATCAACTATTATCCTCACTGTTGGTGGCCCCAACATAGTCAGTCTAGTTAGTCTCACTGTCAAATCAGCATAGTCATTCCTGTCTTAGGCTAGCATCAGAGCTAGTAGTAGTCTACCCTCCTAGGTCCTAACATTTTGTCTGATCTATAACCGGTGCACTACAAAAGAATCATAAACCCCCAGGTCAATCTGATGCAGCACTCCTCACTGCAACACAAGAGCAGATGGTACACCTGCAAGAAAAAAATGCCAGACTCATTAAACATCTAGCAGAGGAAAACCCCTCATATCGCAGCCCCATGGAAGCACAGTTGGATGCTGATGAAGCTGAAGCACAGGTACCGCCCACTACACTAGTGCCACCTGTCAAAGGCCCAAATATTGAGGTCCAAGTAATTGTTTATGGAAAATGAGGCCCCTGGGAAGATCAGTATGCATTTCAGGTAAACCTTTATGTCCTGCTCAACAGTCATCAGTTTCCAGATGAGCAATCAAAAATTGGATTTAAAACCTCTTATCTCACAGATGAGGCAGCATGCTGGGCAAGTCCATACACAAAGGAACTTCTTGAAAATGGTGAGTCAGAAATGACTTTCCATCAGTTCATGGTGGTATTTGAATTAGCTTTCAGTGACCCTGATGTGTCCACAACCTTGGAGCATGCACTCAACCATTTACAAGAGAAACACTTGGTCTCTGAATATGTGTCAGAATTCTGGGGCCATTCTAGCTATGTTACAACATGGGGAGAAAGAGCACTCATGTTTCACTTCAGAGATGGACTCTTGATAAAAATTAGGAACACCTTAATCAATCATCCACATTCCACCTCTCTCCAGACACTTATGGAGCTGGACATTCAAAATCAACAATGAGTTCACGCACCAGAACATGGAGGGGGTGAGTAGAGCTTGCTACTGGCACAACTATGCAAGTGGTTCTGAAACTTGAATCACAAATGCAATGGATATTGATTCAGTGAATACACACAGCGCTAGTGGAAGAAGAAGGTTATCTGATAAGGAATACCAGAGGCATATGAGCAAAGGTCTGTGCCTCCAATGTGGGAATAATAAAACTTATTAAGGTGCTAATGGAGTCATAATATACTTATCTTAAGTGATATTAAGTAATTATTGACATACATAAGCTTATATGTATGTATAAACCTTATATTCAGTGAAATATGTAGTTATATTATGTATATATAGGTCTATAAGAAGATTTTAACCTCTAAATAGCCTATAAGATTTATTTTTCTGCTAATTTTTAGTCATATGGGCATATTCAATGGACTCACAACTCCTACACAAGCATATACACCTTTTTCAGGCACATATATCCAGTTTGGAAAACTTAATCTGCTTCCTTAGATGGATTTACATAGATTTATGGGTTGGGATATGACTACTGGGTTAATATGGATACTTGGGGATGTTCTTGGGGGCTTGTACAGTTGATTTGGCTCCTTTATATGCTCTGGGTTTCATTCTATACTATTTGGATGAGTTATTTTACCTGTTTCTTGGTGGTATCCACTTTTATCTGTTTTCTCTATTTATGGAATGGGTCTATGATATCATTAATTGTGATGGAGGGTCCTTACTTGAGGTATAGGTGTTGAAACTTCTTTAAGTGTATGCCAAGGGGAGGTGATGATCCCTCACAGTGCTGTAATTTCCAGGGAGAGAAGTGACATCATCTGGATTGAAGGTCTGTGCACTCCAGTGGATTTTGGTGAAAGTAGGGGAGGTTTTGACCAATTATTGGACATCAATTACTTACTAAAACTCAAAAAAATATTATAGCACAATTATTATCATATAGAAATATATTATAAAGCATCTAAAAATTAATATTATCTTTATATTAGCTATAACTATATTTTATTAACCTATTTTCCACCACTAGCACACACCAATCCAGATATTGTGAGTTAACACTGAGCATAACTATACAATTAGTCTTATCCTGAGGTTTAATCACTGAATAATTCATAAATAAGCAGTTGGACCATTAATATTTACTATTAAATCATACTTAGATACTAGCATACACTGACAAAATCCTTCAAAGCAGATTAAGTTGTCCAAACTGGATATATGCACCTAAAAAAGGTGTGTATGCTTGTGTAGGCATGGAGAGTCTATTGAATACATTCATATGACTTAAAATAAGCAGAAAAAATATTATAGTCTATTTAGAGGTTAAAACCTGCTTATAGACCTATATATACATGATATAACTACATATTTCACTGAATATGAGGTTTATGCATACATATAAGCTTATGTATGTCTACAATTACTTAATATAACTTAAGATAAGTATATTATGACTCCATTAGCACCTTAATAAGTACTATAGGGCTACAGATAAGTTATTTAAACTTATATAAGTCATTTAATGGTGTAATATATATATATATATATATAAGCATAATAACTATACATATAAGTATGATAACCATAAGTTTTACTCATAGGCTTAATGTAATGAAGGTTATCTTACTTTAAGCATAAGAAATACTCAGTCCTGGGGATACCTAGGCTGACATAGGGTGCTAGTGGGAGGAAAAGGTTTTCAGATCAAGAATACCAAAGATATTTTAGTAAAGGTCTATCTCCAAGTTTTTTAAGCAGTGGTCACTTGGAAAGAGAGTGCAGAGAGAGAATCAGGGGTAGAAAAGTGGAGGATGGCACAGGAAAGTCACAGGTTACAGACAAAACTCAGGAGTGAAGGTTGTGTCCTCATTGAGCATAGTGGAGGGAAAGGATAAGGTGAATTCAGTAGAAGAATTATCAGTGTGTAAGCCAATTGAATTTGATTATAATGGATTTATACTAAACTTGCATTAAATTGCCCTTGATGCCAAAAAAAAATATATGAGCCTTGCTGGAATGTGGGACCACAGAATTTTTTATTTCCAATAAGTATTTACAGAGGAATAAGAAGAAAAAAGAAAAATTGGACCACCCCAGGCATCTAATTATGTCTGATGAAATACCAGGTGGGGAAGAAGAAGTTAAAGAAATGTTTTATGCAGATTCTGGTTCTGTGAAAGGGAAGCTAAGTGGAAGGCATATGCAACATATCTGAAAAACTAGTATGACATGGTACTGGGGATGAAATGGCTAGACCAGTACAACCTGAAAATTGACTGGATAGAATAGAAAGCCTAAATGGGAAAGAAATGTAACACTGGCATAAAATTATTGGCCCTATGGCCCCTTCAGGGGTCAGAGGCCCATCCCAAAAAAGTATTCTGATTCTTTGTTATAAACAGTTTACTTGCCACCAGAAAGGAGGCTTCCTCTTGATTCTAAAAATCAGTGTGGGGATTGGTTACCAACAGGGAGCACCAGAGAAAACCAGAAAAGGGATGAAGAATACCAAGAGGAGAAGAAGGCACAACTAAGAAGGGGGAAGAAGGAAATTGGAAAGGTGAATGGTGCAGGGAAAGAATTTTCCCCCTGGTCCCTCCCAGTGAGTCTCATGGTGTATTATTATCATCAGTAAAATTGTCACAAGAGCTGACACTTTCTCTTGATTCTAAGTTTCAGAACTTGGAGGGGGCACTGGTAGAAGAGGAGGATCTGGAATATGATGCAACATCATGAGACATATCTGCCAAGATTTCAGCCAAAAAAAAGGTTCAATGAAATGGTTCCTGAAGCTTATCAATAATTCTTATGGTTGTTTGAAGATGGAGGAGTCAAGAGCCTTCCTCCTCATGAACTGTATGACTTTTCAACTGATCTGATTCCAGGTGCAACTCCTCATTTTAGCTGCATAATCCTATTGGTAACATTGGAGACAACAGCACTACAAGAGATGATTGATGAAAATTTAAATAATGCCTTCATCAGAGAATTAAATTCTCCTCAGGAAGCTCCTGCAATCTTTTCCTGTATAAAAGATGGATTGTTGAGCCCATGCATCAATTTCAGAAGGTTAAATTTTCTGAAAATTAAAAAAGATACCCCCTTCCTTTGACTGGTGTGCTAATTGTTAGCTTTCAGGGTGCAGAGATCTTCACATATGTTGATCTTAGGTCAGAGTACCACAACATATGCTGTGGTACACATCTTGCAGCAAAACAGAAAAAGTCTTAGTCTGAAGCAAGAGCTTCAAAGAAGTTGCTATGAAAGATGGTTACAAAAGCACAAAAAAGGGGTCTTCCAAAGCACAGAGAAAGTAGACTCTCTGAGCACAGTTTTTTTAGTGTAATATGGATATAAATGCCACAGCAAGTTGAAGTTTGAGAAAATTGCATACAAAACTATGGGGCCAGAGCATGGTATGTACTTTAGGAAAACATGGCTAGCACTAAAGGAATGGTATAGTTTTAGGAAGTAGCATCAAGTAATGGTACAGGTTACACCCTTAGATAGGCACAAAAGTACATAAACCTAGTCCATGGGTATCTATCACTAGAAGTCTAGAGCCTTAAAAAGATGATCAAACATGATGCTAGGAAAACATATTAATAAAAAAACAAGAAAATTATGAAGTGCTCAATGATAAGAAAGTAAAGGTAAGAATCTAGATAGGGAAGAGTACTTACTCAGCGCTGAGAGTCTCACAATTAGTGGATACTCACATGGAATGTGCATGTTTCCATAGTAAGTACAGAAGGCAGTATAGTACTAATTATGTATCTGAGGATCTCAGGAATTGTATGGTATGTAGGAATAGGTGTGGTGTAAGGCACAAATAGCTGATTTTGAGAAAAAAAGTATTAGACACTATTAGAGCAGACTTATGCTAACTCTGTACTTAAATTACTGAGATAATTATTTTACCATTTGACATACTTAGACTAGCACTGAACTTGTGAAAGATAAGCAGTAGGAAAAGGGCGCTGATCATATAGCACAGGGTAAAATATAAGACAACTTGTAGGCAAGTCATTTTTTTTCCCCTCATACTACCCCCAGAGTAACCTCAGTAGTAACTCTTGTGGCCCTAATTTTATTGTAAGAACAGTTCAAACATGAATCAGATATCAAAATTTTGATGGTCAATTTATTTAATCCTCTTGTAAAAAATTAAGAATTAAATTTTAGTCAAGTAATTTTAAGTGAAGAGGATAAATTTTTACCAAAGTTCATATGAAAAAAGAATTCATTATTTTATTGAATTTTTTTTAAAATCTCTTTAAAAATTTCCTTAATTTTGAAGAACTTTTATAAAATTTTATTGAATTTGGAAATTTTTTGAAACTTGAAAGAAATTTTTACAATATATTTATTTTTTATTGATTTACTGTGATCATTTAACTTATTTCTTAATTTTTTAGATATTTTTTGATTTTTCTGAAATTTTTGGGCTTTCTTACACTTTTTTTTAAATTTTTTTAAATTTGTATGAATTTACTAAATTTTTTTGAATTTTCTGACTTTTTTTAAATTTTTTTGAATTTTTTTTGAATTTAAATTTTTTTTTTGACTTTTTCTGAATTTTTCCCTACTTTTCTGAATTTTTTTGAAGATTTTCAGATTTTTTTAAATTTTTTAAGTGTTTTTTGACTTTTTTCACATCCATAGTCATTACCAATTTTTTTTTGTAAATTTTTTGATTATTTTTATGCCTAAATTGTGATTGAGTCATGTGCTGAAAAGAAGCAGTGTCTTTTCCATCATGTGACTTTATTTTGATTTCTGTAGTTCAAGTTGTCAGCTAGGCCTCACAAACTACTTTCAAATTTACTGGTGCAATGCAAAACTTTGAAGTGAGCAGAAAAGATGCTTTGTCTTTTCAGCACATGACCTCTCTTTTCTCAACACTACATTCTTTTTTTCTTCTTTTTGATTGACCATACAAGATGCTAACTCAAGTTTTATCTGTCTTTTCTTGAGTATTGAAAATCATTTTGGTAAAATGATTGAAAATGATACAGTGTGATGTTAGTATTACATTTCTATTACTTAGTTGCACCACAATCTTACTTTTATGTAATCCATCTGACATTTAAATCAGAGAAATGGAAATAAAGTCATGCAACAGAAAAGATGCTCTGTCTTTTCAGCACATGACTTCAATCAAACTTCAAGGATAAAAATAATTCAAAAAAAAGCAAGAAAAAGTAACAAAAAATTAAATTCAAAAAAATAAAATAAAACTGCCTTCTTGACCACTGTGGTACTGATCCAAACTTATGAGATACAAAAGAGCGTATTAGTTTTACCACAGACTAATTCACTCTGACTACAACTTGTTGCAATAATAACCTGTTCCAATGATTAAGCACGTCCAATTGTATATGTCAGTGTGTAGCAAATGGTACAGTGATTATGATATGTGAGAAACAAGAGTTAGAAACAATTATAACGAGTTAGTAGATGTAAAATGTATAAAGATTGGATGAGTAAGAAGGACAGTATAGAAGTGGTCTATATAGACAGTCAGAATACTAATTGCATCACTAACTACTCATATATCAAAACATGTATCTACAATAAGTGGAGTGATTTGATTATGTCAAACTTGTAGTTACATCCATTGGACGAGCAAAAGAAGTTTAGAGTTTAATGGGTGTATAAAAAGGGATAAGTGAAGCTTGTAGCATAATTTGTGGGAAGTTTGATGGTAGTTGAAACATGATGATACTTTTAACAAGAAGTATGTGAATGATACTTGTAGCACGATGTAAGAAAGTATCATTTCGCTAACATCTGGCTCTTGAAGAATCTTGAGGGTCTGAATAACCACCTCCACAAGAATGCTCACCAACAGCAGAAAAGGTATCTGGCCCATAAATAGTTACTTTTTTCCCCTCTAATGAAGCCTTACCACTACCTGGTCTAGATAAAACTTCATGAATAAAAATAAAGTCATTTCAAGAAAGAGCACACAGCATCATCTTTTTCTTTGAGACATAAAGTTTTCAAGCAAGAATTTTTTTTTTGAATTTCAAAGCATATAGTGACTATTGCTCCAAAATAAAAATTTTATATAATTATTTCTTAATAAATGGTAAGAATGAGCCTCATAAATATGAAATGAAATAAATATATGATTATGGGGTATTAAGCACCACAGAAAATTTGGGGGGGTATTGCTAGCAAAACCCCTCATTTAAAAATGTTGGGAAGTGGTTGGAAAGCTGTTGGAAGGCTGTTGGGAGTTCATTTTGAAACCAGATTTAAATTAATTGGACAAAGATTTGGTAATCAGTTAGACCTAGGTTCAACCAAACTCAATCACAGGTTTCTAGGAGCTTGGTGATTACTTTGATTTTGAGCTGAGCACAGATTGAGCAAAGCTTGAACATATCACTTAACATATCATAATATTCACTTTCCCATCTTGTGGAAAGCAAAATTTGATATTCGTTCTAAGAATATCTACATATATTTTCTTGCCAAGTTGGTAACAGAAGGTTAAACTGTAGTATCTCAATTATTACACTAGACTACATAGATATTTGATAAAACATACAATTCAAATCAATTTTAATATTATTGAGATCACCATAAGTGTCTTTCCAAAGACTTACAAAAAGTATGTTAGTATCAAGACATCGTTCTAGGTAGTAGTTTCAATTTGGATTTTGAACTGACATCTAAAGCATTTTACTATTAGACAGAAACATAAATAAGTGTAATAAGAGTGAAATTATTCTATTTTGTGATTATAATGTAACAATAAAGCACATTTTTATTGAGAAAATTTTTCTTCCTCCACAAACCAAAATTTACTCTATAGGCTCAAGATTTATTTTTAAGCCATATTATTCATTTCATTTATCATTGATTTACTTCCAATATTTATTAAAAAGATAATAATAATACATGTGAAAGAATTATGAGCTTAGCATAGCATATGCTAAAAAGTTATTTTGTCGTTTTATTCAAAACTGATTCTTCATTTTTTGCTTCAATTCATCTTTTAACAACCACTATCTTCAGATACTATTCTTACTTAATATGTCAAGTCTCAGATGTGTTGGACAGTTCTCAATAACAATCGATCAAATTTATATGAATGTAATTTCAAGATTTCAAAACTCACCGACCCCCACGATTTTACAGCGAGGCCATTCGAATGTTCATATTTTTGGACTATTTGAAGAAAGAAAACCAACCCTTGTCGGTAATCTTTCTCAAGTGCAGAGTCAGCACATTGGACCACTATTGGGTGACATTGGCTCTGGATCTCACCATTTAAACCAAAGAAGTTCCTTGAATCCTATGAAGCCTTTCTATTTTCATGCTTACTTGGTTCCAGTTTTTGGTAATCAGTATCAACTTTGGGGATGCCTCTTTTCTTCAAGTACACTAATCAGTCTTGCTAAAGAAGCATTTTCTTCTGCACAAATCAATTTATGTCCAATCCTGAACTACGACTCCACTATCTTTTTTAATATCCTGCATGTAATTTTTGAAGGCTCTTTCCAAATATCTCAGAGTACTCAAGATTGGAAAGCTGATCAACTTATCCGAGGAATCAAAACAGTTCTCAAAACACATCAACTTCAAGCAATAAATTTTATGATTGACAATGAACGAATGTTAAAGGAAAAGTTGGATATCATGTGGAGGCACCAGGACAACCATTGGCTTAGAACTGGATTCGATGACTATAAAGATCAGTTTCCTAACAATCAATTAACGCCTGAAGGAAACGGGTCAATACTTGCTGATGATATGGGTTTGGGAAAGACACTTTCAACTCTTTCTCTTATAAGTTCAACTCAAGGTGAAGCAAGACAATTCCAGGTATCAGAAAATCAAGAAGGTATTAATCGGAGTTCAGCCACACTGATTATATGCCCCCTGGCAACACTATCGAATTGGATCAATGAAATAAGTGTGCACTTTGAAGATAATGCGCTTCCTTTCAAAGTTCTTTATGGGAAGGATTGTCAAAATACTAATGTCAATGAGCTACAGGACACTGCTATTGTTTTAACGACCTATGAAATAGCTAGCCCAACGATGTCAAAAAATCAAAGCCAAAAAAAGATACCGGTGACTCAAATGCTCTTTTGGTAAAGAGTTGTTTTAGATGAAGCTCAGTTAGTGCCCATTTCTATATCTAAAACTTAAAACTTAATTTTTATAATCAATTTTTATAAATATTCTTTTAGTTACATTAAAAATCCTTACTCGCAGAGGGCTCAAACAATATTTGACTTGGAATCCCAACACCGACTATGCTTGACTGGAACTCCACTTCAGAACAGGCCCACTGACCTTCAAAGTCTCATATTTTTTCTTAGAATCGAAAAGTGGCAAGAAGACTGGTTATGGAAGAATTTCCTTTTTCCAGGTTTGCAAAAAGGAAAGGCTAATTCTATTAAATCAATCAATCACTTAATGAAAGTCATAAGCCTACGTAGAACAAAGGATGCAATTTTGTCTCTTCCAAAAAAGATTCAAAGGGGGATATCGGTTCAATTAGCAGATCCATGGAGGTCTAAACTTGATGTGCTTCAAGAAGGATTTACTGAGCGATATGGGCCCTCCAGAAGCACTGAATTCCCTTGGGACTCATCTGAGTTTCTAAGAGAGCTGATGATTTTAAGAAAATTCTGCAACCATCCAATCTACGAAAATCTGGATGAAACTCCAACTTTTGATTTCACCTGGAAGCATTCCGCAAAGATTTGTCATCTTATAGGCCACTTAAAAAACTTTTTGTCTGGTGAAAGGGATATAAATTTTCCAAAAGCTGTTATATTCTCCAACTTTGCAGACTTTTTGCAGATGTAAGTGATTCTATAATGAATTGTTTTACAAAATTGTGTTGGCTTATTAAAAACAATTTTCTAATATTTCAAAATAGAATAAAAATGGCTTTAAATGACCACAATATTAGGTATACCCAGATTACGGGTGAACTCAGCAGGACAAAGCGAGACAAAAATATGCATGAATTCCATTTTAATAAAAATTGCCAAGTTTTGGTTGGAACGATTCAGGCTGCAGGAGTGGGTATAGATCTCAGGTGTTCTCAAAATGTATATATAATGGTGAGCTCAATGTCTTTTATTTCATATTAAGAACAAAAATATTAAATTTTTTATATGTTCAATGTTGAAATAGGAGCCAAATTGGAATCCAGCAGTTGAGCAACAGGCTGTTGATCGGCTGTATAGAATGGGGCAGCAAAATGAAGTAAATGTTTTGAATTATTTTGTACAATGAAGTATAGAATTCAGCATGTATAAGATTCAAAGGAAAAAAATGGAGCTAACAATGTAAGCCAAATTTCATTTCTATAAATTTTAATGATAATAGTAATCATTAAAAGTATGTTTTTGTTTTCAAGGCTAAGTGTCCCAAACAGTGGAAATGAGGAGTATGAGTGTGCAAACCTATTATTAAGGGAGTTTGTCAATCACTCACATTAGAGGAAGAAAGAATTTCAAGGAGAGCAGGTAAATTTATGGGATTTTGAGGATTTAAAAGTCTGAGTTGTTGAGGATTTAGAGATGCAAGATATAAGGGAGAATAACAGTCATTCGGCAAACCCCGGGGGACATGAGAAGGATTAAGGTTAGGGGATAATGTTGAAACCAAACTGATTCTTTTGTACAAGGCCAAGTCCTTTAGCACACTTCCAGAGTAGGTTGAATTATCTCGAATATCAAAGTGTTGTTGGTCAAGATATTGTGCAACTTTAGAAAAATCTTCAGACCTCCATTGCATTAAGATACGTCTTAACAATCCATCATTATCAATTTCGGTGTCTGAACAACACTTGATGTTTGTGAAAAGGTTGTGATAAGTTTCACAATGTGGAAGTTGTTTAAGAAGTTTAGTTCGGTTAACTGAATTCTAAGAATCTTTGTTATTTGAAATAAAGGTCATAAATAAAAACGGTTGAAAAAAAAGGGATTTTCATACTTTTTTTTTATTCTATATTTATGCTTTCTCACTTTGATTATTTCTTGAGAGCTATGAGAATCCTTCCCAAGTCTTAATCTATAAGCATGACCTAAAAACCAACGGTGAAGAACTCCTATTTGATTTGAGAAGCTAATTTGAGTTGAGTCAATTGGATATGCAATCAAATTATTGGTTTTTAAGGCATTGTCCCAGTGTTTAATGAGAATATTTGCCAAGACCTGGTTCCATTTGTCAAACCAATCTAGGTTCCAAGCGAAAGTTGATCCTGGGAAACCACACATGCAAAGGTGCTCAATAAAAGATTCACGGAAAATTGGTGGAAACTTTTCCGAAACCGCTGAATTTGATTCTGGATGAGGTAGTTCAAAGGCAATGTTGCAAGAATTCATGTCGAATGATGAAAATCTTTCTAATTGCTCTTCAGTAGGATTTTGTTTCCATCCATTTGATTCTGGTGACATATCCAAAAGTGAACGACAAAAATTGTGTATAGATCTACAAAAGTGAGAATTGAATGGAGGCAAAGTCTCATTAAAAATTCTATTAAGTGTTCTTGTGTTTGTGGGCAGGTTTCCATGAGGAAAGTAAGAGCTACTAGGGTTCATAAATAATTAGATTAAGAAAGTGTTCAATTAAATTAAACAAAGAGGAAGGATAAATTTTTGAGCTCCAAAACTTTAAGATCAAAGTTGATTTAAGGAGAAATATCACAAAAATTAAGAATAAGAAATATTTTGACTTTATGGAATTATAATATGCATAAATTATATTTTTATATGCAACTTGAACTCAAAAGGAATGGTATAAAATAAAGAGAATGATTATGTGATAAAAGCAGACTCATTTAAGAAACGGATTTTTTTTTCTTTTCAAAAAATTCTTCCACAAAAATAATTTGTTAAATGTGAGGCTATGTTCATTTTTTGATTACCAAAAAATTATTTTTGGTCCAATATGATAGTAATACATATTCTATTGAGTAATTTTTTTCAACCTGAATAAATAGACTAGAGTGTCACTTCATCACATTTATGTATGAAAAGTTATACAAGGTTTCAGCTTTTATGTAATTCTTTAAGGTTTACACTTTTGTAGCATCTATTATTTGAGTATTTTTGATTTTTTCTTTATAGAAAATTCTACCTAGTACAGACCAATTTTCAAATTGAAAGAAATATGTTTGTGATTGTTTTTTACAAAATATTAAACTTTTTTTTGGGTTTAACTTTGATTTTTGGGGTAATTTTTTAAAAATTATGTTAAAAGTATGGATTACTTTTCTTATAGTCCATAACTAAGAATTTTTATCAAAATCAAATAATTATAGGGTAGTTAGATATAACTCAGAAGGCATTTGATAGAAAAATAATTAAGATGCTTGTGCGTACAACAGAATTTTTTCTATGATAGAAAATATTCTGATAAACATGCATGCATTGTTGTACAAATGCAGAGAGTATACAGAATACAAATAAAGTAGACTGCATAACTTTAAATTAATATATAATTTATCCGATTAAAAATTAAACATTTAAACTTAAATAATTTCAACACATATTCCATCATATTCTTTTGATAAAAAAATGTAGCTTATATTAGCTAGTGCCTTTCAAAAAAAGGAATACCTTCAATCGGTAACTTTGAATAGCTAACTTATTCCTACAATTATCACAATTACAATGCCTCCATTTTTTCATGTATGTCAATGTCAAGATCTTGGATGTGTCAATAGAAAGTATCAAACTTCTTCTGGGTCCTTTGAAGTTGGTATGGCTTTCAAAAGCTCTAATTCTTATGCAAAACATCAAGAGGAAAGAAATAGGAAGGCCCAGATGGTTATTTCTTCCAACAATCCACTTAACATTGGAAGTTCCCGCTCCACAGAAACAGTAAGCTGTATATCTATAGTTCAATGTTAGAATTAAAGTCTTTATGATGTTTCAATGATTTATTACATAGGGGCAGTTGCTATTGGGGGCAGAAGTATCTTCAACAGTCTCTAGAAACTCAAATCTTGGGGAACGGTATAGCCAAATAATTATGTGGCAGGCAGCAAAGCTTTCTCTGATTCATCATTTGAGCAAGGAAGGTTGTACTCAATTTTTGGATGAAGAAATTAAGAAGCTCAAACTTCTAGGTGATAGTGGAATACTGGATTCTGATAGCATTGTCCGCCTGGTCCCACGCTCGATAGATACAGTTTTTAGTCGATTAAAGCTCAATCAATCATTTTTCACTAAAACATGCTGTCCTAAATGCTTTGCTCTTTATGAGTATAACTCTGAATCTCAACCATCTATACTATGTTGCAATCAACCGTTTCTTTCATCATCAAAGCGCTATTTAAAAATGTTTGGAGCAGGACAAATTGCAGTTAAATGTGATGAAAGGCTGTATTTGATGGAGGAACATCAAGAACATGTAAAATACTTATCTCTTAAAACATTTCATCACCATTCTTTTATCGACTGGCTTAAGGAAAAGATCAAACTGTTCAAATTTGAGCTTCTGATTGAGAAGAAAACCCCTGTGGCAGAACGTGTAGAGTGTGATTTGATGAAGGATGTTTGTGATGGTTCAATTTGGAAAAACTTTCCCATAACCACTCCAGCTCTGGATAGCAATGATGATGAATATACGATAACTTCAGGCAACTTAATGTTTACTTTATATGTCGACTGGTTTAGGCCTGGTGGCAATAGGATTGGAGGTCATCAGAAGTCTGTAGGAAATATTATGATGGTGTGTATGAACCTACCTCAAGAAGATAGATACAAAATGGAAAATCTTTTTTTGTATTCTATTATACCCGGACCAACAGAACCCACAAGTGAACAGCTTAATCACCTTCTAAAACCACTGGTTAATGATCTACAAACTCTATGGGATGGTATATTGATTGAAAAGACACATCTTTATCCACGAGGCTGGAAATTAAGAGTTGCATTGTTCTCTTTGATAGGTGACATTCCTGCAATACGAAAATTGGCTGGCTTTTCGAGTCATTCTGCAAAAATGTTCTGCTCTTTCTGTAATATCTCTAAAGATGAAATTAGTGAAAAGAATGTGGGAAATTTTTCATTACGGAATCATGAGGATCATATGTGCTGGGCAACAAAGTGGAAAAATTCTAAGTCACATTGGGAGCGTGTATCAATTGTTCAAAATCATGGGGTATGATGGAGTGAGCTGAATAACCTTGAATATTGGCGTCCAACTGAATATTGCTCAATTGATGTTATGCATTCACATATGCTTGGCAACCTAAAAGATCACAGTCTAAGCTATTTTCAAATCCAAAATGCAGCAAAAGATCTAGAAAGAAAGCTGGAAAAGGATAAAAATTGGCATGTAAGAGAAGAAGATGATGATTTCTTTTCTGATACTTCACTGCACAAACATTTGAAAAAACGTAGAAGTAGCTTAAGCACCACGAATAATGATGATGATGATACAGGACACACGAGACAGCACAAGTGGCAAAGACGTACGAGTTCAAGACAGCCATCAAGTCATCATGGACTAGATAATGAAGGATTGGGAACAAATCGATCAAGAAGCCAGAGTAGGTCATCCAGCTCCAAATTTATTCCTCCATATAGCGATGTGGCCTCAATACAGTCTCACAGCAGTGACAGTAGGAATTCATTGTATAACTTAAGGCAAAGAAGCATTAGCATATCACAGAGTGAAGGATCTCACTCATCAAATGAGACAGCTAGAGATGAAGAAAATAAAAGGAAAGGTAAGGAGAAAGAAAATGAAGGTAGTAGTAATCCACGAATCACAGCAGCAGAGCTACAGGTTGTATGGAAGATGATTGATCAAGTAAGAAGACCTTCCTGGCTAACACGAGTTCCAAAATCAGTAGGATCTAAAAAGGCAGGATCCCTCAAGGCAGCAGAATGGCACATGCTGTATACTCTCTACTTCCCTTTGTCACTTAAACCCCTTTGGTTTGAAAAATTTAAAGAATCTGAATCTTCAGCTTCCTCAGCTGATAAACCAAGAGAATATTATCTTCTCAAGTCACTTGTAACATTATGCTCGATCACCAATTTTTTGACATTAAAAAATATACAGACTAATGAGCTTAAAGATCTAGATCAATTTCTGTTAGAGTATTGTGAGTGCCTTGAAGAGGGTTGGAAGAATATTAATGCAAAGCCAAATCTGCATATCACTCAACATTATCCTGAAATGATAAAGCGTCTTGGTCCACCATCAGGTACAGCTACTTGGTCTGGAGAGCGGGTGAATCATATATTATCTGAAATTCCAAACAATCACCATCCACGTATGTAATGTTTGTAAGCAATGATTTAAAAACTCAGCTGTGCTAATTTATTAATATTTACCACAGGAGAGATACCGCTAACAATGCTCAAACATTGGTATCGGAAGTCTAGGGTATTAGATCTTGGTGAAGCTGAAGATAATGATCAATGTGAGACTAAAAAAATCCATATTGATCTCGATAAACAAAACAAATGGATCCATCTAAGTATGGCATTATTTACTAAATGGGTAAGGGCACAAATGGGAAAAGAAACTTCAAGACGGGCTTTGACACCATCGGAGAAAAGTGGGGATTGGGTAGTTGAAAATGTAGCAAGCATATTGATACATGGAAAGAGGTTTACTAGTTACCATCGACACATTGCTAATTCAACAATTGAATTCTACTATGGAAAAGATAGCCAGTTTGGGAAAATTGATGATCTTTTCAGATCAAAGGAAGATATTGATCAAATATATTTAATAGTAAGTCCTTTCAAAGAGCTCCGTCCAGAAGAAACATCAAAGGATCCCTATGAGCTTTTCACACAAGTGCATTGTCGGTTAGTAAGAGTAGCCAAAGCAACTCAAATTGTGATTAAGAAAGATGCAATAATTGGACATGCAGCTACTGTCGAGCACAAAAAAGGAATGTTTGGAATCAAAGACGAGGTTGTCACTGCCATTGGACTGCAGACAGTAGTGAGTGAAAAAATTAATCAAATTTATTTTCTGTTGACTAACATCTTTGTGTTAATTTGGGATTGGGGAAATTTGTAGGATTGGTGATATTTGTAAATGGTGAAAGAAATAATTCAATGCTCAATTAAAAAATGCAATGCATCCAACTTACCTTATCATAAATCAGTGAACAATTACTTTGGTTGCTTTTATTGCGAGAGAACCCATGCTTTCAATGAGTCATTTTTATCTTAAATGTAAGAATGAAAGAAATAAAATCATGATAATGAGAAATATGATAAAATTTTTACTTAATGAATGATCTTCTTGCTCATTCATCTACTATAAATAGTTTGACCTTCCAACTTTAGCTGATAGCTATATATTATTCACTTTATTTTTCGACAAGAGAACATACACGTTTACAAGACTATATACATAGTATCTTTTTTTACCTTAGCTTTGATAGGTATAAATTTTAACAACTGATTATTTTTATTTTATTTTATTTTATTACAGTTCATTATGGATGATAATTTTGAAGGGATGTCTGTTGACCCAACCGATTCTGATTGTTTTCCGCCTCAA
This sequence comes from Hemileia vastatrix, assembly GCA_030280995.1. Taxonomy (NCBI): domain Eukaryota; kingdom Fungi; phylum Basidiomycota; class Pucciniomycetes; order Pucciniales; family Zaghouaniaceae; genus Hemileia; species Hemileia vastatrix. The sequence goes on from JASXTE010000017.1 coordinate 18,672,015, forward strand.
CATACTAATACTGGAAATACTCCTCCACCACCCTCTGCTGATCCACCTCCAGATGCATCTCAATCTGTACCACCTAATCCTAACCCACCACCTAATCCCAATCCAGGCCAAGAGTCTCATTCAGAACCGAGAAATTTTAATCCCAATCATCCTTCTTCTTCTGAAAGTGCTAATCAGCAAGCTGATCAGCTAGGCAGAGATTGGGCTAGTGAAGTATTGAGGGAATTTTTCGGAGACCAATCATCATCTGCTCAGCCTAACCAAGGAGCAAGCACAAGTGGAGCAGGTAAGTCAAATTTGTAGTGTATTCTTTTATTGAAAAATAACCAATTTAATTAACTTATTTGAATTGTTAGTGAATCCCTCAATCATTATGGGTATCAGTGATTACCACAGACTCAAGTCAGCAGAGTCTCATGAGCGAGAACGGGGGTTAAGGGCTGTAAGAGGCTTAGTTAGAAGGAATGATGTTCCCAGGAGCTCGGACAGTCTAAATAGAAATATTTACCACTTTCTGAAGTATTGTCTTGGGGGACCAACACAAATATCAAAATATCCTGCGAGCCCAACACCTTTGGAGATTGAAAATTGGAAAGATTGGAGCCAATTCAAACTAAAAACCATTCAAACTGTCCTAACCCAAGTCCAATCTTCTAACCGTGCCAATTCTGCAGCTGATCGACAATTTCTGATAACCAATTCTATAGCCTTCTTGCAATCCAAAATTCGACTACCCGAATTTTTTCCAGCACCTGAGCCTCGAGGACTAAAAGGAGGAGCACCGATCCCACTTTCTGTCAAAAGAAACTTAGAGCGTGAATTGCAAGAAAAAGGTTTTCGGAAATTCGCGTTTTATTGGACTTGCCGTGATTTTTCAGAATCAACTTGGAATCAAGTCATGGGAAGCATAGTATGCGACCACTGTACCAGATGGCTCACAACCTTGAATACAATCGATCAGTCAAAGCTTCAGTTCACTCAATGTGATATTGAGAAATGGGTAGTTAATAAGGGGAAGGAGATGATAAGGTTGTTTGGGCAAGAAGAGGAAAGGGTAGCAAGAGAAAAGATTGAAAAGAGGGCAAGGGCACAAGTAAAACGTTATCGGACCAAGGTAAGTTTTTTATTTTACTTTGCTTTTTGTTATTATGAAGCTGATTTAGTTGGAATTCAGATTTCTAGTGCACGCTACAAGTTAGCAAGAGATCTCTGCAGTGATGTGCCAGGTTTTGTTGTGCTTTTTCATGATACTAGGTGCATCTCTGATATCGAGGAAGGCCCAGCACCAGCCCCAACTGCACCTATCCGAGCTATTCCTGGATGGCGAAATCCTGAACTCAATGATTTGTTTAAAAAAATGGATAAGATGACAAATGACTTAGCCCATACACCAGCTCAAAAAAAATCAGCATTAAAAACATATTCACGGTCATCAGAAAGGACAGTTGCACAAAATGGTATATTCAATGTTCCCAAATACCTCCCCAAGAATTGCTATTCAGCAACATTTTTGCAAGGATTATCTGTGAATGAATGTGAGTCACTTGGGGTTGGAGCTGATATTGATCTGGTAAAGATTCGGGAATCAATTAATAGAGCATCAACATCATCATAACTTAGGTATAATGGTGATCTTCTGTGTAATATAGCTATCTTATATTGAATTTTATGTATTCTGTTTTTTTTCAAAGCAGCTTGGTAAATGTTATAAAGTGATATTGAGAGAGAGTAACATTTTATTTAAGAAAAACAAGTAATGTATGAGATATAAAAATGTATTTTCAACAAATTGATGGTCCATACCTCTTTATGTCACATTTATGTATCCATATTAATTTCAATCGAATTTAATGTTGACCAATACATAGTGAATACACGCTATGCCACTTATACTTGCCAGGCATTGCTACCATTAAATATGCCAGTATCAAAAATTAATTTCGATCGAAATTAATGAGCATGATAATCATGAATTTCTGGAGTCAACTGCTTATTTTTATGCATGGTGCCTTGCCAACATTAATTTTGATCGAAATTACTTTTGATACTGGAATATTGCATGGTGTTTATTCCTGGAAAGTGTAAGTGGCATAGTGTGTATTCATTACGTATTGGTCAACATTAATTTCAATAGAATTTAATATTGACATTTTCATATTGAACCCAAACCAGCAAACAACCCAAAAAATTCTTCATAAAACTGCTCATTAATTTCAATCAAAATTAGTGAGCACCATATACATATTGAATGGTAGTTATATCTGGTGTGTGTAAGTTGTAAAGCTTGTGTTCAATGTTTATTGGTCAACATTAATTTTGATTGAAATTAATATTAATGTGTAAATGATATTTACATGCTCAATATGCATTGTAATGTGTTTACTTAAGAATAGAGTGCCCTACTTTTCATCTTACATAAAAATGCTTGGTGGCATGTCAAATTCAATTTTTATTAAAATTAATGTTGACATGTTACCATGCATAACAGTAAGCAACTGACTGAATAAATTGATGATAATCATGAACCTTAATTTCGATCGAAATTAATGTTGCCAAGTGCATATTGAAAAAAAGCTATGCCACTTACACTAGCCAGGCATATCTACTATTTATTATGTATTGGTCAACATTAATTTTTATAGAAATTAATATGGATATGTAAATTTTATATTTACCCTCAACATGTATAGTAAATTTCAATACTTAAAAATACTTGAAATCCTTTACATGTCATGCAAAAAAGCATTATATCATTTCAACATTAATTTTGATCAAAATTAATGTTGGCATGCCATTATGCATTGAAACAACTAACTGACTGAAAAAGTTCATGATCAAAATGCTCATTAATTTTGATCAAAATTAATGTTGACCAATACATATTGAATATAAGTAATCTCTGCTTACTCAGACCAGATATAACTACCATTCAATATGTATATGGTCAGCCTTAATTTCGATCGAAATTAATGGGAAGTTTTATGAAGAATCTTCTGGGTTGTTTTCTGGCTTGGGTTCAATATGCAAATGTCAACATTAAATTTGATCGAAATTAATGTTGACCAATACATAATGAATACACACTATGCCACTTACACTTTCCAGGCATATATACATGCAATATGCCAGTATCAAAAGTAATTTCGATTGAAATTAATGTTGGCAAGGCACCATGCATAAAAATAAGCAGTTGACTCCAGAAATTCATGATTATCATGCTCATTAATTTTGATTGAAATTAATTTTTGATACTGGCATATTTAATGGTAGCTATGCCTGGCAAGTGTAAGTGGAATAGCATGTATTCATTATGTATTAGTCAACATTAATTTCGATTGAAATTAATATGGACATGGACTATGCATAAAATTCCTATAAGTATAGGTAAGCTAAGCAGTTAGATAAACTGGTTTGATCAAGTACACCATATAAAAATTGATGTTTTAATGCCTTGGTTAATTTCGATCAAAATTAATTTTAAGCCATGCATGTTGAATTTTATCTATGTCTGTGTAGTCCATGTGAAATGGCTTGTATTCAATATGCAGGGGTCTATATTAATTTCGATCGAAATTATGAGGTTCATTGCCTCATAAATTTGATGGTTTCTGTCAGTGTTTCATGCATGGTGCCATGTGATACTTGTTGATTCCTATCAAAATTAATTTCAACACCAATATATTGAATACAAACCATGGCACTTACAGTACTTGGTCATAGCTAAAATTCAATATGCTAGTCTCAAAATTAATTTGGATAGAAATTAATCAGGATCCATGAAGTTTATCAATAGTGTATGAGTTAAGTTTCAAGTCATATGTTTCATCATTTTCTTGCACCCATTTCTAGGTTATCTCAACAATTTTTTTCAAGTTTTATTATATTAATCAAAACTGTGGTAAGTTGTGAAAAATTAGCTAATCCAAATCTCAAATTGAATATTAATATTTTAATAATTTTGAATGTTGCTTAAGGTATTTCATTGGGTGATTCATAATAATATTTTATCAACTTAGTAGTCCTATAACTTTTGAAAAGTAACAATTTTGGTATAGTTAGGGACAACAATGCAATATCTTGTGCAGACTAAGATATATTGCAAAATAAAACTATTCAATTTTTTTTTCCCTTAGTTGTATCCAATTTTATCAAAGGTTTGGTCACGGTGCCCACACCCTAGCCTGACACTCCTCCTGTCACTTAAAAAACAAATTCTTATCTTAAATTCTAATTTTACCAATTTTATATTTATAATTCATTTCTTGTTTGATGAGGCATATCAGTATATATGTGAATCTCGCATTGTCATCTGAAAGTAAATTTAACAAATATTCATAAAGGATTATCCTTTTTTTTTCATATAATATACTAATTAAGTGTATCTCCATTGTTTAGGAGTAAATTCTAATTTAAAAAATTTTGTATTTACCCGTGGCAATTTGCATATGGGATATAAATTTGTTATTATTTGTTTTTCACACTAAAAGTCCCCAAAGAATTACTAGTATTTTCTGTTAGCTACATCAAATTTTGCTTCAATATAAACAGATTGTGATTTAGCATGTTACTCAGTTTACCCCACTATGAATAATACACTACGCAATATAGGGGGTGGACTTGCTAGCAAGTCCTCAACCTGAACTCAGATGGAACTCAGATGGAACTCAGACTGAACTCATACTGAACCCATACTGAACTCTACTTGAACACCCACCTAAAACTGTTCTTCTGAGTGGTGTTCATTCCTGATTGTATGGCTCCTTTATCAATAGCTCAATGTGTGTTCAATCTATGGTGAGTTTGGGTCCAAGGTTGCGGACTTGCTAGCAAGTCCGCCCCCCATATTGTGTGGTGATACATGTTAAAAAAAGCTCAAATAATATAAAATCCCCCTCTTTATGTTTTCTGTTTCTTTCATCCTCACTTTAATTTTAATCTTATTCAATTTTTTATCCTATTAAATTATCAACTTCAATTTTCTAGAATAGAGTTTCTTATAATTATTCATCATATTACATCATAATTTTTTGATATCGAATACTTTTTTTTAATATTCATTAATCAATATGTCTAGTATACAAAATCCTACACCTCCACTTTGTATGTATATCATGTTCCTCTCTCTTAATTTATATATTTCACTTATGTTCTATATCTTTTTTTTCAAAAATTTGATTTTCCAGCACCCAAATGTGTTTCATCCCACTCTCTGATTGATACTCGCTTTGAAGCTTTTGAGCTTGCACCATGTCTGCCACATGGCATGGCACCTAACCCTCCTGTACTTAGCAATGAGAGGCAGGAAATAACAAGAGTTCAGTATCGCAATTTACTTGAATTGGCTAGAGATAAAACAGAAGAGCTTGTCAAGATCCTTAACAATAATCCTTCTCCTTCATATTTATCTAACCCTTGTAATGACTTACTCCAATATGTGAAAAGCCTTGAAAAATGTATGTTCATCACCTTTTTTGTCTCCTTTTAGATTAGTAGATAAGATTATTAATATTTTTTTTTCTTCATATATATTTGTAGCTTATGAGGAGGGTATGATTCCTCCTGATGAAGTCATTGTCATTAGGGATGATGATGAGACAGATGAACCATCAGCTTCAACTCATGCTTCAACTTCTAAGGAAAATCTTGAAACACCTGTTATCCGCTCCAAGAAAAAGAGATTATCCCAAGGCTCCTCTTTTGTTCGACGTATTAAACCGGCTTCTGCTAATGAATTTTCTGATGTATCAAATAATAAATCTCAAAAAAAAAGCAAAGGTTTTGATAATGAGTATATTCTTGTTTCCTTTTTTTTTATTGTTATTCTTTTATCTTTAAAATTCAATCATATATCTCTTTTATTGCTTACATATTGTACTTTTTATCTTTCTTTTGATATTTTGTACCAGAAACTCACCTGCTGTAGATTGTTCCATCCATAAACGCCCTCTCCCTGATGAAGATGATGAAAAGAGCAATGAAAATAGCGATGATCAACTGTCAGAATATGAAGCTATGCTTGTTCATCAAAAAAAGCAAAGTTTAAAATCTTCTTCAAGACATGTTGATATGTTTGATAAAGATGATGATTCAAACAGCTCATCACCAAATTCCTTCATTTCTAAGAAGCAATACCCATCACCTCCTAAATTACCTACTTTGACCTCTTTGAAAGCTTCTCTACCAATGAAATCAACTCCAATCAAGATATCGAAAAAACCTCTAACTTATTCACCCTCAGTTCTAAAAGAATCTGATTTGCAGGTGGAATTCTGTAAAATTCATAATTTTTATAAAGGTAGAATCAGCATGGCAAAGGTCCTCAGGTCGTGGTTGGAAATTTTTACTCTCCTCGAATTACGCTCTTCTACTTCTTCCCAAGAACCCATGTCAAATATTCCAATGTTTACTTTTCATTGGGAAAAATCTTGTGGAGAAGATTGGCTTTCAAAACTTACTGAGTTATGTAAGTTACCATAATTTTTAGTCTTTACTTTTGTTATTTTACTTATTTTTTTTTTCCTTTTGTAGCAAATATTTTTTTAGAGATTGATAGCTCACAGCTATGGGTACTCGATAATATTGATTTCAAAAAAATGGAAGATTTATGTGATCCTGATGGTTTAAATACTGAAATTCTTTCCTCAACAAAGAAAATGGATCACCCTGAATCCAATCTTATCCGAATGCTCATGAGATTAATGATCCCAAGTGACCACTGCCGTTCTTCATGGGTATCTCTTATATCATCTTCACTTTATCTGACCGCACATGAATTCAGCCAGCTTCCATCACATCAAAACATTAACTCAGATTGTCCAATTGAACGTGGTCTTCAGCTTCTAGCTCACCTTTCAAATCTGAAGAGTCCGATTTCTGATGGTTTAGAAGTTGGTCCCACTGCACTTCAAACCCGTGATATATCAATGTCAACTCTTCTTCAAATCAGCAATATTATCATTGATATAATTATGTCAATTATCATTCTTAAATCAAAATATTGTGCTGCAACAATATCAAGTGGCAAGACTAGTGAAGCTCAACAATCAAGTGAGAAAAACGAAAATACTGAACTGACTATAATGAGAGAGAAACAAAAGGCTGCACTAAACAAAATAAATTCTGAATACTCCCACCACCGATATCAATCTTTCACATTCTATATAATTGATGGTGTCCGTGGTTTATTTCTGAGCTCTCAAGATCATAGATTGGCTTCAGCAGCTGATTGCTTGGAGGTAATATCAGAAGTTAAGTTTCTTAATTTACATGAAAAAAAAAATCATTTGATGGAAGAAATAATTTGGAAAAATTTAAATAACTATATTTTAACATTAATAAAACCTTTTATAGGCAAGTGTGATCCATTTCCTTTAAAATTTGATACCCCGAGTCCTCCGGGAATTGCTAGGGCTATTTCTGCAGATTTTCTTAATCACTGGAGCTCCATTCAGCCAGTATCACCTTTTTTTGCTAAACATAGCCTTTCAATAAATTAATATTCCAACATGTAAATAGATAAAGTTCTGTCTATATGATATATCTTGTATAATTCAAGTTATTTTCCTTCAAATACGTCAAAAATGTGACCATCTTTGAAATTTATTAAGTAACCTTTGACATGATTTTCTAAATTAATTATTAAAAAAAATTATTGTAAGTCCAGCAATAACAAAGATTTTAAAATCTACTTATATGATTTCAAATACTTGTATTAAATTCTTAAATATTTTATTGTTTATATAAAAATATGATAACTGCTCTAGTTTTGTTACTTTACCTTTAATATTATATAATCTATTAATTATTACAAATATTTTCGTTGATTGTAACATTTTTAATCAGAAGTAGAACAATTTAAATAATTAAATGAGTACATTCTTAAAAAAATACAATTTAATCTATTATTGATTCAAAATTCTTTCTTCAACTCTTTATTATTAACTTTTTTATTAATAAGCCTGTTTGACCTAAAATACTATACAGTTAATTTGGTAGCATTAAAAGCACATTTGTATGGCTAATATATTTCAAATTCTTTATTATAGTTTTTTTTATTTTAGAACCTTTGCTACCAATTTAATAAAAATGACATTTAAAGATTTCACAACTTATATATTTCCTCAAAAGTAAATCAAATTTTCTTATAATATTATGAAAAAAAATTATTTTATTTCACAAATAAAAAAATAGATAATACTATAATTATCAAAACTGAAAATGTTACAGCTACTCCCAGTATTTATCATGTTTAAATTTGCATTAAGTTGTGTATATATAATATAAATTTTTAATATTTATATATCTAGATTTTTTAGATTTGTCTTAACATTAGATAAATAATACTTTGCTGATTCTATTTCTTCCTCTATTAAGTCATCTCTTTTCAAAAAAACTCTCAAAGCACTAATCAAATATTCTAACCTAAATTTTTCTTTTTTAATTTCTAAGTATTCTGAAATATAAATATCAAAAACATTAAGCTTTTCTATAGCATGAAAAAGTCTAGTGCTGATTTGAATAGAAGGACCTATCCTAGTGAAGCCAGGAATTTCATGACATCTTGAGGTGAAATGCCTTAGTTGATTGGCAGGCCATAATGTCACTGTTATTCCATTAGTTGCTTCAAAGTTGATTTTACTTTGAATTTTGGGAAACATAAGTTCTCCACCTATTTGTCGTGGTTGGGTCTTATCATACTTCATATGAATGGTGTTTTTTTCTGTATCTTTAGGAAAAAATATTCCTAAAGTATACTCACTTGCATCCTTATCGAGATGAACCTCATTAGAGAACCCATTACCATTCCCTCCAGATGTCCAAGTTAAATTACTAGCAAACGGTACACCCTCTTCTTCACTAGAAACTTTTGAAAATCCAGGAATACCAAGTTTTGCGCAAAGATTAGTTGCCTCATTGTACTTTACATATGATATTTTTTTAAAAAAATATTCAAAGTACATTGCAATCCTCTTGATTCGTTTTTTATATTCATCCGTTTTTACAATATCATCAGTGTATTCATCTGCAAGGAAAAGGATTCAAAAATTCAGTATTTAAATTAAAAAAGTGATACTTACGAATATGTAAAGATTTCTTTCTATCTAAAATAAAGCCACCACCAAACATTTTTCCAAAACCACCAGCTCTTTGATGATAACCATTATTTTTAATTTCATGTTCGCAGTAAGAAAGATCCTTAATGCATCGCACCGTAGCTTCTAACATATCTAGTTCTTTGAGCTCATGAATTTCAAAAGTCTGCACAAGAACATTAGGTATTAAGACACCTTTTGGTTTATAAATACTACATCCAGGAAAAAAATTGTAATAATTATTGCAATCTGTCATATTATTTGCATAAGATTGTGCATAGAAATGTGGCTTCTTCCCGTTTGTATCCATTCCAAGAGCGTTTACAAGTTTCATTCCAGTAGCAATGTCTTTCGCCCACCTATTGTTAGAGTTCTTCCCTGGCCGTTTTTTTTTCAAATCGTTACTCATTGATGGTTCAATCCTAAGAGAATTCAATTTTGATTTAAAATAGAAAAAAATCAAAAATTAGAAAATAGTAACATAATTTCAATTATCAGTCAATGATACCTTTAACTTTATCATATCTTCAATATTAGAAATACAAAAGTTAGCATATCTACATATTAGTAAATTTATATACTTTTTCTTTATTTCAAATATTAAGAAAGAGTTTCAAAGGTATACTTTATTAAATTATACATATAAAGAGTATAGCTTTATCCTGTATGCATTCAGCAAGTACGAGATTTGGCTCTACACTTAATATTAATAATATAATGAAAGTATAACTCCAATACACTAGTAATATTAAAAAATTTACGGAATTATGATATCCACATATATAAAATGAAAAATCTTGCTCTGATCAATATATTGACTTAGAAAGTTATACTTCAATAAATTATTAATTTTTAAATTGTAGCATTGTCCTGTATGCTTTCAGCAAGTATGAGACTTTGAAACAACTTAAAAATCAATAAATTAAAGGTAAAGTACAAACAATCTAATTATTATTATGAAAAGCAAAACATTATCCTGTATGCTTTCAGCAAGTACGAGATGATGTTTTACTTTTCATATTAATAATATAATGGTTGAGAAAGTATTAAAGAAATATAGAAAAATGATAAGCAAAACATGAACTTACATGTCTATAAAATCTTCTTCCATTTGTAGCTGATTGATCAAAATTAATTATAAAGTTTATTTTATAATCACTGTTTTAAAAAATAAATGGTTAGATAAATAAATTGAACATTTTTGATAAGGAATAAAGAAAAGTAAATTGACAAACAAATAAAAAACTTTAAGTTAACTGAAAAAGAATTATTTTATAATGAATCAAAAGGGTACAGTAAAAGATACCATAAAAATAAATTCAGAATTAGAATCATTAGATTAACTTGTCAAAAGTGTAAAAAAGTGTAACAAACCAAAATGATATGAAATGCAATAGCAAGAAAAATTTGCTTACCGGTAATCAGATAAGGTCAAGAAAATAGTACCAATAATTCAAAATGATAAAGCAAAAATATGATTGATAATTTTTGAAAAAGGTAAGTGAGAAAAAGAAAGGAAAAAGAAATTGGGTGGCAAACAGATGTATATATCATGAATTTTCACTGATCACATTTTCAAAAAAATGCAGCTCTCCAAGTCATATGATAAACTTCATCTAAATTCCAAGAATGATGTTGCCAAGGCACTGTACACAGCATGATCATTTTTTCCTATGCATATACTAATTCCAGCTAGAATTTACTTGGCTGCATGTTGTACAGATGAACATTTGTGGAACACTGAATTTCACATCTAAAAAAAATTGACACCACATAATTCTAGCTACCATGTTTCACGTAGCTAAAAAACATACACTCATCACATTTAAAATTACATTGCGCCAAAATTAATTCATTTTTGAATTTTTTTAAAGGAAACTATAATGTGCACCACCTATTTCTAAAATATGAACCTCCGCACCATATTAAATTGGGAGACTTTTAATTATGCAATTTTTTTGCCGTGACCTTTTTCCTGATCTTACTTGGTTCAAAATATTGAAACATGGCCAATGTTGATGAAAGAAACATTTGATTTTGTTTCTATGTGTAACAATGGAAGGCTGTTTCTTACTGGCTGAAGAGTGTTGTATATTTTATTTGAACAAATTTTTATTTTTTTATGTATTTTATTTAAAAAATTTACTTTTTATTGCAGCCAGATTTATACTGGCTGCTTTTTAGAAACCTTAATTTATGACCCAAGCCTTTGAAATTGGCTTGGGTCCCTTACATTGCAATTTAGTACTTCCAGCCAGGTTTCCCCTGGCTGGAAGTGTCTCTTTCAAGCAATCGAAGTCGCTAAAAGCGACTTCGATTGCTTGCTGTAATGTTTGCCACCCTCCCAGCTAATTTACTAGGCTGGGAGGTGGCCAAAGCAGTGTGCAACGCGCGTTGCTGCTGCAAGTAACGCGCGTTGCACAATCGCTACCATATTTCATGCAGCTGATATCAAGTCAGCTGCATGAGATATGCGCTGCATGCAGCAGAAACGCGCATTGCATGCAATGCGCATTACTTGCAGCAGCGATGCGTGTTGCATGTGCTGCATGCAGTGCATTGCACAGCCAGTTTTTTTCTGGCTGTGCAATGCACACAGAGAAACCAAAGTCCCTGCAAGGGACTTTGGTCTCTAAAATGGAAGCGACTTTCCCTACCAGGTGCAATCTGGTGAGAAAGTGAGAGAAACGTTAGACCGAAGTTGTTTGAAAGCAACTTCGGTCTTAAAAACATTAAAAATCATAAAAAAAAATGAGAAATGTAGAAAAAAAAAAAATTAAAAATTAAAATGTGAGTATAAGAAAAAAAATAAGTTCTAGTGATACCAAAAATCCAAGCCAATTTCATTTGGCTTGGTTATTTAATAATTATTTTTTAATACATTAAATTTAAAATTCAAACACCATAAAATATATGAATTTTTTTTATATGAATATTATAAATTTAATCTACCTCTTTCTCATAATTATATTTATAATTTTGTTTTTTTAATTTTTGACATTTAAGTTTATTTTTTGAAAATACAAAATTAAATTTTCAACTAAATTTTTTAGTAAGGTAAAATAAATTATAAATTTGACATTTTGTAATTGAATAATGAAAAAAATTTTAAATTTATTTAAAAAATATTTTTGTTAGAAGAATACAAATATTTTAAGGGTAGAAATATGGTGCAAATTGTAAGTAAAAAAAATTATATTTTTTTTTGTGAGGGGTTATTTCTATTTTTAAAAATATTTTTCAAAAACATTCATTAAATACTGAATTAAATTACTTTGAAACTCAAATTTTTTGTAAAATAATTAAAAATGAAATAATAATATTGTTGTATTTGATATAAAATTTGAATTGGTAATATTAATGTCTCTTTAAGTAAATTTGAAAATCATTTAAAAAGACCATGTTGATAAGTACTTCATTTTTGATATACAATGGTTATATATATATCTTATATATATTTCTTGAGTGTTATTTTTATATACATTCAATAAAATTTGTAATATAAAATGCCATTTAATAATTAATTAATGTTCAACTTAGTTATAACAACTTCATATTTAATACCAGACACTAGTATTTACTTTTTAATTTAAAACTCCAATATAATATGAGAGTATCCTTATTTTGTCTGTATGTAATGAACAACAATAACAGACCATAAATGAGTGGGTAATTAATTACAATAAATAGTTGAAGAATAACCTATAAGAAATGATAAGTTTATCAAAAAGAGTACATTAAAAAAATATACTTTTGAATTTTTTTTGATATAATTTGGGTAGTTAAATGAAAATTTAAATTATCAGACATCAAAATGAATAAAATCTAAAAGTAGTGTTTATATAATAAGCCTCATATAAAAAAAGGATAAAAAATCTACTATGTAACTAAATTATTAAATATTAAGGTATTATTAAAATTATTGAAAAACTTATTTTACAGTTATAATGAAATCTAAATGTGAAAATAATGGTGGGATAATAGTAAGACTATGTGGAAACACTTTAATTTATACATACTTTCAACTATGTTCAGATAAAAAAATTGTTAAAATTGTATAATAACATCTAGTTAATAATGATGCAATTTTATTTAGATCAAGAATAAATTTTTCTGAGGAAAAACTAATTAAATTGAGATATGGCCATCTCCTTTCAAGAGATAGAATAATAATAAAAATTTAAAAAATTATAATAAGTATTCTTAATCACCATTTTTGAAAAGTCTCTAGTAAAATTCATTATAATATATCATTCATTGATTACATTATATGGAGTTTCATCTTGAAGTAGTGATGTGCAGCTTTGAACTTATGTTATGAAAAACAAAAAAGTTAAAAAATATATAGTTATACTAATGAAAAAGCCAAAAATAAAAATACTATTATAAATTAAAAAAATAAAACTACATAAATTTTATTCTGCTCTAATGATGGAAGGGTACTATGTATGAATTTCCACATGTTAAATCCAAACCTGCTTTAAGGCTAGTTTACAGGTAGAGCTATTAAGTTTCCTTAAATTCTAAAAATAACTTATGCATTTTACTAATTATTTTTTTCTTGTTTTCTTTCCAAAGTTGTTAGAGTTGCTTAATTAATACTGTTATCTTGATTGTAAGATATATAATTTTTTTTGAATACATGATTTATTGTTTCAAAAATTATATTATAAATTTAAATCATTTATTTCATTTTCTAAAGCTTCATTGTCAAAGACACAACTCCATTTTCTATTACTTAACAAATATATAAAATGTGATAGTAAAATTTGAGGAATTTTCTTTTTGAGAGGGTCAAACTATATTGTGAAGATTTTTATCTAGAAATTCTTGTACTCTAAAACCAAATAATTTTCTCCCTTAAGTAAGCCATTTCAAAAATATGAGAATATAAACAAGAATATTAACTTATCTTATTTTTATTTTCTTTACTGAAAGTTTTAGTTCAATCCCTTTTTTTATATGACATTAGTATAAAAACATGGTTAAATGCTACTATATAATTAATTTTCATTATATATATATATATATATGAAATATTTAGAAGGTCATCCTTTTTTATTTACTTGAATAAATGGCTCAATTATAATACCCAACACTTATTAATGTTTCCCAAACTCAATAACAAATTTCTCATATGAAATATTAGCTTCTAATATAAGAAGTTTATCTATAGATGATATTAAACATGTGATTTTACTTTTTAGATTCAGCTAAAATTAAACAAAAGGAGAAATCATGCATATGTGTATAAATGGTAACCATATGTTACTTAGAGGATTGCGAAATTCACTCATCAGAATGGTTTAAGTATTAAAATAAATTGAGGTCATTATTTTCTAGTATTTGAAACTAATTAGGAAATTATTCTAAAAATATATTTTAATGTGTATCATGTTTAAAAAGTTGGAAATATGATTTTTGAAAATTGTGAGTTTCTTATGAGATACCAAGCTTTAGTTTACATTGTTTCAAGTAGAATAGAATTTTAGTATTAGAAATTGAAAGCAATGTACCATTATCAGATTTTAACTGTGTTCTACTTATAGAATGATTACATAACATTAAACATTATTTAAATCAAAAAGGTTTAAAAGATATTTAGAATTTTACCAAATTTCACCATTTATTAATCTTTGATTTGAAAACAAACTATGATGTACACTCACTAGAAATAAGCAATCCCAATTTTAACATAATTTATCAATCCAAAAATAATGAGTCAATTAACATGAAAATATATATTATTTCAAAACCAATTCTCTAGATTTAAAATATGATGCTTTAATGAAAAATTATTACAAAACTTTAATGCAATGAAGTCTCTTAAAAAATTCAAAAATAGAATATCAAAACAAGTAATTTCTGCAAAAAAAACTACTAACTATTGTAGATAAAGCATAAAAATAAGTCATATTTTTTAAAAAAATGATCTAACAATATTTATTTTTGTTAAAAAAATCAAAACATTGTTAAGTTTGCTTGTTATAATAATGTTAAAATCCACTAAACATTATCTAAAGGTGGTAAAATATGTTAAAAATAAGTTGAATTTTATGAGATAAAAATCAAAAATTTTGTATCATTTCCTGTTGTGCTATGACTTTATTCCACCCTTTTTATCTGATTCTTCCAGTATTACTTTGCTATGATCACTAGTTTTCAAGTTAAAATTTACAAATGTTCATTATACTTGATAATATGAAAAATAACTCAAACTTTTATAACTACAAAATAAGATTTTGTAACTCCTTCTTTCAATCAATATTTGAAGAAATTTTTAGTTTATTTGAGTATTGATTTTAAGAATAACAAAAAATTTGAAATTCACAAGGAATTATTTCCAGAGACTATAATTATTTACTTGTGTAATGCATGAGCTACTTATCAATGATTTAAAACATCAGAAAAGTAAGTTATAGTTATAAATCTACAGATTATACTGTTTCTGGTATATATATCTTCAATAAATCTTTTAAACTTATCTTAGCCTACATACCACACAATAGAAAATCATTATACTAAAAAAGGAAAAAATTCTATGATAATATCATAAAGAATGATAACCATGGATTAATATTCCATAAAAATGGTTAATAATATTTTAAGAGAACCTAAATCAGTATTCTTTCATCAAAATATATCCTTTTTGTCTTTGTAATTTATTCCAAACAAATTTTTTGAAAGTTGAATCTATATATCTAATGCCAAAACCACTATTAAGTTCCCTCTTAGACTTTTTAAGAAATTATATATATATATATATTATTTATCAAAAATTGAAATAAAGAATAAAAACATAATTTTATTTACCTTTAATTATTTAAATATAGAGTATTTTCAGAATGCATTGTGGTTACTTGTGAAGGTTAGAAGATTTGAAGTTGGATTTATGAGTTTTTAGAAGGGCAAATATTGTAAAATTCTTTCATAAATATTTATTTCACAGTTTCAAATGTTGAAATATACAAACTAATGGGATTTAAAATTATATTGAGATTTAAAATCTGTTTTCTACTCAAGTAAAATAAAATAAAATGATGATATCAAAATTGAAATTAAGTTTAAACTTTTGATATGCTCTATCTTCAATTTTATTGATAGTGCATCAAAAATTTAATAATATTTTTTTCCTTCATCACTTTTTACATAAAAGATAGTTTTATCATTTTATGAATTAAAGATTGCTTATATAAATTTAACATCTATGTCAACTGTTTATGACTATTAATCTATATAATAAATTTTTTAGAAGAAAAAATAACATCAGTATATACTGACTTTGAAATTATTCAATTTAAAATAGTTTACAGGTAGATAATGAAGGGTTATTTCATTTTTGAATATGAATTATAGAAGTCTTATTTTGTCAATTTTAATTCTTTTTGAGCTCAAATGTATCCACCGCAACTTATGTAAGAATAAAAATTATTTTTATTGAAATTTACATGAGAAAGTATGCCTATTATTCAAAATCAAACTTGCTCTAATGGTGTTTTTCAATCATTATTTCCATTCATAACAATAAAAAACATTTCAATTTGCTGATGTTTTAGTTTTTGATATCCCCAAGTTTATATCTCAGGTGTACTATTCACAAAATTATTAAAAATATAATTTTCGAAATACATGATAAACTTGAAAGTGAGAGGGCATTAAATTTTTAAAAATGAATTCTAAATTCAGGATGGATAGTATTTTTTCTATTTTCACAAATGAACAATTTTTTGTTTCAATTAATCCAGAAAGAAAATTTTGTTGTAAGCATATTATATTATATTTATTATGATTTTAAATACCATATTTTCAAGATTTGTGTTTAATATTTCCTGTGAAAGTTAATGTTAATGTGAATTTAAAGTAAGCTTGAAGAAATTTAATCAATAGGCATATTGGATATTTAAAATAATATTTTGCTCCAATCTTGAATCATCCTGGGCTAAAAAATATCCCAAATAAGGTTTTTGTGGGTCAATTTGGATTTAAGTAGGATTAAGTGAGGTTTAATAAAGGACAGATAAAAGGCTAAATTCATTACTAGTGACTTTTTTCTCAAAATAGTTATAAAATATGTATCATTCTGGAATCAAGCTTCAATAAAGTTGAATTGAAACAGAGATAATTTCTAGCAGCACAACACCATATTTACAAAGGTGTAAAATACCTCAAATATTACTCATAATATAGGAAGGCATGGAATCTACAAAATTCACATTTCAAACGAGGATTTATATTTTGAATTTGAAATTGAGAAATGGAATATTATTTTCCAATTTAAATATCTATTAGTCATTTTACCAAAAGTTTTCAGTAATCAGATTGAATTTTGATGGTATTTTGTTGTAGATTAATCATTTTGATGAGACATTTACTCAAAATTACTGGTTTCGTTTCTAATATTCCATGTGAAATTCATTACGAATCTTTTTGAAAGTGAATAGTTGACATATTGGATATGCAAAAGCTTATGTTAGATCAAAGTGAGATCAAAGGGAGTTTAACTGATGATCAAATTAGGATTTTACAAGCTCAAACGGTGATCAATGTAGGTTCATCTTGAGCTCAATTTGTGACAAATCTCTGACTAAATGTAAGGCCAAACAATTTCCTACATGGTGATGATGTGTGCATAATTCAAGCATAGATTTGTGGCTCAACGGAGTTCAAGCAAGGGGTATTGCTAGCAATACCCCCCCATTTTTTCTGTGGTGAAGGAAAGAAAAAAAGCAACAAAAAGTGACAAATATGCTAAAGATATCCATTTTGTCATGAAATAAAGATATTAAAAGCTGTGGGCTAAATTTCCAATTTTCTTAATAAAAGTTGTAAATTTTTAACAAGACTAAGTTGGCATATTTTCAGCCCTTTATAAGCCCCAAGTTGGGCCTGGTGGGGGCCCTGCGGGGTAAAAAAAAGGGCTAAGTAAAAACTATAGGGGGGAAAAAAGGGCCAAAACTTAAGTAGTTACAAAGATAGGGAAAAATTTTCTTCCTCTCTTTTTTTTTATTGATTTGTATTTCTATTTAAGAGAAATTTTCTTGTAACAGTTTTTCAATAAACCTTAACATAATACTTCCATATATTGAATGGGTGTTCAATTTTCTCAAGGAATATTTTACTGTGGTAAGATTTTATCTTATAAAAAGAAATATTTCTGCAACGTCACAAAATTAAGCAAATAAACAGGATAAGTCAAAACAAATTGATAATTGTCTTCAAATTTTAGTATAATTCTAATTATTTATCTCAATTATAATAAGTTTATTTCTGATAATTCTGATTCATGATTAATAAAATAATTTTCAATACACATGGGTTTATTGATTTCATTATATAATTTAAAAATTTCATACTAGGCTGCTAAGCAGAAACTGAAATTTTATTGCAAGTATTTTTAAACAAAAGTTGAAATTATTAAGGCTGAAGGAAGTAGAAGCCTTTATTAAAACTCTCAAAGAAAATTTTACTACTTTAATTGTGTATAAAAATTTATTTTACTCTTATCACTTAACAAGAGCATTAAACGTCAGATATGAAAATACATTTCAATTTTTAAATATAATATGTTGTTGATATATTATTAAAAAATGGTTTTTATTTCCAGAAGTTAAAATTTCACCCTCTATCAGGTCTATATGGACCAAAAAACAATGGAAGTTCTTTTTTGGGGGGACACCTGCTAGCATGTGACATCAATTTTTGCAGGCAAATTTTGTTAAATTATACATAAGCATTCATGAAATATATAGTGAATCATTAAAAACATTATTACATTTACATGAAAGAAAGTAGCAAATTTTTTACTTAATTTTGTTCTTCATTAATTTAAATTGTAATGGTGTTATAAATGTTGGGGGGGCTTTTTTTATTTGAAAATTTAATTGTGTTAAACTATTTTCTGCTTTAATGGACCCTATAAATATAAAATATAAGTTTTATGAGCTCTTGTATTATTTGGTCCCAGATATTTTAAAATCTCATGGATTAGGAAAACATATTTCTCTGTTCACATTTTTACTAACTCAAATATCATTAAATTTAAGGGACCTAAACCAAAATTGGATGTTTGAAACATTTCTTAAAATTATATAATATATAAACATCTTTTTTTGATAAATTTCTGATTTCATGTTAAATTTAGCACTGTTTGTGGCTGGTTGAGTGTTCCAAAATCACCCCAAACTTCAATAAAATCCATACTTATTCTTTAAAAAAATTTAGAAATTTCTATTAAGAAAGCTATATGCATGACAGGTTCCATAAAAATTTTATATGTATTTTTTCAAAACTTTCCACAAGTTATAAACTACCAATATTCAAAGATAACAAGAAGAATAACTTATGATGGCATATTATATGGGTTATATTTTTTGGGGAAGATTATCATTTGGAAATTATTTTTCCTCATCAGATTGGTAATTCAAATAAAAATTTAGCTACATTTATGAAGTTTGGGGAAAAATTTTAATTAAAATTTCCTCAGAGATTTATTAAAAATTATAATTTTGGTTAGTGCAAGGATCTTTTAATTCAACAATATTTGTTGATAGAGTGGTTGGTTACTCTGATTCCTCAAATTATACAAAATAACTTGTGAACCTTTTATCTGTACAGCTTTAAAAGACCCACTGTAAGGTTCCTTTCAGGTTACTTCATGGATTACTTTATGATTTCTCAAAAATAACTTGCCTACAAGTTGTCTTAATTTTTATCCTGTGTAGGGTATATAAAAGAGAACACACTCTTTGATAGGAGATATACATCCATCTATGCAAAAAACCAACAAGAAAAATAGTATAATTAGATATTAATAGAGATAGAATAATTAGATTAGAGATTAAGAAATACATATACATATTATTTTTTGTGTGAATAAAGGATTTACATAGCCAGAAGTAGGGTTGTAGATTCATTTTATTACTGAAGTAAAGATATTATTAGAGAGAGCTCTTCAAAGTGGGAGTGAATGAGAACAATAAAGCTTACTAAGAATAGATCTAGCCTTAAGTAGATTAATTATATTAAAAAAAATTCTTTCTTTAGTCCCTTATATAAAATTCTTTCTACTCTTCTTTTTCCCACCAACACTTAGATATCTGTTTTTTCACTGTCTCTATAAATTAGAGTGGCAGGAAATTTAGTTTTTAGAAAGGAGAAATAACGCATCTTGGATTGTGTTTATAGCTTAGTATTATAGAACTCTCCTTCTACAACATGTGAAAGAAGGAGATGAACATAAACTGGCATTCTGCACTAATTTTTTCCATTTTGATTTGTTGGTAATGCTTTTTGGTCCCTGCAACAAGCCTTCCACTTTCCAACACCTCACCAATAGCATCTTCTGAGATAGAATAGGGATATATGTGGAAGTTCATCTAAATAATATCTTAACTTAATTAAAATCTAAAGAGGAACATCAGTTTCAAGTGAAGGATTGTTTTCAGTGTATGAGAGAGGTGCAAGTATTTTTAATATTGGAAAAATGTGTCTTCTCAGTAAGTGAAATACCCTATCTATATATGATCATTTCAAAGAATAGGATTTTAATAGACAAGGAGTAGGTAAAGGCAGTTGCATAGTGGCCAACACCAATATTAGTAAAGGAGCTCCATTCATTCTTAGGTTTTTCAAATTCTTACCACCACTTTATTGAACAATATTCTCACATCTGCGGCCCACTTCATGTCCTCACAAATATGGAAGCAAAATTCACTTGGATGAATAGCCAACAGGATGCTTTTGTCTACCTGAAAAGAAAATTGCTGACAGCCCCTATTCTTGAAATCCCATACTTACTAAAGCCATTTGTTCTGGAATGCTACTACTCAGACTTTGCACTAGGCGCAGTATTATCACAATATAATGCTGAAAATGACTTATACCCAGTATCATACTTGTCATGTACACCTCTAGGTGAAGAATTGAACTATGAAATATATAATAAGGAGTTATTGGTGCTAGTAGAAGCTATATGCAAGTGGCACCACTATTTGGAAGGAGGACTTCACTGTTTACAAGTTATTATTTACATGGATCATAAAAACTTAGAAACCTTCCTGACCACAAAAAATTTGACTTTCTGGAAAGTGTTCTGGGAAGAACTGCTAAGAAGCATTAATTTTTTTTTCAATTCCAACCTGCAAAGAAAAGTGGAAAACAGGTTGTGCTTTTACAACTTCCTGACTTGCACTCATCACCAGACCAGCTACATACTGTTGTCACAATGCTACTGAAGGATGATTTTGAAGAGGTAGTAATCCTAGATGAGGAGTCAATGGAATGGGTAAGAAGGGGGTAAGAAAAGGATGAGGGATTCCAGGAGTTGATGAAGGTTCTTTTATCAAAGGAAATATTGGTAAGGAAAGTATTAGAGGAGTATCACTTGGAAGGGAAAGAGCCGTATTGGAATGGCAGAGAGTGGTTCCAAATGATGAAGAGCTCAAGAGGCAGGCATTCAAATCAAAGAAAAACATCCAAATGGCAGGAAATCCAGGACATATGAAGACAGTGGAGCTATTAAATCACATATTTTACAGGAAGAACATGTGGGCACATGTCAAATTCTAAGTATTGGAATGTGACTCTTTCCAGAGAAGAAAGGTCAGCCCAAAATCTGTTCCACTAACCCCTTTAAGAATACCCATTCAGCCATTGAAGGAGCTCTCTTACAAACTAATATTGGAGCTACCAAGTCACAATTTAATAATTCTATCCTCACAGTCATTGAATGCTGCTCTAAGATGGCACACTTTGTCACCACTACTACAAAGTAAAAATGAGAGGGTAATGCAGACTTAATGGTGGCGCATGTCTGGATGTTACATGGATTGCTTGAAAGTATAGTATCAGACAAGGGAAGTAATTTCAAAATCTAAATTGTTGAAGGAAATGTATGAGTAGCTAACCATTAAGCACATGTCTTCAACAGCATGTAATCTGCAGACTGATGGGTAATTGGAGATTGTGAAGAAGGCAATTGAAAACATCTGTAAAATTTCATTAATTATCAGAAAGATGATTGGATGCAGCTGCTAAAATTGGCTGAATTCTCCACAAAATTCTCAATTGGTACCACATCAATGTTGTAAGTTCCAAAAGCTGAAGAACAAATTTATAATGTACTAAGTATACAGCAGGAAATAGAAGTAGTGCTCAAGCTATCCCAGAATTCAATCAAAAGCCATCATGATCAAGGGATGGCTGAAAATTTGGTGCTACAGGTAGGTGAAAAGGTTTGGCTAAGTACACAATTTCTTTCTACATTATTCCTAAGTTCCAAGATAGATCACAAGAAGGTGGGCCTATTTAAGATCAAGTGCAGAATATCTGACTCAGAATATGAATCTGAGCTTCAAATTTCAATGAGAAAAGCTCATACAGTGTTCAATATCTCCTTACTCACAAAGCACCAAGAAGACACAATAGCAGGGGGCCCAGAAGAAGCACTGGCCCTAGTCTATGTTGGAGATGAAAAGGATTTTGAGTTAGAAATGATTATTGCTAAGTGGCTTCAAAGAGAAAATGTTCAGTACCTTGTTAACTGGAAAGTTTATGGAGTAGAATATAGGTCTTGGTAGACAGTAGAGAGCTTAGATAATGCCAAAGGAAAGCTTAAAGATTTTTAGAAAGAGTGCAGGGGGTATGAGGGTAAAAAGGGGGGAATGTTAGGATTTGGATTGAGAAGTGAGGAGGAGGAGAACTTTGGATTCTATGCATTGTAATAGGCAGAAGTAAGGGATATTAAATAATGGAAATTTATGGGGAAAGTGCTGTGGGGTGCTCCTCATTAGACAACTTATATATTAATCCAGTTATTTCTTAGTCTCTGATATCTGTAACCCTCACTGTTGGTAGCCCAAACATATTCATTCTTAGTTAGTCTCACTGCTGTATCATCATAGTCAGTTTAATCTTAAACTAATGTTATTGATAGTAGTAGTCCGCCATCTTAGGGCTTAACAAAAAAGCAACATCCACTGATAAGTCATCATCATACTCTTCTGAATCAGTTCATCCCCCTACACCTATTACAATGGAGAAATCAAATAACTCCAATGACTCTGCACACAAAATAACAATCCTTTTATCTAATAATTTTCATGAGTTGTTCATGAGTATGTTAGATTTCTTAACTCAACATAAACTTAAATCACTTATTTTGCGTAAAGAATCTCACCCTGATAATGACCCCTCTCAAAAAATCAAACATGATGTTTGAAACAAAATTGATAAAGCAACTGATATCATCATTTTTAAAATTGATTCTGGAAATTTTGGTTCCTTTTTCACTGAAAATGACATGGATATTCCATGTATTATATGGTCAAAAATCAGTACTCAATATGCAGCTGATAATGCCTCCATTGGAGAGTTAATTTTCTCTCAATACCTTGATTTCAGATTTCATGATAAAGGCCTTTGAGCTATTATTAATGATTTTGGAACAAGAATTAAAGTACTGGGAGCTGTAGGAGTTTCAGTCAAAAGTGAACTGGAAGCCTGTGGAATTCTACAACTCCTTACTGATTTGTATCAGACCCATAAGGCTCTCATTCTTCATTCCTCTGAGGTAACTCATCAAAATCTATCTTTTCATAATATACAATCTCAAATTTCTAGAATAGAAATTGAATTGGAACCATATGTTGTTTAGAATTTGGCCCTTATTAGCACTGTTAAGAACACTGAAAAACCAAAGTGGCCAGTCTTTTTTAATGGTAAAAATAACCCAAAGACAAAGCATACCAAGGACAACTGCTTTGAAATTCATCCAGAAAAGAAGAAGAGTTCTTCCTTAACTCAAAATTCCTTGAGTACTGATCCCACAATTCAAGAAAAAATTAGTTATGGTACTGCCAAAATTTTTAAGGCTAGCCTCAACAATTCTCCAGGTATTCTTTTTATCATTGATAGTGGTTCAGCTTTTCATATGCTTTGAAACCACAAAAATTTTATAAATTATCAACTTAGCCAAAAAACAATATAATTTAAAAATAGCTTGATAATCTAAAGTAGAGGAATTGGCTTTGTAGAGAGTTTTACACCACACAAAATAATTACCTTAATTAATTGCCTTCATGTACTAGCAATAAATCAAAATCTTATTGGAATTGGACTGTTCATTCATCAGCACTGTATTCAAATCACTAAATCAGATGGCAAAGTTCAAATTTTTAAAGAAAATGAATTTATCTTTGATGGAAATTGGAATTCACAGGAGGGAAACATTTTTCCTAATGCTAATTTCAATAAGTCTTTCAATATTTCTCATCATTATCTACTTTCTTCTAGTTCAAAAATTTTATTGCACAACAGAATAAGGTGTAAAATCAAGATTTATCTAAATAAAGTTAAAAATATTCTCAATTGTGATTTTTTCAATTATTTGAGTTTGTGCAAGCCTTTTGTAGATGCAAAATATCTTACATATCCTTTCTGTGGGAATTTTTAAAGGGGCTCACATTTCCTTGAGTAATTACATTGTGATTTGAGTGTGAAAATTAACCCACCCTCAGAGGGTGGTTCCCATTATTATTTTTAAATCATCAATTCATTTACACCATATAAATTTATTTTTTCATTGAAAGAGAGTCTAATACTTATGATGGTTTTGTGAAATTTTAAAAATCAAATTGAGAATTCATCATTGTAAAATTTGCCAATATTGCATGTGATAGAAGAACAGAATTTATCAATAAAAAATTTTATGAATTAAGTGTTAAATATGGATTCAAAACTATTACTGCTTCACCTTATACTCCTCAACAAAACCCTATCTCTGAGAGAGATAAACAAATAACTACTGAGATGGAAAAGGCTTTGTTATTTCATGTAAAAATTTCAGTTTAATAATGGGAGAGGAAGTCAATACTGCCATTAATTTTGAAAAATACTTACCATGCTCTTCAATTGATTTTTGTATGCTATTTGAAAAGAGATATGAAACCTTCCAAAATTATCACATATTCCCACTTTTTGTTGTTGTTCAGCTCATTCTCTCATTGATAAAAACCTCTTCAAAGGATAATTCTCACCTAATTCAATTAACAATTTTTTACTTGGCTATTCAGTGGATACCCCTTCTTATCATCTTCTACTGATTGATACTCATCAGATAATGTACTTTCACATTGTTATTTTTGATGATTTCAGTTTTCCCTTGTCAAAAAGTGTTAGTGAAAGTGCTACTTGTATAGTAGACTTATTTACCAAATCCTTTAATGATGACTTCTCAGTAGCCATGAAATAAGATTCATCCACTTGATCAACTCCTAATGAACCTGTAAGATTTGAAAATTATGATTATCAATCCTCAGACTCATCCAATGATGCTGCTACTTCAAAGAGTTCAAGATTCTGTGAATACAAAGTCATTTGGAATAAAGTACCTCATGAAATTAACTCTGAAATAAATTCTGATAATATTGCTGAGGGGTCAAGGTCTAGATTCAGATTCCATCTCAATTCAGCCTAATTAGTTAATCAATATATATGTCTTCCATCTTTTCTTTCAACACATTGCAAACATGAATTCACTTCTAACTCAGTCTTCTCTGACCAATTAACCTACTATGAGGCAATAAATCATTCATATGGTGATGAATGGATTGAAGAAATTGATAAATAAGTCCTGTTGATTGATGAAAAAAAGGTTTGGGAAGTGGTTGAGAAACGAAAATAGGCTCCTTCCATTGAATAAGTTTGGGACTTTAAGATACAAAGAGATGCAGATGGAAATGTTAGCAAATAAAAATCCAGACTCTGATAGAGGATGTTCTCAAAAGGCAGGGATTAATTATTCTCAAACCTTTTTTCCTACTGGAAGTCTCACTACTAACTCACATTTCCTGATAAGTAATTCTAAAAGTGAGAATTGGGATTTTATTCAGATGGATGTCAAAGGTGCTTTCCTCTATGGAAAACCTGATGAGGAAGTCTTCACAAATTTTTCTCTTGGCATGAAGAAACCTGGGAACTTTACCAATCCATTTCTCTTACTTAAAAACTCACTTTATGGGTTAAAAAAATCATCTAGATGTTGGTATAATGAGCTTCTCCAGTTTTCTGCTCCAGTTTTTCTATTCAATAAGCTTCTATCCATCATCTGTGGACATTGTTTATTCATACATGAAAGAGAATCAAATCCCTGTTTTGTACATGTAAATTCTGAAAATTTATTTATCTTTGGTAAAAATTTGTCTTGGTTTGAAGATGATATTAAATCAAATTTTGAGATGGAAGATTCAGGAGATTTTAAATTTATTTTTGGAATGTGCAATACAAGAAATGGTTAAGTTAAATTCTTATTATTATGTCAGAATAAAGAGATCAAGGATCTATTATACTCATATAAGATGGAGAATTTCAAGCACATGTCTACACCAATGATAATGAAAAATCATCTAGAAAGGACTTCTGATAAATTCATTAAAGAATTCTCTAAACTCAATATCAAATATTTCTGATAAGTGGAATTTTTTAATTACATCTCACAAGAAACTCATCCCAATATTGTGTTTTCAAACAGTCAATTAGCACTGCATTTAAACTCACTCAGAATTAAAAATTGGATTGCTTTCAAAAGAGTGCTTTGTTATCTGAAAGGGACTATTGATGTTTCATTTACTTTCAAAAGTTTCAATTCACTTGAAAATCAAGGAACTCTCAGTCATTCAATGCCTAATGGTTATGCTGATGCTCATTGGGCTGAATGTTGAGATACAAGAAGATAAAATACTGGGTATGTTTATACACTTAATAGGACCTCTGTGATCTGGTGTTGCAAGAATCAGCTAACTGTTGCTCTCAGCACTTCAGAAGCTAAAAGTAAAGTAACTTTTGATGCTATTTAGGAAGCCATCTGGATGAAAAATTTTCTTTTTGACTTGGGTTATATTTCAAAGTATCTTCAACACCTTTATCAGAAAATCAGGGTAGTAGAGCTTTGAGAAACAATTTGCTCTATAATGCAAGAACAAAACATATTTAAATTTTATTTCATTGGATTAGAGAGCAAACTCAAAGTGGTAAAATTGATCTAAATTATATTACAAACACAGATATAGTTTCTGATCTCATTAAAAAAGCACTCAATAAAAAAATTCACAAAATTCACTGAGAAAATTGATCTGATGGATAAGATTGATAGCTAGCGGGGGTGGAAATATGTAGTTACTCTCTCATATTCTTTTTTATTCTGTTTCTTTTATATGTAGCATAGTAAATGTGATGTAATTTATCTTCTATCACATCAATTCTATTTTAGCTTATTTGATTGAAAATACACATAACAATGTGCTATTCAAACTTATACTAACATTATCTTTGAGCAAGTTTGTTCATGTATATATAAGAATGTGTAGGCCTGTGTTATACTCATCCCTGTTCTTCTTGTGCAAAAATATTATTTTATATTTATAGGTTGGATTTCCTTTACAAATTGTTTTATTCATGTGTTTTGTTGATACCTCTTTTACTATGGTCTCAGTTATTTATCAGAGATCATACGTTAAGAGATTTTTTCTGCTATTTACTAATATGTTGTTTATTTTTTATAAAAGGTTGTTCATTCCATTGCAGTAAATCATCTCTGTTCCTCTTGCTCAAAGATAATATTTTGATCTTACAGGTAATTTTCAGAGATCACACTTTAAGGGAGGTTTGCTGCTATTTACTAATAGGGCAGTTGTTTATTTTATAAAAGGTACTTTTCAGAGATCACACTTTAGGGGAGGTTCACTGCTGTTTACTAATAGGGAAATTATTTATTTTATAAAAGATTTTCTCATAGTTACCATGATATAAAGAAGAATTTTGTCTTTGAAACAATCTGGAGAAACCTCTCTAAGTAATTTCTTTGTGCCTCTGAATTATTAATTTCTCCAAGAAGATACACTTGGTAAATTTAGTTTTAAGTAGTTAATTTACAACATAAGAGCAGTTTTGAGTTGATTTAGAATCATAGTGGTCCTTTATGCATTTATGTAATGGATCAGGCTCCCCTATATCATCATATATGATGAACTTGTGTTGGCTTAGACTTTCCATGAACATCTTAATTATAGTATTTTTTTTCTTTGTCAAATATTGAAGATATTCAAAAGATGACGATCAGTAGGTACCCCACTGTCTTCAGAAAGAAGTTGATCTATATTTCAAACAGTCAGGTAGTATTTAACATCTTCCTTCCATGCACTATAAATTTTATTGTTTGATTTTTCTATTTCTTCAATTTTAGAATAGTTTGTAGAGTCTTGGAGGTAGTAGAAATTAGGAGGAGGTATTGATTCTTATGTGGAAGCCATACCTATTTTCAGCCTAGGTATTCCCAGGACTTAGTATCTCTTATGTTAAAAATAAGATAAACTTAATTTAAATAAGCTTATAAGTTAAAATTATGGTTTTGATACTCATAAACCAGAAAAAAATTTGGGTGCCTGATAGCAGGTGCCAATCCCTACCTTTGATTTAAATCAGTTTTAGTTCAGTGGTAATTCTTCTGGAAAGACTGAGGACTGAGCAATGGGAATGCTACTTTGCACAGCATTGAATCAGAGTTACTCTTGAGTCAAAATAGAATTTAGGGATTGGCACCTGCTAACAGGTTCCAGGTGTTATTTTGTGGTGATATATATGGTTATTATGCTTATATATATATTTATAAAACTATTATATGACTTTTATGAATTTGAATTGCTAATCCATAACCCCATAAAACTTTTAAGGCTCTATGGTAGTCATAATATACTTATCTTAAGTGATATTAAGTAAATATAGACATGCATAAGCATATATGTGTGCATAAACCTCATATTAAGTAAAATATGTAGTTATATTATGTATATATAGGTCTATATGCAATTTTAGGCCTTTAAATAGCCCGTAAGCTTTATTTTTTTGCTTATTTAAGGTCATATGGATGTAGTTAATGGGCTTATAATGCCTACACAAGCATATACACCATTTTCAGACACATATATCCAGTTTGGACAACTTAATCTGCTTCCTTTAATGGATTATCACCACTTTACGGGTTGGGATATGATTACTGGGTTAATAGGGGGTGTCAAACATTGCCATATATGCTTGGAGAACTTCAGTCCCAAAATTCCACTCCAATATTCCATCATAAATGGCAGACTTGGGGTTAGAAATGTCAAAGATTTGATCAAACACTTCATCAAATACTTCCTATTCTTGCACCATAACCCCAACCAAAATTCAGCCCAACAATACACACATTCCCACAATCAACTGTACATCAGACCTCTTTGCCCCCAACCCCACATTATCCTGGAATTTTGCTCAAATTTATATATTCATCCATTTCAGAACACATTTCAAACCTTATTTCTGAATTCATTTCATAATGCATATCCTAATCAGTATTCAATTTTCTTTCCAGATTCCCCCAGCACTCTACCTCTTTACACTACTCACCAAGTAAGATATTAATTATGGGAATATCCAGCATGAGTTGGTGAAATTTTAGGGAGGGACATAAGTTCAGAAAAATAAATGTAAGAAAAGTAGTGCAAGAAAATCATTTGTAAGAAAAATCATTTGCTACCATAAGAATTTTTTTTTTTAAAATCTTTTCTTAAAAAAAAAGGAAAAAATAAAAAATGAAATAAAAAATCATTTTTTTGAGAGAAAAAAATTAAAAAACAAAATTTCCCATGGTTTCAAGATATTTTTCTTACACTAATCTTTGTCACATATTTTTTTTGCACATATTTTCCTTACACATATTTCTCTTGCACATATTTTTCTTACACATATTTTTCTATCCTTATGCCCCTCCCTACAATATCCACAACTCATTCTGGATATCCCCATACAGGATATCTTACTTGGTGCATAGTGTTACATCTTTTTCTGCCCTTTCATCAAGGTATGGTTTCTCTTTTTCTTTAAAGCTTCACTTGTTCCTCATTTTTATCTTCAAGCCCCTTTCAACACTTACCTAAGATGAGTGGTTCTTGATCCTGTTTTTCTTTTTACTGACTTTTTTCTCTTTTTATTTTCTTTCTTTTTTTTGGGTTTTTTTTTTCCAAATCACTTTGGAAACAGTCCCAGAACAATTCTAGACTGTTTCCAAGCATTTTTGTTAAGTATTTTTTTGCCTATGAAACCTTCTGGCAGCATTCCTGGCACATTTCCAAGCATTTTTACTAAATTTTTTTTTTCAAATTGATTCAGAAACAGTACAAGAACATTTTTAGACTCTTTCTGAGCATTTTGGTAGGTTTTTTTTTATAGTTTTTTATAGTTTCTTTCCCTCGGAAACGTGCTTGAAGGACGCACAGCACATTTCCAAGAATTTTTACTAATTTATTTTTTCAAATTGATTCAGAAAAAGTGAAAAAAAAATTCTAGACTTTTTCCAAGCGTTTTGGTAAGTTTTTTTTTTTGCCTCAGAAATGTTCTGAAAGCATGCCCAGCACATTTCTGAGCATTTTTACTAAAATTTTTCTTTCAAATTGATTTGTTAACAGTGCAAGAAAATTTCTAGAATTTTTCCAAGCATTTTGGTAAATTTTTTTTTGGCTCAGAAACTTGCTGGCAGCTTTCCCAGCAGCTTTCAGAGCATTTTTAATAACATTTTTTTTCACCAAATTAGACAGATATAGAATGGGTCAATTATGAAGGTGATTATATCTTTTTATCTAACTTTATTATTACATATGGAGTCTTTCAAAACAAGATTCATATGGACAAAAACAATTCTAATTTTCTTACATTTGGGATTTTCACTTATATCAATCCTATTACTGGACTACTGATTCCCTCACCTGCTTAACTCAAAGGTCATGGATTATACTTTCCTAATCACAAATATATTATTGAATTTGGTACAGGGAATGGTCAGTGGGAGCAATTTGGAACTCTTCACGAGACAACCATCAAACAACTTAAGCTCCTTCTGGGTTAGAATCTCATGAAAATTTTACTCATTTTGGTTTCTCATTTCAGATCAACCAAAATTTAATAAAGAGTTTAAGTAAAGTGAGGCAAGAAGGTTTGATGAAAAGTGAAGCTACAGGGAAGAAGGCTAAGTATGGTAAATAAAGGATTTCAAAATGTTCATTTTTATTTCTTAAATTTATAATTGATCATTCATTAAAGATAATCATAAACTTTAAGTAATGGTCCATAGGGCCTTGCTGCCGTATAAAGGTAGTCATTAAAATAATTAATTGATTGAATGAGTTCACAATACAATTTAATTTCAATGTATTATTTGGCTTTGGTCACATCTGAACTCATTGGCTGATAGTATTCTGCATGCCATTACTTTAACTTGTTGATTATCTTTTTTGAATGATTTATTTATTCATTTATGAAATAAAAATGAAAGTTTGGCAATCCTCACCCCCTCCCAGAGTAAATTTCAGGGGAGGGTATTGCCATTTTTTTTCTTTGAGTTATTTAGTTGGAATTTTTTTTAAATGTATATACACTTCAATGACAAAAAGTCTCCCTTTGAAGATTAAAAATGCATAAAACATTAATTTACTTACATGTTAAGCAGAAAGTGCATAATCCAAAAAACATCCAACTAAGTAGGTTTTGATCCTCAATATGCTACAAGAAAAAAAAATTTCAAAATAAAAACATTAAAAGAAATATGAGTGTGGAATATATAAAAGTTAGTTTCTTCCCCCCAAAAATCATAGTAGCTTTCAAGAAAAATTTAAAGATTTCATCTTGTCCTTTCTAGTGACATTCAAAAATCTTACCTAGTCCTTTATAGCTTCTCAATATGATATCTCTACCTTCATCATCATCTACTTCAAAAGAGCATATTACAAAAGACTATAAGCTTACAAGGGGATACTTCATTCCTTGAAATTATTGTAAAATATCTGATGACTATTGTCCTAAAAACACTGGAGTAAAGAAATTTTCTTCAACTTGTGAATGTTTTTGAAGGCTTCATTTACAATGTTATATCATGAAGCTCAATCTAGATACTGAAGGCCAATTTATGTGGTGTAAGAAGAGTTGGCAAGAAGATATTGATGGTTATCAGAGTTATTCTCAGGGTTTTGAGAAATCATCATTTGTTGAAAAAATGAAGAGTCATGGCAAGCACCAGGAAAGCTGGCATGAAATTCAACAAACCTTATATTTATATTGCAAACCAATAGGGGGCAAAAGAATTCCTACAAAAAAGGAAAAGTAAGGGAGGATTAGTATTATGTGTAAAAGTATGTAAGATATAGACAAGCACTGACCTCTTTTTCTGATCAAAATAATAATTTCCATCTTTTTCAGTATTTTGGCTGAAAGGGATGGTGGTACTATAAACAAAACTAATACATCCAGGTAATCCTTCATTTTTCATGACCTGTGAGCTTTCCAGTCTAACCTCCTTAGTGAGCCATGTGAGGAATTGTGATTGAAGTTAATGGATGGATTTGATGTTTCTCTTGGTGTAAAAATCCACTGTTCCATGACTTATACTGAATAGGTTCTTGAGACAAGTTATTTCAGCAATGTTCCCATTTGAACCAAGTCATCAAAGTGCCACAGAGATTTGTATTTCAGGGTCCCTCTGTGGGAAATGAGAATTGTTGCAATAAATATAATTATCATGAATCAAATCATGTAGGTATTTAGAAACATGATAATTATCTTATAAAATATGCTGAAAACTGGGTTAAGGTATTTCAGAAAGTTTGGGAAGTGTATATTGTGGCTGATGGCAAATGAATGGGTTTTGGGAAGTAAGGTAGTGGCTCTCTAACAGGTGGCTCATATAAAAAGATCAAACTCAGAATCAGAATCTAGATCAGACTCAACCAAAATATTAAGGGCTAGAGCATCAGTAGTTGTTTGAAGCTGTTGGAGAAGTAAAGAAGTCATGTTAGTGTTTGGAGGAAAAAACTTTGAGCAATAGTAATCAAGGGTGGGATAAATTAAGCGCTATACTATGATGTTTAGGTTCCATAAGACTTGAAACATGGTGTACTGTGTGTGTATAAAGAAGCTCATAAGAATTAGGTGAATAAAAACTTTAAGGTATGGGCATGTGTGGACCTAATGCTGGCTAATCAAGTTAAGGGGAAGAAGTGCTTGAGGGGCTTGAAATTACCAAAAAAATAGTGTGTGTAGGAAAAATCACACTTTTGAAGTATACCAGTTAATGGGGAATGTAATTTGATTTAAAATGACTTACTTGGTACCTTTTTTGAGGCTTGCTTGAATGGTGTATATGGTTATGTTTGACACCCCCTAAGGTGAATGCTTAGACAGATGATTTGGTTCCTTTATATTCTTTTGGTTTCATTTTATTCACCTTGGATGAGTTATTTTAATTTTCTTTTTATGGTATATGCTTTTATCTGTTTTCTCTATTTATGGTATGGGTGTTTGATATCATTAATTGTGATGGAGAGTCCTTACTGGAGGTCTGGTTGTTGAAACTTCTTGTAGTGGATTCCCTGGGGAGGTGATGAGCTCTCATAGTGCTAAAATCTCCAGGTATAGCATTTACATCATCTGGATTGAAGGTCTGTGAACTCCAGTGGATTTTGTATAAGTAAAGGAGGATTTGGAAGGTTATTTGACATCAATTACTTACTAAAAATAAAATAAACTTTATTAAACAATTATTTTTATATAAAAATATATTTAAAAGCCCTTATAAATTTGTATTAACTTCATATTAGCTATAACTATATTTTATTAGCTTGTCTTTCACCACTAGTCTGCACCAATCTAAATATTGTGAGTTAACAATTTAGTATAGCAGTTTTGTTGGTCTTTCCCTGAGTTTTAATCCATAAATAATTTTTATTAAGTACAAAGACCATTAATATTTACTATCAAATCATACTCAAATACTAGCATATACTGACACTTAGAGTGACAGTATACAAGGAAGATTTTTAAGGACTCAATGGAGGTGAAAATGTATGAATATCTTGAGGAGTTTCCAGTCTGAATTTAATGAAGGGCCTCTGGGCCAATAAACCAGATAGAAATCAAGAGATTTTATTGTTGACTCAAGGACTTAGATGGACAAGGACTAATTGTGGACAAGGGAGGACAGTGTACAGTGCCCTACCAAAGGTCTGTTAATGGTATTTTTTTGATTTCACTGACTCAATATTGCTCAAAAAAACTTCTAGTTTTGTATTCTGGTTCAAAAGCATGTTTCTAATCAAGATAATCATATATAAATACAAAAACACTATGATAACATAAAAATTAAATTGAAATCCAATAAGAAAATTTTTCAGCTACCATAAATAATTTTTAGACAGATGAAATACATACCATTAGATAGCCCAGACATTATAAAATGTCTCCCCAAAAGGAAATTTCAAATAAAAATATTTAAATATAAAATTTTCAAAAATAAAATAAGTCCCCTCTCCTCCCCTCCACATCTGTAAGCCACCAACAATTTGATCCTCCAAGATTATCAATGACAATTTTCATCCACAAAGTTATTGAATTAACTAATTTTTCTAATTGAGTTAAACCAGATGATCTTTCTCTAATCTTTAACAGTCCAGTGAGCATGATCTTTAGCAAATTTCAATTGTTTTGCTTTATGGGCCTTGGTGAGAAAAGGTTTCTTTACTAAAACATTTTTTTTAAAACCATGTGAGTGAATTCCTCTTTGGACAGTGCTTGATGAAGCTGGGGTTGCTAGTTAATCAGTAATTTCTGAGAGTTTTTGTTTGCGTTCACTTAATACAATATCTGAAAGTTGATGGAGGTTGCAACTCTGAAGCTTATGAGGACTTCAAGATTGGGGAGCTGTTTCAACAGTGCCTCATTCATTCCAACAGTTGAAAAGGTTAGATACACACCACAAAAAAATAAGTGGCACCTGCTAGCAGGTGCCAATCCCTATATTCAGTTTTTATTTAAGAATAAATTTGATTTGATGTTTCTCAAGCTAGTATTCTCATTGTTCAGTGCACAGTCTTTCCAGGAGAATGAAAGCTGAGCTGAAATTGAGTTAAATCAAAGATAGGGATTGTCACCTGATATTGAGTGACCACGTTTTTTTCTGGAACATTTGAAGGCGTTGAATCAAAAAATTTGCAGATTCTCCAATTTGGCACATTCCCCTTGAATATACCAACAATTTGCCACTTTGTCTCAAATGAAAGCTCAGTATTTTTTCACAACCTCTTGACATCTAAAGAAAAAATATATGCATAAGAAATGAAAGGAGGAAAACAATAAAAACGAGATACATTAGCTGATTTAATAAGTCAAAAAATTGTTTATGATTGTTTTGTTCTCGTTGAAATGACTGTGAGAACACAGTTGGTGCGTGCAATATGCTAATTTCAATAATGTTACTTACAGGAGTGGAGGAGAAGGGGATAATTAATTTATTTTTTTTAAATTTCATATTTAAATATTTTTTTTTTAAAATTCCTTTTGGGGAGACATTCTATAATGTCTGGGCTATCTAATGGTATGTATTTTATCTGGCTAATAAAATTATTTAAGGTAGCTGAAAAATTTTCTTTTTGGATTTCAATTTAATTTTTATGCTATCATAGTGTTTTGTATTTATATATGATTATCTTTATTAGAAACATTCTTTTGAACCAGAATACAAAACTAGAAGTTTCTCTAAGCAATATTGAGTGAGTGAAATCAAAAAAAAAACCATTCACAGACTTTTGGTAGGGCACTGTACATCAAGGACAGGAAAAAAAAAGTAACAAGTAAAACTGATAAAAGAGATGAGTGGACAGTAAGAATAAAGGAGAGAAAAGAGTGGATGCTGACTCAGAAATGAGCAGACAACCTTAAATATGAAAAAGTTAGGGTATGTTTATAAATGATGATATAGAAGTGCTCTAGTTATAGTTTTATCTCATATGTAATTTAGGACTTAAATTGTATGGCTATAATATTATGCTTCTAGACTATTTAACAAGTTTCATAATATATCATATGTAAAAATCTATGCTATGGTGAAATAGCCAAAGTTGTTAAATTATACCAACCAATTATATGCTCTCTTGGTAAACTGAGCAAAGATATTTATACCTATCACCAGAAAAAAAAAGCTGGAATCTGCTAGCAGGTGCCAACAATAGGGGGTAACAATTTTGACCGATCCACAATTAAATTAATTGTGGATAAAAATTCTTATACCCCAATAATCTCACGCTATTAATTTTGCTAAAAATTGGGTTATTAGCCACTTTACATGTCAATTTTCACCTCTTATCCAACATTTTTCTACTTAATTTTTCATAACCACATCTTGGACAACTTTCTGACAAAACCACATGTTGCATGACTTTCTGCCATAACCACATCTTTGACTACTCTCTGGATATTTCTTCTACCTTCCTGCACACTCCCATTCTCATCCCATCCTGTTCATTCTATCTGCTCAGAACTTCTCCCCATTTCATCTATTTGATTCTGCTCCTTTTAATCTCACTCTCTCATCTGCTTGTTTCTGCTCCTTTTCATCTCGCTATCTCATCTGCTTGTTTCTGCTCCTTTTCATCTTTAATTATCTTAAAATGCCTCATCATCATAGATCTTCTCAAATTCAGCCATCACCCAGTTGTTCTTCAAATCCCACTACTACCTCTTTCCCCCGCTCTGCTGATAAATCCAAAATTTTTCAACTAAAGAAAGATGATCATCTCATTCTTATCAACTGGCTTAAAACTAAATCTAACTATGATTCTTGTTTTGGTACTGAGTATGCCACTAAAGTAGGACGGCCCCCCGCATCAAAAGTTAATGCTTATGTTCTAATGGCCAACAAGTTACGGAATAAGACTAAGGGAAGGATAGATATTTTACAAAAACAGATGTTTGAATGCTTCAAGAATTATCAAGCCAAGTACAAGAAGGCAAAGACTCTTTCATCTTCTACTGGTTTTGGTATTACTGACCTCGATATCAGTAAGGGCATCAAATCCATAGATGATATACTTGATTCTTTACGTCCTTACTTTAAAGAGATGGATTCTATTTTTGGAGAGCAAGCTGATGTTAATCCTACAAACATGTTGGATGGTGAATATGCTATCTCCAAACATGATGTCAAAACAAATCTTTTTCCTTCTTCTTCTACTCAAGCCTCCCCTCATTTAACTTCCACAAATCAAGATATCTTTTCAATAGATCCTTATGGTGATATAAACCAACCTGATATAACTCAAGTATTTTTTTCTTTTATCTTATCAATTATTTTTTTATTTACATTTTCTTATTTATAAATAGGCTGAAGAACTAACACAGGAGCCACAATCAACTGAGTCAGAAGCCAGCGAAAATGAAGAGGAGGAAATTGTGACCTTGAACAAAAAGAAAAGGGCTTCAAGTAGAATGAATTTCCACTCTCAAAGTAGAAGAAAAAGTGATACTTTATCTCAAACCCCTTTTTATTCTATCAAATAATTTTTGGAAAAACGTGATGCTGGTAACTGATACCAAACCTCTTAATACTTTACTCTGATTTTCTTCTACTTTTTTTAATATTTTTATCACTCTAGAACAAGCGGAAGTTTCTAAAGAGACTGTAAAGTTTGAAAAGAAAAAATACAAGCTCTCTTTAAGGAGGGATGACTGGTTATATGATTTGGAAGAGAAGAAGTTTGAACTCTCTTCACAGAAGGATGATAGGGCACAAGACTTGGAGGAGAGGAAGTATGAAATTTCTTTACGGAAGGATGATAGGGCACAAGACTTGGAGCAGAAGAAATTTGAGTTATCTCTAAGTTTTGAAAAATAAAAGAAAGAGGAGAAAAAAATTGAGCATCAAAACCTCATGGAACAGATGAAATATAAGCTTTATCGTGAAGAAAATTCCAAAAAGAAAGAATTCTTGATAGAATGTGTTAAAGCTAACAAATCTGTTGGTGAAATTGAATGTTTGAAGAAATTTTTTGATGACTAGTTTGTTTTACTTATCTTAAACTTCCTCTGTTCATAAATAATTGTACATAAATTTTTATATTAATTTCCTGTATTTTTTTACTCTATCCATCATTAGTTGAATTTTCATATTTGAATGTTATAAATTCACTTTTAAATAAAATTTTCAAGATTTTTTAATTTTTCAAATTCTTTTTTAGTTTAAATTTTCAAGTCACATTTGAAAATTTCCCAATACCACCCCTGAATTTGATTGAACTAAGGGTCGGGTATCACCAAAATTCTTTCAAGTAAAGAATTTAGCAAGTCTTATATGAAATTTTGGCAATACTCCCCCCTACATTTTATTGAAGTAACAGATGGGTATCATCAAAATTTGAAGTCAATTTTTTTTTTAAGTCTGATATAAAAATTTGGCAATACTCCCCCCCCTGTATATATTGAATTAAGGAAAGGGTTTCATCAAATTTTCAAGTCAAATTTTTTTTTAAGTCTGATATGAAAAATTGGCAATACCCCCCCCCCCTGCAATTTTCTGAATCAAAGAAATCAAATGGAAAAAAATTAAAATTGAAAATTTCTACAACCAATTATTTTCACCAGTTCCAATCAAGTTTTCCTATTTTATATAATAGCCATTAGAACAACCTAAGGCCAGATGCACCATTATATAAAAAAGTAATGTATCTTGATGTAACTTTAAAAAATAATTGGAAGAGACAAATCCAAAATTAAAAAAAATTAAAATTGAAAATTTCTACAACCAATTATTTTCACCAGTCCCAATCAAGTTTTCCTATTTTATATAATAGCCATTAGAAAGACCTAAGGCCAGATGCACCATTATATAAATAAGTAATCTATCTTGATGTAACTTTAAAAAATAATTGGAAGAGACAAATCCAAAATTAAAAGAAAAAAATTGAAATTGAAAATTTCTACAACCAATTAATTTCACCAGTCCGTATCAAGTTTTCCTATTTTATATAATAGCCAGATGCACCATTATATAAAAAAGTAATCTATCTTGATGTAACTTAAAAAATAATTGGAAGAGACAAATCCAAAATTAAATGAAAAAAATTTCAAAGGTTAAATAAAATGGAAAAAGAGGAAAATAAAAAGGGTAGTTTTAAAAAAAAAAATTAAATTAATAATTGAAAAGAAAAAAATAATGTCTGGTAAAAAAAAACAAATAAAATTAGTTGCAAAAAAATCAGTAAATAATATTGAAAAAAAATAAAATTTCAAAATAAACACCTGAATTATAATTAAAATATAAGGTAAAAGAAAATCACCCAAAAAAAAGAGTAAATAAAAAAAATTTAAAATAAATTCAGTAAATTTAAATAAAAAAAATAAATAAATAAAAATTACTTACCTGCTATTGGAAATACTTGTTGATATCATTCAATCCAATTTATTAAAATATAAATAAAAAAATTGATTTCAGTGAATTTCAGGATAAATAATTATTTGAAAAAACAAACACAAATATAAAAAATTAAATTACCTGATTTATTTTGAAAACAGGGGGAAATGTCCAGAAACTAAGGGAAAGAAAATAAATTCTGTAAAAAAAATTAAAAAGCAGAGATTAGTCTTTTTTTTTCTTCAAAATGCCCTCCTTTCCTACCTCAACCCCCCCTTGCCCACCTCAGACCCCCCCTGAGTTCCCCTTTACCCTCCCTATACCCCCCTTTATCCCTTCTTTACCCCTTCTTTACCCCCCTTTACCCCCCTTTAACCTCTCCTTAGCCACCTCAAACCCCCCCTTTACCCTCCCTTTACCCCCCTTTACCCCTTCTTTACCCTCCCTATACCCCCCCTTTACCCCTTCTTTACCCTCCCTTTAACCCCCCTTAACCCCCTCCTTGGCCCCCTCAAGCCCCCCCTTTACCCCCTCAGACCCACCTCAAACCCCCCCTTGAACCCCTCCAAACCCCCCCCCCCTACACCTACTTATTGAATCGGTAACAATTTGATAAGATAGTGAACAATAGCTGATAATCATTCACTATCTTATCAAATTGTTACCAATTCAATAAGTAGGTGGTGGGGGGGGGGGGGGGGGTGTGGAGCCGTATGAGGGGTTATTTGAGGGGGGTTTGAGGGGGCCAAGGAAGGGGTAAAGGGGGGGTAAAGGGAGGGTAAAGAAGGGGTAAAGGGGGGAGTTTGAGGCAGGCAAGGGGGGGTTGAGGTGGGCAAGGAGGGATTAAAGGGGGGAGTTGAGGTAGCCAAGAAGTGGAGAAAGGGTGGTATGGAGGAAGACAAGAAGGGGGGAAAGGGAGGGGACTTGAGGTGGCCAAGAAGGGGAGAAAGGAGGGTATGGAGGCAGAAAAGGAGGGGGGAAAGGGGAATGATGGAGGGTGAAAAAAAAGAAAAAAAAGATAGAAAATAAAACCAAAATTAGTCTAACCTTGAAAACCAAAAAAAAGCACTTACAGGACAAAAAAAAAGAAAAGAAAAGAAAAAGACAAAAAAAAAGAGCAAAAATAAATTATTAGCAAGTAAAAAAAATCAAAAATAAGAAAAAGGATGACTTACCTGGAGAGATGAGATGAGAAATAGAGGAATTAAATAGCGGAATTGAAAATATTTGATGGATATTTGAGGAGAGGATGAAAAGGATATGAGTGATGAATGAAAAAAAACACTGACAAAATATGCGATTTCATGTTGAGCTGGTGGAAGAAAACCAATGAGCCATCCAAAAAAAAGAGAAGCGCTTCCCAGCCCCTTAGCACCAAGGCAGGGGGTCTGCCCAATGTTGGGAGGCCTTCCTAGAGGTGTCTGGAACTCCCTTAAGCCGGAAAACCACCAAAAACCTCCAATAAAGCCCAAAATACTTAGAAAAATTCACCGCAGCTACTGAAACCCTTAAAACACATAATTAAGCTATCACAACATTGAGACATAAAATATAGATCCAAATTAGCTCTACTTAATGGTACTAAGAACTTAACTCTAAGACTTAAGGTTAGCCTGTAAACCACAAAAAACAAAATTAAACAGCTATCTTTTAGAAATGAAAAATGAGTAAAGGACCCCTTAAAACTTGGAATATGAAAAATATCATCAAGACATTAAATATAGAGAAAAACAAGGCTATCCAATGGTAGTACCCACATACCTGATGTCCCAATCTTCACTGAATAAAACCAGAAAAACACTTAATTATTTAAGCAATGCCAATTAAGACATACCAAAACAACACCAAACAGAGAAAAAAAG
This sequence comes from Hemileia vastatrix, assembly GCA_030280995.1. Classification (NCBI taxonomy): domain Eukaryota; kingdom Fungi; phylum Basidiomycota; class Pucciniomycetes; order Pucciniales; family Zaghouaniaceae; genus Hemileia; species Hemileia vastatrix. Next base: position 18,713,228 of record JASXTE010000017.1, read on the forward strand.
GTGTCTGCCAATGTTGGAAAACCACACCATAAATTCAAAAAAAAATGAATTTCATCAAACAAAAATACCAAACCAAGTGAAAAAATTACACAAAGTGGACATGTGGGGAGCACCAAAATAAAATTTTAAAAGTGTTGTGAAGTGAAATGTTGGAAAGTGATTGGCATTATAATGGACTGTATGCCGGTTGATTGAATGTTTTGTAATTCAAGGGAGGGGAGAGCTGGTTCTGCTTCAGGATCCTCTTCTTCATTAAGATCATTCCACTCATCCTTTAAATCAGCTAGGATATTGTGGAGTATAACGCAAGTCATGATCAAATGATTTGTAGTTTTGATCTCCATTTTTTTTGAAATTGGATTCAGAGCTCCCAAAGACTAGAAAATTGTCCCTTTAAAATACCTACAGCATGTTCAATCCATACTCTTGATTGGGCAAGGTGATAATTAAATGTGATTTTGGGGTCATTTTCTAAGGTTGCACCACAGAAAGCAGGTATAATGTAATTTCTATTTGCATATGCTGAGTCTGCAAGGAGGTACTGAGATTTGTCAAAGTATGAGTCTGGGGTTTGAGAAATCCTCATTCTTTGGAAGACGGAAGAGTCATGACATGATCCAGGGCAGCCACTGTGAAAAGTAATAGATTTTTTATTGACATCACATATAAGCTGAACGGAAATAGAGTATCTCACTACGCAATATAGGGGGTGGACTTGCTAGAAAGTCCTCAACCTGAACTCAGATGGAACTCAGATGGAACTCAGACTGAACTCATACTGAACCCATACTGAACTCTACTTGAACACCCACCTAAAACTGTTCTGCTGAGTGGTGTTCATCCCTGATTGTATGGTTCCTTTATCAATAGCTCAATGTGTGTTCAATCTATGGTGAGTTTGGGTCCAAGGTTGCGGACTTGCTAGCAAGTCCGCCCCCCATATTGTGTGGTGTCTAGAAGGAAGATATAAAGTTAGTTCATGAATGATGAGAAATTGGAGAAGATTTTGAACAAACCTTTTTTTGCAATCAAAATAATGGTTCCCATCATGAGAAGGCTTTTGACTCAAAGGTATAGTTGTGCCATCAACAAAACCTACACAGCCAGGGAAACCTTTGGCTTGCATTACTTGAGAGAATTCAAGTTGTTGTTCTGGAGTTGGCCAAGAAAGTGTTTGAGACTTGAGGGAAAGGATAGCAATCATACAGCGCTTGGTGTATAATATCACTGTACCATATCCTATGTTAAATAGATTATCCAAACATCTTACAGCAGCACCATTTCCATTTGAGCCAATGCAACATAGTACAACACAAGTTGAATGGCAGGATTACGCTGTGTGTTATGGGAATTGTTATGAAAGATAGGATGTTCAGAGATGAGTTGATAAAGTTTGAAGAAAGAATTGGGTGAAGCTATAAATAGCTGAGTGAAGTTTAGCTGGGGAATGTTGAGAATGGAGCAGAGATCATATCGGGGATCATGATAAAGATTTGGCCCCCTGGAAATGAGGTTGTCACATGCCACGTGACACTTGAGGCAAAAGCAGCTCATTAAATCAATAATACAGAGGTCTAAATCCATACTCAAAGCGCAGAAATCAATTCTACATAGCAACTGCAACTTTCCTTTGTGTACTCACTATTCAACCACACCAGTCTAAACTCTAAATCTAAATTAGTAAATCTCTCAATAGTGTGTCTCAGTCTTTTCCTCAATAAGCAATGCACAGAGCAATAGTCAATGTAATAGTACAATAAAAGGTTTATTAAATGTCTGTGAATTATTAAAAGGGGTAGTGAGCATGGAAGGAATGGTTAGAGAGGATTAAAGGGTTGACGGATGTTAGTGAGGAGGGTCCAGGTGTAATGGTTGTATTTTTTAATGGTCTGTGGTGTGTGGAATAGTGGATGGGTATGAGGTAAATGCAAGGAGGACTAAAGGATATAAAAGGGGTTGGGTATTTGGTTCAAAATTCTTTAGAATTAAATTATAAAATGTATATATAGTTAATAGTGGTAAAGCTTTAGGTTAAATCATTATTATTGTATCTTTCCTTATTTTCTCAGTAATCATTTCTAAATCCTAAATCTTTTATTATTGAGTTTCCAACCCTTTGTGAGATCTTAAGAATTTTAATATTACCTTTAACTTATATTAGAGTTCTTCTTGAACATATCTCAAAGCAGTAGCTCTTCCTTTGAGTCATCTTCGAATCACTTCCTTGAACATTTCCTCTGTGCATCAAAGAAGTTTATAAACTCCTCCCTCCATCTCACTTCTCAGAAACACCCTTGACCTTGTGCATAGGTTGTTCAGTGACAGTATAATTTAATTCTCCGTAGTTCTAATTCTTTGCACTACTACGTCCCTTTTCAGGTATTTTCTAAATTCATAAAATTGCACCTGTTCAACGCACTCCTCCTATGGGCACTACTACTAGAGCTTGCGCCAGAGGCAGGCCAGCAGCCACACAACCTGTTTCCCGCACTCACTCCTTGTAACCTCTCAACCTTAAAGAATGGGGACATTCCATCCAATCTGTAGAAGACATCCCCCAGGATTTTGATGATTCCAGTGAGGAAGAAGAAGGAGAGGATACAATGCAAGAGGAAACATTTGCCCCTGCTACTCACCCTTCTGGTCAACCTTCGGAACCTGGACCATCTGACTCGCTGGAGGACTTCATAAGACTTTTCATGAAAACCCTCTCCAATTCAACTTCTTCAGAGGGATCTAAATTCAAAACTCCTTCCATGAAATCTCCTGATTAATTCAATGGAGAACATCCAGAAAGATTGTGGCCCTTCTTGCAAACCTGCAAGCTCCTGTTCCATAATGACCCTAAAACCTTCAATAGCAACCAATCAAATTTTGTTTATTCTTCTTCATTCCTAGCCGGAAAAGCAGCAAGATGGTTCAAACCTTATCTTCTCATTCTCTCTTCAACAGAAACCCATTTACTTATTAATAACTGGGAAAAGTTCGAGGACCTACTCTTCACCTTGTTCAGTGACCCTAATGAGACTGACAATGCAGAAATTGAACTTGATTTTCTTCTCATGAGTGATAATGGTAAAGCCTCTGAATATATTTCGAACTTAAGAGCACTTCAAACTCAAGTAGGTTGGAATGATGCTTCCCTAAAGTATCATTTCAAAAAAGGACTTCCTTCGAGGATTCTAGATCAATTAAATCTTCACCGTCAGAAGATGACCACTTTAACGGATTTAATGGATCAAACCCTCAAAATCGACGGCATTTACCAAGGACAACTACAACATTGTTGATATGCCAACAAATCTCAAGGCCTAAATTTTAAATTGGGACCTTCTTCACACCCACGAACAACTCAATCCTCCTGGACTCAATCCAAACTCAATAAGGGAAAGGACAAACCTCGACCTAAAAGCTTGACCCCAGGAGATATCAGCAAAGTACTGGATCCTAAAGGGGAACTTAAAGAATCTGAGAGGAAGAGATGAGCAGATAATGGGTTATGTATGTATTGTGGGAGTAAGCAAAAGCTAGAAGATTGTGTGAAGTTGAAGGAAAGAGAAGGTACTAGTTCAAGGTCAAAAAACTAGTAGATGGTTTACTTGTGTGAAAAGCAAACTATCTTATCTCGCCCAGTGCACAGAACCTCCATGTCTTAAGGATTGGAGTTGCCTTAAACCGCTTGAGATTCATTATTTTCAAGGAGGATACCCCCTTCAGTTGTCTTATAGACTCTGGAGCTTCAATTTCTTTTTTTAGTTTATCTTTTGCCAAGAAGTTACAACTGAAATTTACAGATATCAAACAAACTCCAATTTACTTGGTCGAATCAGAGGAACCCAAATATTGGGTAAGTAAGAAAGTTTTATGGGTTTTCAACTTTCCGAACTTTCCCCCTTCGAGTGGGAATTATCAGTCTTGGATGCCCCAAGGATGGACGATACCATTCTTGGCCATGACCTTTTAACGCATTGTAATCCTGAAATCGATTGGACACGGGGATTGATCACCCCACGCACTAAGTATATTTCTGATTCTTCAATGCAAGTCAATAGGGAGTTAAGCAACCTGCCTGAAAGTGTCCTGCTAGAGGACAAATCTCTGCCAGATGACTTGCAAGCATCTGATCTTTCTCTAAATGAGAAGTTGGCTAACCCTTCTAGCTCAATGACTTCACTCAAAGAGGATTTAAATTGCCTCAAAGTAATCGAATTATGCTCTCTCAATTCTGGTCTTCCCTTGACAGATTCTCTTGAAGATGATGAGGATGACCAAATCAACGTTGAAGCCATTAAATCAACTCTACCGGAAATCTATCATGATTTCCTTGATGTTTTCTCAATCCGCAAGGCCGATAAGTTACCACCTCATCGACTCTACAACCATCAAATAGAGTTAATAGGTCCAGTACCTCTGGCAGGTCTTGTCTATTCTTTGTCAAAGGACAAATCTCAAGTTCTTTGAGACTACATTGCAGAGAATGTAGCCAAAGGTTTCATCAGAGCCAGTAAATCTCCAACCGGCTCCCCTGTTCTTTTTGTTAAGAAAAAGTATGGTAGCCTTAGGTTGTGTGTTTACTATAGAAAGCTCAACACAGTCACTAAGAAGAATGCATATTCTGTTCCCCCTATGTCATTGCTTCTTACCCTTTTCAATGGTGCTAATTTCTTTTCTAAAATTGATCTTAGCGACGCTTACAAGCTTATTCGCATTGCGGAAGGTCATGAACCACTGACTGCAATGTGCACTAGATTTGGTAGTTTTGAATGTTTAGTTATGCCTTTTGGATTGTGCAACACACCATTGACTTTTCAAACTTTTGTTAACAACATCTTTCAAGATGTCATCGAACAAGTTGTTGTTGTCTACTTAGATGATATTTTAATTTTCTTGAAGACACTGGATGAACATATTCATCATGTTCGACAGGTTCTAAATTGACTTTGAGATCACGGTCTCTACGCCAAGCACAATAAATGGGAATACCATCTTAAATCAATTGATTTATTGGGTTTTACGTTATCCACTGATGGTTTAGTCATAGACAACAAAAAGGTCCAAAAAGTCCTGGAATGGCCTGAGCCCAAAACCGTTAAATCCCTACAAGGATTTTTGGGTTTTGCAAATTTCTATAGAAGATTTATTAAAGATTACTCTAAAACTATTTCCAATCTTACTTCTCTTCTTAGAAAAGATATTCCTTTTGTTTTTACTTCTACAGAATGAAAGGGATTCGAAGAATTGAAGACTGCATTTACCACAGCTCCAATTCTTAGACACTTTGATCCTTCTGCTTCGACATTAGTCGAGACAGATGCAAGCAATAATGCTATCGCAGGGTTCATTTCTCAATTAAATCCTGAAACAAAATTGTTTCATCCTGTTGCTATTGAGTCACGCAAACTCGTTGCAGCAGAATTAAATTATGAAATTCATGACAAAGAGCTTTTAGCTATTATTCATTGTCTTAAAAAATGGCGCTCTTTTCTTCTCAGCCTAGATAGTCCTTTTCAAATTCTAACAGACCATAATGCTTTGAAATACTTTATGTCTTCCAAAGTTTTAACCAGGCATCAAGCCAGGTGGGCTGAATTTCTGTCTGAATTTCCTTTTTCTATTTCCTATTTCCCAGGTAAGAACTGCATTGTCCCAGATATCTTGTCACTTCGGGACCACATTTACCCACAGTGGGCGGACACATTTGCTGACAAGAACCCAGCAAATGTGAAATCAATTTTCAACAAATCAATGTTAACAACTCATCAACTTAATTTGATGACAATTCAATCTTTTCAAAATCCATTATCCAACATCCTTGAAGCTCAGTCAAAGGACAACTATTGTTTAGGGTTAAAAGACAAAATACTCTTGAAGAAAGGGGCCAAAAGATCTAGTATTGAATCAGGTCTATTAGTTTTCGAAGGTAGAGTAGTCATACCTGACAACAATGAAATAAAATTAAGGATTTTCAATAGTCGACATGATTCTCCATTAGATGGTCATTTTGGGGTTGATAAAACCTACCAGTTAATAGCAAGGGATTTATTCTGGCCAGGAATGACCAGAGAAATCAAGGCCTATATAAGAGCTTGTTACAAATGTAATAGGAATAAGGCTCTCCGTCACCGGAAGCATGGGTTGCTTCAACCACTTCCTATTCCCTCTAAACCTTGGGAATCTTTATAAATGGATTTCATTTCTCAACTTCCTCTTTCTAATAAGTTTGATGCTATATTAGTAATAGTAGATAGATTTTCAAAGATGTCTATTTTCATTAAAACCACTACTACTGCTACAGCAGAATATTTGTCAAAATTGTTTCTAGAATATGTATTTTCCAAACATGGCTTACCTAATGATATTATTTCAGATAGAGGCTTGTTGTTTGTATCCACATTCTGGACTCAACTGTGTTGACAACTCAATATCACAAGGAATCTCTCCACGGCCTATCATCCAGAAACTGATGGGCAAACGGAAATGGTCAATCAAATCCTCAAACAATACCTTCAAATGTATGTCAGTTACCAACAAGACAATTGGACCACATGGTTACCATTTGCCAAATTTGCTTATAATAACTCGACTCATTCTTTGACACGACAATCTCCTTTCTAAACTGTTTATGGAAGGCATCCTCGATTGAACCCAATCCATGCAGGAACTAGTCATCCTGCTGAACATTATCTTTGAACCATATCACGACTCCAAGAAGAACTTAAATTAAATTTTTAATTAGTGATTCAAAGGTACAAGGAACAGGCTGACAAACATCAACAATCTGCTCCTTCTTTTAAACCAGCCGACAAAGTATGGCTCGACGCACAAAACATTCAAACGACTCGACCATCAAAGAAACTGGCTGAAAAACGCTTGGGACCATTCAAAATTGACTCCAAAATCTCTAAAACTGCATTTCGACTCAAGCTACCTCCTAAATGGCACGCTATTCACCCTTTTTTCCATGTATCTCTCCTGGAACTGGCTAGAGAAACATACCCGGGCAGGAACCGGTCGATGTAGAAGACCATCTAGAGTGGGAAGTAATCCATATCCTTGATTCAAGAATGCGCAAGGGGAAACTTCAATACCTCATGGAATGGGAAGGCTTCCTCGATGACTCAGAAAAAACATCCTGGGAACAAGCCATCAATTTTTCTAACGCCCCTGAACTCCTAAAATCTTTTCATCGTAAATATCCTTTAAAAACAAAACCTTCAAACTCACTTTTATTTTTTCTCTTCTTTCTCTTTTCTTTTTCATTTCTTAAAATTCTAAAACTTCTTCTCTTCAAAATCTAAAATATCTTTACCTCTAAAAATTTCCCTATTCTTTATTTTCTTTTCTTCTTTCTTCTTTTTTCTTTCAAAAGTTTTCAACCTTCTTTAAAATAAATAAAATTAAATTAAATCAAATTAAAAATAAAAATAAAAATAAAATAAAATAAACTAAATTAAAATTAAAATTAAATTAAAATAAATAAATAATAAAATTAAAATCTTAAAAAATCAATAAATTCCTTTAAATTTTCTTTTCTCTTTTCAAACTTTTTCTTCTTTCCCTTATTTCTTTTTCTTTGAACTATTAAAATTTTTCACGAACTCAATACGACAATCTTTCTCAAACTTCACTTCAATTTTTAAATCTCTCTTTTAAAATTCTTTGAACAAATTACTTCTTTCTTTCAAATTCTTTTTAAAAAAATTATTTCTTCTCTTCTTTTTCTTTTTTCTTTTCAAAATTTAAACTAAAACTCCTTCAATTAAATATTCTTTCTTTCCTTCTTTCATTCAAATTTCTTCTTCTTTCAAAATTTAAAACAAAATTTTATTCAAATCTTTTTCTTTCTTTTTTTCTTTTTCTCTCAAAATCTTAAAAAATAAATATTAAAATTTTAATTAAAACCACAAAATAAAATAAATAAATATACAAATTGTTTCTACTTTTCTTTTCCTCTTTCTTTCTTTTCCTTTTTCCTTCAATTTTAAATTTTCTCCTTTATTTTCTCTTGAACCAATCCCTTCATCTTCTCCAAAATCACCCTTATTTCCTTCCTACATTTCTCAAAAACCTCCTCCTCTCCTACTGGTACCACTTCCCCAATTTCCAGTAATTCTTTGGCCACGTCGAAGGAGGCAGCATTGACAATCTTATTGACTTCACTGCTTAACTCTTCGATGAATCAAGTTTGTCAACCTTGGCAAGGTTTCTTTGACCATACCTGGTTGAGAGTCTCCTTGTTGTCCTCCCTCAAATTAACCACTAGTTGATTTGCCTCAACTGGCAGCAATGGCGCAGCTTCCACAATCGGAACTTCCGCAATGACATCTGAATTCTAAAACAAGATCATCAGTAACAAGGTTTCTAAAATAACATAAGAATGGACTTACTTCAAATAATGGGTCAGCTTCTAGAAATAACTTTGATGTGACTTCCACTGCCACTTCTTTTTCTTCTTCGTCATCTTTGATGTCCATCTGCCGCTTCTTCGGAGTCCGCCTTGAGATGGAGACTTCCTCATCATCTTCCTCCACCAATTTGTCCACCTCCTCTTCTACTCTTCGTTTTTTACCCATGGCTTGGGTTACCCAGGTTGCCATGGTGTCCTCGGCTTCCTCCTCAACTGCTTCTGATTGATCATCACCGATTGACACATCCCATATATATTTGACCACTTCTTTGGTCTTCAGTATTACCCAATATTTGGTCTTGGTAAACCTTTGTTCGATGTCAGAATTTTTGGCTAAAGCATCGCACGCCACCCATCTCCATTGGAAAAACTTCATTTCTGGCGAGGACCTCGAGTTGCCGTGCTTTCAAAACAGAAGTATTCCATAGTTTCACAAGCCGTGCATGCTTGGGAGTACTGTCCGGTAACGAGCCCACCATCCGCTTTGGGGTGAGGAGGTGTGGGAGTTGGAGTTGGGCAAGCTGACATAATAATAATAAGCAAGAATTAAATAAAGGAAAAATAGTGTGGGAAGTATATGTCTCACGCTCAACGGAGCTCACATTTTTATACCCGGGCATCTGTCACGCGCCATGTGACACTCAAGGCAAAAGCAGCTCATTAAATCAATAATACAGAGGTCTAAATCCATACTCAAAGCGCAGAAAGCAATTCTACATAGAAACTGCGACTTTCGTTTGTGTACTCACTATTAAACCACGCTAGTCTAAACTCTAAATCTAAATTAGTCAATCTCTCAATAGTGTGTCTCAGTCTTTTCCTCAATAAGCAACGCACAGCGCAATAGTCAATGTAATAGTACACTAAAAGGTTTATTAAATGTCTGTGAATTATTAAAAGGGGTAGTGAGCATGGACGGAATGGTTAGTGGAGGATTAAAGGGTTGACGGATGTTAGTGAGGAGGGTCTAGGTGTAATGGGTGTATTTTTTAATGGTCTGTGGTGTGCAGAATAGTGGATGGGTATGAGGTCAATGTGAGGAGGAGTAAAGGATATAAAAGGGGTTGGGTATTTGGTTCAAAATTCTTTAGAATTAAATTATAAAATGTATATATAGTTAATAGTGGTAAAGCTTTAGGTTAAATCATTATTATTGTATCTTTCCTTATTTTCTCAGTAATCATTTCTAAATCCTAAATCTTTTATTATTGAGTTTCCAACCCTTTGTGAGATCTTGAGAATTTTAATATTACCTTTAACTTATATTAGAGTTCTTCTTGAACATATCTCAAAGCAGTAGCTCTTCCTTTGAGTCATCTTTGAATCACTTTCTCAATCATTTCCTCTGTGCATCAAAGAAGTTTCTAAACTCCTCCCTCCATCTCACTTCCCATGAACACCCTTGACCTTGTGTGTAGGTTTTCCGGTGACAGAGGTAACATTTTTTGGAAAGAAAACACAAATAGGCTAAGGCATCTTCCAAATCAGAGTCAGATTTATAGTAGAGAACTAAAAGTAAAGTGATAGCATTAATAGTGGAGTGAAGTAGCCATCTAGTAAAGAAGTGCTTCATTCTTGTCAGTAGTATAGGTGTCGGTAGAAGGTTTAGGTGATGAGTGGGAAGTGGGAATTCACTGCCAAATGTGCAGCTGAGGTGTGTAGATAGAAAAAAAACTTAAGTGTTTGCCACCAAAATTAAGTAGCATAGATGGAGGAGAGACTTAAGGATGGAATCAGAAATTATATGTCATGTGACTTTCTTAAAAATCCATCATGGATGTGATGAGTTTGGGATCAGGAATTAGGAACGGAAATTTGTGTATAAGAGGCAGGATAATGCATTATGATTGATTCCTTATCCACTAGTCCCGGGGCTAGTGGATAAGAATCTTCCACAATTAATAATGTCTGATCCCTAATTGCGGATCCCTGAACATTGATACCCCCTTATTTTTTCCTGGTGTATATACCTATACACCCATATCCCTATAATATATTTTGGGCAGCTATCCAGAAACAACCTGGATTTTATCCAGTGACAACATTAACTTCTAATTATAGCAATTACCTGCATATTGCTACCTGGTGTCAACTTTAACATCTTATTATAGTAATTACTTGCTTATTACAGCTGGGCAACAACCCAAACTCATAATTGTACTTGTTGTAGCAGTAGCAGTTGTAGTTGTAGCAGTAGTAGTGGTAGTGATAGTAGCACCCAATGTTAGACATTAGGATTTGGTAGTTGTTTGTGAGTAGTCAGTAGTTTTAGTTGATTTTGTGATGTATGTTGTTGCTCAAGCAGTTTAAATACATACTAGGTTGTCTCTCATTAAATTTAAATGTACAGCTTTTTGGGAAAAGCTTGCTGTGTTTTTGCCTTCCACTCCCCGCCAAAAACATGAGTTTAAACCGCTTTTGGCGGGGGATGAGGGGTCAAAAAAGAGCAAGGTTTTCCCAAAGAGCTGTATAATGGGTTTTACGCAGCAGCAGGTTGTATAATAATCATCTAATTACTATATTTAGAAGTTTGGGTTGTTGCCCAGCTGTAATAAGCAAATAATTACTATAATTAGATGTTAAGGTTGACACCGGGTAGCAATATGCAGGTAATTGCTATAATTAGAAATTTAGGTTGTCGCTGGATAGCTGCCCTATATTTTCCCCTTAGACCCTTAATTTATTTGGAGCCCTTTCAGGTTTAGGTAGAAACACCTCCAAGAACATAATCTTAAAGATAGAAGAAATAACCACTTATCAATTTATACAAATCTAGATAAAGAGATAGCAACACCTGGAGCCAAATTCTATTTTTCCTTTGCAAAAAAGAGAAAGAATAATAACAAGAAATAAATACTTGCCACTGAACAAAAGGTTCCTGTTACTCCTGGAAAGTTTCTGAGAGAGAGAAGATTTATATTTATTGATTAGTAAAGTGGTCTGATTCCATTCACCCACCTACGTAAAAAAGTTATTGAATAAGATATAAAAAGAAAAAGAATTCAATTACCCGCTAGTCTGAATAGAAAAAATTTAATAAATAAAATTTTGAAAAGTTAGATTATTTGAATCAGTTCTTTGGACCCCTTAAAAAATTTTTTTACTGTCACGCTGCTCCTACTACTACTTACCCATACTGCAATCATGACAAATGCATCAGTTGCTTGGGTTTTATGTGGCATTCCGACGATGTTGAAGCCTGAGTTGTATCATGATTGGATGTTAATACTATATTCGATTGGGTTGGCTTTAATAAAGAAAATGTTCAAATTCATATTATACTTACATATCATACTGGCGAACACGGCCTGCATGATTAGGGCAATCATTTGGACCATAATGCCCGCCTGCAGGACGAAGATATATCTTCTCAGCTGAATATAGTATTTTACCATTTTGGCTCTTGAATTTTTAGAGTCACTAAATTTGTTCAATTTGAAGAGGGGTATTGTCTGTAATACGGTGAGCCAAGCCTTCAGCTTTTCGAGTCTTGATGATCGAATACTGGATGACGACGATTCATCATGATCAATATCAAAGTTGGATGGTTCCGTGAGCAACGATCCTCCTCCTCCCATAATTTGAGTGTCCTGGAAGGTTATAGCGCCTGCGACGAAATTCAAATGTGAACGATAAATACCGAGTAGGGAAACATAAATCCATATCAAAGTGCTCAGCAGTAAACAATGCAAACTCAAGTGACAAGCTGATATGATGCGTAGATATTTCAATATCTGACCATGCTGTCCAGCAAGCTGTAATAGATTACTCGCTAAGGCCGACGCTGAAGTAGATAGTAAATCATTATTGTCGGAACCGACATCATCAAGCGCCATGACTAGATGATCAATCCTTTTTGCGTACCCAATCCATTTTATGTCAACGTTCACAATGGCTTTGATGATCACGTAAGAAGGTATAAAGTTGACAAGGATTACAAAAATGAAGCTAAAAACAAGAATCAAATTGTATGTGCTCGGCGGTATGCAGCGTGTAGTGAATTGTTGACTCGGTCCCATCCGAGTTTGTGGTCTTTGGTGCTTTGAGAGTATAGCGTAAATATAGCCCCAAACTATGTGAGACAAAGACAATTATTGCTTAACATTTTTTTAATTTTTTTAATAACCTATCCATCCCAATGACAAAAGTTCAAGCTCACTAAAACTGAGGCCAATCAATTCAAGGAAAGTAACATAAACTAAAAAAGCTGTGATCGGGACGTAGGGAAGAGATGATGTAACAGTACAATATACTGTGAAGCAAACTTGAAATATAAACAAAAAAGCACACTTTCCAACTGTCAGTATCAAGAAGAAAAGAAGCTGGCTCCTCTGCTCACATATATTTGTCAGAGCACCAAAAAAGGCGGCAGTTTTTCCAACATGAATGACAATATACCTTTGAGAATCAAATGATAGAAAACCGAATGACCTGGTTGTGTGCATTTTTTTCAAAACGCAAGCTATAAAGAGAACGGTTCCAATTAAACCTAGTAGGTTAAAAGCTAAAAGAGTCTTTTTAGTTGAAGGGGAGATGTGGCCAAGAATCACTTTTTCGATCCGGGTTTTCAAAATAAACCATTCATTTTTGTTTTGAAGGAAATTGAAGGTTGCCCTGGGGTATGTATCTTGTTGGAGCATGACTACTAGAAAGGAATATGCTCACGAAAAAGATATACTCGTACATACTAACTAGAAGCTACTAATAAATATTTTCTTATAAAATTATTGCTTAAAATACAATGGCTCTAAGGAGAATGTGGTAGTGTCAGCCGCCCTAAGATACAGAATTGACCTAGAAGCAAATGGGTATGTATCCACCAATTACATACGATCTGTGTTGGGTATTTAATTTTCGGTATGCGTCAAATTGGGAAACATGAGTAGAAATGAAGCTCTATAGAATACCGACGCCCAGCTGCCACTAAGCGCTCAGAGCTTTATTTTTAGGCATTCGCCAATTCATCATAAGATCCGAAGTACTTCCTCCATATTTACCATTTGTTTTTATTTTTTATCTCGCAGAATCACACGCCCTCAAGAAGTGAAACTGACCAGAGTAAGTTTATCATTGGAAGAAATAGAAGTATCGTATTTACAAACTCAATAAAGCAAAGGGATAGAAAAGTGAAAGATGAAAGCGAGGTAGAATTGGGGGGTATCAAAGTTAGAAGTTTTTAATTATCTAAAAGGTATTTCACAACACAAAAAGAAAGCCACAAACTTGACATTAATTCTGAGTAAAAAGGTGTTTTTGGGGCACAATATGGCATATTTGAAAAAATAATCATGGTTGATTTGGTGGAAAAAAGAGGTGTTTTGAAATGGAAGATTTCTAACTATTAGGAATTAAAACACGGAGAGGTATTATTTCTAACCATCACTTATCAAATGGTCGAAAAAATCATTGGGCACAATAGCCGCTGATCAGATTCTGGAACGAGCTTCTTAAGGATATTTTTCTATCTTGAGACTTGTAGAGCGTGATCCATGCTCAACATGGAACTATATAGGCCACTCAGAATTTCCCAGGTATCTTATGTGGAATCAAAGTAAATTTGGTATTTTTTTTTCCTTGGTATAACCTATGAATTTAATTTTAAGTTATTATAGTCCATATATTTGGGGATATCAATAATACAAAACAGTCATTTATTTAAAGTAATTTTTTGCGAAAAAAAAACAAACTCAAATGTAATTATGAGAAAAAGGGGGGGTTGTTTGTGTGAGATATAAAATAGGGGATGTCAGTTCTGGCAAATCCGCACTTAACTTAAGTGCTGATTTCAAACCATATCAGCACTTAAATTTTGCAAAAAAGTCACTTATTTCAAAAATGGGTGTCAGTTATGACTTCAAATCAGCACTTTTTTCCCAATTTTTTTTTCACAACATGTTGGCCACATCATCACTTCCTTGCTAAGCCCCTCCCTGTCACATGTGACACCCAGACTTCAATCCTCTCATCAATCCTTGGCACACACCCCTAACTGAGATTTGAAACATTTTATTGTGAAATTTAAACCAGGCATGTTTTTTTCCTTCTTTTTTTATGTTTTCAACCTCTTAATATCTTTTCTTGTAACATACCAGTTTTTTAATGCCTCCCAAAAAATACAACACTCAAAATAGGGGGTGCCAGTTCTGGCAAATCCGCACTTAATTAAGTGCAGATTTCCAAAAAACACTAGCCCCAACACTGGTGGATTTTAAAATGAAATAAGTCACTTATTTCACTAAAATCCACACTTTCCCAACCAAAAGTGCTGATTTCATGATAACATCCCATTTCACTGATTTGTCAGCATCATCCCATTCATACACACACTCTTCAGCATAACACTTCAGAACTCAAAACATCACACGTCAATTACATTTTAATACAGCATAAGAGTCATTTCTTCCATCAGTCTGAGATCAAGTAGAGGGACATGAAATAGCTTGAATAGTCAGTTGTCTATAAGATTTAAATGGTTCTATATGAATACTGTAGTACAAATCCAATAAGTATTAAAATATAACTCAATATAATGGTCTCAGTAATTTTAATTTCACTAATTATTAATGGGTTAAAATCTTATAGTTGTTAGAAAAATAGATGTAATAACTAAGATAATATTCAAAAACTTTATAAGTGCTATTGATATGTATCGTAATTGTATTGGTTATATATTTGATTGTAATGATAAAGAATGTCTCAAACAAGACCGAAAAACCCCCTTCTTTTATACCCAATAATTTGTCCAATGAACCCCTTGATTTACCAGCTCTATAAATGGCTAATGACGCATCATTACAGCTAATACACCTTTCCAACAATATAAAGAGTAACCAATAACATAATTAGAATGATATCACCCACCAAATTCCTGTAGTAATAGGGATAATCCATCAAAAATAAAGAATAAGCAAAAAAGAGAGTGTATGCGTGTAATACCTTAAAATAAAAGAATAAATAAAGAAATAATAAGAATAAATATTACACAATATTAAGGGGTATTAACAGTAGAAATGATGGGGTTAATTATGACAATAAACTACTTTAAATCCCCATTCAAAAATAACCAATAGTGACTGAGAAACCACTGAAAACCCCCAAAAAGGGTGTGACATGTGGGGTAACTACATGAAGTCCTTGGAAGGCGCTTTCATGGTTAAATCCTTGACTAATTTAGAAAAATTTAAGCGTTGTAGTAAATTAAAGGCGCCAAACTTGAGGTTATTAATGAAATTAGTGCATAAAATAAGGTCAATGCACCTATAATTAAATTAGGACACTAAATTAGCGCCTGTGGCCTATTAAAGTGTGTTTCTCCACAGTCACCAGGAAAAAAATGTAGGCACCTGATAGCAGGTGCCAATCCCTATCTTTGATTTGATTCAGTTCTAACTCAGCTGTAATTCTTCTGAGATGAATGTGCACTAAACAGTGAGCATGCCAGCTTGTGTGGTAACAAATCTTAGTTATTCTTGAATCACAAATAGATTGAGGGGCTGGCACCTTCTGGCAGGTGCTGGCTGTTTTTTCATGGTGAGTGGGCATAGAATGTGGGGTAATTATAGTGTGAAAAATCTGACTTTGCTAAAAATGAAGCTATTCACATGGGAAAAATGAAGGCAGTATGTCGCCAGTACACAGAAGCCACTTGATATCCAGGCTGATGCTTGACCACCCAAAAAAACAATAAAAAAATAATAAGTTTTACATTTTTTTATTTTATTCTTCAGGTATTCAGAAAATTATGTAGCAATAAAGATTAATTCTTTAAAAAAATAAAAAATAATAAAATATTATGATTACAGGATTTTAACGCTTCAGCTGGCTGAACATAAATTTTATTTCTGTTTAAATTTTTTAAAAAGGGAGGAGAGATTTGAAATGTCCTTTTCAGGTGTCCATTTATCAAATTCATTTGATTTTTCCTTATATCTTAATATATACTCAGTTCCTTTCTCTTTAGTAAGGAATCTTTTCTTGAGTATTTTTTCAATATCTTCTTTTCCCACAAGCTCTTCAGGTTGCTTTTTAGGTCTTCCTCTTCTTTTTGGAAATAAGTCAGGATCATTTGCATGGTAAGGTTATAATAACAAGATAGGGAAAACTAGATGTTTCCTATCATATGAAGAATATAATATAACTTTCACAGAATTATTACTTACCATTTTTTTGACTAAAAAAGGTTCTACAAAGGGATACTTTAATTTAACATTACCTTTTAAGTTAAAATTTAGTGTTGAATTTAGGGCTTCAACTCCTTTTTTGAATTCAAATTCTTTATGAAATTTATCCCATCTTTTCTTTTCACATTCAAATGCTTTTTGGATGCATTTTTCTGCATGCTTTCTACACATTTTTTGCATATGAATAAAGAATTTAGTACCAGGGTGTATATATAACCTTTGTAGTTTATTTAAATGATTTACTGGGGTATTTGGTACATATCCCAGCCAGAGTTCAAATGGTTTTTTCTCTGTTAAAGAATGTTTTGTGCTATTATAAGAAAATTAAAGGCCAGGAATTAGTTTTACTCAGTCATGTGTTAATTGGCCATTGTCTTTGTATTCCAATGCAAAGGCAAAATATCTTCTGATAATATCCTCCAGAGTTTGTATCATTCTCTCAGCCAGCCCATCAGTTTGTGGATGGTCTTCTGTAGATAATTTCAATTAAAAACCTGATACTTCCATCAAAGATGTCCAGAACTCTGAAGTAAATTTATGGTCTCTGTCAGAGATTATGGCTTTGGGGAGCCCAGAAGTATACATCACTTGATTCTACCATAGTATTTCCAAATCTCTTGCAGATACCTCTTTTTGGGTAAGGATAAATTTACAAATTATTGTTAGTCTATCCACAATTACCAAGCAAGAATTGAAACTTTCTTTTCCTGCTAATGGCAAGCCAGTTAAAAAGTCCATTTTTATACTTTCTTATGGAGCTTTTGGCTGCTATATTTGTTACAGCATCCCAGCTCTCTTCCTTTTCAATCTTTAAGATTTCTGACAAGAGTCACATGTGTCAATGTATTTTTGTATATCTTCTTTCATGTTTATCCACCAGGCTGTATTTTTAACTCTAGTTAATGTTTTGTTAAAATAAAAATGACCAGCTAAGATGTCATCATGACAAGTACTTAACATTTAATCTTTCATAGAAGGCAGTATAACTATAACATTACTTAATTTTTTTCTGTAATATATGTATCCATCTTCGATTGACACTTTACATTTTTCCAATGCATTTTTATACTTTGGAGGTAAGGTTTTCATTAATGCACTCATAGAGAAATTAGGGGGTATCAATGCTCAGGGATCCACAATTAGGGATCAGGAATTTTTTTTCCCGGGATCAGACATTATTAATTGCGGAAGATTCTTATCCACTAGCCCCAGGGCTAGTGGATAAGAAATCCACGATAATGCATTATCCCGCCTCTTATACCCCAATTTCCATTCCTAATTCCTGATCCCAAACTCATCTCATCCATGATGGATTTATAAGAAAGTCACATGACTTATAATTGCTGATGCCATCCTTAAGTATTTCCTCACTCTATGCTACTTAATTTTGGTGGCGAACACTTAAGTTTTTTTGCTATCTACACACCCCAACTGCACATTTGGCGGTGAATTCCCACTTCCCTCATCACATAACCCTTCCACCAGCAACAATGAAACACCTCTCTACTAGGAATCTACTTCACTCAACAATGAATGCTATCACTTTTCTTTTAGTTCTTTACTATAAATCTGACTCTGATTTGGAAGATGCTTTAGCTTATATGTGTTTTCTTTCCAAAAAGCGTTACATCATCACCAGGGGGCCAAATCTTTATCATGATCCCCGATATGATCTGGCCTCCATTCTCAACATTCCTCATTTAAACTTCACACAACTTTTTAGAACTTCTCCCGATTCTTTCTTCAAACTTTATCAACTCATCTCCGATCATCCTATCTTCCATAACAATTCTCATAACAAACAGCGTAATCCTGCCATCCAACTTGCTGTTGCTCTATGTTGCTTTGGCTCAAATGGAAATGGTGCTGCCGTAAGACGTTTGGATAATCTCTTTAACATAGGATATGGTACCGTGATATTATACACCAAGCGCTGTATGATTGCTATCCTTTCCCTCAAGTCTCAAACTCTTGCTTGGCCAACTCCAGAACAGCGACTTGAATCCTCTCAAGTAATGCAAGCTGAAGGTTTCCCTGGCTGTATAGGTTTTGTTGATGGCACAACCATCCCTTTGAGTCAAAAGCCTGCTCATGATGGCAACCATTATTTTGATCGCAAAAAAAGGTTTCTTCAAAATCTTCTCCAAGTTCTCATCTTTCACAATCTAACTTTTAATCTTCTTTCTAGATACTCTATTGCCGTTCAACTTGTATGCGATGTCAATAAAAAATTTATTGCTTTTCACAGTGGCTGCCCTGGATCATGTCATGACTCTTCCGTCTTCCAAAGAATGAGGATTTCTCAATCCCCTGAATCATACTTTGACGAATCTCAATACCTCCTTGCAGACTCAGCATATGCAAGTGGAAAGTACATTATACCTGCTTTCCGTGGTGCAACTTCAGAAAATGACCCCAAAACTAAATTTAATTATCACCTTGCACAATCAAGAGTACGAATTGAACATGCTATAGGTATTTTAAAGGGACAATTTTCTAGTCTTCGGAGCTCAGAATCCAATTTCAAAAAAAATTGGAGATCAAAACTGCAAATCATTGGATCTTGACTTGCGTAATACTCCACAATATTCTAGCTGATTTAAAGGATGAGTGGAATGATCTTTATGAAGAAGAGGATCCTGAACCACCACTGGCACTCCCCTCCCTTGATTCACAAATCATTCAATCAACCGGCATACGCCCCATTATAATGCCAATTACTCTTCAACATTTCTCTTCACCCTTTTAATTTTTAATTTTTATGTTTTCATACTTTCCAATTGTCCTCTTTGTGTACTTTAATCACTTGGTTTTGTATTTTGGTTTGTTGCATATTCATTTTTTTTTTTGAATTTACGGTGAATATCTTTTTTTTGGATGGCTCATTGGTTTTCTTTCACTTTTTCAACATGAAATCGCATATTTTCTTATATCGCATATTTTGTCAGTGATTTTTTTTTTCATTCATCACTCATATCCTTTTCCTATTCTCCTCAAACATCCCTCAAATATTTTGGTTGCATTTATTTTCTCAACTCAGCTCACCAGGTAGGTCATTTTTTTTCTTTTTTCATGGTTTTTTATTTGCTAATCATGATTTTTTTTTTTTTGCTTTTTTTTTGCTTTTTTTTTGCTTTTTTTTTGCTTTTTTTTTGCTTTTTTTTTGGTTTTTTTTTGGTTTTTTTGTTTTTTTTGTAAGTGCTTCTATTATTTTTGTTCTAGGGTAAACTAATTTTTGTTTTGCTTTTTTCTCTTTTTTATCTTTTTATTTTTTTGTTTTTTTTTCTCTCCTTCACCTCTCTTTATGATCCTCAAGGCCCCCTTTTTCCCTCTCTTTACCTGTCTCTGACCCCCTTTTTACCCCCTTTTTAGCTGCCTCAAATCCCCCCTTTCCCCCCTCTTTAGGTCCCTCATCACCCCCTTTCCCCTCTTTTTAGGTGCTTCAATACTCCCCCCTTCCCCTCTCTTTATGTCCCTCAAACCCCCCCTTCACCTCTCTTTTGGCGCCTCAAACCCCCCCCTTCACCTCTCTTTACCCACATCAAACCCCCCCTTTCCCTCTCTTTAGGCACCTCAAACACCCCCCCTTCCCCCCCTACCTAATCATTATATCCTCCTCTACCCCCCCCCCAGTTTATTAACGAACGATCGTTATAGATCGTTCGTTAATAAACAGGGGGGGGGGGGGGGGTGGGTGTTGGGGAAAGGGTTTGGGAGGGGGTAAGGAGATTGGAAGGGGAGGGGTTTGAGGTACCTAAGGAGAGGGGAATGGGGGGGGTTTGAGGTGCCTAAGGAGAGGGGAATGGGGGGGGGTTTGAGGCGCCTAAGGTGAGGGGAATGGGGGGGTTTGAGGGAGCTAAAGAGGGGGGAATGGGGGGGGGGTTTGAGGCAGCTAATGAGGGGGGAAGGAGGGTGATGAGGGACCTAAAGAGGGGGGAAAGGGGGGTATTTCAGGGGGATTTTGAGGCAGGCAAGGAGAGAATTTGAGGGGGAAAAGGGGACTTTAATGGGAGATAAAGATGGGTTACTAACTTTCAAATAAAGATACTAACAAATTTTTGTTTGTAATTTTGATTATTTTTTTTATTTTTTTTGCAGTAATATAGAAAAAAAAAATTTTTTTTGCTGATAAGGACTGTCCCTCTTATTTACAATACAAAAAAGGTTTATAATTTTATTTTTATTTTTTCTATAATTAATTTTTGTGATTTTGATTTTAACTAAATAATTTTTTTAATTTTTTATTTTGATTTTACTGATTTTTTTTTTTTCATGATCTTGTGAGAAGGTTTTTAATAACCAATCTTCAGGTTCACTTTTAATTTTTTTTTTTTTTTTTTTGTGTTTTAATTCATACTGAAATTTTCTTTTTTGAATGAATTTAATTATTAATTTTTTTAATAGGATTTTGCTTTGATTGTGTTTTTTAAAATAAAACCTCAGGTTTTTTTTTTATAATTTTTTTTTTTGGAAAAATTTTTACTGATTTTTTGGTTTTTTTTTCAATTTTATTTTTAAAATAAAAAAACAGCTTTTTTTATTATTAGGTAGGAATTTTTTTAAAAAAAAATTTGAGTTAAAATTTTATTGACAATTAGTTTTTTTTTCAGATCAAAAAAATGTCTTCTTCTTCTGATTCACCCCTTACTTCTCTCTTATCTTCATCTTTATCTTCTTTATCATCTTCATCTTTATCATCTCTATCATCTTCTTTGAAATCAACTCTTTCATCTTCTTTGAAATCAACTTCCATACAATCATCTTCTAAATCATCAAAAAAAAATAAAGATAATCAGTCTCATCAGAAGAAAAGATATTTAAAAAAAAAGTCTCTCTGCGAAAGTTATTTTCGTCATATGCCAAACATTTTTTTTTATAAAACTAAAGTAGATAAAAAAAATCAATATCCAAAAAAATTACCAGAAGATATCAAATATCTAACAGAATTTGGAGATGATCGAGTTGTTGCAGTTATCAGCAATGCTTTTAAGCCTCAATTCATTTTGGAAGTTCATTCATTCGATGGTGTAAAAGATGAAGCTTTTAATCAACTATCCGATCTTATCATAACTCTTTATCAAATGGCTTTGGTTCAATTACCTATAAGGAATAAGAATTTGTTGGGTGGTATCATGATTGGTTTTGGTTGGAGACCTGGTTTTGTCAAAGGATATTCTCTTGGTATGTCTAATAATTTTTGTTCCATTCTTAATATCATTTCACTTATTTCAATTATATAGGTATATATTCATTGCTCAATAATATCACTAAAGCACAAAAAGATGAAGATTTTCGCTTATGGGACACTCTACCCTACTTTAATTCTTTTCTTGCTCTTCGACTCAAAAAGCTCTGTAATAAGGCATATGAAAAAAATCATGACCTTGCAACCAAAGTTGGAATACCAAATTGGTGTGACTCTGAATGGGAAGATATCATCCACGAATATCTTTTATTTTCTAATGTTATTATCACTCATTCTGGATTCCACAATAGGATTCATATCGATAGGAATGATGCCAATTTTCTTACTTTTGGAATATTCTCATATATCAATCCGATAACTGGCCACCCAATACCATCTCCAGCTAAAATCAAAGGACATGGTTTATATTTTCCAGACCACCGGTGCATCATTGATTTTGGTTTGGGAAATGGTATCATCAAAACTATTTGGAATTCTTCTAAGGATAATCATCAAACGACCAAAGCTCCTCCTGGTTTGAAATCCTGTCAAGATTTCACTCATTTCGGTTGCTCATTTCAAATCAGTAATAAGTTGATACAAAGAATCAATAAGGTAAAGAAAGAAGGTAAAGTTATTCGATTTAAAAAAACTTTATCTAGATCCAAAAAGTATGGGGATTAGAGTTGTCATCGAAAATTTTATATTTTTTCATAAATTTTTAATAAATATTTTTTATATATCAATTTTCTCAAATAATGTGATGAGCCATCGACCTTGTGTTGTATAACAGGTAATCATGATAACATTTATTTGTTTCATGGGGTTCCTCTTTCCTATACCTGTAGAAAGTCCCAAACTTATGTTTCTCGACTTGGTCTGCATTTTGGCTTGAGGGATTGTCATTACATTAAACTAGGGAAATTGATATATATTAGATATTTATTTAATAATTTATGTAATTATATTAAATTTAGATGACTTTTACCCCTTACTTCAATAAAATGCAGGGGGGGGTATTGCCAAATTTTCAAATCTGACATGTGAAATTGATGACTTAGAAAAATTTTGGTGATACCCACCCCTTGCTTCAATAAAATACAGGGGAGAGTATTGCAAATTTTTTTAAACAGATATAGAATTTTTTTGACTTGTAAATATTTTTGTGATACCCATCCCTTACTTCAATAAAATCCATGGGGGGTTGTGCCAAAATTTTTTATAAGACTTGTGAAATTCTTGACATGTAAGAATTTTTAGGATACCGGTAAAATGCAGGGGGTAGTAAAGCCAAATTTTCATATAAAACTTTCAAGATTCATGACATGAAAGAATTTTTGTGATACCCACCCCTTACTTCAAAAAAATCCAGGGGTGGGGGATTGTCAAATTTTCAAAGGAGACTTGAAAATTTTATTTAAAAAAAGAATATTTATCATTAAAATACGATATTTCAAGAAATACAGAAAATAATTGTAAAATTTATGTACAAATAAATATGAACACATGAAGTGTGAAAGAAATAAAAGAAACTAATCAACAAAAAATTTCATTAAACGTTCTATTTTTTCAACAGATTTGTTTGCTTTAATGCATTCGATCAAGAAATCTTTCTTTTTAGAACTTTCTTGGAGATCATGCTTATACTTCATCTGTTCCATTAAGTTTTGATGCTCGAGTGTTTTTTCCTTATTTTTGGATTTTTCAATACTAAGAGTTAACTCAAACTTCTTCTCCTCCAAATCTTGGGACCTACCATCCTTCTGTAAAGAGAGCTCAAACTTCTTCTCCTCCAAATCTTGGATCCGATCATCCTTCCGTAAGGAGAGCTCATACTTCCTCTCTTCCAAATCTTGTACTCTGTCATCCCTCCTTAAAGAGAGCTCGTATTTCTTCTTTTCAAAGCTCAGTGTCTCTTTAGCAATTTCCACTTGTTCTAGAGTAAGAATAAAAATTAACATAAAGTAGAGGAAAAGCAGAGTAAAGTAATAAGAGGTATGATATCACTTACCAGCATCACGTTTCTCTAAAAACTGTTCCATTGAAGAAAAAGGTGTTTGTGATGAAGTATCACTTTTTCGTCTTCTTTGGGAGAGGAAATTTAGACTAGTTGAAGCCCTTCTCTTTTTGTTCAACGTAGCATTTTCCTCCTCATCATTGTCACTAGCTTCAGACTCAGTTGATTGAGGATCCTGGGTTTGTTCATCAGCCTTTTAAGAAATAAGAAAAATATAAGTAAATAAAAAAATAGAATTGATAAGATAAAAGAAACAGACCTGAGTTAGATTTCGTTGGGTTAAATCACCTATAGGATCTACAGAAAAGCTATTTAGATATGTCTCATTCAAATGAGGGGAGGCTTGAGTGGAGGAAGAGGATGGGAAAAGATTTGCTTCGACATCATGTTCGGAGATAGGATCTTCTCCATCCAACATGTTTACAGGATTAACATCGGCTCGCTCTCCAAAAATTGCATCCATCTCTTTAAAGTAAGGACATAAAGAATAAAGTTTATTGTCTATGGATTTTATACCCTTAGTTATATCAATGTCAGTAACCCCAAAACCAGTGGAAGATGAAAGAGCCTTTGCCTTCTTGTATTTTGCTCGATAATGCTTGAAGCGTTCAGACATCTGTTTAGGCAAAAGATCAATCCTTCCCTTGGTCTTATTGCGTAATTCATTTGCCATTAGAAGATAGCCATTAACTTTTGATGTGGGGGGCCGTCCTACTTTAGTGGCATACTCAGTACCAAAACAAGAATCATAGTTAGATTTGGTTTTCAGCCAGTTGATAAGAATGAGATGATCATCTTTTTTTAATTGAACAGTCTTTGATTTCTTGGCTGAGCGGGGAAAAGAGGAAGTAGTGGGAATTGAAGAACAACTGGGTGATGGCTGCCTTTGAGAAGATCTAGGATGACGAGGCATGTTATTATAAATGAAGATGAAAAGGAGCAGAAACAAGCAGATGAGATAGCGAGATGAAAAGGAGAAGAATCAAATAGATGAAATGGGGAGAAATTCTGAGCGGATAGAATGAACAGGATGGGATGAGAATGGAAGTGCGCAGCAAGGTAGAAGGCTGGGATATCCAGAAAGTTGTCCAAGATGTGGTTATGGAAAATTGAGTAAATAAATGTCGGATAAGAGGTGAACATTGACACGTAAAGTGTCTAATAACCCAATTATTAGCAAAAATAATTGCGGAAGATAATTGGGGTATGCAGATTATTTTCCGCAATTAATTTAATTGCGGATCGGTCAACATTGATACCCCCTATTAGTTGGATCATTTAAAATGGTAGATAATTTAGACAAATATTTATCAGATGAATAATTTTCCAATATATTTTGTATAAATTCTTCATCTAAATCCAGTATATAAATCCCAAATATATGTATTACCTCATTTTTAGGTACATAAGTTGGGTTGTAAGTATCATTTAAGAAAGGACTTCTGGATAAAAAATCCACATTATAATGCAATATTCCTGCTCTATGAGTGATTTTCATTCCACCTCTGTACTCTTGTACAGCTAGTTTCCATCTAAACACCTTCCTATTAGGTGTTTTCATGTTTATAAATAATTTTACTGCACTGGAATCTGTTATTAATTCAAACTTCTGGGTTTCCAGATAGTAATGAAGTTTTTCCAGGGCCCACACAACCACTAAACATTCCAGCTTGGTGGCAATATACCTTATTTGTGTCTTTTATAAGGTTCTGGATATATAACAGATAACTAATTCATATAATTTACCATTTATTATTTGTTTTTGCCTTAAAGCAGCGCCTAACCCTGTAAAGCTTGCATCAGCATACAAGATAAAAGGAAGGTTGAAATCTGGAAGTCCCAATATTGGAGCTGACATTAAACATTCCTTTAATTTATCAAAGGCAAGTTGTCTTTCATTTATCAAAATAAAAACCTGTTTTTTCCTGATTAATGTTGATAAAAGAACTGCAATGGATTGGTAGTTTTTTATATACTGCCAATAATATCCACACATACCTGGAAAACTTTCAAAATCTTTCACAATTTTAGGTAAACTAATATTTTTTATTGCTGCCACTTTATTCTGGTGAACAAAAATTTTAAATCTAGATAAAACATGTCTAAAAACTTTCAAGGATTGAAACTCAAACTTACATTTCTTTAATGCAATTATCATATTAATATTTCTTAATCAGGTAATTTGTATGAAACTTTTAAGTTATAAATTCTCTGAATGAATTGTTGTGAATAAGAATTTGAATCCCTGTAAAAATAAGGGTACTTATATAACTTAGGCAAGTTCTTTTGGTTAATTTTTTCTTCCCTAACCTGAGGAATATTAAGTAATTCGCTTAATTTAGATAGATAGTGTCAGTGTGTGCTAGTATCTAAGTTTAATTTAATAGTAAATATTAATGGTCCTGCTACTTATTTATAAATGATTTAGTGATTAAACCTCAGGGGAAGACTAATAAAATAGTTATTCTCAATATAAACTCACAATACTTAGATTTTTATGTGTGCTAGTGGTGGAAAATAGGTAAATAAAATATAGTTATAGCTTATATAAAGACAATATCAATATATAAATTCTTAATAATATATTTATATATGATAATAATTGTGTTATAGTGCATATTTGATGTTTAGTAAGTAAGTGATGTCTAATAACCTGTCAAATCCTGTCTTACTTATACCAAAATCCACTGGAGTGCACAGACCTTCAATTCAGATGATGTCACTTCTATCCCCGGAAATTACAGCACTGTCAGGGCCCATCACCTCCCCATGGTGTCCACTTCAAGAAGTTTCATCACCCATACCTCCAGTAAGGTTCCTCCATCACAATTAATGATACCACAGACCCATACCATAAATAGAATAAACAGATAAAAGTGGATACCATAAAGAAACAGGTAAAATAACTCATCCAAAGAGTATATAATGAGACCCAAAGCATATAAAGGAGCCAAATTAACTGTATAAGCCCCCAATAACGATCCTGAGCATCCATATTAGCCCAGTAATGATATCCCAGCACATAAATCCATAAAAATCCATCAAAGGAAGCAGATTAAGTTGTCCAAACTAGATATATGCACCTTAAAAAGGTGTATATGCTTGTGTAGGTGTTTTAAGTCCACTTAATACGTCCATATGACTTAAAATAAGCAGAAAAATAAAGTTTATAGGCTATTAAGAGGTTAAAACCCTCTTATAGACCTAAATATACATAATATAACTACATATTTCACTGAATATGAGGTTTATGTATACATATAAGCTTATGTATGTCTATAATTAATTAATATCACGTAAGATAAGTATATTTTTATTTCATTAACACCTTAATAAATATTATTAGGCTATGGATAAGCCATTTAAACTACTATAAGTCATATAATAGTGTAATAATTATATATATATGTATTATAACCTTAATTTTATTTTATAAGTTTAATTTAATTAAGGTTATCTTATTTTAAACATAAGAATTATATATTCCTGGGGATACCCCGGCTTACAGATAGTCATTTATTTCATCTTTCACTGATTTTATATTCTCAGAGCCCATGAAACTATTTTCATGTTCAATCATTTGTTTATAATCTTAATGTTTCATATATCACCAAAAAATATGGGGGGCCGACTTTCTAGAAAGTCCACACTCTTAAACCTCAATACATCACAAATTGAGTAATAATTGAGCTTCCCATGAACCATCCAAAAAACAAGGGTGAAAGTTTGTTGAATTCATGCTGAATCATAGTTGAATTATCATTGAAGCCAATGAGTTCATTACTTGAAAAAATTCTTAAAGCTGAACATTATGATTTTTTGATATAAGGCTGAAATTAGTGCACCCCATAGCTAAGCCAGGCTGGTAAACACATGAGATTTTTTTTAAAAAATGGTGCTTTTCTCATTCTTTCAAAAAAATAATCCTCATTTTAGATTTAAGCAAACATCATTTTACATAAGAATTCAGATATTTTAGCTCAATTACATAGTTAAATTATTAAATATAATAAGAAATTATTTATGAAATACTATATAGTGTAGTGATATTAATCATCACATTATTTTCAGTAAAAATTTTTAAAATTATGATATTTTATCTTTATTTATAATTACATAGAATCAAATCTCATGAAACTTCAAAGGATCTTTAGAGCTCAAAACAATCTTAAAAATGAATTAAAAAATATAGTCAAACATGTAGTTTATAAATAAAGTATATATAGTTTTTTTATCAGTAAGTACAAGCAATGCACAGGTACTGTTTTTCTTTAAAAAAGACTTTCCTCCATCTTCAGAGTATCTAACTATGAAGTGGGGGAATTTTCTAAAGATTTAAGCACATTAAAAATTAATGACTCACAAGAAGTTTAATGTTTTTTATGAAAAAAAATTCAGGTCATCAGTCTTTCCATTCCCTTGAACATAATTCTTCTGTTTTTCTATCTTATCACTTTTTTGAAGAAAAATCCTTCTCTTTCTGCTTCTATCCTCTCCCTTCTAATGAATCAAAAACTCATCCACTCTCAGATTACCCTCCATCTTTAACCTCACTTTCCTCTCCCATTCCTTTCATTTCATTTCCCCTCCATACCATGTTTCAGCTCCCTTAGCCCCTCTACATTTCTTTTGCTCACTTTTACACTACTCTCTATTCCTTTTACTCCATAGCAAGAAAAATGGGTGGGGAGTGCAGAGAAGGAGGGTAGGGTGGGATTCAAAGGGAGATGAAAGGGTTGGGGAGGGGAAGGGATGGGCTAAGGTAGGCTGGGGAGTGAAGCGAATGGTGCAGGAGGTGAGGGGAAGGGATGGGCTAAGGTAGGCTGGGGAGTGAAGCAAATGGTGCAGGAGGTGAGGGGAGGGTAGCTAAAGGGGTAGGAGGGATGGGGATTGTAGCAAAAGGGGAATTGAGGGTTTGGGAGGTAGCCAAATGAGTATTGAGGGGTAAGGAGGGTAACAAAAGGCCTTTCAAGGGCTGAGAAGGGGTGCAGATGGTGCAAAAGGGGTGGTAAGAGGTGGTGTGAGATTAATAGAGAATAAGGAAGGCTAGAGAAGATATATTTAGGGTTGAAAATATGTGTTGAGTGCAGGGAAGAAATGATTGTAGGTGGGGGTGGTGAGGGAGGTAGAAAAGGTGGCCAAAAATTGATGTTTTACTCTGATTTTTGGCCAAATGTTAGGGTACACCTAAAAATTAAGTTATCAATCACAGATACAGCTTTAGCTAAAGAGTTTCAAGACTTTTTTATGGATATACATTTCTCACCTTGTGAAAATAGAAACATTTATCAATTTTTAAACATACAATGATGGTATATTCTGTGTATGGTCTTGTTTACACCTTTTTTCATTTATAGTACAACTTTAATGTCTAATTTCTATAAATACTTAATTTTTAAGTATAAGCATTGAAATATAAAAAATAAGAAGTGAAAAAATAACAAAAAATTCTAAAAAAATATTTTATGGAATTTGGTTACACATTATGCCTATGATGATAAAATAAGTAATATTAGTAATTTCTAGAGATAATTTTTAACAAAAAAACCAATATTAAAATCTAAACCATTAATATGGGAATAATGAGTTGATCTCCCTTTTGTTTAATTTGACTTCCAGCTCTGTTGGTGTGGCAAGGAACATATTTTACATGAATTATATAATTAAAAAAAACAAAGTAACATAACATATTTGGATATATCTCACCTTTTATCTTGATTTTTTTTATTTAAATATTTTAAATACCTGAATAAATCGATTTAATTATTACAAATTCAAGAAAAACAAACTATAAAATGTCTTAAAATACAAATTATTATTAATTCAGTAACAGGAAAAACTCTTTGAGTCATCTTTATTACTAAATAAGCTTGATGAAAATGAATATATCTAATTTTAAAAAAATAAATATCTAAGTTTTGATGGAACTTAGATGGAACTCCTAATGCCATCCTGGTTCTGACTGTTGTTGAAGATAAGTTAAACTGTAAGATTTTCTTTTATTTTTTTCCAATTTGATGTTTTATTTTTAAATTTAAATAAATGTATATTTCTTTAACAACAAGATTTATATTAAATAATACATAAACTTCTGGAAATAAGTAAAACTATAGATAGCTTTAGAAAAATTTTAAATTCAACAAATGAGAATGTTTATTTTCACCCAGTATAATATGATACTCTTTCATATGATAGATAAATGTCACGCGCCACGTGACACTCGAGACGAAATCAGCTCATTAAATCAATAACATCGAGTCCTAAATCTATACTCGAAGCGCAGAAAGCAATTCTCCATAGCAACTGCGATTTCCTTTGTGTACTTACTATTTAACTGTGCTAGCCTAAACTCTAAATCTAAATTAGTCAATCTCCCAATAGGGTGCCTTAGTCCTTTTCAATAAGCGACACACAGCGCTAGGTTCAACGAAATAGTACAGTAGTAGTTTTCATTAAAGTTTTGTTAATTAATTAAAAAGGGGTAAATTGAGCATGGACGGATATTTAGCGAAGAGGGTCTAAGTGTATGTTAGTAATGGTGCGATGGAAGGGAGGTCAATGCGAGGAGGAACAAAGGATATAAAAGGGGTTGGGTATTTGGTTCGATATTCCTTAGAATTAAATTATAAAATCGTATTTACATTAATAGTGGTAAATCTTTAAAGAAAAATCATTGTTATTGTATCTTTCTCTTATTTTCTCAATATTCATTTCTAAATCCTAAATCTTTGATTATTGAGTTTCCAACCCTTCGTGAGATTTTAAGAATTACTATTACCTCTGAAACTAGTCTATAATTCTTCTCGAACGAACCTCGAACCTGTAGCTATTACTTCGAGTGACCTTCGAATCATTTCCTCGAATCATTCCTCTGTGCTTCGAAGAAGTTTATAAATCCCTCATCTCACTTTCAGGAACATCCTCGACCTTGTGCATAGGTTGTCCGGTGACAATAAAGAACAACGCAAAACTTAGTCTAATAGATCTATCTTTTGTAATAAAATAAGTCCCATTTATGGTTTTTATTTAAACTAATCTGATATAGAATCATTCTTTTTTTAAATAAAAAACTATACAGCTCCTGCTGAGTATTAAGCTTTTTTTTAGATAATTAAGACAATTACTGTTTTAACTTGAAAAATGAAACATTTTTTTTATAAATTGAAATTTATATTATACAAAAATCTCTCAAAAATCTTTTTTCCTTCTAAATAGTTGAAATTCTTCTTGCTGGACTTAACTTCATTAAAAATATTATTATTCTAGTATTTCTATTTGATAAAGGAATTAACTAGGAGTATATATGTAGTCTTTTATGGTCAAAAGAATATCAAATATGGTTTATTGTATAGATTTACTTGTTGTAAAAATATAAATTTACTTTTTTACTTAATAATTTTAGTATTTTACTACCATTAAGAATTAAAAATCTTTAAACTTTATTGTTTTACCTGAAAATGATGTGGAAATTTTAAGACGTGATTAAAACTTTTGAAATATTTTGTCCCAGAAAGCAAGCATGTGCACTTTCAACTTTGTACTCTATATAAACTACAAAAGAAACATATTAAAATATAACAAATAAAAATTTAAAATATTCTCTTGAATTTATATTAACCACAATATAATTCTTCTGATATATAACCTTTCTAAGGGAAGAGCTAAAAATATTGATCATTTGTATTTTAAACAAAATTTTACATTAAATTTATCTATAGAAAAACTGGTATAATTATGAAAAAAATCTCCTACTCAATATTCAGAAGAGTCACTGAACAATAATGCAGCATAAAATTCCAACTTGAATCCCATATATACACATAAAAATAATTTGTACAATATTTTGTATGACCTATAGGAGAAAAATGTTATTGAAAAAAATGGTATTCCCACAAAAATACAATTTCAAATTGAATTTTAAAAAATAGTTATTGGTTTATTATAATTTACATTTGAAAGCTTGAGATTATTTTTATGTTTACTTTTATTTTGAAAAAAATTAACTTACTATTGATTCATTTTTTTCTTTAAATGAGATAAATTTACTACCCAAAGTAATCTTACAAAAAATAAATGAAAAAATAAAAAAAAGTTTCAGAATTTCAGACATTCATTGTATTTAGTTAAGATATATTAAATATTTATTAAGTATTTTTGGAATCACTATAGCTATAAAAAGGTAGAATACATTTTCCTTTAAATTTAAATAATTTTGCTACATAAAAAAGGTGCAAAAAATGATTCAAGTTTACCACTTGAGGAAGTAAAATTTTTTGAATATGCAAAATCAATTATTTATTATTTATTATTTATTAGTACAAAGAAACTATGAAAGTGCTTTATTGAGTTAAAAATTAATCAATAACACATGACTCAGGTTTTTTCTTTTTCCTTTTTAGTTTTGTGTGTGTTTTTTACTTAGTGCTAGATCTAAAAATTAAAAATCCTGATGTTTCAATGTGCTTCTCATATAATTCATTTAAGTTCAACAAATCATATTTTTCAATAGAAAAATTATAATATGAAATACAATAAAAATTCAGTTTATATGGTTTCTATTAAAATATTACTATTTTTAATTCTCAATGAACAAATTTTTGACCTTTAAAAGGTACATATTAGCTTTCATATGTTTTGAAATAGATTTTCTTAAAATACTAAATCAATTTAAAAATGATAGCTTTAGAATTAATAATCTATTTTTCTGTAATATTATTGATAAAATAAAATTGAAAAATTAGATAAAAAATTATTTAATGAAAAAGAAATTTTTTTTGAGAATATTCTTAAACTTTACTTATTGTAATTTCTAATCAGAATTCATTGAAGTTTCGCAATTATTTCAGTAAAGATTCATACATCATTAATGAAGAGTGCAAGCTATTGTTAAAGCAGAGCACAGCATGAGTTGCATCTGACTTTCATCTGAGTTCTATCTGACTTCAAGTTGAGGACTTGCTAGCAAGTCCCCCCCAAATATTGTGTGGTTTATACTGGTATTCTTTACACATAGGATGTGCTGTCCTTTACTTTAAAAGGATTTTTCAAAATTTTAGCTACTTCAATTTCCAATCTTTGTAACCTATCCTTTATTACAGGTACATGAGTCAAAGTATCATTCACATTTGAAAAAGACAATTTTACATGTCCCTCTATGGTAGCCATAATATTTTGAGAATGTTCTAATTTATCTTGTAAATTCTTAATCTCAGAGGTTAATTCTTTATTTTCATTTATTAATTCATTATTTGAATTTGCAATAATTTTTAATCTATTGGCTGTGGTACTCAATGATTTTGTAAGGTTTAATGATACACTTTATTTATTATTGTTTGACTCTGAGAATTCTTAAAATTTTTCAATTCTTAATAACAATTTGCTAATGATTTTTTATTCCATTGGATTTACTTTTCAAAAATATTCAATTTTTTCCATGTCCAACTCAGAAGACTCATCATCAGGCTTAAGATTCACTTCATTTGGATCCATTTTAATATGACCAGTACTATCCTGGTGATAAATAAAAATATGTACATTGTCATCATTTAAAGAAAAATTTAAAATTATATTTTTGAAAGAATAAATTTTTAAATCTTTATCAATTATATCCAATAAATCTCTATCAATCTCATTACCTATAAGTAATTCATTTTTAGTTTCATATAATTGATCATGAGAAGATGGATGACTTACCAAGGTCTTATTCCATTTCCCCTTCCTCTCCTTTACTTTCCCCTGTAAGGGTGACTTCTGGATCCCTGCTGTGGAGGGTTGTTGTAATTATGGGAATACTAGTCCCACTTACATTTTCTGACTGTGATCTTTTGATCCTCTTCTTGGGCTGTAGGTGTTGCTGTTGCCACTGCAGAATTTTTTGATAAAGAAGTTGTTGGTTGAGCCTTTAGTCCCACTAGAGCTTGGTTGACTTCCATAAAACCTGTGTGGCTCTTTTTTCCAGATTGTTCATCTGGTCTACTATATTTTTGAATCTTATTGTTAGTGTGTTTAGAAGAGTGGATAGGTAGTGAATTTGTTCTTGCAAAGTATTTTTTGTTTTCTTTATTGATACTTGTTTTAGAAGTCTTTCTCTTTCCTCCAGAGACATCTGTGGAGTGTTGCTGTTGGTGGGAGAATCCTGGCTCTACATTTGGACGTCCTGTAACAGGTCTTTCAGCTCTAGGTCTTAAGTTATAAGGTTTCTCCTTATTACTCACAATTTCATTGTTGTTGTCATATATTTTTATGTGGAATTTAAATCAAAAATTAAAATATGAGATGTTAAAACTTCAAAATGGAGTTTTATCAGTATTAATTAACACTACCGAAGACAATTTAACTGCTTACTTGTAGGTATTAAGTAAATCTATAAAAGCCAAAAGTCAAATATGCTTTTATGTGGTCACTTGATTTAACTGGTCTACAATATGTAGCTGTGTTTTTATATTTAAAAAAGAAAATTTGTTGGTAATATTCTTTTTAAATATTAAATGAGTTTTACAAAACAAGAAAAAGGGATTAAAAGTCCTTTTCAAAATAAATAATTAATCAGTTCTCATTATCTGGTTTATTATCTGCAAAGATCACAAAATAAATTAGTGTATTGACAGACTCCCACTAAGAGCAATTTTTTGTTAAATTAGTGGTAAAATTGTTGATTCAATATAAAAATTTATTAAATAACAGGGCTTCTTTTTCTGAAATACTTATATAAGTGACCCCAACATTTTTTAATCATCCAAATATTTCTATAAGGATTTTATTTGCTTGTAGCCTCTTTTTAAATTTTTACTTACTGGAAGATAACCAACAGAATTGTTGAGGAAAGGTCCCCAATTGTAAGGCTGAGATCAGGTCAAGTGACTTGAAATAGCTTGAATATTCAGTTTTCTAGAATATTTAAATGGTCTTATATGAATACTGTAGTAAAAATCCAATAAGTATTGTAATATAACTCAATATAAGGGTCTCAGTGATTTTAATCTCACTAATTATAAATGGGTTACAATATTATAGTTGTTAGAAATATAGATGTAATAATTCAGATACTAATCAAAAACCTTATAAGTACTTTTGATATATTTTGTAATTGTATTGATTATATATTTGATTGTAATGATAAAGAATGTTGAGAACAAGGCCAAAAAACCCCCTCCTTTTATACCCAATAATTCCTCCAATCAACCCATTTATTTACCAGATCTATACACAGCTAATGACACCTCATTCCAGCTAATACACCTGTCCAATAACACAAAGACTAACCAAAAATATAATTAGAATAATTTCACCTCCAAAAATCCTGTAGTAATAGGGATAATTCATCAAAAATTAAGAATAAGTAAGAAAGAGAGTGTATGTGTGTAATAACTTAAAATAAAAGACTAAAAAGGGAAATAATAAGACTAAATATTACAAAATACTAAGAAGGACTAAAAGTAGAAATTTTGGGGCCAATTTTCACAATAAAGTACATGAAATCCCCATTCAAAAATAACCAATATTGACTGAGAAACTGTCAGCCAGGCTACTAGACTTACCCGGTAAAATAATTAATTATTTTACTGAGTTGAAGCCACGCCTTTCTTCTTAATAGTAATTATTTATTTATTTACTTAAGTAGTACTTACAATTAACTAAAGTTAAGTACAATAAGTAGTATAAATAAATAATATAAATAAAATGTCCCTTACAATTTTACTCCCTAACACCGTGCTCAAAAGTATATGTCAAAGGGAGTAAAATTAATAATAAATTTATAATATAAAAACTTTAAAACAATTATATTACCTCAGTGAGAGATCTGTAATCCCGTGAAAGTAATGTAATTGATTATTTATTGTGTAATAATTGTGACAGTCCAAGGAATTCAAACTTTGATGCTAATAAATTTGATGCCCTTGTTGACGTACTAATATATTATTTTCTTATGTCATTTATGTACTCCTTTTTCTTGTCGTTCTTTTCTCTCACACTCACAGTAGACGGTGCAAATTCCTTACATTTTATTTCCTCATATTTTGCCTATAAAAGGCCTCTGATTTTGTGCTTTTCAAACCATTCTTTTATTACCTTACTTTATTATTAGTATTTACAACACAATACTTATTTTTATATTTTATCACATTAGTAGTTACAAGAGCGTAATTCTAATCAATAAATTATATCAATATTTAAAACCTACCTCTTATATTTCAGTAACAAATCACTTAGATTAAGAAATACGTACAAATGTTTGAGAGTTCATTTAAATCCTTAAAATCCTCATAGAAACTTTGTACCAAATCTTCTAGACCAAAAGCGTACCTTGACAATTGAGGGCTTTCCGAATTATTGACGGCGCAGCAATATTTGAGGCGTAATAGAGGGGACCATCGGTGTTCGAGTACTTGTAAAGGACGAGAAAGCAAGAAAACGACGAACGTCATATGTCACATGACAAAATTTTTTGCTGCAAATGGGAATCGAACCGCGCTCCAAAAATTAAGTTCATATACTGACTAAACGTCATATATATCATGGTAATTATTATTATTACTATTTTTGGGTTACTCTTCACTCTTCATTTGCTACGTATTTCCTTTTACTCAGCACTCTGTAAGTGGCATTAATTTGCTCATTTTTCAGGGGGAGGTGTCTGGTAATTGGACTTTATTTTTATTATTATATATATTTTTATATTTTTTCTGGTAGACCATAATAGAGCAATAAGTGTACTTAGTCCCAGAGGTAATAAAATAATTATATTTTAATATTAATTATTATAATTTTTCAGTTGACATTTGTCCTGATTAATTTAATTGTTCAAGTTGACAAATTGTCCTGACAATATTATTTTTAATTAATATATAATTAATACTTAATTACTTCAGTTGACTTTGAGTCCTGGTAATTCAATAAATATTTTAATTAATAAAACTCATATTTAATTATTTCAGTTGACATTAAGTCCTGGTAATTAAGTTATCAAGCTTAATAAAATTTTAAAATAAAAATTTATATTTAATTACTTCAGTTGACATTAAGTCCTGGTAGTTAAGTTATCAGTTTAATAAAATTTTGTTAAATTAATAAAGTTACATATTTGATTACTTCAGTTGACAATAAGTCCTGGTTATAAATTAGTTGATTTAAATCCTGAAAATAATTAATTAAAAATTATTAATAAAAATTCTAATTTATTTCTACAGTTGATTATAATATAATCCTGGTTTTAAATTTTTTTTATTAATAAATTAATTTTATTTAAGTTGATTTTTATCCTGAAAAAAGATTTTTTTTATTTTTTTTATTTTTATTTTTATTTTTAATAAAAAATCAAAAATAAAGACTAATTAATCTTATTGTCTCTTTTCTTCATTTCAGTAAAATCTTAAAATGACTGACCAAAGTGGTTCTGCTGCACGTGAAGAAGAACTAGACTTAATTGATTATGATGAGCCTACTTCTGTAAGTTCTCCTTTAACAAGAAGAATTTCTCAAACTAATAAATCCTTGCCCCAAACAGGATGTAGAGATGGAAGAAGTAGAAATCCTAGTGGACACAACTAAGGATCAGAAGCCTATGATAAACCCACCAGAAGAGCTTCCAAAAGGCTTCAGGATAAAAAATATGCCATTGTCTCAGCAGGTAAAGAATTTGTCTACTCACATAAAGGAGTTAAGGACAGAAATATCGAGACTAAAGGTAAGGGTAGATGCTTTGGAAGAAAAGGTGAGAAGAACAGATACTTTTCTCCAAGAGAAGAAGAAACCTCTTCCTCCCAGGGATCAACAACAATTGGCTCCCCAGTCCCAAGAGAAGGTGGAAGTGTCCAAGTGGCAGTGGGACTGGCTAAACACTCAGTGCGACTACCTGGCTCAAAACCAGCATCAGTTACCTCAGGCAGGTCCATCAAGGCCCAACCAGGTCAACCCCACTCCTCCCCACCCTTATCAAGGAGGCAAAAGAAGAAGAAAGCCCAATATGGTGATACCCAGAAAACCCTGGTACGTCCCTCTATTGATTCTCAAGTGCCTTTTCTTGTGGCTGACTCTGTTCCTTCAGGTAAATCTGGAAGGGAGGATGAAACCTTGAGACCTATAGAGGCTGGGAGTAGCAGACAAATCACTCATGTATCTAATCCTTTACTTTTAATTGCTACCTCAATGATTAATCCTGATATGGCTGTGATTGATGAAACTCTTGACCCTGAGTTCTATGAGAGTCTGGAAAGTTACTCAGTTTCCTTATTGAGAAACACTCCAGATGTAGCAAGAATTAATGATGAGCACTTGAGAGATATTATTGCCAAGCAAAATCATATAATGAACAATATGCAATTGACTCAGAGATATAATAGTTTGTTAACTGATCAAGGTTATCAAGCATTAAGAAGTGAATCACAGAGAGTCTCTGATGAATTGTCTCATTACAAAGCAACCCATGAAAAGAAAGTTGCTTTATGGCAAAATATAAAAAATGACTTGTCTAAACTAAAAGATACTGTATCTGCCTGTTTCCAGGAGGTAGAGATAGATAAGATAAATCTGAAAAGATTGAATGAACATTTGTCATCTTTTCAAAAAAAAAATCAGTTATCTTTTGCAACTATCAATGAGAGTTTATCTAGTCTTCCAAGAATGAAAACAAGACTAACCATTGAAGAAAAATTGAACTCATTGTTAAATGACCAAAAATATTCTGACATTTCTGTGAAGGAACATATAGTGCAGGATACTCAAATAGTACCTGTGGCTAGTTCATCTAAAGTAAAAATATCTCCAGAGATACCTGTTGATAACACTGAGTTTCCATCAAAAACTGATGATGCACCAGGATCTGCAACAGAAGGATTAAACAATGAGATTTCAGCCCAATTAGAGAAATTACAGCTGCTTCTTACTCAGAAACAAGCTAGTAATAAGGAGACTCCTTCAAATCAAAAGAATTGGCCAAAACTTGACCAGTACCCAACATTTGATGGTGATTCTTCCTCTGATTGGCAACAATTTATTTGCAGAATTGATAACTTAAAAAATTCTTACAAACTCCCAGATGAGGAAATTGTGTCCAAGTTAATTTCTTTGTTCACTAATGTTGCCCTGATGTGGTATGAATCTGTTCTCCTGGATGGGAATGACTACTCATGGGAGGATTGGAAGAAATTAATTAAAGCACAATTTGGTGGCTCCAAGGTCAGAATGGCTCAACAAAGGCAGTATGAGGAAACTAGATATAGCTCTTCTACTGATAAACCTATTGAGTTTTTAATGAAACTTGTAAAAATCTTAAGGGCAATGGACCCAAATATGGAGTTTGATTTATGGAAGGACAGGATCCTCTATAAATTACCAATGTCTCTGAGAGACTTGATAGTGGCTAGGACTGAGCTCTCCAAAGAACCCTCTTCTTTCATTAATACTTGCAATGAGATACTTCTAAACAATAAGTATGATGCCAGAAGATTCATTCCTAGGACCCCTTTGGAGAAACCCTCCACTTACCAACAGAAACCTCTGGAAAAGGTTGGTAAACCTTCTGCCCCTGTTGCACCAAAGAAGTATGCAACAAACACTTGCTTCAAGTGCAACAAGCCTTGGAAGAAAGGCCATGTTTGTGACAAGAAGATAAATCTTGTAGAACAAACAGAGGAGCATGGTGATGACACAGTGGCACTGGATGATACATCAAGTGATTGTGCCAGCAATATTTCAGATGAATCTCAACAAGAAATCTTGATGCTGGAAGAGGATATCCATTATTTAAACACTATTGATATTGATAATAATGATTTATCTACAGTTGAAGATGCTGAGATCATAAAGAACATTGAGGATAGCTCAATTATTATTGCCCCTCTCAAGGCACCAGTCTTGATCAATGGAACCAGCATTGAAGTTGTTCTGGATTCAGGAGCTGGAGGAAGTGTAGTATCTGAAAGAGCACTTGCTTCAGTAGATCAAGACTATAAATCTAAACTGATGCCTATCACTTCTAAAAATTGGAGAGGTTATGGCTCTGTTTTGTCCCCCATTGGTAAATACAAAGCCACAGTGTTTTTTAAATATAACCATGGTTTTGTAAGAGCTATTTGTGATTTTGTTGTCATGAAAAATGATAACTTGAGCAATTGGTTTATTGTAGGGAATGATATTTTAACCAAGTATGGCGTAAAATTGGATCCTTCAAACCAATGTTTCACAATGGGGATGAATGGGAAGAGAAAATTTAAGATTTCCTCCCCTAAAAAATTATTAAAACCAGAATTGAACACATGTAATTCTGTGGTTCAATATAAAGGAAGATCTACAAAGGAAATGCATGCCCTTATGTCTGAAATTGACAATGCCTCTTTTGGAGAACAACTTTCTGGTGAGGATAAAGATTCCATCATTAACTTGATAAAGTCTTTTTCTATGGCCTTTGCTCATGGGTCACATGAACTGGGATTAGTTAAAGAGGAAATTAAACTTTCATTGTCTTGCCCATTAACTGATATACCACCTAGTTTAAAGAAGAAGCCTTATCCTGCTTCTCCCACAAAGAGTAAAGATATTGAAGACAGTATCTCTACCCTTTTAAAAATGAATATTATTGAAAAGGTAGTTGAAACACCTAAACATTGTGTTATCTCACCTGTCCAAATTTCTTATGAGAAAGATAAAGCCAGGTTATGTGGTGATTATAGAGCACTAAACACTTATACTGTTGATGATATCTACCCTTTACCTAGAATTAGCTCTATACATGCTACTTTAAAGGGTGCTAAATATATCAGCTGTTTAGATGGTAACAAAGGATATCACCAGGTACCTGTTGAGAAAAATTCTCAGAACTTTCTGATGATTGCCACTCATATGGGTATTTATAAGTATATTAGGATGCCATTTGGCCCTAAAAATGCCCCTTCAGTTTTCCAAAAAGTAATGGATAAAACATTCCATCAAGAGATAATTGAAGGATGGCTGATAGTTTATATTGATGATATCATTATATTCTCAAAAACATTTGAGGACCATCTTAAACACCTGTGTAAAGTATTCCAGAAAATGGATGAAATAAATATGACACTTGCTTTAAAGAAATGTAAATTTGGTTTCCATTCTTTAAAAGTTCTTGGTCATGTTGTTTCAGGCTTACAGATATGTGTTGACCATAACAAAGTGGCAGCCATACAACAGGTTAAGGCTCCTACAACAGTGAGAGAGCTCCAAAGTTTTTTGGGAATGTGTGATACTATAGACATTATATTAAAAATTACCAAGTCACAGCTTTACCCCTTACCCAATTAACTAGAAAGGATGTTGCTTTTGTCTGGAATAGTGAAAGACAAAGATTCTTTCACACTATGAAACACTGTTTGATGTCAGCACCAATTCTTGCTTCACCTGACTTTAATCAACCATCTGTTTTGTACACTGATGCCAGTTTCATTGGTCTTGGTGCTGCCCTCCATAAAAAACAAGTGATAAATGATAAAGTTTCAGAAGTAGTAATTTGTTATATTTCAAGAACCTTGAGAAATAGTGAATTGAAATATGGTGCTACTCAATTAGAGTGTTTAGCTGTAGTATGGGCTCTGGAAAAGCTTCATTATTACCTAGATGACCAGAAATTTGAACTTTTCACTGACTGCAGTGCAGTTAAATCCCTTTTAAACTTGAAAACACCTAACAGACATATGTTCAGATGGCAGTTGGCTGTTCATGATTACAGAGGGAGAATGACAATTATTCATAGGGCTGGTATTGTTCACTCAAATGTGGATATGTTATCTAGGTTACCTTTGCCAAATAATGACTCTAATCCTGAGTATGATCCTGAGGACAAAATTATTCATATACATGGGATATATGTGGTTGATATGGAGGAAGAGATATTACAGCTTATTCTGGAATCATATGATAAGGACACCGACTTGAAATAGTTATGCACCATATTAAATGATCCAAAGAATTCTTCAATACAAGCATTAATTAAAAACCTTCCACCAAAGTACCAAAAAGCTTTGGAAAAAGGTAAATTTTCAATTGATGAAGGATATCTATATTATAGAAGAAAGTCGAGTAATGTTATTGTTATTCCTCCTTCTATGAAAGAAATCATCTTGAAAATTTGTCATGATGACATATTAGCTGGACATTTTGATCTTGACAAAACAATGATCAGAATTAAGAACACTGCTTGGTGGGCTAATATGTCTGAAGACACAAAATTATATGTTGAATCTTGTGATTCTTGCCAAAAATCAAAAAGATTAACTGGTAAAAGAGCAGGATTAATGCAACATATTGAACCTCATGATGCTCCATGGCAAATAATAAACATGGATTTTGCAACTGGATTACCTATTGCTGGTAAAGACAGTTATAACTCTTGTTGGGTTATTGTGGACAGATTCACAAAAATGTGTAAATTTATCCCTACCCACAAGGATGTTTCCACTAAAGAATTAGCTTTCTTATGGTGGTCTCATATGTTTAATACTGCTGGTTTTCCTAAAGCCATAATCTCTGACAGAGACCCTAAATTTACTTCTGAATTTTGGATGTCTCTGATGGATGTTTGTGGTTGTGATCTGAAACTTTCTACTGCCCATCACCCTCAGACTGATGGTTTAGCTGAAAGAATGATTCAGAATTTAGAGGACATGATAAGAAGATATTGTGCCTTTGGCCTTGAGTATAAAGATAATGACATACTCACTAATGATTGGGTTACCTTACTTCCTGGGTTAGAATTTGCTTATAATAGCACTGTTCATTCTGTTACTCAAAGAAAGCCTTTTGAGCTCTGGCTTGGATATGTTCCCAATACTCCTGCCCAAATTCTCAATAACAAAATACCTAAATTGGATATACATCCTGGTGTAAAATCTTTTCTTCAAATGCAACAACTATGTAGAAATCATGCTCAAAAATGTATTGAAAAATCATTTGAATATGAGAAGAAAAGATGGGACAAATCCCATAAAGAATACACTTTTAAAAAGGGTGATGAAGTGTTGATTTCTACAGTCCACTTCAACTTACAAGGTAATAACAAATTTAAAGATCCATTTTTTGGTCCATTTGTTGTCAGAAGAATGATTGGAGATAATGCAGTTGAGTTTATTCTGTATTCTCCATATGACAGAAAACATCCTGTTTTTCCAATATCTCTTTTGAAACCTTACACATCCAATAGTGATTTATTTCCAAAAAGGAGGGGAAGACCAAAGAAAACCCCAAATGAAATCACTGAAACAGCAGAAATTGAAAAAATTCTAAATGACAGAATAGTCACTGCTGAAAAAGGTACAGAATACTTATTGAGATTCAAGAATAAATCATCTGAATATGATTCTTGGATACCTGGGAAGGAGATATCTAATCTTCCTACTCTACTAAAAAAGTATAAAAAGAAAAAATCATAGCATTATTTTTTATTGTTTTTTTAGAGTGAGGGAGTGTCAGCCAGGCTACTAGAATTACCCGGTAAAATAATTAATTATTTTACTGAGTTGAAGCCACACCTTTCTTCTTAATAATAATTATTTATTTATTTACTTAAGTAGTACTTACAATTAACTAAAGTTAAGTACAATAAGTAGTATAAATAAATAATATAAATAAAATGTCCCTTACAATTTTACTCCCTAACACCATGCTCAAAAGTATATGTCAAAGGGAGTAAAATTAATAATAAATTTATAATATAAAAACTTTAAAACAATTATATTACCTCAGTGAGAGATCTGTAATCCCGTGAAAGTAATGTAATTGATCATTTATTGTGTAATAATTGTGACAGTCCAAGGAATTCAAACTTTGTTGCTAATAAATTTGATGCCCTTGTTGACGTACTAATTTATTATTTTCTTATGTCATTTATGTACTCCTTTTTCTTGTCATTCTTTTCTCTCACACTCACAGTAGACGGTGCAAATTCCTTACATTTTATTTCCTCATATTTTTCCTATAAAAGGCCTCTGATTTTGTGCTTTTCAAACAATTCTTTTATTACCTTACTTTATTATTACTATTTACAACACAATACTTATTTTTATATTTTATCACATTAGTAGTTACAAGAGCGTAATTCTAATCAATAAATTATATCAATATTTAAAACCTACCTCTTATATTTGAGTAACAAATCACTTAGATTAAGAAATACGTACAAATGTTTGAGAGTTCATTTAAATCCTTAAAATCCTCATAGA
This sequence comes from Hemileia vastatrix, assembly GCA_030280995.1. NCBI lineage: Eukaryota > Fungi > Basidiomycota > Pucciniomycetes > Pucciniales > Zaghouaniaceae > Hemileia > Hemileia vastatrix. The sequence continues at coordinate 18,757,200 of JASXTE010000017.1, forward strand.
AACTTTGTACCAAATCTTCTAGACCAAAAGCGTACCTTGACAGAAACCACTGAAAAACCCAAAAAAGGATGTGAGATGTGGGGTAACTACATGCAGTCCTTGGAAGGAACTTGCATGGGTAAATCCTTGGCTAATTTAGGAAAATTTAAGCGTGGTAGAGAATTAAAGGCTCAAAGCTTGAGGTTATTAATGAAATTAGGGCATATAATAAGGTCAATGCACCTATAATAAATTAAGACACCAAATAAGCGCCTGTTGTCTATTTTAGCATGTTTCTGCATAGTGCGCCTAGAATGTGGGGTAATTTTAGTATAAAAAATCTAACTTTGCTAAAAATTAAGCTACTCACACAGGTGTATTGCAAGAAGTGTATGGCCAGTACACAGAAGCAATTTCTGGCATAAAAACACCAAACTTGAAAAGTGTTATTTTATGCATTTGAGTAGCCAAATTAATAGTAATTTATAAGAAAAATTTATCTTTTAAGGCAAATTTTTGATATGATTAAATTTATAGTGCATATATTCAACTTTTAAGTGATTTAAAGTCCATTTCTAGTTTTTTACATAAAACAATGAAAACAACAGCTTGAAGTCTACTTAAAAATTATGTAGCCTTATTTTTAAGGCTCTTAAAATTACCCTAGCCAATTCCAACTTAATATTAAGTATATAAGACTTATAAATGGTGGATATATGCATGTATATACGTTTTTATAATGGCATATATTGTATTTTATCATAATTTTTACTTATGTATACAACTTGTGTAATTTTATTAATTGTTTGCATGTGTAGCCCATGTTAATAATTTATAAGTAGTTTTTACTCATTCCTGGGGATATCCACGCTGAAACCTTCCTCACTCTCAAATTGTGATAAGCTTCATCAAGCAATGACTTCCATAGCTCTTGATCTACTCTTGGACTTGGATTGCAATTCTGATTCTGATCTTGAAGAAGATTTTTTTTTATAAAAAATGGCCAGGAGCTTTTAACGTCTTCCAAGTAAGCCTTAAGTACTTCATACCATAAAGTACACTATTGGGGGACTTGTTTTGGTCCAGAAGATTTTTGGTGGCAATTTACGGTTTTGGACGGTGGAGTTGGAATTCCCAAAGTCATTTACATATTTTTTATCTTATAATTTATTTTACTCAAATAAAAAGATGTAGAGTTTTATAAATATTATTATAATTAATGATTTACAGTTAATTTAATGTAAATAATAAAAATAGAAATAATAGTAATAAGTAATTTATATAATAAATGTTTTGTAAAAATGGTAAGTAATGAATTATGAAAAAAGCTCAAAAGAGAAGACCTTTCATAGGCAAAAGGAGAGAGATAACCCAAGGAGTTGATAACTATCCATAAGGGATTGTGAGAGAAAAACTATTCCAAAAATAAGAATGTGCACATAACAAAGGTATACAAAAATGATGCATCAATAAAAGGTATCACATTATTTGATATAGTTTTAGAGTTCCCTGGAGTTGTCACACTTAGTGTAAAACATTTAAAATTTTATATTAATAGAATTTTAAATTTCTTAATAAAGGAATTTGAATTTTTTAGTCTTTAGTAATTTAGCAAAATTTTACTCCTTTTCATCCTGTTATTGAGCACAGTGTTAGGGAGTAAAAATATAAGTGACATTATTATTAATTTTATATAATTACTAAATTTACTTATTGTACTTAGTTATTTTATTGTAAGTAATACATAAGTAAATATTAAATAAATAATTAATAATAGGAATTAAAAAGGTGTGGCTTTATCTCAGTGAAATAATTAATTGTTTTACTGGATAAGTCTAGTTGCCTGGCTGACATACACCATCCAAATAATTTCTTAACCTATCTGTACCCAGTTTTAGAAAGTTGTTCAGGACTTCTCAGGAATGTTTCCTTAAATTACTTGAGCTTATTCAGGACCTTTCTATCTTTCACAATATCTCTCAAAAACTAGAATGTGATCATTCAATTCATTTTGCCATCACACTATGTCATTTGGGTTCCAATGGTAATGGAGCTTCCTTGAAACATTTGGAAAATGTCTTTAATTTAGGGTATAGCTTTGCTTAAACTTATACAAAATGATGCATTGCTGCTATCAACTCCTTAGAATCTAAACTTATAAGCTGGCCAACTAGAGAAGAACAACTTGAATCATCTCAGGTTATGCTAGCAGAGGGTTTCTGTCAGGGATTCCTTTGGGTCTAGAAGATTTCTATGGAGGTATAACCAAGTAGGTAGGAAAATTTGAAGACTTCAAGGTCAAGGTATGTATGAATTTATATTTTTAGGTTAATTACTCAATTAAAAGAGGTAAAATATTTTATACTTATTATTATAATCAATGTTTTAGAATCACATTGTTGTAAGTACTAAAAACAATAATTAATATTAATAAATATTTTATTTAATTAATTATTTAATAAAAAAATAAGTAAGTAAAGGATGATCCAAAAAAACCAGAAAAGGGAGGCCTTAAATGGGCAAAAGAGAGTCAAAGTATGGAGTTAAATCTTATATACAAGTATATGAGAGAGAGAAAGAAATTTCCAGAAGAAATATTTCAAATTTTAAGATTGTTCTATAAAGAAGGATTTAGAAACTTGTATTTACTGTATACATCAAAATAATTTGATTTATTTAAAAATTCTTGTAAATGTCATTTTTAAATAAGTAATTTGATTTTTTTGTATATATTTATTTTATTTTAAATTTTTTTTAAATATTAAAATTATTTTAATATTAATTCGTGTTTTAATATTTGAATTTTAATTTTGTTTAATCTGACATTGAGCACAATGTTAAGAAATAAAAATAAAATATATGGGACAATTAATATTAATCTTATTTTTTTTACTAAATTTACTTTTTTGTAACTAGTTAATTTATTACAAGTATATTTAAAGTAAATATAATAAAATTAATAATAATTTATAAGAAATAAAAATGAGTGGCTTCATCTCAGGAAATAATTAATTATTTTACTGGGTAAGTCTAGCAGCCTGGCTGAAAGTTTCCCAGGATGTTTTGGTTTTGTTGATGGTACTACTATTCCTTTGAGTCAGAAACATGCTCAAGGTGGAAATAATTACTTTGACCAAAAAAAGAGGTAGCTTATTTTTAATTCCACTCCTTCTTTCTCATACTAACACAAGAAACTATATCTTCTCTATAGATATTCAATTTCTGTTCAGATTATATGTGATGTCAATAAAAAATATATATCTTTCTTTACTGGCTATCCTGGATCATGTAATGACTCCTATGTCTTTCAGAGAATGAAAATTACAAAAAAACATGAAAAATTCTTTGATGAAGATCAGTATCTTCTAGAAGATTCTTCTTATGTGAATTAAAAGTATGTACTTCCTGACTTTCAGGGAGCAGCATCTGAAGAAATTCAAAATTTCAAGTTCAACAATCATTTGGAACAGTCAAGAGTCCATATTGAACATTCTATTGGCATCTTGAATAGTCATTTTTCCAGTTTAAGGGAATAAAGAAGTCCTCTTAGAAATAAATCCAAAATGGAGGCAATGATCAACTGGATACTGTGCTGCACTATACTTCATAACCTGCTCGGGAACCTCAAAGATAAATGTCTAGATTTATATGAAGATGAAGAAGTTGAAACACCTCCCACTATATCCAACACTACTATCACTCAAATTGTCAGCCTAAATATCCTTAGGACTGAGTATTTCTTATGCTTAAAATAAGATAACCTTAACTAGATTAAGCTTATATCTTAAAAATAAGGTTAAAATAATAATATATATTATTTTACTATATATATATATAATTATTATTCTATTATATAATTTATAATAGTTTAAATAGCTTATCCATTGACTAATAATACTTATTAAGGTGTTAATGGAGTCATAATATACTTATCTTAAGTGATATGAAGTAATTATTGACATACATAAGCTTATATGTATACATAAATCTCATATTCAGTGAAATATGCAGTATATTATGTATATTTAGGTATATAAGTGGGTTTTAGCCCCTTAATAGCCTATAACCTTTGTTTTTCTGCTTATTTTAGGTCATGTGGACGAAATCAGTGGACTCACAATGCCTATAGAAGCATAGACACCTATATCAGGCACATACACCCAGTTTGGACAACTCAAATTACTTTCTTGGATGGTTATTCACGGATTTATGGGTTAGAAGGATGTTTCTGGGTTAATGTGGATGCTTGTGGATGTGATTGGGGGCTTGGACATTTTATTTGTTTCCTTTATATGCTTTTAGTTTCATTAAATCTCTTTTTGATTATTTATTTTACCTGTTTCTTTAAGGTATCCGCTTTTATCTGGGTTTTCTATTTATGGTATGACTCTGTGTTATTATTAATAGTGATAGAGGGTCCTTACTGGAGGTCTGGGTGTTGAAACTTCTTGAAGTGGACGCCATGGGGAGGTGATGGGCCCTCACAGTGCTGTAATTGCCAGGGATAGCAGTGACATCATCTGGATTGAAGGTCTGTGCACTCCAGTGGATTTGGGTATAAGTAAGGAGGGATTTTGACGGTTTATTATCATCATTCAATTACTACACTTCAAACAAACACTAAAATACAATTATTAGCATTCAGAAATATATTATAAAGCCCTTATAAATTGATATTATCTTTATATAAGCTATAACTATATTTTATTCTTCTATTTTCCACCACTAGCACGCATTTAAATCCAAGTATTGTGAGTTTTATTTGAGTATAACTATTCTATTAGTCTTCCCCTGAGGTTTAATCACTAAATCATTTGTTAATAAGTAGTAGGACCATAAAATAACACTATTATATCATACTTATATACTAGACTATACTGACACAAATCATTAGCATATGCACAGAAAATTCTTCTAATAACACAGGCACATTGGGATATTTAGCAATTTATTCATAAATTATTATGAAATTCACCTCTTTTTTATCTACTATTACTACCTTCTTTTGATTCACAAATCTTACTTCCCAATGGGATACACTCCATTTCTATTTAAATATTACTCCAACTTTTCTTGATACAACCCTTTTCATTTTTTTCATATTCTTCAGATGATCAAGTTGCATGTATTACTCTCTTAGTTTTGATATTTTATATTTGCATATTGACTTTTATTTTTAATTTTCAGTGAAAGTCCCTTTTCCCTGCCACTTTTGTTTTTGTTCACCACCTCAACATGAAATCGCATATTTTCAGCTATCACCTAATTTTTCAATCATTCTTCTTTTTTATCATCCCTCATATCTGTTTCCTCCTCTCTTCAAACATCACTCAAATAATTGGAAGTCACTTGTTTTCTCATCTCATCTCTCCAGGTAAGTCATTTATCTCATTTTTACCTATACGTTTACTAATTGTAATTTTATTTTATTTTCTTATCTGTTTTTTTTCTTTTTTCTTTTTTTTGTAAGTGGTTTTTTTATCTTCTAGGTAAAATTAAACTTTTTTTTCTCTCTCCCTCTTTTCTAGCTTTTTTTCTTTTCATCCTACTCTTGGTCCCTCCTTGGTCTGGTCATTTTCCCCACTTTCACCCCTTTTTGGTGTGGACATATCCCCCTTTCCCCCCTTTACCATCTCTTTGGTTGCCTCCTTCCCCCCCTCCATGGCTTACTTTAACCCCCCTTTCCTCCCTCTTGGCCCCATCAATTGACCCCTCCTTGGCTGACTTTAACCCCCATAAAATACCCTCAAATACCCCCTTCAAAACCCCCTAAAACAACTTCAAATCCCCCCTCAAATACCACTACAACACCCTTAAATCCCCACCTGAAAATCCCCCTCCTCAACCCGCTCTTTAGCAAACCCACTTCCCCTTGCTTCCATTACAAAAAAACACCTGAAACCTGCTAGCAGGTGCCAATCCCTCAATCCATTTGTGAAATAAGAATAACTTAGCATTGATTACACATGAGCTAGCATGCTCAGTGTTCAGTGTGCAGTCTTTCCAGAAGAATTATAGCTGAGCTAGAACTTAATCAAATCAAATATAGGGATTGGCACCTGTGATCAGGTACGCACATTTTTTTTCTGGTGTTCTTTTGTTAAAAAACAATTTCTTACAATTTCTTGTTAACATAGGAAGAAAGGGGGGGTCCTGGGAATTTTGATATAGGTTTCTGAGGGGTTATTGGAGGGGTTTGGAGGCAGTGTAGACAATCCTATAGTACTAGCTATAGGCCTTGACCAAGGGAGTTGGAGTAAAACTGGAGAGAAAAACCCCTGTCCCTTTGTGAAATACCAGGTGAGATTTATTTGCTACAGCAAATTAGAGACTTTTAAAATACCCCTTCCAACACACTTCTTGACTTATTTACAAGTCAAGACAGTAGCCAATAGCAGACCACTGAGAACCAAAGAAGCAGAAAACCTGAAATGCAGAAAGACCCACAACAGAAAACCAAAACACTGTGCAATTGTTGCCCAGAAAATAGCAATAATACTTGATGCAGATTGCAAAGCAACAGCAAAGAAATCAGTTTACAAAGTTGAGTTAAATGAAGAACTAACCTTGCAACAAACACAGCCAATTGTGGAAAAAAAAACATTGAAGACTGAGTGAGAAACAATGATATAATTACCAAATGGTTGTATGATAATTAAACTTGCCCCAAACTGTCTTATTCAGTATGTACACACAGACCACCATCTAAAAAATCCATGCACAGCAACGAATTTGGCGCTTTTGGAAGCCAAATTGAATAAAAACCCTTTAGAAGGGCTCCCCAGCCTTCTATAACCAAGGTGGGTGGGCTGCCCACCTTGAAGCAGCCAGACCTCCCTGAAGCCAGAAAACCACTAAAAACCCCCAATAAAGCCTAAAATACTACGAAAAATCCACCACAACTACTAAAACCCTTAAAACACAAAATTAAGCTATGACACCATTGTGACATAAAATATAGAGCCAAATTAGCTCTACTTAATGGTACTAAGCACTTAACACTAATAATTAAGGTTAGCCTGTTGTGGTACGCGCCTTGCAGGTAGCATAATTTTAGACCAATCAACGCGCATAGTCCAGGAGGAAAAAAGGAAGTTAGCGCAGTAGGAATTGCTAAAATATAATATGTATTTGTGTGTTTCAAAGAACAAAGGAAATGGAAGCGCAGAAAAGGATTAAGGGTCTGTGCCCTCGGATTTTGTAGCGAGATGTGCCGCACAATGGGGAATTGTGTGTTATTTATTTAGGACCCTAAAGCACTAAACAATATGGATTTGGACTTTCAAATAGTTATGTGTTACACATTAAAGAAAGGAGATATGACTTTAGGACGATTCAAGTGCATAGTATACTGTACCGCGGCTAGTCAGGTAACTTACTGAAACAGGTAATAAGGAAGGCTAACTAGTTAAGCAAATTGTCAAAACTATGAATCTGGTATTAAAAAAAGGAGAGTGGGGACTTGATCGCGAAACTACCAAAGAGTCAAGGCAGCTAGGATTAGCATTAGAGTGGGTCAAAACTGAAAATAGCTCTGAAAAAAAAAAAAAAACAACAACAAAGGTAGAGTCAAAACAAATGCATATGTGGAGTATGAGTGAAACAAGTTAATACTAGCGTTAGTAATCATAGGGTATGTTTTAGGTGCCGTAGTTGTTACAAGCAGTGTACTTAGTTACTAAAAAATTAGCTATTGTTATACTAATATGGCGCTAGAGCCAGCGCTGAAGATCCACTAGCAAACTGTGTCTTGAGTACTGGAAAAATATAAAAGGGAGGACTATTTGATAGAGAAGGAGAGTAATATATATATAGATAGAGAGAAGAGAAATATATATATATAAGTAATATAGAATAGCAAATTAAAGATATTTTATGAGTCTTTTACCATTTGTGCGTCTGTGTGTGTCTTTCATATAGTATAGTGAAAGAGCGCAACATAGAGAGAATATATAGATTTAGTAGGAGTAGCTATTATTAGAGTTATTTTATTGCTATAATAAGGCATATTCAAAGAGAGCGCTTCAAGAGGGAGTAGCTGTAAATATTAGCGCTTATTAAGAATAGAAATATCCAGATAGTAATACTTGTTTTCCTGATCTCTAAGACTCATCTCTCATCTTTTAAACTTTCTAATCAAATATTAGTGTTACACATTATTGCGCTGTCTTTAGAAATAAGAGTGGCAGGCGCTTCTTTTTAGAAATTGAAAAGGAGAACCAACACATCTCGCATTGTGTCTACTGCTTAGTACTTTAGAACAGTCTACAATTGGTGTCCCAACAGTGGCATAATTGTAACTAGTATTTTTGATTAGATTGTTTGGTTTTTAGATTTTCGTCAAGAGGACGTAATAAAGCCGGCACTTCAGCGGAAGAGTCGTAGGGTCTACAACAAGTGGATCAATAAGCCGTTATCAGAAGATAGCGTAGGGCTGCATCGTGAATATAGTCAGGTTTAATTACCAAGTGTGTGCTTTTGTGATCTCTGTTTCGATTTTATATTTCGGGAATGGATCCTACTGCAACTACATCTAGGGGATGTCAGGAGAGGGTTAAATCGCCCAATTCTTTGACATTGTTTCCAAAGACGGTAACTAAGATCATTAGGTGTAAAGATGAAAGCTTGCGTTTTGCGGGAATTAATACCAAGAAGGTTTTACGCAGGTTTGAACAGGCAGCTGAAGTTCATGGAGCAACTGAATTTGATATGGTACGTCAAGTACTATTTTTTGTAACTAATGAGTGCAAAGACAATTTAGAGGATCTAAAAGGGCATGAAGAGCGAGATTGGCCAGCGCTAAAAGAACAGATGCTCAAGAGATGGCCAAAGGTTACCAAGGAAACTAGGTACACAATGAAGGACCTGAATATCTTGGTAAAAAGAGTTAAAGCTAAAGGGGGTGTTCAAGACCCTAAGGAATTTAAAAGTTTTAGGGAAGACTTTGACCGAATAGTAGAATATTTAGTTAGTAATAAAGACTTTAGTGATGCTAATGCGTCTTTACCTTGGTTTTGTGAAGCGTTAGTGCCAGAAGTTGTGACTGGGCAAAAAGGCGCTTGGATAACGAAGGAAAACTGGTTAAAAAAAGGGACGGAAATTATAAGTACCCTGGATTAGAAGAAGTAAAAATGGCGGTGTAAGCTTAAATTAAGTTGCGTTGAGTTGAGAGTCGCACAGTAGGGTTGCTTTGGATAATGAGGAGATGAATGAAGATGTGTCTGGTGCACAATTGCCCCCTCAGATGTCGTCACCTAAAGATAAAGTTTTCACTAAGGAGCCAGATTCAGTTATTTCAAGGATTGATGAGTTGGAGAAAAAGATAATTGAAGCAGCAAAGGGGAGAGAATTGTTTAGGCCCAAGAGTTCTCCTCAACCTTTGCATTTTTCTGCAATGGTGTGCTATTATTGTAATAATGAGGGGCATACTAGGATGAGGTGTAACGTGCTTCAAAGGGATAAAAAAGAAAAGGTAGTTTATGAGGACGGGACTACGCTTATGTTGGAAGACAGCACTAAGCTTGTTAAAGACAAGGATCAAGGGATGCGAGCCATGGTCATCGATCATATTAATAAAAAGTCTATGGAAGGCAGGTTGAACAAGGGTAAAGAGCCAGAAATTAATGAAAAAGGCAAGGATACAAAGTCAGTCAATTTTGCAGTTACTTGCGCAGTGCTGGATTTTAAAGTAAAAGAGGGAGCAGTTGCAGCACCACTCACAGCAGCGCCTTTGGAGATGTTCGCAGAAAAGCACAAGAAAATGGCCCCAACTACAGTTGCTAGGCCAAGAAGGGCTGGCGCTAGGTATGCCAATCCAGAGGATATGGAGGAAGTAGGGTATACTGCTAGAGAGAATACACCTACGCCTATGGAGGATGTTGAAATTAAGGGTATAGAACCAGGTGGTTATGGTGTGGATCACCAGGTAGAAGATCAAACGGCAATGTTGGAGGAATCAGAGGTAGTACAGCAAAGAGCGGTACCTGCTGAAGGAATGCCTGGAGCAAGGCACAATACACCAAAGAACCCACCTGGAAGAGCAAAAGCTGGTGCGAAGGGGACTCAACCTAAATGGAGAATGCAGTGTCTGGTTCACTCTGATGTTCCTAAAGCAGCCAAGGATTTAGTTGCGCAATGTTTGAAGACTACAGTCTCTGTTCCGTTGGGGATTCTGACAGCAGTAGCGCCGGATGTAGCGAATGGAATTGTGGATAAGTGTAGGAAGCAAAGGATTTCTAATTGCGCTGAGTTTGATGTTGAACAGCAGACATTTCAGCCAATTGTTGGAATACCTAGGGTGCCACATTATGCAGGACCCTTAGGGTATTTAACAATTACTGTAAATGGTAAGAAAATTAAAGTGTAAGTAGATACAGGTTCACAAATCAATGTGGTGTCAGTGGATGATGCAGTGGAGTTAGGTCTTCCTGTTAAAGATGGTGAAGGCACTGTCGCAGGAATTGGTGGAGGTAGGTTACCTGTTATAGGTGTAGCAGAATATGTACGCACTAGAGTTGCGGGAGCAATGAGGGATATACATTTTTATGTTCCAATGGGTGTAGTAAAACCAGTTTTAGGCACGCCATTTTTAATGGATTATTCTGCAACTATAGATTATATTTTGAATAAGACTATTGGAATAAGGATTATGGGTGATGATGGTGCTCCAGTGACAGCGGTCTTAGTAGCGCCCAAGGATGGTGGCTGGGAAACTAAGTACTCTGGAGCTGCGCGGTTAGAGAAAGAAAGAGAATTTTATGAGGAAGTCTCAGATGAAGAGATAGGGCGACCGCCAGGAAGGCGCCAACATTTTCATTAGGGAATGGCATTTTAGGTGTTAGTATCTCCCAGAATGAGAGGAACCCAGATAGTGACCAGTCAGTCCAACAATAAGGGATACATAAAGCGGTACTTCATAGGTGTCTTGGGAATACTACTGTAGAATGTATTATACCTTAGCTTTTTAATTTCTTTGATTACAGATATTTTTATAGTTACATTAAAAAGAAAAGACAAAAACAGGATTTAGGTGCAACCTGTAGTTATATTAAAAAGGGTTTTATTTTAATTAATGAAGAAATCAGAAAGAGCTGTTCTGCATCAAAGTATAAACCAGTAGCTGTTAAGGTTAAACCAGTTAATGTAGCAATGCCTGATTTGAATCCTCCTTTGCAGAGGCCAGCGCTGTCTAGGAATCCTTATGATACCCCTTTAACAAAGTTTCCGCCTGATTTTGCGCCTACTGGTAAGATTACGATGGAAAGGCTTCAGATGTTTAATTTTGGACCAGAGGATTGGTTATCGCAGGAAGAAAAGAAGTTTTTGTTACACGTTATGGTTCTTAGGGAAAATGCTATTGCATTTTCAGAAGAGGAAAGAGGTTTGTTAAAACACTCTTATGGTAAACCTTATATTGTTCCAGTTATACCTCATGCGCCGTGGCAGAAAAAGGCTTTTCCAATACCAGCGGCCATAAGAGAAGAGTATACGGAATTAATTTGGGGAAGGTTAAAGTCTGGCTTGTATGAACAGTCTATTTCTAGTTATTCAAGTCCAGTGTTTTGCGTTGTTAAACATAATGGTAGATTAAGGGTTGTTCATGATCTTAGGAAAATTAACAAGGTTACAGCAAAAGACGTGGGGATGCCACCAACACCAGAAGAGTTTGTGGATTCTTTTGCGGGACGTGCATGTTATGGATTAGGTGATATTATGGGAGGATACAATGAGCGCAAATTGGATGAATCATCCAGACCCATGACCACGTTTGAAACACCACTGGGGCGCTTAAGGTTGACAAGGTTACCACAAGGCGCAACGAATTCTGTGGCGGTATACCAAGCACAGATGATGTGGATATTGCAGGATGAAATTCCAGAACATGTGAGAATTTTCATTGATGATGGCAGTATAAAAGGACCAGCCAGTGATTACGATGGGGAAGTGTTAGAAGAGAATCCGCGTATTAGAAAGTTTGTTTGAGAATATGCGATTAATCTGGAAAGAGTGCTATTTAGGATAGAGGAGGCAGGATTAACAATTTCTGGGTCCAAATTTGCTTGTTGTGTTCCAGCGCTAGATATAGTGGGACATGTGGTATGCAAGGAAGGGAGAATCGTTGCTGAGAAACAGAGGAATAAGGTACTTACGTGGCCAAGACCAAGAAATACTAAGGAAGTTAGAGGTTTTTTAGGCATCTGTACCCATGTAAGAATTTTTATTCGAGATTTTGCCTTGTTGTCTTCACCTTTACGGCGCTTAATGAGAAAAGATGTTGTATGGGATTTGACGGAGGAATGTGAGGAGTCATTCAAGTTATTGAAAAGGATTGTAGGGAAAGACATTCTTTTGAATAAATTGGAGTATGGACCAGGCGCTGGAAAAATTACTTTAGTGGTAGATTCTAGTGTGTCCGTGGTGGGCGCAGTTTTGATGCAGGAGGATGAGGAAGGTAATGATAGACCTGTCTTTATGAGTCTAAGACTTTTACCAAAGGGGAGTCCAGGTACTCTCAGTCCAAGTTGGAGTTATGTGGAGTAGCGAAGATTCTTAAGAAGCTACAAGGGATGCTTTGGGGGCAGCATTTTGAGCTGCAGGTTGATGCGCTATTGTTGGTACAAATGATTAGTAGCCCGAGTTTACCAGATGCGCCCATGACAAGGTGGGTAGCACAGATTAATTTGTTTTCTTTTGATTTAGTCCATAAACCGGGAAAATTGTTCACTATGCCGGATTCATTGTCAAGAAGACCGCTGTGTGAAGAAGACTCGGAAGTGGAGGAATTGGAAGAAGATAAGAAATGGGTAAATGGGATAGATTATTGTTATGAAAGATTTAACAGTAACGTCCGCAATGAAAATAAACTAGCAGGCAGTATTGTCCGTGATGACAATAAACTAGTAATGTGGAAGGTCTGTAAAGACATAAAAATGGATATTGATGATGATGTTTGTAGCAAGGGTAGTCTGCAACTGGATTTAGGGGACGCTGAAGCTAATGTAGCGACAAGAAGTGCACAAGGCAAAGTAGTGGAAGAGTCAGATGATGAAGATGATTCAAGGGGAAGTCTAGACAGTAGTACTCATCTCGAAGAAGGGGAGTATTCTGAAGATGACACATCTACTGATGAAGGAGTAGAGTTTTTAAGGTTATATTTGGAAGGTAGTAGTCGAAAAGATTTTTGCAATAAAAAGGGTTGGTGCAACATTAAGAAGCGTGCTAAAGCTTATATTATTAAAAATAGGAAGTTATGGAAGAATTGAGCTTTGTCCCCTCAGTTAGTTTTTCAAACTAGGGAAGGGAAGGAGAAGATACTCAGGGAGTTATATGAGAATTTAGGACATAGAGGTAAAGATGAGACGTATGGCAGAGTTAGGGAAAGATTCTGGTGGCCCAATATGAAAAATGAAGTAAGAGATTGGGTTAAATCTTGTCCTGAATTCAAGTGCAGGATTTACAGAAAGCCAAAAGAGAAAGGAAGAGCAACAGGCAAAGATACTGTTTTTGGTAGGGTCAGTTTAGATGCAGTTCATATAAAAGAAGGACACTTTAAATACTTGGTAGTAGCCAGGGATGATCTATCAGGATGGATTGAAGCAGTGCCATTGGTAAATCTCAAGGCAAGTAATGTAGCTGAATTTTTGAAGAAAGAATGGATTTACAGGTATGGGGTAATGAAGATGGTAACCATAGATGGTGGCACTGAATTTGCTGGAGAATTCCAAGAGTTAGTAAAAGGTATTGGCGCAAAGTTACAAGTTGCAACACCATATTATCCTGAAGCAGAGGGAATGGTAGAAAGAGGGCATCAAGTTATAAAAGATGCGCTAGTTAAAATATGTGGAAATAGCGGGGCAAAATGGAAGAACTATTTGCCATTAGTTTTGTTTGCGGACAGGATTTTAGTTAAAAGGACAACAGGGTTTTCACTGTATGAACTGATGTTTGGTCAAAGGGAAATATATTACCTATTGATCTGGAGGCTGGATCATTTCTATGATGTGACTGGGATCAAGTGCGCTCTACTGAAGATTTAATTCTAGCGAGGGTAGCGCAGCTTGAAAGAAAGGACAAGTTTGTGGAGAAGGCATATGATAGAATGATGCAGATCCGTGACAAGTCAGTTAAATATTGGGATGAGCATTTAGCGCATAGGTTAAGGAAGCCATTGAACCCAGGAGATTTGGTTTTGGTTTATAATAGAAGTTTAGAAAGCCAATTGGGCAATATGTTTTCTGACAGATGGAACGGTCCATATAGGATAAGAAAGCAGATAACTGGAGGGTCTTATTTACCGGAGGAATTGGATGGTACTGAGTGGAAGCAATGTGTGGCTGCAGATCAGATCAAAAGATTCTACCCAAGGGGTGTTCCAGTGATACAAGATAACCTCCGGAATGAGGAAAAACTACCAGAATAATACCTCCGGGAAGAGGTTAAACTAACAAGTTATGTTAAGTTTTGTTTTTTTAAGAGGACTCACAGGAGGCTTTTTGACACAGTTGTGACGGATAGAGGGCGCTAACTGGAAGTTAGGCGGACTATGGCTGAACATGCAACTGGAACAAGCGCTTAGATGAGGGTGAAGAGGAAAATGAAATCTTATATTTTCATTTTTCGAGGGGACATGACAAAATAGGTAATTGGATTAAAGGAGATGTGTATCATCAATTTATAGATGAGGCGCTCTACAGTTCAATTCTTATTTTACATGGTATATTGCTGTATTGCAGTAAAGGCGGTAAAGTTTTACAATATGAAGGTTTATTTATGATTTTTTTTGGGTTTAAAGTCTTTTAAAGAAAGTAGAGGGAGCAAAGTTAGGCGCTCTAAAAGTATGGAAGACGGGTGTAATAAAATAGCGCCATGTCTAAAAAGATTATGTGAAGGCATAGCATGAAAAATATACGAAGACTATGTACAGGGAGAATGGACAGAGGAGGCTCATAAGGAAAAGCGCTAGTGGGCTATTCAGTATCAGAGTGAAAGCTAATAGGATATCCTTTCCAGTCTTTAGGCATGACAAAGCAACGGGCATTGGCGGGGAATCCAAGAATAGTTGATGAGCTGATTTTGTTCTTTAGCTGACCTATCATTTCTATATGGGTATAGCAAGCTTCATGTTCAGTGTCAGAAAAAGCTGGTGCATTAGAGTAGGATAGAGACATAGCGTCATATATAAGACGAAGTCTGGAAAACATTTGCATGGAATGGACGAAGGGTAAAGGAATAGGAACCCATCCCAGGGAGATGGATTCATTGAAGCCTGAAAAAGAGTCAGCGGGTAAAGGAAGCATAAGTATAATAAAGGATACTTACTTGCTAATAAGTTTTGTGTGCGCGCTGATGGCAAAGTAATGGTAACCGCGTCAGGAGCAGCTGCAGTGGAGCCTGAGCGCATAGAAGCATTAGAGCTTGGAGTGGAAGAAGGTGTAGCGCTAGGCTGAATAGATATTTCGCACCTGGGAAAACTAGGAAGGAATGGAGATTCATAAGGAACATTATTATTAGTGGAAATAGTGGGAGTAGTGGTTGTAGCTATGGGAGCGCTACTAGTAGAGCTAGGTGGAAAGCGGATATAACCAGCAGGAAGAGGAGTATTCTGGTTTAAAGAGATGTTGCAAGTTTTGCGGTATCTAAAGCAATTGTCACAGGCAGGTCTAAAGGAGGCATACCCCCAAGGTTATGAAATGTACAATGGAAGTTGCGGCGTTTACAAAACAAGCACGCTTGATCTTTTGGGACGGTACGATATTGAGTCATAATATTTGGATGAAAGAGATCTAGGTTATTAGAAGGGTTATTTATAAGATAACATGGCATTGTAGAGAAGTCACCATTGCGCCATGTTTGACTTGAGCGCCAGATGGTTTCTAAGAAGATAGGGAAAAGTTTTTGTCATAATGAAGGACCCAAGGAAAGGCAAATCTGTTTCAGTCAAGGGAAAGTCATATATTGCGAAGATCTGAAGATTACAAGAGAGCGCATGCATCTTTGATGCAGGGGAAGTATTTGCTGCTATAGAAAGTAGCAACAATCTCAAGCATTTAGTAGAAGGGTGCTGCTTAGAAATCAGATGATAATTTCTGAAGGCAACTCATCTCGCAGTTGTAGAATTTTCACAGGAAAATTAAGGGAACATAAAATAATAATATTAAAGTCTTTTTTTTTACAAGATAATATACAATTTACAGGTACTATATACAAGGAAGTTTTTTTTTTAGTATTCTGCGTCCTCAAAGATTGGAACGCAGAAAGCCCAGTATAAAACAGCCTCTTGCATGTATTGCTGCAAGGTGGTGACTAGCTGTTTTCTTTTGTCATACTCAGCGTGAGTATAGACCAGGACCGCCTCGAGAAATTTTTCGATGGCGACTATCATATTGTTCATACAACGCATGATTTCATTGTATGGTGCGCAGGCAACATGCTCTGCAAATTCCCAGTTTTGAGCCGCGGAGGGCTCTTCATCATTGGTGACCGGAGTAGTTTCGACGGGCCATTCGTCCAGGATGATCGTATCAAAGACTGGCTGAATAATTGTCCAGTCAGGGATGGGTGTACGAGGAGTACACTCCGGAATATGAGCGGTATCCCAGAAGGGATCTTCTTCCAAGGCTGGAAGGAATAGAGGAACGTTTGGTGGTGGAGGCGTTTCAGCATAAGGTGTGCCTGGCCCATTCTGATAAAAAAAAAAAAAGGGGGGAAACGTTAGGATTAAGAAAGGAAGAAGTAGGAAAAGAAGACTTACGGTACTCTCCTCTGAAAAGAGAGATCTTGGGACAGAAGCAATGCTACTGGGTGTAGGTTTGCGGTAACCAACCTTGGTTTGTTTGTTACCAGGTGGGGTAACAGGAGCAGGCACCGGGCACTTGATGGTCATTTGACGCATCATGTTAGTAGTGGAGGCGTTAGGGTCCAGGCATGCAACGGTGGGTTGCTTATCGTAACTACACTTCTTTTTGCGAGTCTTGCAGTAATCACATGACTAAAACAAAAAAAAGGGAAAGAAAAGAAAGGTTAGTAACAACAAGGAAGGAAGGTGAAGATGACTTACAGTGAAGAAATTATTGCCACGACTGGTTTTTGAGAAATGACAAGGAGTTATGCCATTTCGATACAGTGGGTGCTTCTTTTCCCACCCATCAGTGTAGTTACAGGGGCTGTTGATGAAGCAGCAGGGGGCTGAGTGCGCACGAACTGTCGAATTGCGTCCACGACGTTGGCGGTAGTTTCAGTGGTAGGATTGGTACTTCTAGTATTCATTATATATAAAAAAAAAGGATGACAAATAAAAAGAGAAGAAGATGGAAGATGGAGGAAGAAAACGATGCAAGACGCAGGTATTTATGGGCTCCTGGGGACAGTTGCTAGTAGAGGGAGGATGTGGTATGCGCCTCTCAGGTAGCATAATTTTAGACCAATCAGTGTGCGTAATACAGGAAGAACAAAGGAAGTTAGCCCAGTAGGAAGTGCTAAAATATAATATGTATTTGTGTGTTTCAAAGAACAAAGGAAATGGAAGCGCAGAAAAGGATTAAGGGTCTGTGCCCTCGAATTTTTGTAGCGAGATGTGCCGCACAATGGGGAGTTGTGTGTTATTGATCTATGACAGTAAAGCGCTAAACAATATGGATTTGGACTTTACAATAATTATGTGTTACACATTAAGAAAAGAGATATGACTTGAGGACAATTCAAGTGCATAGTATACTGTACCGCGGCTAGTTGGGTAACTTACTGAAACAGGTAAAGAGGGAGGCTAACTAGTTAAGCAAATTATCAAGACTATGAACCTAGCATTAAAGAAAAGAGAGTGGGAACTCGATCGCAAAACTACCCAAGAGTCAAGGCGGCTAGGTTCAGTGTTAGAGTAGGTCAAAACTGAAAATAGCGATGAAACAAAAAATAAAAGGTAGAGTCAAAAACGCATATGTGGAGTATGAGTGAAACAAGTTAATACTAGCGTTAGTAATCATAGGGTATGTTTTAGGTGCCATAGTTGTTACAAGCGGTGTACTTAGTTACTAATAAATTAGCTATTGTTTTACTAATATGGCGCTAGAGCCAGTGCTGAAGATCCACAAGCAAACTGTGTCTTGAGTACTGGAAAAATATAAAAGGGAGGACTATTTGATAGAGAAGGAGAGTAATATATATATATAGAGAGAGAAGAGAAATATATATATATAAGTAATATAGAATAGCGAATTAAAGATATTTTATGAGTCTTTTACCATTCGTGCGTCTGTGTGTGTATTTCATATAGTATAGTGAAAGAGCGCAACATAGAGAGAATATATAGATTTAGTAGGAGTAGCTATTATTAGAGTTATTTTATTGCTATAATAAGGCATATTCAAAGAGAGCGCTTCAAGAGGGAGTAGCTGTAAATATTAGCGCTTATTAAGAATAGAAATATCCAGATAGTAATACTTGTTTTCCTGATCTCTAAGACTCATCTCTCATCTTTTAAACTTTCTAATCAAATATTAGTGGTACACATTATTGCGCTGTCTTTAGAAATAAGAGTGGCAGGTTCTTCTTTTTAGAAATTGAAAAGGAGAACCAACCCATCTCTCATTGTGTCTACTGCTTAGTACTTTAGAACAGTCTACACCATTGTGGCATTTTGAATCTTAGTATGGCTCTAAAAGTCTATTTGGAATGTTTATTGGGAATAGTACGGTGATCAGAAAAGCCAGATTAATTCAAAATATTTTATTATTAAACAAAAATGAAGTTGAAAAAGTCAAGAAATGAATATTTGGACAGATTTATTAATTTTACAGGTCATATGATCTTTTACAGCTGCAAAATTAAATTTAATGAAAGTCAAGAAGCTCAAGAACCTTTGGGAGTTTTTCCTGAACTTTTATTATTTTTCCTATATTTTTAATTGATTTTAAAAGATTTATTAAATTATTTATGTTTTTCAATAATTGCTTAACTTTGATGATTTTTAACAGGGTGAATAGAGCTGCGCAGACTACAAAAAATAGTTAGGAATGTTAAAAAGAGGTAGCTCTATCATTCTTAAATTTTCTAGATTTTTTATTATAGATTTAAGGTTCTAATTGAGTCTGGAGGTCCAGAAAAGTTCTGTACAAACTTCGTATGAGCTCCAGACAAACTCCAGACGAGCTTGGGAAGAGCTCTGGTTGTGCTCCAGAGGGAAAAAGGCCACGTGACTGGATATTATGCATATAAGGATGTAGACTTGAAATTAGATAGGAAGGGGGACGCAATAGGGAACAGATTATAACAACCATTATTCATATTTTTCTTTTGTCAACAAAATAATTAATTATTTATCATACCCTTACAAAATAACAATTTTACATAACACTTTAAATATTTTACTCAACAACTGTTAAAAATTAACATACAGGGTATCATTAGAAAGGTCTCAACTCCAGGGACTCATTTATAGTATCTGCTCTAAAAAATTATTAAAATCTAAAAACATTAAAACTTCATTCTTTAAAATATTTTATCTGGTGTAACTTTATTGTTGCATTTCAGTTTTTTTGCACAGAAGAACAACTCAATCATCCTAACAAGCATTAATTAGACAGGGTTTCATTCTTTATTATTATCAATTAGAATTTTAAGCTTATTGATCTAAAAAACTTACAAATCTATTTAGAGGGACAGGGTTTTCTCTGATTATCCAACTCCTTCAGATTCTGCTTACAGAAAGGCAACTGTAAGAGTCTACCTACATATTTTGGCGCCCAACTTGGGATTTGATTTCTCTAGACTTTAAAAGAAATTACTTGATACTTGGACTTTTAGCCTTCAAGAGGCTTTTTTTTTGGAACTCTTATTGATTTTATTATTTAGCCTGCAAGAGGATTGCTTATTTTAACGGTTTAAACGCTTACTTATGCTTTTAGGATGTCTTCTGCTTCTGGATCTGGTTTGTCTCTTCCTATGATACCATCAGTTAGGATTGTTTCTTGGGTTGGGCCAAAGTTTTCTGAAAATTATTTAATGGGATTTTTACATAGGTATGAAACTGCAGCTGCGATTGATGGTGCTTTACCTTTGGATACGGTTAAGCAGATTAGGTTCTTTATTGTGGAATGAGAGGTGGAAAAGGAGGTTATTTCTATAAATGGTTATAAAGATCAAGATTGGGGAAAGCTGACGATGAATATGGAAAAAAGGTGGCCAAAGGATTATTCATTGGAGGATCTGAAGGATATAGCTAGGAAATGAAAATCAAAAGGTGGTGTAGAATCTCTGGGTCAGTATCATTAGTTTATGGTTGAATTCCAGGCAGTTCTGGATTATTTGTTGGAGTATGAAATTTTATTTCATGATAATGCAGCAAAGCATGTTTATTGGGGTGCTATGGGGGAAAAGGTTACGAAAGATGTTTTGATGGTGCTTATTAAAGCAAATTTAATAAAGGATCTCCCAGATGGAGAAAATAAGATTCCTGGTATGGAGGTGCTAAAGAAGGTTATTTTGGAACATCTGGATACTCATAACTCTGTTGATCTGGACTCTGGAGAAGACACTGTGGTTGCTCAAGAGATAGAAGAGGATGGTGTAAAAGAACTAGTTTCTGTTGAAATTTTGGCTTCAGCCATTCCTGAAGATTTTGTTCAGCCTGAAGATATTTTTTTTGTTGACTATTCTGTTGGGAAAGAAGAGGTTTCTGAAGATGAAGATATTATTGTCACTGATGATGAAACTTTGGATGATGGGGATAATTTTTTGTTGGATGATACGGAATCAGATTTAGAGGAATATTTACGTCAGGCTTTTTCTTCAAAAGCAAAGACTGTCTGCTATTCAGATGTGGATATGGTTTATGAATCTGGTATATGTATGGTGGATTTGTTTCAATCTCAGGAAGAGATTTTTATGGAGGATATGGTTTTCCCTGCACCAATAGAGAGTGTAGTGCCATTGAATAATAGGGTGCATAAAGTGGATGCACTCATATTTTGGAAAAAGTTAGTTTATTTTTTATGTCAATTTGTAGGACAAATTCCGAGGATTTATTTTTGGGGTTTATGGAATCGGTGGATAAGCCCTTGGGGCAAAATTATGGGTTATCTCCTGGGGATATTAAGAATTTAATTCCTCCAAAATGAGGATAAACTACCTAAAATTGGCTTAAATTTTCTTTTGTTATAATTTCTTCAATTTATACAGGATTCAAATTATTATGGAAACCCTCATTTTTTGGGGTAGCTGGGGCTGATCACTCTAATGTTGCAATCTCTCCCCAGGATGAGATCACAGATTGCAATAGGTCAGTTCACATGGAGATAATTCAAGTGGATTATCAATTATTTTCTGTTAATAATACGTTAAATTGTTATTATGTCTTCAAATTTTTGGTTTGTCTCACTTCTCTGTCAAGTTTTTCAATTACGTTCAAGAATGGATCAAGAGGGAAGATGGGAAATATTATGTTGAATAAAAATTGGAATGGTTTATTTTCTGACCTCCAGCAAGAGGGTAAAATGCAATTATTTCATCAAAATTATATAAAAAATCTTAGTATAAATAAAACACTAGAAAATAATTTTTGTGATAATTCAATTCCGGTCCTCCAGCAAGAGGATAACCTGCCAGATTTTTTTACGGGTGATTTTATGATGGATAAGGGAATTAAAGGTGTTGGAAAAGTTGTTGATAAACTAGACAAAGGAAAAGAGAGAAAGGTTAAATTTAATAAAAATATACAATATTATTCTACTTATTTTGACTCTGATTCTGACAATGAAGAACACTCTATCAATAAAATTTTTAACGGCAATACAAAAATAAATATTTTACCTCAAGCTTATGTATATGTGGAGGCAGAAAAACATAAGAAGGTAGAAAACAAAATCGGACCAATTAATGAACCGCTACCCGCTGAATTAAATCCACCTTTGAGAAGACAAAGGCTAAAAAGAGATCTATATGAATGTCCCTTGGTGATGAATCTGCCTGAATTTTCTGAAACGTCAAGAATCACTTTTGATAGATTAGGTGTTGTTAATTTTGGACCTGATGGTTGGTTGTATGGAGAAGAGAGAAAGTTGTTGTTGGATGTGATGGTCAAGGGAGAGAAGGCCATTGCTTTTGTGGAAGAGGAAAGAAGTGTGTTGAAGCATTCCTATGGGGAGCCTTACAAGATTCCTGTAGTATGTCATGAACCATGGCAGCAAAAACCAATCCCAATTCCGGCTGCATTAAAAGAAGCTTATATCAAAGTTATCAGAGAACAGATTTGCACTGGACTGTATGAGAAATCATCATCAAGTTATTCTAGTCCAGTATTTTGTGTCAAGAAACCAAATGGCAAACTTAGAGTAGTTCATGAACCTAGGGGATTAAATAGGGTAACAATAAAGGATGCTGGTATACCACCTAGTGCTGAGAAGTTTGTGGAAGCGTTTTCAGGGAGAGTGTGTTATGGTTTAAGAGATATTATGGGGGGATATGATGAGATAGAGTTGCATCCAGACTCTAGGACTCTCACTACTTTTGATACACCGCTAGGACAATTAAAATTGACAAGATTACCTCAAGGAGCAACAAATTTAGTTGCCATTTATCAAGCTCAGATGGCTTGGATTCTTCAAGATGAAATTCCTCAATATGCTGTATTCTTTATTGACAATGGAGGAATTAAAGGACCTTCAACAGGTTATGATAATGAAGTATTGGAGGAGAACCCAGGGATACAAAGATTCATCTGGGAGTATGCAATTATGTTAGAGAGGATCTTGTTTAGAATTGAAGAAGCTGGTTTAACTATTTTGGGTTCAAAATTTTCATGTTGTGTGCCAGCTTTAGAGATTTTAGGTCATGTGGTATGTAGAGAGGGTAGAATTATGCCCAAGAAAAAAGTGAATAAAATTCAGTCCTGGCCAAGACCCAAGAATACGACCAATGTTAGGGGGTTTTTAGGCATATGTGTTTATGTTTAAATTTTAATCAAGGACTTTTCTTCATTGGAGGCTCCGTTTAGAAAGTTAACGAGAAAGGATGCAGACTGGGAGTGGTATGAAGAATATGTGAAGGCGTTTGAGAGGTTGAAGAAGGTTGTGGGAAAAGATATTGTCCTGCACAAGTTAGATTATGGAAAAGATGCTGGTAGGATTTATTTAGCAGTTGACTCAAGTCAGATTGCTGCTGGGGCGGTCTTGTCTCAAATGGATAAAGCTGGTTACATTATGCCAGTTAGGTATGAATCTGTGGTATTCACCAAAGTCAAATCAAGATATTCTCAGCCAGCGTGGAACTGTGTGGAGTGGCAAAAATTTAAAGAAACTTCAAAATGTTTTGTGGGGCAAACAATTCAAATTGAAAGTGGATGCAAAATCTTTAATTCAAATGATTAATTCCCCAAGTTTACCAAATGCACCTATGACTAGATGGGTAGCATTCATTCAAAATTTTTCTTTTGATTTAGTTCACAAGCCTGGAAAAACTTTTACTATGCCAGATGGTTTGTCAAGAAGACCACCCACTGAAGATAATTCAGACTCAGAAGAGTTCAATGAAGATATACCTATGATTAAAGCCAGCACTAAAGGAGCTGAAGACTTTCCATACCTCCCCTATGAGGTTAAACTGGCAGGACTTTTGTGTATAGATGATTTTGATGAAGACCTCCACCAAGAGGATAAACTGGAAAATTATTATTATGTTGATAAAATTGATGAAATTGGTGTAAATAAATTTTGTAAAAAAGAGGTAGAAGAAGATGAAAGTCTATATGTGGATGAGAATTATGTGATAGTATGGGATGGTAGTATATTGGTTAGTGGTGTATATGTTGAAAGTTTAGAAAATTTGGTAAAGCAGAGGTTGGAAGATGATGATGAAGAAGGAGATACTAAAAATGGTGGTAAAGAGGTTGATAAAAATTTGGTTCAAAAGAGATTTGAAGTTTAAAAATTTAAAGATGAAAATTTTCATTCGTTTATCGATCAAACTCAATCAAAGAATCTTATGGCTCATGCAAATGCAGGTGATATAGGTGATAGGGAAGTGCCCTTGGATGTTATTTTATTGAATTTTAAAGATGAGGTCTGGGAACAGACTGAGTTTTATTATGTTTTGGTAAAATATTTGTTGACTCTGAAAAGGCCAGAGGAATTTGATGATGATGACTGGAAGGCTATCAAAAGGAAGACCCCAGAATTTTATATATCTGGACAAAGATTGATGAAAAGGAGGTTTCCAAATCCTCAAGTAGTAGTTTCTCAAAATAAAGGGCAAGAGTTGGTTATGAAAGCACTGCATGAAGATCTTGGTCATAGGGGAATGAGCGAGACATATAGAAGAATTACTGATAGATTTTGGTAGCCTGGTATGAAGATGGCTGTTAAGAAATGGGCTCAGTCATGTGAAGAATTTCAAAGAAGGATTTATCTAAGGCCAAAATTACCTGGACAGGCAACCGGTGAAAACACTCTTTTTGGTGGGGTTAGTTTGGATGCTGTTCATATAAAAGAGGGGATATATAAATATTTAATTGTAGCCAGAGATGATTTATCTGGTTGGGTAGAGGCAGCGCCTATTATTAATTTAAATTCCAAAAATTTGTCAGATTTCTTGTTATGGATTGGGTGTATAGATATGGGGTTATGAAATTGGTAATGGTTGATGGAGGACCTGAATTTGGGGCAGAATTTAGGGAAGCTATATCAAAGGTTGGATCAAATGTTAGGGTAGCAACCCCTTATTATCCTGAAGCTGAAGGAATGGTTGAGGGAGGGAATCAAGTTATAAAGGATGCATTAGTTAAAATGTGTGGAGCTAGTGCTGAAAAATGGAGGCACTATTTACCCTTAGTATTATTTGCTGACAGAATCACTGCCAAAAGGACAACTGGATATTTACCCTACAAACTAGTTTTCGGACAAAAATCAGTTTTACCAGTTGATTTGGAAGCTGAATCATATCTTGGAGTAGATTGGGACATAGTCAAGACTACTGAAGAGTTATTATGTGCAAGAATGATGCAGCTGAAGAAGAAAGAAGAATTCTTAGAAAAGGCATATTCTAGTATGATGAAAATCAGAAATCAGTCAGTAAGGTATTGGGATGAAAGATTAGCACACAGGCTCAGGAAACCTTTGAAGACTGGAGATATGGTTTTGGTGTATAATATAATTTTTGAAAGCCAGTGGGGGAAGATGTTTGCAGATAGGTGGAATGGACCGTATAAAGTCAGAGAACAGGTGTCTGGCGGTTCATATGTTTTGGAAGAATTGGATGGAGTAGTTTTAAAGAAGAGGGTAGCGGCCAATCAAGTCAAACGGTTCTATCCTAGGGGCACCCGGAGTGCTGAAAGTTTACTCTGCAATGAGGATAAACTAAACAAAATAAAATAAAATAATTCATTATCAAGTTTAACTCCGAAAATGAGGGTAAACTATTTCTAAAATTGTTTGAAGGTGAAACTTCGAAAGGAGAATAAACTACATAATCGATTAAATAAAATTTTGTCAAAGCTTAACTCCGGAATGAGGATAAACTACTTTCTTATTTACAAATATTACTGTCATTTTACTATGGTATGGGAGACAAAACCGTTAACAAAATCTTACAACATTTATGAAGACAATTTTTTGAAAATTCTTAAAACTCTTAAAAGCTATAAAAATTAAGGAGAAGATCTATGTCGGAATGATAAATTTTTTTGGTAGAAGCGTTCACAGGGGAACCTTCTGAATTAAATATTGGCAGTTTTGGGGGTAATTGATGGGCTGGCTGCTCTATACACAATTACCTCACAATGTTCATTATTAATTTTTCCCTGTTTCTAGTTGAACCCTGGCTTTGCTTTTGATCTATAAGAAGTCCGCTAAGACTATAAACTGGAACGTACAAAGAGACAATTCTCCCACTGCCAGATTCAAGATTCTTTTTTATTTTTATTTTTGTTATTTCTTTTATGTTAGATTTTTATATAATGAAATATATTTTTCTTTCATTTTAATTTTATAATACTATAAAATATTGTTAAGGGTGATTCTCACTGGTGGTCTTTAATCATTTTTACAAATTGGAGGGAGCCCACCCAGTGATCATTATCATAAATTTTTATTTTTCTAAGTTTTCATTTATTAATTTTGTATTTTAAATTTCTCAAAATTGTGTAACCAGATCAAGTTGCACTTGGATGTAGGTATGATGTTGAGGATATGGCTCATCAATTGGCCAGGGGGCATCTTTTAAATTTTAAAATTTTACATTTCATAAATTTTATATTTCAAATTTTTTTATCATTCTTTTTTAAAAAAAATTAAATTTAAAAAATTTTTTCATATCAATCTTTTATAAACTTTTATTATTTTCATCATTTTTTAAAAAAAAAAACAAATAAAAAATAAATATATAAATAAAATAATAAAATAAAATAAAATAAAATAAAAAATAAGAAAAATAAAATAAAATTTAAAATTAGAGTAGTTTTTTAATGTATACTTCTTTTTTATGTTTCATTTTATATTCCATTCAGGATGGCTAGTTAACCAGAAATAATCAAATTTAAGAAGAATTATCCTTGGAAGAAGCTCTATCTGAAGAATTTGGAGCTGATTTGACAGTTATCCAGAAAGCTGAATTGATTTGTTGGTATTGGGAAATTCAAAGCCAGTTGGCTATTTTTAGTTGATCCCTCAAAATTTTCTCTCTGAACCATACCTCAGTTTGATCAGAAGGATGATAATGATGAAAATAAGTTAAAATATTATTGAAATTAGGTAAAAGGTGATGTCCAACTAGATGAATAGGGACCTGGGGATAACTAGGACCAGGTAAAGGAAGCTCATACGCTGATGAATGAATGGGTGAAGCATTGGACACTGGAATTATGGAGCAAGAGTCAAGTTTATAAATATGATCTAATCAAGATAAAAGGGATACTAACTGCTATCAACATAGTCAAGATCAAGCCTAAAAGTCTTACTGGGAATAGGAATTGGTGTTTTTAGAGATGTGAAAGGGTTGATAATTTTTGAAGGAGGTTTGGAATTTGAGCTGGGTCTTTTAGAGGATTTTTTGGAGGTAGGAGAAGAAGGAAGGCTGTTGGTTCTAGATCTTTTGGGC
The DNA here is from genome assembly GCA_030280995.1 of Hemileia vastatrix. Taxonomy (NCBI): domain Eukaryota; kingdom Fungi; phylum Basidiomycota; class Pucciniomycetes; order Pucciniales; family Zaghouaniaceae; genus Hemileia; species Hemileia vastatrix. The sequence goes on from JASXTE010000017.1 coordinate 18,784,257, forward strand.
TTGTTAATTATAATGGGTCTAGGAGAATGGATAGAATATGAAGAGGAAATATCCAATAACAGTTTAATAAAAGGAGTTTTTCTCATGGCTCTTGGAGAAATTGGAGTCCAGGGAGGATTAGAAGCAAGCCTAGATTGAAGAGAAGGAGCAGCTGGACCCAGTGTGTTTTGGGCAGGAGAGAAGTTTAGATAGGCAGAAGGGATAAATGGAGTTGGATTGTTGGAAGTAGAAGTAATAGGAG